>NKZJ01000153.1:1200000-1800000 GCA_002370135.1 Metschnikowia kipukae | reverse complement strand
CCCAGAAGTCAAGAATTGCGAGGATTACTTGGACGAAATAATGCTGCAACATCCCGAGCAGGTTCGGTTTTTCGGCAATATCAATATTGGCCAAAATGTGCCTCTCAAACTTTTGGAGAAGCACTACAACTCCATTGTTTTGGCTTATGGATGCGCTGCCTCAGACAACGAGCTTGCTGTGGCTGGCTCAGACTTGCCGGGCGTAGTTTCCGCTCGGCAATTTGTTAATTGGTATAACGGACATCCTGATTCTTCCACGGGAGATATTTTCAATCTCCAGCAGGTTGAGGATGTCACCATCGTGGGCAACGGAAACGTCGCTATTGATGTGGCACGTGTCCTTTTGGCTGATCCCAAATCACACTGGGCGCCCACAGATATGGCCACGAGCGCCGTGGATTGGTTAGCACGCAGTTCGGTCAAACGCGTCAATGTTGTGGCGCGTAGAGGCCTTTTGGAGTCTGCTTTCACCAATAAGGAGATAAGAGAACTTTTGCAGTTGTCGGAAAAGCTGCAGACACAGTTTGTGCCTATTGAAAAGGAGTTGCTTGATGAGATTCGCCCGAAAAGTAAGACTTTGGGCCGTGTGGACAAAAGAAAGTTCACGATCCTCGACAAGGCATCGGCCAGCTCCGTCAACGTTGAAAGCTCCGGTAAGCAGTGGGCGCTTAAATTTCTTTTGAGCCCCAAGCGTTTTGTCGCTAGCGAAAGCAAGTCTGATTTGCTCCAGGAAACTGTGTTTGTTGAAAACGAGCTCGTGGAAGACCATCTCACGAAGAAAGTGTCTGTCAAATCAACAGGGAAGGAGGTTCGCATAAAAACAGATTTGGCGATCCTTTCAATTGGCTACGGCGGAGAAGGCCTTGAAGGTTTTCAAGAGCTCGGTTTGAGCTTTTCCTCCAACGGTAATCGCATAGCCAACAACGAGGGCCGGTTGCTTTTGCATGAGCACGAAGGCGACGAAAAAGAGCCCCAATTTTCGTACAAGAAAGGATGGTACGCATCTGGGTGGATCAAAACTGGGCCTCGTGGTGTGATTGCCTCTACTATGATGGAAGCCTTCGATACAGCAGACAAGATTCTCGAAGACCTAAGCAACGAAATCTGCAACCACCCAACAGAAAGCGGCGATATCGAGCTGCATTTGCCTGCGGCACACGTGACATGGCAGGGCTGGAAGAAAATTGAAGCTGCCGAGTTAGAGGCAGGCAGGTCCTTGGGAAAGACGAGAAATAAGATCAGAAGTATCCCAGAGATGATGAAAGTGGCAGCGCACTAGATGCAGTGGGAGACCGCGATGAAATAGCTAGAGTGATCCAATCTCCTGGAGCTGGAAATTGCACCGACGAGGTCGATGGGCTCGCTTTCCAAGTACCGTTTTCCTCTTCGAACCACTGTCTCAGGAGTTTGGTCGAGTCCCTCTTTGCTCAAGTAATACTGGTATCCAGAATGAGCAAATAAAGAGGTCGGCGGGAGATAGGGTACGATGTCGTTCTTATGGGTCATGCGGACAAAGCCTGTTTCCGAAGACTGAAATGAATTGTGAGCGCCAATGTGTTTGACGAGAGCGTCTGTGTCGAACAATTCATCGACAAACCGAGCAAAGCTTTTGTTGCCCACCTTCGGGCTGGCCAACAGCACCACCAAGGCGTTAAATCCCATGAGACGGAGCTCTATTCCGGTGAGAAGCGAGAGTGCACCCCCCAAAGAGTGGCCCACTATGGCGATTCTATAGCCGGGGTTGTTTATTTTCGCCTGAATGATGGATTGAATGAAGCTCTTGGCATTCATCTTCAAGAAGGAATGCATTCCCTTGTGAATTTTGCACTTGAAACACTTGCGAAAGTCCACGGCGTGGAAATCCCGATCTATGTGCACAAGCGGCTCATACGAAACTGGGAGGGCATCAAGATTATTGAGCCAGTCTTGCGATGACGAGGTGCCCCTGAATGACACATATATTGTCTTGTGGGTGTTGTCAAGGGCAATGAGACCCGAACCAACCTCGAAAATGCCATCAAAGTGGAAAACATTTTGAATATCGAGGGACGCTATCTGGTCATGCAAACACGCCACACTGGGACAGCTGAGGCCTTGGCTCCCGACGGTACCTGGATGCAAGCCTTTCTTGATGCAATACGAGATGGAGGCGAGGAATGCAAATTTCTTGAGCTCGAGAAGTTCAGACGCTACAACTGGTGCATTTTCTTTAAGGGCGAGCAGATTTGCATTTTCTTTAAGAACAAGCAAGTTTGCATTCTTCTCAAAGGCAAGCGGATTTGAATGATCCGTCAAAGCAAGCGTGGGTGCATTCTCTGTCACAGCTAACGTATGTGCTAGTAACATACCAATCATGTAAATAGCACCGAGAAGAGTCATGTCCAGCACTACAAGCTAGAGCGCAAGTATGGACTCATTACAAAGTTCTCGGCACCTCGAAGGCTACACCCGTTTGTGGTCACAATCGTTCATTCATGTAGGTAGTGTGCATGAGCAGCCACACAAAGACACCATTATTCCAGTGTGCTATCCATACCGGATATACGATCATCTGAGAATATAAAGTATATACTGGCGGTGACCATCAGCGCCCACACCCGGATTCTTGTCACTATATACAAGACAACTCGGCCATAACCACGTCTTTTAGACAGGTGGCCAGAGTTTGGATCATTTCAGCTCACGCAGGTTAACACCATCCTCAAAAGGCTGATCCTCCCTTGCTTTGTCCAACATAGGCTTGATTTTGTGGCGGGCTAAGGCAGCATTCACACAGGTGATGTAGTCATCCCACACATCAGCACACTCGTTGTGGAGAGATTTTCCTTTCAAAAATTTCTCGATATACCACTGATTAAAACAATCGTCGTGTTTTGTTTTTAGATCAGTACACTCGGGGGCAAAAGAGACAGACATTAGATTTCCCATGGTATACCAAGAAACAGAAGAAAGCGAAAATGTGCGGCAAGATTTCGGGAGGAATCGCGAAGCGAAGCGCGCGCTCAAGATTAATAACAAGGTAAACTCATAACAGTTACTTCTCAACAATTAATTAAAGTTACTTTTCAAACATTATTCATACTTCGTTACATCTTGTCCAAAATGACAACGCGGCGAAAACTGACCATCAATGTCAATGTGCCGTCTCGAAACGATAGAGACAAAACAGGCCTGCCGGCGCTTGAGCTCGAGCGCTTGGAACAGGAAACCACGCTTGTTCTTCAGGAAATCGACCACAATCTCTCACGGGCCAACGCTGTGATCAACGAAAAGATGTTTCCCATCTTGACCAAGTATGCAGCCGCCACCAGCCAAGTTTGGGAGAACGTGAGCTTCTGGAAGAGTTTCATGGAGGAGGCTGCCGATGTGGAAATCAAAACACTCGAAGAACGGTCACGTGCTCCTCCGGAAGCCTCTGCTGAAGCACCACCAATTTCTGCAGATTCGACCTATGACAAGCAGATCGAGGCGTCCACGCCACAACAGCAACGGTCCCGTTCTCTGTTTGCATCTTCACAGAATAGTGGCCGGCGCAACTCGGCATACCGCCCACTCAGTGGAACACCACACAAAAACGCCGAAAAGGAGGCGTCGTCTGGCGAACAGGCGCAACGGCAGTCCATTATACAGAACTTCCTCGACTCGTCGCCCACTCTACCGGAGCCTCCGGTGCTTATGAGTGAGGTTGGCAGACTCACCACGGCTAGTAGCTCCAGTGTTGCCCGTCCGCTACATCCAGGACGGGGCCTCGATTTCAGCGACTCGGACAATCGTGAGCTCGGGAAGCTTCTGCCCATCCACTTTCCTTCTTTGGCCTTGACTCCTTCTGCACAGAAGCCCAACACAGCGGCGGGCAGCTCCACACAAAGATTTCCAAACACACCAAATTTCCGGTCCAGCCTACAGAGAAAGCAAGACGCCGGGTCGGATGCTTCGCCCGTGCGCAGAACACCCACAAAATACCAGGACTCCCAGGACGATATTGGGTTCCAGATCACCAGTAACTTGGTGCATCTCAAACCACTCCACGCCGACGACAGCGACGACCCTTCGGTTCCCGAATTGCAGACAATCAGCTTGAATCGGTCCAGACCTGGAGACGGAAGTGACACAAGGCCTCTGAAAAGGGGTAAGTTTGAACCGGAGAATATCTTTCTAGAGCCAGAGGCTCAGACCACGGCGAATACAGAGCCAGTGCAGACCACGGCAAATAAGGAGCAAACACTTAGCACGGCAAATAAGGAGCAATCAAACGCCACGGCGATCGCAGAGACAGAACCATATTCCCGCTCCATGTCTCAGATATTCGAAGACGTTCTTTCGGCAGGCCCAAAAGACCAGTCTCGTCCTGCAGATAGCGCGGCTGCTGGCCTCGCATCTCTTTCAAATCATGGTATGGAAGCGTCCAAAGCCCATGCTCCGGAAACCCACACTGAGCCTGCAGAAGAGGATACTAGCCAGGCACAAAATAATTCCCTTGAACATTCGGTGAATAGCTCGGACTTGGGCTCGTTTCTCGGCGAGCGCTGGAAATCGCTATCCAACTCCCTCCGCAAATAGTATATAGATAAGGACTGCACACACAACCGCTCGGATTCCCGCGTATCTGCATGCTCACGTCAGTACCCTCGTCTCTGTTCACACATGATCCTAGACTTCAACAACATTCATCACTAGAACATTCCAAAGTATTGCCATGGACGACATGGGAGAAGAATATGTCCTGCACCGGAAAGTGAAGCGTGTCTCGCGTTCCATTACTGTTTGCCTCAAATGCAGACAGCGCAAGATTAAGTGTGACAAGTTGTTTCCAACGTGTGGCAATTGCATAAAAGCTGGCACAGACTGCTTGATGTTGGATCCGTATACGGGAGAAAATGTCAACAGAGCCAGTGTGCACAGTTTGCGGCTTGAACTTGAAGAAAAGTCTGCGGAGCTAAATGCTTTAAGACTTGAACTTGGCTTGAAATCAAACTCGGCAGTGGTGACAAATCACTCAGATACCGGCTCGGATTTCTTCTTCAGAGACTCCTGCTCGCTGTTTGCCAATGGCGCTGGAATAGAGCTTCCCGATAAGCAGTATATCGATAAGTGTGTGTGTGCATTCTTTAAGACAACAAGCCCTCAACTACCGATCTTGCATCGTGACTACTTCTTGTTTCACTACTACAAGCCAGTGTTTGGTAGAGTTGGCCCTCAACTACTCCAAAATATTTTCGGGGCCAACTTTAACATTGAAGCCTACTGCGAGAGTAATGCCATTGGGCATGGATGCGAGGGCAACGAAAAATGCTTATTCTTTATCCTTATTGTGGTGGCAATTCTGTCGTCGCAGAACCAACAAAACTGCTCGCTAGCCATTGGGATGCGCTACTACAAGTTGGCGGTAGAATTGTCTGGTCATGTCTGGCGTAGCGATAATGCGCTGTACGAAGACGAACTTCCCAAGCTCGAGATACTCCAGTCGCTTCTTTTGCTCGCCCAGTACTCCCTTATGCGGCCCTCTAAACCTGGCTCGTGGTACTTGATAGGAACATGTGTACGCCTTTGCCAAGACTTGGGTCTAGATAACGAGCCGAGATTCTTGCGTTCCAAGGATTGCTATATCATCGATATGAGGCGTCGCTTGTTCTGGTGCTGTTATTCTTTAGACAGACAGATATCTACATACGTGGGGCGTCAATTTGCCATTGATAACTCCCAGACTGACTGTCCTCTTTTGACAATGCATGATGACCTGGCTCTAGTGTACAAAGATTCCGAGATGAAGGGGGTCGCCAAATGGCTCTTTAAAGAGCCCAAATCGAAAAATCTCTCCTTGCAGTACATTGTTTTACGAGTCTTACAGGGAAGTATTTTTGAATACATCCACCGCAGTGACAACAGAGTATCGCAGGAAGAACTCTCGACTCTGCAAGGAAAGAAAAGCCTTTCTGAGCATGACGCCTGGAAAGATGAAAAGCATCAAGAGATAGCGCTGTGGTTGAGCGAATCGCTCAAAGAGACTGATAAGGACCATGAGTTCGATCGCTTGATAATGATGCTCAACCACAATCAAACACTCATACAGGTGTATGAAGTCAACGCTATAACCCCAACCATAACAAAAAAGGAGCATTACATGATTCTCTTCGAGTCGGGCAGACAAGTGATGCTCATCTACCATGAAATTTCGAAGAAGAAGCTTATTAATTACTCTTGGGTCGCTATCAATAATCTCTATTTGGGATGTCGAGCATACTTACTGCTGATCTCCGAATGCGAGGACCTCAAGAATAACTTGAACACGCAGGACGTCCTACACGATTGTGGGAAGGCAATCGAAGCTTTTGAAGAGCTTAAGAATATATACTATGAACCAGCTGATGAACTCAAGAGGACATTCGAGACCAATTTAGCTCACACATTCCAGATTCTACAGCTGTGGAAGCAGAAGCGCAACCCAGAGATGTCCCCTGTCGCTCAAAACACATTCAGAGATGAGGCAGGTTCGAACTCATCCCTTAAAGATCACCAAAACATGTTTAGTATATGGGATAGCGATAACTGGGGTAATGCTTTTGAATTGGAGTTTAAACATGCTATTATGGGAAGTGTCAACAGCCATCAATTTGATAGCAGTAACGAGAAAGAACTCTATTTCATGGAGAGCCTTAATTCAAGTTATGGGTGAAGCACATAGTCACTATGTTTGAACAGAAGAATAACTAATTTTAGAGATAGGCGAGAGACAGATGTGAATAAAACTAATCCTTAGATAATGGGTAAGCTATTGTAGAACTCTTCTACCTATAAAACTCATTTCATTTCCTTTCAAGAAATCCGTGATAGTTTAGTGGCTAGAATTACCGCTTGTCGCGTGGTAGACCGGGGTTCAATTCCCCGTCGCGGAGCTTTCAATGCGCAAGTGGTTTAGTGGTAAAATCCAACTTTGCCATAGTTGGGCCCCCGGTTCGATTCCGGGCTTGCGCATCTTTTTTTCCAGTCGCGTTTGTTATATCATGCACATGCTACAACTATTATTTTTCTAGCGAAGTCGATCTATAATTCCAACTTATGCGTCTCGAGGACATAAACCTCCAAAACCCAGTCGGAATTGGATACTATGATCCCTTTGAAGCGTTACAATACGTCCATGACGATGTCCTATCAAGATTTCCTCTTTCGAATCTTCATTGGAAGTACCATCCTCAACAGCCAGTACGCTCAATTCCTCTACTACCCGTTAAGCTCATAGAGGAAGTTCCTAATGCTCGCAAAAATAGCCAGGATGCAAGCAAGCTTTATCTTCGGGTCATGTTCGTGAAATTGGAAGAGATAGAAGTGTACAGATCACAGACTAGGCCTCTCATTATCGAGTGGCTCAAAAGCAGCATTCAAGACAAAGACATCAGCTGGGCAATTGTGATGGTAGCCTCCGGGGGAAGCAAATCCAACAAGTCTACACTCATGAAGACATCTATTTTTGATAAGCTCAAAATGGACTTCGGCCCGGAAGGCAAGCAACTAAGTCGGAATGGTATAAAAGTACACGAATTTGGCGACGACGTGCAGCATATTTTGAAGCTCAATGAGAAGTATGTCGACGACTTGGAGAAGCTAGAAGAATACAATGATTTTTGTGGAGCATTCAAGTCTCTCTTGCTCGAAACTTTCGACCGTCGTTACGGCAAGTCGACCAGATTCATTGAGGCGCTTACTCCTCAGGTACACGATAAAGTCGAGGCAAGAATCAAAGTCTACTTGGAAAAACTAAAGCTTGCCAAGATATTAAACGATATGAGATGTTTCAGTGAAGCCCTAGAAAATTACGAAAAACTAGACTCTGAGCTCGATACATTCGTGAAAAATGCCCCGGCAATTGAAGATGCTAATATTGCGTCTGTGCCATTTATTGACGACTTGTCAACGTTTTCGATCGAGGATTCGATCTCACAGCTAGATCCGTGCCTACAGGTGTCCAATCTCTTGTACAATGGTGCGGCTATCGAGCGGTTTGACATCAAGCTCGCTCTATTTTTAAAGCTCTCCAACATCTTGCAAAGCTTGGCTAATTTTGCATCCTCTATCTCAATCTCATCGCTTTACATCGCGAACTTGTTTAAGAGACTAGTTGCGATTATCAACAGTGGACTCGAGATCTTTCCTGGTCAGGACAAATTTCACCAGTGGCTGTGTGCCATGTGTGACTTTTATCTCAATCTCCCTCTAGCACGAACACTCATTGAGATGGACGAGCAGCAAGCAGAGTCCAATGAGGTGGAGTCCAACGTTATAGAAATTTTGGAATATATCGGGGAGATCAAACTACTCAAAAGATTTATTCTTGAGAAGATGGCACTAGCTCGAGGGCTTCAGTTGCTAAAAATTAGCAGCCCGATGAATGCCCAGGACCTAGAGGAAGTCTCAATTGACGAGGAACTGAGTCAGGCAGAAAACACGCCTGCGATTACATACGCACCAATTCTTCCTTACTTCGAGAGTCAAAGCACTTATGATGAAGCATTCGAGGCTCTCACCATCTCAACAATGCAGTATTTTGCAAATTGCGGTCGAATGAAAACAGTCGATTTACTAAGCATAGACTTGGCCTACCTCCATTTCAAGAAGAAAAATTATCGCGAAGCATTCGAGATTTTCCTGAACTCCTATGAGTATTTCACTGGAAGTGGCTGGAATGTCATGGGTGGCGTTTTCTTGGAGATGTATCTTGAATGCTTGCAAAACTTAGAGCCAGAAAACCATAGCCAACGTGTTTCATTATATCTCGAGTTACTTGCAGCATTGAGGTTTGAGGACACAAAAGCAAACAATTTGAACACGTTCCATTTGTTCAAAAACAAAAAACAAAGGGACCAGATTTTCAAAAATATTTGCATGCTATCTGACTCACTTGAGGAGGAGATAGTGTATCCGCTAGAGAAGCTTTTTAGCTTTGAGGTGGATAATTTCATTGACGTGGATGAGAACTTATGCAAAAGCTACGTTGAACTAAAGTTGAAGAACTACTTTGGGATCGAAATCAGCATTCTGGAAGTGTACATCATTCTCGTGAGTAACGAAGAACACAAAAACCACTTGATCAAATTCAGTCAAAAGGAGGTTTTGGTCTCATCTCCATTAGAGAGTTTAATACGCCTTCACACCAACACATTTAGAGAGGGCGCATATGCTATAGAAGAGGTAGGCCTCAAGTTAGCGGAAAACATTACGCTCAACTTCAAGGCAACTAGGGAACAGTCTGTTTCTCCAGATGATACAGTTGTCTACGCACCGCAAGGCAAAAAAGTTCATTCTTCGAGTCCTTCGAATGATCAAAAATTGGATGACAAATATAAACAGATCTTACACATGTTTCCATCACCTAAACTCCTCATGCTTCAATTTGAGCCTCCACTGAAAGTCGATTTAGGAGTTAACCTCTTGGAAGTGGAAATTACTAATGGAGCTAGACCCGTGAAGGACCTTGAAATCAAAGTTTCAAATCCGTCTTTTGGCTTAAACTTTCGAAATGATCACAAAATAGTCAGTGTTGATTCAATAGACGCAAACAGCACTGAAAGAGCGACTTTTGATTTCAACAGTGATAGCAATATCGTAGAAGTTATTGCTGCCTGCTCATACAAGATTGGAGATGAAGAATTCGAGACGTATGTTGAAGATTGCTTCGACACGAGCCTACTGATTTCTATATCTGTTCAAGACATCTTCAGATCCAAGTCCATATATGCCAAATTTCAGATTGGATGCGCTCATTCCGAATTTCCCGTGAGAATCACAGATTGCCAATTCACAAGCGCCAATGAAAAATACGAGGTTTTGGGTCTGTCTTTGGTGGCAGGTAAACATAACCCATTTTTGGTGACCGGTGATCAGCTGGCATTCATGTTTTACAAACTTATTCCCAAAAGCGAGGATTTGGAATCGAGCGATACTTTGGATTTGAGTATAACGCATTCAAATCTCAGGAAAAATTGCGAGCAGCTCGTCAAGCATGCGTTATTGAAGAAATTCATGGAGCATGAAATTGATAGATTGGTGGTGATTGCTCAATCCGTCGTTCTGTTGATGAAGTTTGACCTTTTTCATTTTGGCGTTGAAGGAGATGTGTTGGTTCTCAACACGCAAGACTGCCGCAACTCATTTCAAAGGAGATTGGTGACGCACGTGGCACCGGAATATCGACAAATAATGACTGAAAACTTTAATGCAATATTTGAAGATCTGAAGGTTCTCGTGCCTGAAGAAGCGTTTGCAAGAATGAAGACACAGGTGCTCCATATACCGGTGGCAGTACCATATCTTGATGTTTTACACCAAGTAGAGTTTCAGATTCAAAAAGACGCTCTGTGTGTTGTGGGAGAAGCTATAGAAGCAACACTTATCATTCTGTCCACCACTAAATGGGCATCCTCAAAACCTGGCACTGTGCTAGCTACGTCATCTCCTACAAAGGACAAGTGCTCTGAGGCTCACTTCGAGGTGACGTTGGTCAACGAGGAGAATTGGCTCATTTCTGGCGTTTCCCGTCAAAACTTTTCAGTCGGAAGCGGCCGCTCTGTCAAAGAGTTTGACCTATGCCTCATTCCATTGAATGTGGGAGAGCTCTTGTTTCCCAAAACAGAGATCAAAGCCTTGGATTCCGCATGCACGCTAGATGTTGTGCATGAAAATGCTTCGGAAACAATTTTCGTGACGCCAGACCTCAAGAGTGTTACTTTATCATTTTAAGATCACAACGGCCTCATGTTAGCCCAGTGTAGACTTGCATAGCAAGGCAATGTAATGATTTCGCAGCAAAACCGGGTGCGACCACGCACGGTCACGTGACCTAAAACGCATACTTGATCGTGGCCATCAAGTTGCCTTCATCAAAGTTCAATGACTGAAGAGACGCTCCAAATACAGATACCGCATTATCCGCCTTTTCAACTCAGGTCTTCACTTACAGATAAAGATCCTGTAATTTGGGCTCACTTGTTGGAAAGCTACATTCAATTATGTCAGGCTTTACTCTCTGGAGACGTCAAACTAAACGTTAAAAGCCAGCAGCAGTTGCATCTTTTCCTCA
Source organism: Metschnikowia kipukae (assembly GCA_002370135.1). Classification (NCBI taxonomy): domain Eukaryota; kingdom Fungi; phylum Ascomycota; class Pichiomycetes; order Serinales; family Metschnikowiaceae; genus Metschnikowia; species Metschnikowia kipukae. The sequence continues at coordinate 1,788,929 of NKZJ01000153.1, read as the reverse complement.
AAGTCTTTCTAGCGGAAACTGCCGAAGAAGGAAGCAAAATCTTCTCTTTAGGAGCCATCAATCCCGAGATCAAAGCTAACACGGCCGTGTTGCGTGCATTTGTCTTTCAACTTATATATGACTTTGGAGTTGTGAAACTTTGTTTCACTGGAGAGTCGCTCTGGAACTATGTGTTGATTTACGTGGAGAAAAATGCCACTGCTGTCAGAAGGATATTGAGCGGAGCACACAATTCGAAATTCAATGACAATAAGAAATCAGGCAAGATCTCGCTGACGCCGGTGCTTCAGAAGTATTTAATTTCACAAATTACCCTGGGAAAAATGCAGGAGGCGGATTTGAAAGCTCTTTCTATGCTTTTAGGCCAGCATACCAAGGCCCCTGCTCATAAAAGCTTCAATGTCACTGGCGGAGGTAATGGAGGAGAAAAAATCCTAGCAAAAAACAAATATAATCAAACGGCATCCGGAGCTTTGCAGTTTGCAGAGCAATTCGTCACAGATCATTGGGTTGAGGACCTTGAAAGTCTATATGCTGGGGGAAAGAGTGTGAATGCAGACACTATCAAGAATTGGATGATTGTGAGTATTCTATCACTCTCCAGTGCCAAGTTAGCTACCGTGGTATCTACAATCGGCATTAATGGCCCAGAGACTTTGCTGCTGTCTCCATTATTCAGTGCTATCATTACCTCAGAAGCATACAAAAAGTTGGCACCTGGTCTTGAGGAAAGACTCCCCTTTTTGGGAAATCTTGAGAGCACGGCGGCGGTTGATGAAGGTTCAATCAGCTCGTTGATCGACATGTTCCCTGACATCACCGATAACCAAGCAAGACGACTTCTACTCGATCATGAGTGCAATTTAGAGAAAGCGACACATACGCTATTGGAAAACCCATCGCTTATTGCCGAAATACCCGATACTCCGCTTGAATCAACACTGCAAGAAGTCAAGGTTTCCTCTAGCGAGCTCCAACGAGGAATTGAGCGCTTCAAACTTCAAGAGCTGGATACCTACATTCCAGTAGAGAAAAAGAAGACAATTTCGAATGCAAAAGACACTCGCAACCGCACATTGACGGCAGCTTTGAAACTTCTATACGACAGTGAAGAAGATGAGCGTGACGACACTTATGATGCACAAGAAGACACTCAGGGAGCTGCTTTCCTGGAGTTCGACAAGAAGCCTAAGGGTAAAGACAAAGCCAGACTAATGATTTACGCTGACGACGAAACGGGTGGACCCGAGAAGAAAGCCACAGAGCACGATCGGACAGAAATGCTCCTTTTTGGCTATCTTAAGAAAGGGGGAGACGCTTTATTCGAAAAGTCTTCCAGAAAATCCGCTACTAGAAAGGAAATGCGGTCTGAAACTCAATGGAGTGACGAACAGATTGAAGGGTGGTCAAGAATGCTCAAAAGGTCGTCTAAGAGATTCCGTCTTTTGGAAGAAGCCTATACATTCGAGAACTCCAACCGCCGTTTGAACCAAAGGAGCGCCAGTGAACGGGAAATCGCTCCCGAGGAAACCGAGGAGAAGGATACTGTGAAGGTACAAACAAAGGAGGAAAGATTAAGAGCGCAGCAGAAGAAGGAGGCAAACAAGGCCAAGAATGCTAACCACAGCCGAAAGGCCGGGCATAATAAGAAGATCAAATCAGAACTTTCGGGAATGCGCGACCAGTAAATACTTAAGAACATGCCTTCAAAGGATTGTATTAGTTGAGGAGCCCTCTTGTAAAGATGAAATTGTCTGTCTATCTACCAGCCATGATCGAACAACATGGAGACGGACTCACCGTTGTGAATTCTTCTGATTGCCTCGGCAAGAATTCTTGAAACGTCCAACACTTCCATCCGGTCAGCCCCTAGAGCTTGCACGTTCTCTGTCTGAGGAATGCTGTTTGTGGTGATAAGCTTGTCGATAGCAGAAGCTCGGAGTTTGTCGATCGCATCACCACTGAATATAGCATGGGTCACGAAGCAATAAACGTAAGAGGCACCCTTTTCCTTAAGGAGTTGAGCTGCTTTCGTGATGGTTGTACAAGTGTCAGCAAGATCATCCACGAGTACACAAACTCGGTCCTTGACATCACCGACAAGCATAGATGTCTTCGAGTGCAGGCACGAGCGCATAGGTAAGTTGGACGCCGATAATATGGCAGAGCCTGCAGCGGAGGGCGACACCCTTATACTTCTTTCTTTATGGATTAATGCGAAAGAGCACCCTAAAGCATCCGCAATGGCAGTGGACCGCTTGGCACCTCCCGAGTCGGGGGAAACAATGGTACATTCGGCGTAGTTGGGAACACAGTCCACAATGTATCTCTTGAACAAGGGCATCAGGTACAAATTGTCCACCAGTATGTCAAAGAACCCCTGAAATTGCGGATCGTGCAAGTCCATGGTGATACACCTGTCTGCACCTGCTGTGGTCAAAAGATTTGCCACGAGCGTTCCGTTTTGGCTGACCCACTGCTTATAACCACTGGCGTCTCTACCACTTCCATCCACAGCACCCAAAGTCTCAGTTCCTGCCGCGTTTGTGCTCATTCTTCTTGGCTGATTGGAGAGCCTAGCTAGAACACCCAGTGCCGCCAGTGCTTCACGGGCCTCCATCTCGACCTTGGGATTTTCTGGCTGCCTGGAATATGGGAAAAACGGCAAGACAGCGGTGACTCTCTTTGCACTGGCCGTTTTACAAGCCGAGATCATGATCAAAAGCTCCATAAAGTTGTCATTGACCTGTCCGCATCCACTCTGCACAATGAAGACATCCTTTTCTCTAACCGAGTCCTTAATTTCAATGGATGTCTCTCCGTTGGAGAACTTTCTTTGCTCGATATTTCCTTTTTGGAGGGTGAGGTTCCTACAAATCACATTTGTAAGAGTTGGAACCGAGCTTCCGCCGAGAACGACGACATCTTTCATTGCTGGTGATGATGGTGCTTTAAAATTTGAGTGCGCGGCCCCATGTGCACCTGTAATCGCACCCGTCACGTGATCCAGTAAGTGGCCACACGGCCTGTCCAGCAACAGGAACAGGCTTTTTGGCACATTTGTGCCATGCTTTTGTAATGCCCGCATAACTAGAGCCGCATTTCGTATGAGCCCGACTGCGTATGATATTTGACCCATTTGACGGTGCGGTAATTGGTACGCTCGCTGACCTTCAAGTACTTCACTTGTAGACCAGATGCACTGTACATGTCCAAGTTAAAGTCAAGAGTAATTTTGGGCTTAAACCATCCGCCATTATTGACTGTATCGATAGAGATGAGATGCTCCAGGTCGCCGTACAACTTGGAGAATTTCCACTGCACGGCATTTTCCTGGGGATCAAACTTTGCCTTACCGTTTGAACATGTAATGGCATCTTTGCCGATCACCTGTGGAATGCTTATTTTGAGCACAACTCCTGAAGCAGCACTTTTGGAAGAAAAATTTGAGCGCAAACGGATCTTCAAATTGACCAAACCATCAGCCTCATATACTTCGGGAGTGATGGTAAAAGGCAGCGCAAAAGCCTCACTGATATGATAAGTCATAAGCTGGAAATTGCCATCTGGCGGTACAAAGCGAATGACCCGCTCGGAGTCGTATTTGGGCAAGTCCACGCACTTGTGAAACTTGAAGTCGTCTAGAGTAAGGGACTTTACTCTATCATGCACATTTTCGTTGGAAAAGCCAAACCGGCACACGGGCATTCCCGACAATTGGGAACGCATGCCAATGGAGCCATCAATGTGGGAGCGGAGGCAGTTGCCCTTTCCGTCTAAGAGAATTGTGATTTTCTCTTCCACATTGAGAAAAACCTCGTTTTTCCGGTATTTAATATTTTGACTCCGCCAGGAGATTTTGGCAGGGTCATACGCATCGTCCATTGGCGACTTAGCGTTGATATTATCGGACTGTGTCCTAAACTTCCAAGAGGTGTCATCTTTGGCCAGAGAGGAAGATTTGAGGGCCGGAAGCACAGAAGCAAGAGACGAAGGCTCCAAATTGATGGGGTAGCCGAATTCCACGGCCTCGCTCAAAATTTCATAGATGGTAATGAAATTGCTGGTGATATCCTCCTCCGCCAAGTGCAGAGCGGAGGGTTTGGAGAAGAGGTGTTTGAGTAGCGACTCCAAGTTGTAGAGAAATTCCAAGATCAACAGTGAGTCCTGGTTTGACCGCACAACAGCAACAATCCATAGAGATCCGGATTGGATGTATAGGAAGGAGGTCAGCCCCAAAGTGAGCACCGGCAGTCTTGAATCTGCGGCGTTTCCCGAGCTGTGGATCACCTGGATGCGAAAAACGTCCGCCACATTTTTGCGCACGCCTTCCTGGTAGAATTTCGACATTAAAACATCGCCTTTGGCGTTGGCGATTAGTAGAGCCGTGATCATGTGTGGTGTGGTGGATCAGTACGCGCGTTGATGTAGTAAAGTGCGCGGGTGTAGTATATACGGAAGTTGCGGGATGAAAGAAGACAGGAAAGAGATGAAAGATTTAAATTACTTGAAGCTTTTGAAATGATATGGAGCGAGATTGCTTATTGCTATGAAATAGTATGTTATAGTGTATGTCATAGTGTATGTTATAGTGTATGTTAGTGTATATTAGTCAGTGTTGTAGAGGTTGTAGCATAGGGTATGTGTGTAGTGTGATGCGTGAAATTAACTATGTGTAAATAAAGTATGTGTAACGTATTTGAAATAAAGTATGTAACGTCTTGCGTGAAATAGAGTGTATGTGCATAGTAATGGCGCTAAGTGGAATTGCAGTAGACCATGAAAAATTGAACCATCTTCAAAAGTAAAAAAGAACCAGAAATACAAATTGATTTGAAGTTCCACAAACTTTTGATGACTGGCCATGAGTCATGTCACAATGCCGTGTATCTTAGCGGGTTTACCCCAGATTCGTGACTCGATGATGCGCGCTGAGACCTAGACTTGCGGAGAAGTCAATACTCCGCTGAATAATCCGTAGAGAAATTGTAATGAAGTTTTAAAGGTAATAAAGGATTAAATGACAAGATAATTATTGAATCAAGTGAAAATTAGAAATCGAAAGGAATAAATTGGAAGGAGTGCTTCACAAAGTAGACAGATATTTGGAAACTAGAGTAGAACTGCACTCGTAGAGACGTTAACACACATAACTATCCTGGACAATTCAGAAGTATAATTGCCCAAGTCCAGGAAATTACTTGGCAAAAACTTGGAACATTCATCTTTTTCGAGCTCGGCACGTGACTACACGAAGACATATATTTGGAAAACAGTGCGCTGAGACTAGCAGCTTCAACACAAGTGTCCAACAAACTAGCACTTTATTTTGTGCACATTCATCTATTCACAAATATCAATTCATTCATTTATCCATATATATATATTTTCCATCTATTTTCCATCTATTCTCCATCTATTCTCCATCTATTCTTCATCTATTCTCCATCTATTCTTCATCTATTCTTCTCTTCTTCATCTATTCTTCATCATTTCATCTATTTCATCTATTCTCCATCATTTCATCGATTCTAAATGTCCCCTAATACCATGCACTACTCACCAAGCTTAACTCCACATCCTTAAGCATCCGGAAGCAAACTGCAACATAGGTGCAAATCCACTCCGCATTCAGCGCTGTTTTAAGCGGCACTCAATTTCAAACGTGCCGCAGCACGCGTTTCTTTTTTTCGTTATTTACCATTTTCCTGAAAATCAAAGGCGTTTCGCGGGGCAGTTTCTAGCGACGCCGCGTTGCGAAGTTGTGCTCGGCCATGGCGGCTCATTTCCATACACGGCAGCGCGCTGATGCTGCCTTGAAATGTGGGGCATGGTCATGACTGGTGTGTGTCAAGAGAGCCTTTGCAAAGAAAGCAGACCTTTTGGATGTGTGTGTTTGAAATGTGTTTCAGCTCAGTTTCTAATTAAAGTCCGCATTGTAGAATGGCACGTTGCCTCGAAAGTGGTGCATAAAGNGTTTCTAATTAAAGTCCGCATTGTAGAATGGCACGTTGCCTCGAAAGTGGTGCATAAAGTTGGTCAATGGGGCCGGTTTCCCCTCTACTTGGAAAGACTAAATTAGAATTTTTTTTTTTTTTTTTTTCTTTTTATTTTTTCATGACTACTGCCACAGTGCTCGACTGCCGTGACACCCCACCTTATAATGCCGTTTTGGTCTGGATGCACAAAGAGAAGGTATAAATATTGTGACATTTCCCCAGATTTTCAAAATCAAAATCAAAACTAAAACTCACTTCTCTGGTTTCTTGCTTCCAATCTTCTGGTCCCACAATCTCCGGATAATTTCTGTTTGCATATAAAACACCTCTCTTATCAGAACTTGCAGCCATTACACGTCTGGAACTCGCACTTGCCCTTAAGAAGCCCCGATTTCCCTCTTTACTCCACAAACCAAATGAGCGTCGACTTAGCAAAACTCAATATCAGGACAGAAAGTGACGACACGTCGTCGGTTCACTCGTTCAGAAATGACTACATTGAAACCCCTTTTTCCGGAAAATCCGAACAGTTTGACCAAGTTCTTGATATCTTGGACTCCACTGGTTTCATCCCCGAATCTTTGATCGAGCTGGAGGCGAAATGGTTTTACTCCAGTTTAGGAATTGATGATGTCTTTTTTGCCAGGGAATCTCCACAAGGCATTGCCTCTCATATCCACTCTCTCTACTCGTGCAAGGTGCAGGCGTTTGCATCTGGCATTGCCGTCGAAGAACAGCCTTTGATCCGCTACAAAAAAGAAGCTGACGATCATGCTGTTTTCTTTGATACTACCATACAAAACAAGCGCTTTGCTACCAGTAACTTCAATGAGTTGATAGATGACAAATACATCGATCCTTCGGGCGGAAAGAACTCTTACAGACTTGAGTATTTCTCTGCTCCATTGAATTACGGCTCCGACCCAATCTTGTCTGGCGTGGCTCAAAAGTTTGAGCCTGGCTCTCCATCTGCAGTGGCCTTCTCTCAGCAAAATGTGCAATGTAATTTTGTCTACAAGACTAATTACCCTCAAGCTGTGACTGACCCGAATGAAATAGACATTTCCAAAATTGGTGACGAAACCTTCTTGAAAATTGCTTCCCCAAATACTTTGTCGCTTTACTCCGACATAATTAAGCGTGTTGTGAATGCTACTGGCCCTGTGATCCAACACCACCCAATCGAGGAGTCTGAGGAGTACAGAGTCATTATTGGTTATCGCCAGAAAACCTCGCCTCACTATAACTCGTCGCTTTCTGATTTAGCCAATTACTATAAGCTAACGACTACTAGCAAATACGTGGAACAGTTTTCCAATGGTGTCACTATAATTTCGATGTATGTCAAAGCCAACAGCTTGGCTTCAAAGAAAAATCCTATCGATTTGCTGATATATCAGGTGATCAAGGAGGCTTCTCTTCTCTATTGTATTCCCCGCAATTTCTTCCATGACTTATTTGTTAAAAACGAGTTGTCTTTGCAAGAGAGTATATATTCTCAGTGTGGTGTTATTTTTGTTACCCATTTCCTCAACAGATTGGGCCCAGAATATACCAAAATTTCTCTGTTGCTCGACCCTTCAAAACTGATTCAGCATGCTGAAGTTTTGAACTCTTTAAAAAAGCGTTTGCGGGCCGAAACTTACACCCAGGATTACATCAAGGAGGTCTTCGCTGCCAGAAAAGACATCATACGCAAGTTATATCGTCAATTTGCTGATGTTCATTACATTAGACTGTCTATGGAGAAAACTTTGTCTTACCAAAGACTTTCCCAGATCACTCCTGTTGGATCTGAAGAGGAGTTCTCGGAATTATTGGGCAGAGAATGCTCTCAAAATGAGCACCATGCCGTTGTGTTGAGAGCACTTTTCATGTTCAACAAAGCAGTTTTGAAGACTAACTTTTACACATCAACTAAAGTTGCTATCTCTTTCAGATTAGACCCCTCATTCTTGCCAACTTCTGAATATCCAGACACTCCATTCGGAATGTTCTTCGTTGTTGGTTCCGATTTCAGAGGATTTCACATTAGATTTAGAGACATTGCCCGGGGTGGTATCCGTGTTGTGCGTTCTAGATCTGTGGATGCCTACAATGTGAATGTCAGAAATCTTTTCGATGAAAACTACAATTTGGCTTCAACACAACAAAAGAAAAACAAGGATATTCCTGAGGGCGGGTCGAAGGGTGTCATTTTACTCGATCCCGGCGTGGCTCAGGACTATCCTAAATCGTCGTTCCAAAAATATATTGATTCATTGATTGATTTGTTGCTCAAGCAACACATTCCTGACGTCAAAGAAAGTTACGTCGATCTCTACAACAAGCCCGAGATTTTGTTTATGGGCCCAGATGAAGGTACTGCAGGATATGTCGACTGGGCTGCCCTCCATGCCCGTTCAAGAGGAGCTCCATGGTGGAAATCATTCTTCACAGGTAAGTCGCAACAGATTGGAGGCATTCCCCATGACCAGTACGGTATGACGACTTTATCAGTGAGAGCATACGTGAACAAGATTTACGAAAAGCTCAACATTGACGACAGCACGATAAGAAAGGTCCAAACTGGTGGTCCCGACGGAGACTTAGGCTCAAACGAAATTAAGCTTTCTAGGGGAGAGAACTACGTGGGCATTGTTGATGGCTCCGGTGTGATTGCTGATCCACAAGGATTAGACAAAGCCGAGCTTTTACGCCTCGCAGGTGAAAGAAAGATGATTGACAACTATGACAAGTCCAAGCTTTCCAAAGACGGTTACGTTGTATTAGTTGACGATATTGACGTGACTCTACCAAATGGTATGAAGATAACATCCGGAGTCAGTTTCAGAAACACATTCCACACCATGCTCAAGGACATATATGGTACAAACGGTGTTGACTTATTTGTGCCTTGTGGTGGTCGTCCTGGAGCTATTGACACTAACAATGTCATGAGCTTGATTGACGAAAAGACAGGAAAAAGCATTATTCCTTACTTTGTTGAGGGTGCCAACCTTTTTATTACACAATCCGCCAAACTTGTTTTAGAGAATGCTGGCTGCATTATCTTCAAGGACTCTTCAACCAACAAAGGAGGTGTTACTTCTTCGTCCTTAGAGGTTCTTGCCGCTCTTTCTTTCGACGATAAAGGATTTTTGGAGAACATGTGTGTCGACAGCAACGGTACATTACCTGAATTCTACAAAAATTATGTGTCAGAAGTGCAGAAAAAGATTGTTGCAAATGCACAAGGCGAGTTTGAAGCCTTGTGGATGTTGAAGCAGCAAACTAAGGAGTCAATCACAGAGTTGTCTGATCAACTCTCGAAGGCGATTAACAAGTTGGCTGATGAGTTAGCGCTTTCCAATGAATTGTGGACTGGAGACCAGGAGTTCCGGAATGCTGTCTTGGTTGATGCTTTGCCACCTCTTTTGTTGAAAGCCATTGGAATGAAAGACATCTTACAAAGAGTGCCGGAAACATACCTTAAGGCATTATTTGCCACGAACTTGGCTTCCAAATTCGTGTACACGAGGGGCGTGGATTCCAACCCAGCCAAGTTCTTGGAGTTCATTTCTTCGCTTAGAAAGGAGTTTGTTGCTCAAAATCTATTGTGAATTCACTATTTAGCAACTTGATATAGATAAATGGATGAAATATGCTGAAAGGGCAGGGTCAAATGCTAGAGTGTGGCTTTAAGCCGTAAAGTGATATAGATGTAGACAGTCAATAGATTCAAATGCCAGCGCATGCAACGAATTCGCATAAAGCAAAGTTGAAGCAAGACGGAAGCAATTGATAGAGACTGAGCTGATCACTTGTTTTATTTGCTAGGTTTCTGAACCTCGTCCATGATATCCTTTCTAGCTACCACTTCCTCGTTGATTTTAGAGGTGAGATAATCGCCGGCCAATGCAAAAACAAAAGTTGAGCCCCCTATATAATATCTTGCCTTGACAGGTAAGGAATTCCATTTTTGCCACAATCCCATGATTTCGTTCACTTAAGTTAGATGTTACGTGCACTGAAAAAGCACAGAAAAGGTGTTTCTGACTGGCTATGAAGCTGAGATTAGGGTCGTGCGACACCAGAAACATCACCCTCCACTCATCCAAATTTTGAAATTTCGTATTCAAAGAAAAATGTATTCTTATTTCTTTTCATCTTTTTTCGAAACGCAAACCATGTAAGATAGAATTTCTCGTCCGATTTGAGCCATCCGAATTTGATTTGCGTGCACACAATCTCATCGCAGCTCGCGATTCCCCACATTTCCAGAATATCAAGTAACATCAGAGGTTTCAACACATGCAGGTAGCCAAGCGCCTTTCCAAAACGGTAACAGAGTTGCCTCCTTGCTGTCTCAGAATATGGCCAGAGGACCATTCGATTGTTTTTCTAGGAACATACAAACTTGAGGAAAGTACAAAAAGTCGTCATGGCTCGATTGAAATACATGAGCTAAAAAATGGTCTGTTCCTCAAATTGCTGCTGGTGAAGACAGATCTGGCAATCTTAGATCTTAAGTTTTGTCCTAGAAATCTGCTGCGCCTTGTCTCTGCACATTCAACGGGTGAAATTTGTGTGTGGAGGTACGATGGGGAATTGACACTTATGCAAAAGGTTCAACTTTCCGAGCCAGAAGTGCTTGTGACCTCCATATTCTTTTCACCAGTAGACCCGCTGTTGTTGTTGGCCACGCTTACTTCAGGTGAAGCTCTCATTGTGAATTTGGAAACACAAGAAATCACATATTTTTCGTCATCTCATGGTTTGGAATGCTGGACTGGCGCCTTTGGCGAACTTGGTCCATCCCGTAATGTGGTGTTCACTGGCGGTGATGACGCCGTACTCATGGCACATGACCTTCGAACAAACGAAAAAATCTGGGGAACCAATCACAGACACCATGATGCTGGTGTGGTGCTGATCTTATGCCCATCACCTGGGTGGTTAAGCCTGCGTCCAAATAGTTTGTGGACTGGAACTTACGATGATCATCTAAGGATATTTGACTTACGGAAATTGGATGGCGAAAACGGGCCATATTTATACCAGAGTCTTCTTCCGACTGAAACAAGCAAAGAGAATTTGAATGGTGGTGTGTGGCGCTTAATTCCAGCACCGAACTCCGATCAAGTTTTGGCATGTTGTATGTATGATGGAGCTCGTGTGATTGAGCCCGAAAATGATGCTTTTCAAGTATCAAGATACTTCAAGGGAGACCACGAGAGCATGTGCTATGGAGGAGATTGGGCGGACAACGACACCATAGTCACCTGTTCGTTCTACGACAATGTCGTTCAGGCTTGGCTGCCATCTGAGATTGATGCTTAGCCATATTGCAACATGAGCGCTTGAGTTTTGAGCGCGAGAACGTATATTTTGTTATTGAAACGCCTAGCAATCCAGTTGTAGTCAATCCAACCTGCGTCGATGCGCAGACTATAAAATGCTTAAATCAAGTGGCACTGACGATCCTCTTCCGCTTGGATACAACTTTTCCTTGCCCTCGAATCTTCTGGGATTTGGAAGGGCATTGCTGTTCGAGAATTTGAAGCGTTTATCTTCGATCACGATCTTCTCTGATGTGCTTCCATTGGTCCTTTGTGTGGGATTTATCGTGTATGCCAGGGCGGAAATCTTTCGAAGGGACAGCCCGACCGACTGTTGTTGATCCAACAGAGTTGGGGGTGGTGGAGGAGCAGTCTTTTTTGCCTTGGGAGGAATGTTTGGAGCATTAGATGGCACCGATGGAGGCACTGATGGAGGTACTGATGGAGGTACTGATGGAGGTACTGATGGAGGTACTGATGGAGGCACCGATGGAGGCACTGATGGAGGTACTGATGGAGGTACTGATGGAGGTACAGACGGAGGTACAGACGGAGGCGCCGATGGAGTCTGTGGAACAGATGATCGCGATTGAGAAGATGGTCTTTCGCCAATTTTGGGCATCAGAGGCAAAGTAGGCGGTGCTGGAGAAGCAAGTGGCTCTGGTGGAGTAGGAGCAGGAGCAGGAGAAGATTTGCTCGAATTTCTAGCGTTTATTTCATCCAAAAACGATAGGCCATTACCCGCTGGTGGGGGGTTACGTTGTGGAGGCGCACTCGACGGCCCACCAAGCGAGGCCTTAGGTGCCGAGGCAACTGGCTCAGCTATCTGATCGCGAGCGGGTACGGCTGAGGCAGAACCGTCAACGACGTGAGACTCTTTACGCTTCGCATTGATTTGATCGAGGAAAGGCAAGCCTCCAGTTTTGGGTGCAGCCAGTTTCGAATGTGTTGCATCGAGATTGAGCCCCCCTGGAGGAGGCGGAGGAGGAGGGGTAGCTTGTGAGCTTGAAGGGGCTGGAGCCACCACTGGCGCAGGTATCGATGGTGGTGGAGGTGGAGCACTGGGCACCAGCGGCGGAGGCGGAGGCGGGGGCGGAGCTGGAGCAGGGGCCGATGGGGTCCGAGAGCTTCCATTATTTGAAATGCCGTTTGAGACAGTATGAGCCTCTGTTCTCTTGGAATTAATCTCAGCTAGGAATGGAAGGCCAGATGGCAACGCAGGAGGCGCCGGCGGAGTAGGCGCATTGGCCAGGGGAGGATTTGGAACTGGAGCAGCTGTCAGCGGAGGCGGAGGAGTGGGCGGCGGAGCAGCCATCGGCAGGCCCTCGTTGGACTTGGCCGATGAAACCGAGCTGCTTCTCAAATGCGAGCTTTTCTTTGGGCGTGAGGGAGGCAACTTTGGAACTTTGAGTGTATGGTCTGGGGCAGCTGGTGGAGTGGATGGCAATGGAGGAGGAGCAGCCCCCGGAAGGGGAGGAGGCATACCCGGCAAAGGAGGTGGTTGGCTTGACGGCAAGGTCTTGGCTGGGCGAGTTTTGGGAGCCAGGGGAGCCAGCAGAAGAGGTGGTGGCGGGGCAGAACCGGGATGCAGCGGAGAAAATGACGCTTGATTGGGGATTTTAGGGGCGGTGGTCGGGACAATGCCATTCCGATTATCTTTCACTGATTTGAGCTTGGGCATTCCGCCAGCAAAGATGTCACCCAATTGAGGAGCCGAAGACATAGCCGGAGCAGGTGCAGATGACAGAGGGCCAGAAGGCTGCGGTGGAGCGGTTCCAACCGACATCTTGGAGTCAAGAATGGGCTTTGACTTATCCACGGTGACAGCTTTCTTCAAGGTTGTACCCTTCTGAATTGCGCCAAGAAGTGCCTCGCGGCCAGCCGTGGGTGCAGGAGGTCTGGACGAGGGAGTACTAGAAGGTGGTCCTCCCATAGGGGGAGGTGGAGGAGGCGGAGGCGGAGGACCTGCCATTGTTTTTATGTATAGGAGAGAATTGTGAGGAGTGTTGCGGAAGTTGATGTGTGGAGGAGGCAGTGCGCGATTGCACCGGTGCACCTGGAGGGTAGAGAAGTAGCGCTAAAAGTAGATTAAGTCGAATAAAAATTAATCGAAGAAATATTGATCGAAGAATATTAATCGAAGATAGCAATTCAAATACAAATTGAACTTATTTACGGATCCGAAGAGATAGTATATTCAGGACGGGGTCTCGTGTCCAACTGCAATCGGTCTCCCGGATAAAGTCCGAGACTATATACAGTGACGCGCAGGCTGGAGTGAGTAGACGAATCATGGAGTAATGGAAAGTAAGCCGTATACGGGAAGATTTCCTTTAAAACGAAACATTATTGTTTCAGCAAGTGAGAATTTAGTCATCACTGCTCCACGCTCAACTGGATCTCCTGGCCAAGTTCACTGGAGAACTCCTCTTCGAGGAGAGTGGTCAACAGAGAATGATCTCTCAAAGTGACCCACTTGCCTCCAATCAAGTCATATCTCTTTGGGCCACTGATTGGGCTGCTAAGCCAGATCTGCTTGTTTGGAGGCTGCTTGTTGATGACGTAAGTTTTCCCGGCACTAACCGTTACTGTCATGACACCTTGAGTAAGTTCAGCATCAAGATCAGGAAACTGCTCTGTAAGATCCTCTAGGTCATCGCCGAGGGTTTCTAAATACTCATTGGCAAGATGGCTGTATTCGGAATCGGAGATTTTGTCGATCATGTTGCTAATGTCGGTGCCGTCTGTGGCTACGCTATAATGCCTCACAGCACTGACGTGGGATGTGAGGGGATAGACGGGTAGACGCAGAAAGGACCAGAATTGCGGGACCGGAATCCGCGTGGAGAGCCGTGTAGCTGCTTTAGCATATGCAGGGATCCGAAACATGGCGTTTTTCGGTATCTGATGAGTGTTGATGTGTGGGTGGGTCGAAAGTTCGCAGTTGGTTTGATGACTGTGGTGCGCGAGACTACACAATACACAGGTGGACTTGCAGAAAGATACTTCCGAAAGGGAAAGCTCTAAAGAATTATTTGAAGGTGTTGAATAATTGACAGTGATGAAGCTCTTGAATAATCAACAGTGATGAAAGCTGTTGAACGCTTGAAAGCATTTGAGATATTTGTCACCTCACGAATGGAGGCACGCTAAAGCTCTATTGAAGAATGCCATAAATATGGTGCCAAAATAATTCAGAATGATTTGGTTGATCTGTGACATTACGATTGCATCAGGCCATGTTATCTGCTGACTGGAACATATAAGGTAGCCGCGTGACATGGAGCATTTTAACCTGATTTTGATGCATGGTATACATTGATGCATGTCAAGAGTATACATTGATGCATGGCAAGATTAAGCTGATTTTTTTAAACAGATGATGCGGTCAACCGAGCTGACACAATACAAGTCATTTCGAAACTTAAAGATCACACCATAAACTAAATTATAATGGATACATCGCGGATGCAAGCCTTAAATAACCGCACACGCAAAGTACTCGCACACGATTTTTATGCACACATCATTTAGACATGTGCAAACGATATAAAGATACACACGACAAATGCAAACATCAAATACCCCAACATCAAATCGACCACATTAGATAAATACTCCACATTAAACAGGCCAATATCAAAATACTCAAGCATTGTTTACACACATTACTTATCTGCAAATTCCCTGATAACAGCACGAAATACATAAATCACGAAAATATGCATTCTTTCTACGCACAATGAAAGCCACCATGTAATGCCGCTCTAAAAAATCACCGCCGCGCGCGCCCATGTTCCATATCTCTAAACATCTTTTAGCCAAGCATTTTCGCAGATGGCACCTCGTTAGACTGCAGATATGCAGACACTTTTCTTGGTAACGGACTTATTCTTTTCAAGCCCGTTATCACTTATCCACTTACTTGCACGGCACTACGGCGATCTGGACTATGGCTTGCACGCCAACTTTTCCATGGTGACGATTGGACCCATTTTGATATTCCGATATCTGGTCCTCTTCTAGCTACACGTGTTCATGCTCAACTTTTCATGCTCGACTAAGTGATTGTGCACAGTGATAGTAGGCCTGTATTTTTTATTTTGCCAGCAGACGTCATATCTCCATAAGCCATCTTCTCTTGCAGCCACTATATAAACCATTTATACGGCCACTGCATAAACCATTTATACGGCCTCTACGTAATTGGCGGGGTAGCTTGGTGCATTTCCGCTTTGCGTAAGCACTGTCACTATCCTTTTAGCATTCAGATGTAGATTACCTTCTACACCGCGGTTCGGAGCCATTCGCAGCAAAACGCATTTCTTGGCTCTAATCATAGTTCCCAATTAAAGGTATTTACGTGTCAGCCACTCTCTATTTTTCTCGGGGCAACAGAAAGAATCCAGAACTTCCGCTTCTGTTACTAGCTTTGCTACTAGTTCTGTTACTATTGATATTTTTTTGACGGGAGAGCCATTCACTTTAAGGTGCAACCTTATCTTCACGTTGCAGCTAACAATACAAGAGCCAAGCCTTTTCGCGCGGCGTTCTTTGCAACATGCATGCTAAGTACATCCTTGCATAATCTATCCGCATAATCCCCACCACACTTGAAGAGACCCTGAGCAAAATGAAGCATAAAAGCAGTCCGATTTCCGTCTTGCAAACAGGCTACAACCAAAAAAACCATGTCAGAGAAATCCGAGCTCGCCGATGGCAAAATTGCCAACAACAACGAGGTCGCGGTTGCAACCACCACATCCTTCACTGATTTGGAAGATGTGCAAGAGGATGGAAGAGAACCAACCGAAGAGGAGATGAAGTCATTGAGACACGTTTCCGAGCGCATTCCTATGAGCTGCTGGCTTGTGGCAATCGTGGAATTGGCTGAAAGATTCTCTTATTACGGTCTTTCGACACCCTTTCAAAACTACATGCAAAACTCACCCAGCGATTCTCCAAAAGGTGTTTTGAATTTGAAGAATCAAGGTGCTACCGCCTTGTCGTACTTCTGGCAGTTCTGGTGCTATCTTTCTCCAATCTTGGGCGCTTACATGTCCGACACATACTACGGAAAGTACAAGACCATCTGTATTTTCTGTGGCATTTACGTGGTGGGAATTTTCATTCTCTTTATCACCTCTGTTCCTTCCATAGCGTCACACAATGTGTCTTTGGGTGGCTTCATTACCGCTATCATTATTATCGGTCTTGGAACAGGAGGTGTCAAGGCTAATGTTTCTCCCTTGATCGCCGATCAAGTGCCCAAGACTAAACCCATCATCAAGATTTTGCCATCAGGAGAAAAAGTGGTGCAGGACCCTAACATCACTATTCAAAATGTTTTCATGTTTTTCTACCTTATGATTAATATTGGTTCCTTGTCTGTGTTGGCAACAACATCGCTCGAGCATAAAGTGGACTTTTGGGCGGCCTACTTGTTGCCTCTTTGCTTTTTCATGATTGCACCATTGGTGTTGTTCTTTGGCAAAAAATACTATGTAAAGGTTCCTGTGGCTGAGAAGGTCATAGCTAATGCTTTCAGATGTTCGTTTATTGCCCTCAAAAACAAATTCAGCTTGGACGCTGCTAGACCCTCTCAGAACCCCGAGGCAGGATACCCCTGGACAGACAAGTTTGTGGACGAGGTCAGCCGTTCCTTCTACGCATGCAAGGTTTTTGTCTTCTATCCTATTTACTGGTTGGTTTACGGGCAGATGATCAATAACTTTGTTTCTCAAGCTGGACAAATGGAACTTCACGGATTGCCAAACGATATGTTGCAGGCCATCAATTCTTTGACGATCATTGTTTTCATTCCAATTTGCGAGAGATTTGTGTATCCATTCATCAGAAGATTCACACCATTCAAAGCTATTACCAAGATTTTCTGGGGCTTTATGTTTGGCGCAGCAGCAATGGCATACGCAGCAATTCTTCAGCACTACATCTACCAGGCCGGACCTTGTTACGATAATCCAAAGAAGTGTGCTGCAGAATACAAAAACGTCCCCAATCACATCCATATCGCCATTCAAATCCCTTGTTACTTTTTGATTGGTATGTCTGAGATTTTAGCCTCTATTACTGGATTGGAGTACGCATACACAAAGGCCCCAACTTCCATGAAATCGTTCATCATGTCCTTATTTTTGGTGACAAATGCTGTGGGTTCTGCTATTGGTATTGCCCTTGCTCCTACTGCAGAGGACCCTAAATTGGTATGGACTTACACTGGTTTGGCAATTGCCTGCTTTGCTGCGGGCTGTCTCTTTTTCTTCTTCTTCCGTCATTACAACTACAGAGAAGAGGAGTGGAACGCCTTGGAGTACGACGAGAGTGACGAGTCCGTAATTAGACATCTTTCCTCAAAGGATCCGGAATTGAGACCTATTGTCTCGGCTTCTCAATCTTTAAGTATTCGCTAGTTAATTTTTCAATAATCACATGTTATATTTGCAGTTTAAAACCGTTCCGTATTCTCTGTATATGGTCATATAGGTTCAACATGTCGTTTCGGTATATGATGGTTTGAAAAGTAGTCGTTTTTTTAGCGGTGCAGAACTCATTCCGAGAAAGTAACGAACTTTGAGCCACTCCATCAATAGCCTTGCAGATGATGGACACATCTTGCTTCCGAATCTCCTAAGAGTATCAGTTCTTCTGTGCAGGAAACTTCACATTGATGCGCCTGCACAGGTGCCAATCATCACCTCGCACTCCACATGATTTACTTCTAATCATCATGTTCCTTTTAATTATTTTGGTGGCTGTGGCTCTTTGCGCATTGATAATATACCTTCCTTATGCTGCGGGTCTTACAAAAGTGGAGAAACACAAGCGTAAAAGCGAGTTGAAAAATACACAAGCCTCGAGTATTGAAACACCCGAGTATTCCGGATACATTCCTCCAGATGAAGAATTGAGACTACAAAACGAGAAGAAAGCTGCTTCTAAGAAGGCAGGTCTTCGCGAGCGGGTCAAAGTTACAAGCGATGATATGCCTATCAGAATTCGGTTGCACCAAGATGGTGTTTTGCGCAAGCGTGGAGAAAGGTCTGTCGGGGACACCAACCCTAACAACTATGACTATGATCTTGATGATTTGATTAACGAAGAGATCGAGGACGACCAGCAGAAAAACGCCAGAGAGGTTTATTCGTCGCAAAACCTTGGTGGAGAGAAAGAAGCAATGGTCTAGTACTACCCTGTGGACTACTGCTGGACCTCACTCTCTATCATGTATATATTAAATATGCTGCGTAAATTGGAATTTTTTAATCGCAGTCAAGATCTAGAAGCTGGATAAGGCTCATCTTACGCAAGTACGTAATTTCATCCTGTCTAGATAGATGCACTGGCTGATTGGTTTTCATGGACTGTACAGTGTCCTTACGGCTCATGGCAAGCACCAACTGCTTCTCAAGATTATCCTGGATCACGTGTACCTCGTTTTGAATTTTCTGATGGCGCTCAAGAGCCATTTTGTAAGCTTCAAAAATCACCGACATGAGCTCTGTTGGCAACTTGACGAAGGTGCTTCCGTCAACGTCATATTCTGGTTGGTCTATGCGTGAGTCGTTAAGAAATGCAACTAAGCTGTCAGGCAACGACCCATCATTGACTATTTCTCTGCTCCACGAGTCTTGGCCTCTGTTGTTGATATCATGCAGCTCTATAAGTTTTCCTGTCACATACTGTAGCTCCTCTAAGCGACACGGCATTCTTGTGAAGGATTGATATACGTATTTGAACACTTGAGTTGTCAACGGAAGCTTTGCGTTCTCAACAAGCGTCAAGAGTTCAAACATCTTTGTAGAGCCGGTCTTGTGCTCGCAGTGGAATTTGAAGAAGGGCATGAATGTATCGACTGTTGGAAGAATAATGCATTTTGGTTTTGATGCCAAAGAATCGTACTCGGCGATTGTTTGAGCGTACTTCTTTTTGTCTTCAAGAGAAAGAAGCTTTAGGTATCTTTCATGTGGCTCCAAAGTGGTGATTTCATTGCCAAGAACGGATGCCAACACAGTCTCTGCTTGCTTTATTTGGCGCAAGTTGATCAACGAGGAAATGATCACGTTGATGAGCTGGACATCAATGAGCATCGGGTATTTGCTGACGAGAATATCTAGAAACCTTAAATAATCGTTGTTTTTGTAGAATGCTAGGTTTTCCAACAAGATCTTGAATGTATCTCTGTTGAATGAGCCTGGAGTGTAGCTGGAGAGTACAGCTGAAGTGACTTCCTGGTTTTCGTTTCTGATTGCAGTGAAAAGAAACATATTAAGTGTGTCAGTGTCAATATTCTCACAAAAGCTGTCTCGCAAGTTTTTATAAGTCTCCATGTTGAATGGAAGCTTGTAGAGCGCGTCCAAGACTGGCTTTTCAAGATGGTTATAATCTCGGAGCAGTTGCCGCACGTGCTGAATAATATCGAAACGATCTTTAAAAAACATCTTATAGATGAGATCCCGTCGCTCGTGATTTGTCATGGGAATTCCCGCCATTTTCATGTCGCGGGTGATATGTAATAATGCATTCAAATGTCCTTTTCTGACAGCCACCGCGTCCAAGAAGTACCTCAAGGCCGTTTTCTTCTTGATGAGATGTAGATTCGTCAGCGAAAGTTTATTGGGCCGAACCCATTTTCTAAAGGACATGAACAGTTTCATGAACTCTTCAAAGTCCTGGTATCTCATGTGCGCTACTCCAGGTTGAGGAAGCTGGCAGTAGCTTTGGTATAGAGAGGTGTGGTTCACATTGTTGTGTGATTTGAACTTGGTATAAAACTCACTCAACTCATTATGCTGTGGATAGAGGTTCCTCAAGAACTCGGTTTCCACGAAATTGTCCACTCTCTGATAGTGGGGTAGTTTTGAGAATGCATCAAGACTAGCTCTTCTCGCTTGCAGCTCTGATTCGCTCAAATTCCACGCCGAAGTGGCCAGAAAAAGCGGTAGATCAACCCTAGGTAGTATACTTCCGGTTTTCAAGCTCTGGATGTGGTCATTGAGCTTTCGAATCACCGGACGAAATGCTATGTTGTGGTTCATGCCAGTTCTAGACATCGTGCATGAGCCTAGAGATGTGGGTTCAGACACCCGTACACCATAATAATTTGGCCACGTCGGCGTCGGGCTGTCGGGGATCCAGGGTAGGAGCAGGAAACAAGCGGTGACATAAGACCCGATGACACAGCAGTGATGGCGGAGTATGGCGGCGGCGACAGCGACGGTGGTTTGTCACGTGCTCGGTCACGTGTGCTCCTGTCTGAAAAATCTTCGCACTACTACAACTCTACGCAGCCAACACTCGAACAACCAGGCACCATGAAAATCCAAACCAAAGCCACCAGGGTCTTGGAGAGAACGTCGCATTACATCAATTCTGGTGTGATCAGAAACAAGCCTGCATGGTACGATGCCGTGGCTGCAGTTCCGCCATCGTTTGACTTGACCAAAAGCGCCAAGAACCTCCAGGTCAACCAAAAAGAAGATCCTCAGAGCAAGCTATGGAAGAAGTCGGGCGACTTATATAAAACAAGAGCGACGAAAAACGAGAGGACACAGAAAAACAACAGCGTCAGTCGTATTCCCAAGTTGTCGTTTTTAGAGGATCAGTTAAGAGATGTCTTCTACCACCAGCACCCATGGGAGTTTGCACGTCCCAAAATATTGGTGGAAAATGACGGTGCCGACAATAGCCAGTGTGACTGGTCTCGCATGCTTCAGCTCAATAAGCCGTTGGACGGAGAGAGTGTTGTTCAGAGGACATTATGGTTGTTACAACAGGAACAAGAAAAGCGCAGTCTTTTCGAGGCGTATGACCAGGCTCGGTTCGAATACTACCAGTTGCGCATGGCTGATGAAATGGACTCGGCGGTTTCAAAAGAGGAGAGTGGCATGTTTGGAGCTATGTTCCTGTCTTCCAACATACAATGGGGTCTTGAGAAGGAGCAAGAGAGTATTGACAGATGGACACAGATCGCAGAGAGAAGAACAAAGGTGAAGGAAGCTTCCAAAGACAAGGTTTCGGCCAGTGTGGGAAGTGATAACGCCGAAGAGGAGTCGACTTCTGTGTGGGAGACAATCTTTGCGGAGGAGCAGAAGGAGTGAACATGTAAATATAGAGCATCCAAGCGCGATGCAATAGTCATTAATGACCCAGGTGTAGAGTGCTGCAAAGTATAGCAGAGCAAGCCTAAATTGGAATACCATTTTAATGGACTTTGATGGCGATCTACGAATGGGCCTGGATTAATGTCAAAATCTCTATTATACCTATATGGAAGCACTTTCTGCAAGCAGCAATTCCAATAGCTGAGTGAATGCTGATGTACGACTGGACCTTGTCCAGACTATTGAACTTGTCCAGACTATTGAACTTGTCCTATAGAACTTATTCAGAATACTGATTTCGTTCAGGCTATAGAACGGTTAATGATGACCGTGAGCATCTTTCTTCACGACCAACTTATCATAGGCGAGGTAGACGGCAAAGGCGCCGACGGCAATACCAAAACCTGGAAAAGCAGCCTTAAAGCGGTTAAAACGGGAAAACTGTCCCTCATATCTCCATGCGTCTCTCTTGGCCCAAGGGTTGGTGCTCATGGTGTATAGTGTTTGAGAAAAGTGGTAACTCGGAGAAGTTGATTGGTGGAGGAGTCGTGCATAGACTGGCGCGAGTGTTGATGCCTCACTATTGAGGTACGGGTGCACTAAGGAATACCAGAATATGCTTGGTGGGATAATTTTGGCGCTTGGGCTGCCTTAGAAGAACGAAGGGCTTGGTAGTGTCTGTAGTGCCAGTCCGCCAGTGCTTCCAGACCAAGGTCGTCGTTACTGAAAAATTGTACGTGATGTTGCGCACGTGACGATACACACAAATCTGTGGCTGCCTCTTAGAGCATCGAACAATTCGATACCACTTGTTAGATGACGAGTCGCGCCTTGCTCAGGTAAAAAGGGAAAATTCATTCATCGCATGTAACTAGAAAAGCGTCTTTGCAGGCACGGCTGAGAGTGATCACCACAGACATCACACTTCGTCCCAAACAGGTCAATTTTGGTCTGTAGGTCATATTTTGCATGTGACTGTTCATCCCCATTAATGCCACCATATCTGAACAATCATTTAATTTCGTGCTACTAGTCAAAAAATACATCTTCTACATTCACAAATTCAGCCGCTTCTGAGGAGTGCTCGCTTTCCTGCGTTTACCAACGTCTGGAGTCCTTTTACTAAAAGTTGCGTAATTTCCATGCCTGCGTAAAGCATGCACATGCCGGTTGTTGACCCAATTACGCGAGGCTCGTGCATTCCAGGCATCGAAAGATGCGTATCTTAGAAACCATAAATTGAAGAGTCAGCCGCATAATTCTTCCCGAGTGCTAAATTTTATCATGAGTGAATCACAAGCTCGCAATTCACACCAGGTATCAGATGATGCCTTCTCCCAACGTCTTGCTGACATCATCAGCCAAGACAACGACATCGCCAAGGATATTACCGATAGTGAGGGAGAGGATGAGTTTGTCAAGAAATACGGAGAAATCGAATTCCAGTACATAAAGCCGCCGAAATCTTCTGCGTGGTTTATTCGCCCCCACGCTCTCAATTATTTCAAGGATGGCGTTTTGTTCCGGACCAAAGGAGAGAGAACCAGTTCCAAAACAGAATTGTTTTTGGATTTGATGTACGTTGCAATTATTGCTAATGTGGCAGGCCAGGCCAGCGAAGACGCCAGCTGGAAAGCACTTCTTCGCTACATTTTGACTTTCATTCCATACTGGACAATTTGGGCTGATATTAAGGATTTCACCAACTACTATTATACAGAGGATTTGTCACAACGCTTTTACATCTTCTGGATATTGTGTCTTCTTACTATTTCAGTCAATAGCAACCCGGAACTTCTCGAAACCAGAAAGGGTGCAGCTTTCACTTTGGTGCCGTATATCCTCTGTCGTGTGTCATTGAGTTTATCACTTTATTTGTACTCATTTTACATTCCTGAGCACCGGCCCCAACAAAGGCTTTATTCCGTCTTGTTGCTAGTTGGATGCTGCATCTGGATTCCTGTGATTTTCATTTCGACTCGGGCCAAGATTGCATGTGCTGTGGTGGCTATTGTCTTCGAGCAGGTTTCCTTCTGCGTGGTGTACCATCCTTTTACCAAAAAATTGATGAACTTGAGTTACTCAACGGCATTGAACATTGAGCACGAAGTCGAGAGGTTTTCCACGTTTGTTACCATTGCAATTGGTGAGTTTCTCTACAAGATCGCAGCCAATGCTCCATTGGGTACAGGTTTTACCACCGCTTACGCCCGTGGAGTGTTCCTCTTGATTGTGGCATACTGCTTGTTCTGGATATATAATAATGGCGGAACATCCAGGAAAGCCATCCACCCTATGCGTCACTCCGCAACTCGTGCCATGTTGTGGGTCTACTGCCATCTTCCTCTTGTGGGCGCTTTGGTTTTGGCTGCAGATGCTTCAGGTGACATGTTGAACCGCGAGCTGGTCTACCATCCGGTTGAGGAGTTGGTAGAAGAGTTGATTGCAAGGGCCACAGAAGCACACGAAGAAGAGCCACTGTTGAAGAACCTATGCTTCTTTTTCACTGGAGGTATCTTTGTCGCTTTGGTGTCTATGTGGGTTCTTGGCGAGGCTGAAAAATGCAAGGACTTGCCTGAGCATTTCACCGTGCCCAAGCACTTCAGGATACTTCCGAGACTCTTTATCGGAATTACAATTTTGTGTCTCGGTTTTGCTGAAATGGACGTCACGCTCTTGATGGGCATGTGCGCCATGCTCTGCACCCTTTTGCTAGTATACGAGAGTGTGGTATCAGTACCAAAGGAGCAGTGTTTCACCAAAAGACAGATCACTGTCGGCGATGAGACAATCACCGTTGAGCAGGAATGTCCATAGAGGGTTCGGCTTTGATAGCCGCATTCTGCACCCAAACGAGTAAGTTATGGTCTAGTTAATAATGAATGTTCGAACATATGTTTTATTATTTAGTTGTGAAGTTAGCCAACGAATTGCAAGCAAAAATGCATTCACTAAGGCAATTAGGTCATTTCAAGAGAGATCTCTAAGCTGGTCGCACCATACAACTCAAGAAGACTTTTGGCGACATCTCATATGTTTGACTCGTCATATACTAAAGTCAAAATCTGGTATAATAAAGCCAAAATCTGGTTTTCTGGAGCTCTCCATACTTTGCGCCAACTATAAATCAAGAAACATGTTATGCGCGCCATCATTTGCAGCTGTCGTTCCTTTATAGAACCTCTGAAGTGACCAAACAGTCAATAAAGCGCTCCAACGCATATCTCACACCATCACTGCCAATAGTATAGCGGAAGGAGTCAAGAAAAGACTCGCTCAGAAGTACACATCATAAGCCCATATACTCAACCCTCTCAGCAGAAAGTTGCAGGTGATGATCAGATGCCCAGAAATACTAGTCGAGTCATAACACACACGCCCCCCGACAATCATCAGGAAAAGATACTAATAGAGAGATTCAAGGATAAGTCGAAAAGCGATGTGTTTCAAGTGACTATCAAGTTGGGGGATGCGCTACGACGCGTGAAAAGGCCCAAGGTTTTTCTTCGTTTAAGAGAAGGTGTTGTGCTGATCCGGGGCGAACTACTGGCACAAGATGGCATAGTTGCACATCCCAAAGATTTGACAGGGAAACACGCAAATCAAAAAGAAGGCTCTCAAAATTTGTCAGAAGCACAGAATCCGGATCCACAGAGGCAAAGCACAGATACACAGAGAGATGTACCTACTCAAGCCGATCCGCTGAGCTCCGATAGTGAGATAGAAATATTGGAAATTCGCCCGGCAAGAAAACGCAGATACTACAATCCGGGAAGTGATCCAAATGTCAACAAGTACAGTGAAGGTGGTCGCAACACCAGCCACTCATATTACACAGAAAGTGATTTGTCATCGCTCGACGAGGAACTAAACGAGGCTCTTAATACCAATGAACAAGCCTCAGAGGCCAAGTCAAGCCAGACCATTAAGCCAAGGTCTCAACTAATGCCTGTGCTACCCAAAATGTTTGCTTCACAAACACGAAGCAGGAGCCCGCCACCACCAGGGTACCGCAATATTCCGCCCAACTTGATGAATGCCATACATCGAGAAATGAACGTGATTTTCGATGGATCTGCAGATGATGAGGTTGAAGTAGTAGGCAAACGGACGTTCTCGTTAAAAGACCCTATAGCAAGGACTAAGATCAAACTACCCATCAAGGCGACAACATGCAGGCATTTTGAGTGCTTCGACTTCTACAATTTCTGCTTGTTCAACAAACTTCCGCCTGGTACGCGAGGAGGCCTCAAGCGCGCCTTGGTCTTGCAATCCCGAGAAGCGAGAGAAGCAGAGCAATTATTCTTGCGACAACAACAACAGATTCAGAAGGGCAAATTGCTGAGCAAAGCCCCGGGATTAGTGTATCCCCAATTTTCTGAGAATGGCCAGATGTTCTTCAATGACATCTATTGCAGAACGCCCCCTTTGTTCAAATGCCCTCTCTGTGATGAGAAGTTTGGGCTCAAACAACTTTACATCAGCGATGTGTTTAACTTTTTTGTCAAAACCACACCCATCGACACGACAAAAATTGCATTGGAGGAGAATGACAGATACAAAATTGTGGAGGAAGAAACCGATGACAAGGAAGCCGAGAATTATGAGATTGTTGATTTGTCGGGAGACGAAGACGAGGAGGAGCCAAGTGTGAAGGTTGAGAAGAACACTGCAGACAAGAGCACGGAAAACAACACTGAAAAAGAGAGTGGAGCTGGTCAGAATGGAGAAGAAGGCAGCAAAGGCGACGAGTCGCGGTCGATGACTGGCGATGAATTCAATGATGGCCTAGACGAATTCTTGTCTACTATAACACATGGAGACGGAACTTGGGGAAACCCCATGACCTTGGACTAGCTTCGACAGAGAGAAGACACATACTGTAATAGATAATATAAAATGACTCAGAGACCACAGAAAAGTGTTTGAATCGCAAGACGGTATCAGAACATGTCAGTACAGGGTTTTGATAAACTTGATTGGTTGGACTCCTTTATAGATGAAGCCATGGTACAGGCTTCAAGGGTAAATATAATCTGTTTGAGGATTTCTATAAAAAGATCTTCTTGATATAAATGGAATAAAAGACATAGTTTGAGCAATAATGAAATTGATCAAAGTTAATAACAAAAAGGTCACAGTGACAAAATCGGTAGCATTTCAAGATTCGCATCATAATGGTATTGCAGTTACAGAAAGGGTAAATAGAGAAAATAAGCTCAAAGGACCAAGACAATTGATTACAACACGAAAAAATACGAATTTGCAGGTGAAAGAAAGCGAATTGAGGCGAAAGTAGATGACTCAGAAAGGAATTACAATTTCTTGACTCAAAAGTATAATATTCAAAGGAGTCCATAATGCTATGTGCCTGAAAAATGCACCCAAGGCCCTCGGCTGGGTCACGTGCACCCCCCGGAACGGCGCACATTCAGTCGGAATGCATGAGCGCGGAGCCTACATTTCTTGAAGTCCCGGACAAATGTGTAGGATGCGCATGGCCACATGGCGCGAATAAATCAGTACCATTGCTGTACCGCGCACAACCTCCTGTAACCACTCAATCATTCTTATTCTAATCCCGACTACGACATTTGAACTCGGCTCGTTACTATACAAAGAACTTATTTAGAAGCTCACACTTATGACCAAGAATCCTGCGCGAAGTCCTCGTCATGTTTCTTCTTTAACCCGTGGCAGCTCAGCCACGAAGTTGACCATGTTGTTCTCAACTGTGGTCCGCTTGGTGCACGGAATGCCAGTGTCCAAGGCCGAGTCGTCGGCCAAACTGCCCGAAATGTCATCCAATGAATTCTTTTGGAACCTTTTTGTCTCTGCCTGCTTGGTTCTTGCGGGTGGAGTTTTTGCAGGCCTCACGTTGGGTCTCATGGGCCAGGATGAAGTCTACTTGAAGGTGATTGCCACATCTGGTGAAGTCCATGAACGGAAACATGCCAGAAGGGTTTTGTCTTTGATCGGGAAAGGTAAGCACTGGGTGCTTGTCACTTTATTGTTGTCCAATGTGATTACAAACGAGACCTTGCCTATCGTCTTGGACAGATGCTTGGGTGGAGGCTGGCCTGCCGTGGTGACTTCCACAGCATCCATTGTTATCTTCGGAGAAATTATACCGCAGTCGATTTGTGTCCGTTATGGTCTTCAGGTTGGCTCTGCGCTTTCCCCTTTCGTCCTTATATTGATGTACATCATGTACCCGATTGCCTACCCCTGTGCGCTTTTGTTGGACCACTTGTTGGGTGAAGATCATGGTACTGTCTACAAGAAGTCTGGCTTGAAGACCTTGGTCACTCTCCACAAGACGATGGGCGTCGAGAGATTGAATCAAGATGAGGTCACCATCATCTCTGCTGTCTTGGACTTAAAGGAGAAGCCTGTTTCTCAAATCATGACCCCAATTGACAGGGTTTACACTATGCCTTCGGACAAGATCTTGGACCAGCAGACGGTAGAGGAGATTTTCAACGCGGGCTTTTCCCGTATTCCAATCCATATACCGAATGAGCCCATGAATTTTGTTGGTATGCTTTTAGTGAGGGTGTTGATTTCTTATGACCCAGAAGATGCTTTGCCTGTGGCGCTGTTTCCTTTGGCAACCTTGCCCGAGACTGCTGCCGACACCTCTTGTTTGAACATCTTGAACTATTTCCAAGAGGGTAAATCTCACATGATTGTGGTGAGCGATACTCCAGGGGAACCTACAGGCGCATTGGGTGTTCTTACATTAGAAGATGTTATTGAAGAGTTGATTGGAGAGGAAATTGTCGACGAGTCTGATGTTTACATTGACATCAACAACAATATTAAGCGTGAAGTTCCTGGGCCGCTCTTCAAAAGGAACTTGACTGCTTACTTGCACAATATCTACCAGAGTGCTGGGACATCTAAGCGGACCTCTTCTGACGGAAACCGACCAAGCAGAAGAAGTTTTGACAACTCTTCTTACGCGAAACGCTCCGCCTTGTCTGCCTCGCCATCCCGTCAAAGAGCTCTCGCTCAGGGTAGCGCCATTTTGGCTCCTTTGAATCCTGCTTCAAACCCGCTAGAGACTTCCAAGTCTTTCGTGAAAATCAAAAGGCCAAACATGGAACAGCCATCAAATCTTCCTATAGATAAGGATATTGTCCTGGGCGATGCCAAACCTCACCCAGATACATACGAGGCTGTCTTCACAAGTGAGCAAGGTGTTTTGGATGAGTTGAAGAGGACGAGATCTGGTTCGGATCATGAGAGAAGAAGAAGAAGACTGTCGGATTTGGCAGAGCCCAACGCGACCGAATACACCCAGGAGTACGGTTTGGATATTACACCCACCAACAACAGTGAGTATCTGGAACTGAGATCATACAGAAACGGAGGCATTGTTGAATCTGTGATCAATGTCCAAGGTGTTCACAAAACTATTATTGAAGATATAAGTGAGGATGAGTCCGATGATTACGACTATGGCCTACTTAACAGTAACGCCAGCAAGAAGTCGAGTTCTCCCGACGAGGAAGCTCAAAGCTTGATCCATGATACTTAGTGCGTACAAAGAACGTCTAAAGCTGCTTAGCAGATTACAATAAATAGTATTAGATCTATTTCATGATGTGCCCCATCGTAGCAGAATCGAAGATCGCGGATGCATATCTTTGTTCGCACGCAAGAGTATGCGGCACCTACACCGAGGCGCATAACGTCCGCCCACATGCCGGACATTCGTAATTGTTTGGGTTGCAACTTTGTATCTGGCAGTGAAGTGAAGAAAGAAGGTGGACGAGAGTTCTCAAAATGTCTTGTTTTGACACTTAACACCAATTAGCTCATAACTTAGTATGCTCATAATTCATGGTGCATCACTGTATTACCACATTCGGGCATGCTCGGAATCAGCTGTCAAGCGCTAACGCCGACATGCTCGGGGAAGCGTACACATCATGATCAACTACACACTTCAAAACCAAAGTTGAATCGGCCTTTCAATATGAGCGGCCATTAAAAGTCCACTTTTACCAAAATCTCTATTTTCAACACTGCAGCCATTTACGAGCCGGATGCGAATTTCCTGTAGCCGAAGCATGCCTTATACCTAAAAATTCGCATTTCTTGAGGTTGGTCCGTATCTCACTTTTTGAACCACTACTCGTATTTTTGACCTGCTGGCAGCGAATCCCCGAACAATGGGTTCCGACAAAAAACACCGGTCTTTGAAAGACGTCTTTAGAAGCTCATCCTCCTCGAGTGTATCCAAATTACATCCCGAAAGTAGCAATCCCCAGTCGCCAGAGTCAGGCCACCATTCCCACCGATTCTTTCTCAGAAGCAGAAGCTCCAAGACTTCTTTCCAAAACCAGTCTTCTGCAAGTTCTATCAAATCCAACAGTGGAGTCGGCTCCAATGTGGAAGATGCCCAAACAAGTGCTGATTCAGATCCCGAATCTTCCATTACGTCTTCAATGCAACAACCCCGCAGCCCTCCACCCGTGCAAACCCCCGAAAGTAGCATCCATGGCCAGCAAGACGGAAGCAGCGACAAAAAGCACGGCAAGAAAAAGAAGGACAAGAGGAACGAGAGCCACCATTCTTTGAAGAGATTCTTCAACATACTCCGTCACACCAGTCATTCAGAACAGACGGCATCCAAGTCGCTGTCGTTGCCTTCTCTGACATCCAAGCTTGCCGAAAAGTATGATTTCGGGCGTTTGATTGGAGCCGGCGCAAGTGGCTCTGTGAACGTGATCAATGTGAAAAACCACCCCGAGAAGGTGTACGCGTTGAAGAAGTTCAGGAGTAAGCTCAAATCGGAGTCGGAGCAGGATTACATCCGGAAAGTCAAAAACGAGTTCTTGGTAGGAGAGTATCTCAAGCAACAAAACCTCATCCATACAATTGAATTGTATCTGGAAAAACCCGATAAGCATTCTCCACTCGAATACTTTATTGTCATGGAATACTGTCCTTATGATTTCTTTAACTTGGTGATGTCTGGATTGATGAATAAGGAGGAGATTTACTGCTACTTTAAGCAGATTTGTTACGGAGTCAACTACTTGCATCTCTCTGGTATTGCACACCGGGACTTGAAACTAGATAATTGCGTGGTGGACAAGAATGGTATCCTCAAGCTCATAGACTTTGGCTCTGCTTTCCAGTTCCGCAAATCCTCGTCTCAAATAGCCAAAGAAGGCGACTCCAAGCACAACTTCTTGCATGCAAAAGGAATAGTCGGGTCAGACCCTTACTTGGCACCGGAAGTATTTACTCCGGTGCATGGGGACGGGTATGATTCCAGATTAGCTGACGTGTGGTCAATAGCTATAATATTCTGTTGCATGGTACTCAAGCGGTTTCCTTGGAAAATTCCTCGGACAGCTGACCCTTCTTATAGAGCATTTGCAGGACTAAATAACTTGGATGAGCCGGTTTCGGAGGCCGAGTTGGCAGAGACCATGTCAAAAGACTTGAACATCAATTCTTCTCAAGGTCAATCTAGTATTCCAAAATATGGCCCGGAGAGACTACTCAGAATCTTACCTACACATTCAAGACGTCTCATAGGGAAAATGTTAGAGATTCCTACAGAGAAGCGCTTTGGCATCGAGGAAGTGATGCAAGATCCATTTATTGAGCTGATTAAACACTGCCATGTTATCGAGAAAGGGGAGAAAATTCCAGATGCAGTTGACTTCCTGGAGGATATTCCGTTTGACGAGTTCGGCCAAAGGCCATCCACAGAGCCGGCCACCCCCTCAGACTCGGTCGAAGCCCTAGGAAGTCTGTTGCAAATTGACCAGTCGTCTTCTACCTATTCTCTGGACATCTCGTCTGCTCGGCTTGAAGTCGGCAAGTTTGTAAAGGCAGACAATCACAGCCACCACTTGATTACAGGAGAGGATTTGGACCGAATCAATGCAGAGAAAGAAAAAGCTCGCCAGGTGAAGCAAGCTGGAATGGCTTGATTGCGTATAGCTGGCTAATCTCTCTTATGTATGGCTGCGAGCATTGGTTGCAGCTGTGCGCAATGCGGATGTACGGGTGTATGATCATGCTATCTCTTCCAGAGCACACGCCGCATTACAACCATATATTTAAGAAAGCAAAAACCACCCAACGCCTAGACCGCCAACTTTTGCATAAATAAACAGAATCCATCACTCGCTATTCATAGCTAGCGCACTTCGTTCTAAGTAATCATGGCGAACAACGGCACGGTGACGCTACCGGATTGGATCATTCGACTCTCAGGGTGGTCTTCCCTACTTGCAACGTCAGTGGTAATGTGTTCCATCCTCTTGCACCTTTTGAATTATAGGAAACCGTTCCAGCAAAGGCTAATGATACGCATCCATCTTATCATTCCCATCTTTGCTTTATCATGTTACTTAATGCTTATACATCCCACATCTTGGTTCACCAAATACTTGGTGGAACCGGCCCGAGAAATTTACGAGGCATTTGTTATTTACACCTTCTTTTCGCTCCTAATCGACATGCTTGGAGGTGCCAAGAACATAATAATATCCACTAGTGGAAGGCCTCCTGTGCCTCACCCAGGTATAGTGCTGTACTTTTTGCCTCCATTGGACATCTCCGACCCTTATACATTTCTTGGCATTAAACGAGGCATTTTGCAATACGTATGGCTTAAGCCTGTGATTTGTTTTGGAACGCTACTAGCTGAGGGTTTGGGTTGGTATGATGTGAATGACATGGGCCTCAGGTCTCTATATTTGTGGTTCACCATTCTATACAATTTCAGTGTGTCTCTTTCCCTATACTGCCTCGCGATATTCTGGAAAATATTATGGGTTGACTTGAAACCTTTCAATCCGATTGGAAAATTTTTGTGCGTTAAATTGATTATTTTTGCATCCTACTGGCAAGGTGTGCTACTCGCCATTCTCAATGTGTGTGGCGTTCTTCCAGGAAACAGTTCCCTGGCTGGGAACGGTGCGCCCAACATTGGAGTTTCCATTCAAAATGCATTGCTTTGCGTTGAGTTGGTTGCATTTGCGGTCGGTCATTGGCTCTCATTTTCTTACAAACCCTTCTCAATATCTCATATGCCAAGTGGAAGACTTCAGTTTGCCTATGCTTTTAAGGACATGATTGGCTTCAAAGATCTATTAATCGACTTTGCATTGACTTTCCATGGTGATTATTACAGAGACTATAAGCAGTTTAACTCTGTGGATGCCAGCATTGCACACCCGGCGTCGAAGGGAAGAATGAGCAGAATAAACCAAGGTCTCAGGTACAGCACGGATGGAAAACAGAAGCACTGGATCAACCAACAGCATGGAGGAGCGCAATCCAGCAATGCTCCGCCTCGCGACAATATCATTAGTACTCTGGAGTCGCTTGCAATCTCCCAAACCAGAAAAGCCAGTCTAAAGACTCATGACTCGCACTCAATAAACCTGACAAATACTTCACTACGTGGCATTTATCCTGGGTCGTTACGTACAGAGATATCTCCTCCAAACTCGCCAAGCATGAACGAGGAGCACGCGAACAGTCCGAGATCCGAGCCCGACTGTATTGAAGAACAGATCAAATCCGCCATTCCCGAGATTGATTACAGTGATGAGTATTTAGACGATGATGAAAGATTATATCAACAAGCTTGCTCTGTCGTTAACAACTATAAGTTGGACCAGGTCGAAGTGAAGCAACTTATCAACTACCCCATTGTCGATGAATTGGTTGATGGGCACGAATACGGTTACAAGGTGAAAAAGCTAAGAGCCGACAGGCTTCGGCTTAGCCAGAGTCAAAGAAGCAGCTACAGCTATGGCACTGTGTGAACTAATTGACTCAATTACCTTGAACCTTATTTACAAATAACTATATACACATGAAGCTAGTCTTCAATTTTAAACAGGTATAAGGCATCTAAATCATCATCCTCGACCATAGTACTCTTTTTTTCTGCTAATTCCTTTGCCTTTTGCGCCTTCCTTATCCGCTTCGAATCCTTGTCTTTTGTCTGTGCAGAATCTTCAGCTTTGACAACGACCGGCTGCTTTGAAACAACCTTCACCATGATTCTACCCTCCAAAGAGCCTGTAACATCAGTCTTGCATTCGCACTCCTCGAGAATTTGCTGCAATTTCTCGAATAGTAAGCCTCGTTTCTTCAATTCAAAATCATATTCTTCATCATTAAGGCGATTCAACTTCGAAAAGGTATTCACATCGGGTTCCTCGAGGTTCTCAATATTACTTCTCCTATCTCCCACAAAAATCAGGAACTTCTCGTCTTTTTTCAACCGAGTTAATATCTCAGATTTTTTCTGATTCATGAGATCACTCAAGCTAATTGACCATGATAGCGTCAAGACTTTGGCGGCTGACTTCTTCTTCTCCGCTTGCAGACGTATGAGTTCCTTTTTCTTGAAGCGTTCGCTGCCCAGAATTCTGAGCTCCTTTTCTTTCTGGGCTGCAAGCTCATCTGCATATGCTTGAAGCATTTCGGAGGATTTGTTTATTCTGACCAACGGGAGATCCGTTTCCTCTTGTGAAGGCACTAGTAAAAGCCCTTGTTGCGTCAAATCGAGCAGATTTACAATTTTCAGCAAGTGCTGCTTCTGAATTTTTTTCGTTTTTGGG
The DNA here is from genome assembly GCA_002370135.1 of Metschnikowia kipukae. NCBI lineage: Eukaryota > Fungi > Ascomycota > Pichiomycetes > Serinales > Metschnikowiaceae > Metschnikowia > Metschnikowia kipukae. The sequence goes on along the minus strand of NKZJ01000153.1, from coordinate 1,754,877 downwards.
TCGACAAACTTCACCTGGAATGTAGGGCTCAAACTCTTGACTTTGATGATTATCTCCTTGAGAGCCAGTTGAGCTTTATCGGACCCAGTAGTAATTTCAAAAGTGTTGCCTCTAGGTTTTCTGTTATCCCGCTGATGGTTATTGTGTCTTGTCTCTCTTTTATTTTGAAATGAGCGGCGATCGTTAGACCAAGATTGTCTCTGAGAGCCACCTTTGTTTCCGTTATATTTATCCATAGATCGGGGGCCCGTGCTCAGTCTATCTGTAAATTGATTGGCAAATCTGTTTTCTCGTGCTTTAGAGCTTTGCGTGGAAGATGAACCGTTGCTGGCAGCAAGTATTTTGTTTATGTCAAACGAGCTTTGTGAGTATGACCTAAAAACATTGGCCGGAGCCAAATGTTTCGGTCTGAAGAGTGTTCGAAGCATGATGTGTAATTGTTCTAAGGTGTAGCATATATACTTTTTCACAGGTCACATGATACAAAACACATGACGCGCATGGCCCGGTGCTGCAACACCATTTGTAGATTTCTATATAATACATGGGAACTGTGATCACCACTTGGCACCTAGCAAGATGGCGTTAGGGTCAGTCGGCTTCTCAACCTCCTTGAATGCGGTATTGTACAAGCGGACGCGGGAGATTCCAGTCTCGGAGGTGAAAGTCTTGCTCCAAGTATCCAACTTTTCGACGACTTCAGAATGGGCAGCCGAGATGCTTTCGGTCTCTATTTGCCTGTACAAGTTTTTGACCTGAACAAGCCACTCTTTTTCTTGGACGTGGGAAGGGTTCAGAATTTGCCCTCCTCCATTTATACAGCCATTAGGACAAGCCATAATCTCCACGTAATCACATTTTGAGGCATCCGCTAACTCCTCGGGTGCTGCTTCAGATCCTGCCTTGGCCCCCAAACGTGCTCTGCGTCTGGCTGCCAAAGGATTCAGCTTGGTGCTCTTTTTTGCTACCCCTGATGGTGAAGGCTTGAGCTTTCGTACTAGATTTTGAATATTCTTGAAGCCATTCACAACCGCAGCTGAAGCTATCTTGGTTTGATTGTGCATTAGCCGCAACTCGTACATGTCTGTGTTCTTGCCATCTAGTGTTTTGATCTGGAGGCTTTGCTCGTTGTAGACATCGGGTTTTTCCAAAAGCAAGTGACTTCTTAAAATGCTCAAGTAGTTGTAAGCATAACCACCAGATTCTGAGCCACTGTCATTAGCCCAAGCCAATTCTTTTGCGGGCCAACTCGGAGGGGCACATGCAGCGTAGATATCAGCCAATGGCGTGGTGTCATCAAGAGCTGCACTGGGGTTCTCGGGTATGAGACAATATTCCGAAGCCTCAATTAAATTGATGAGCTCTTTCGCCGTAAGAACGCAGTCCACATCCGGGATCTCAGGAGCCTCTTGCTCTGGGCGGGCACTTTCTAGTTTCTTGTCAAAGCAAGGCATAATGGACAAGTGATAGATATCTTCTTGCTTTATCTGTAGGTCGCGAGATGTCAACGATTTTATAATACAGCCAGTGATTTGTTGCGCAGACTTCACGGTGGACAAATAGGAAAGGATATAAGGGTGTGTTTTCTCGGCGTAGAGAACCCACCCAGGACACACTGACGAGAGGACAGGAGACGAGGGATCTTTGGGGTGCCTGTCCATCACAGCACGAGATTCCTCTAGAAGCGAAAGCTTGCGTCCCAATGCCGTTCCAACAACATATTTGAAACCTAGCTGATTTTGAAAAAATGACACAAGTAAGCGGTCCATTTCGGGGATTGAATAGCCGAAAGCATGCGCTAGAGAGGCTCGGGACTGATGTGAGATGCTCACCACAAATGTTTTCTTTTTCTCTTGGAGAGCCTTTAGAAGTTCATTGTGGCTATGTTGAGCAACAAGAACTTCCTCCGCCGATGTGATACATCCAGAGCATGCTAAACAGTCAGCTAGCGAAATCTGAGCAGGGGACAAGGCAGAAACCTTGCCATCTATCTTGGAGATTTCCAAAGGCTTGCCATCGGAATCAAGTTGAATATCCACTTCGCCTGTGGCCTCCCCCAGAGATTTCAAGTCTTCTACCGGCTTTATACACACCGCTCCCGGGGCAATGAAATCATTCAAGTCATCTGATGATAGAATGGCGCTCATAAAGTAAAGAAGTGGGTGGATCAGTAGTACTTAGTAATCATCGCGTGCTCATCAAGTGCAGTGGCAGCATACATGCAGGACTTTGACTTGAGATTACGCACTGCTGAGCGGCTCTTACGATTACGCACCTTTTTACTGGATCGAGCTGCCAAAGCCTAGTGCCCAAAAAATTGGCAATTGGAAAAGGAAAAGGTGACCTTAGTCAAAGAATGAGTTGCTTCAATAACAATCAGCTGTTTTAAAAGTTTGAGTGCTGATGAAGAAAAGTGATGGATTGTGGTAATTGAATTGAAGTCTGCACTTATGCTGAAAGTAACCAGCTTGAGTCATTAGGACATTGATGATGGCAGCAGAAGATTGAGGATAACAATCGAGTATACTGTCAATAGTAGGTAATTGAAGAGTCTCGCGATTTTCAAAACGTTTTTTATCATTCCAGTGCTTTTTATTACACTGCTTTTCATTATTCCACTGCTTTTCGTTATTTATATTTGGGTCAACGAAATTTTTAGCGCCGCCAAAAATTCAATATATGGCCTAAACCCTACGGTACATATTTGCAGCTGCCAGGTGCAGCACCATTTTAGACTGCATGGCCAGCACAAAGTTGTTTTGTGTTTCACAGCAGCTGAAACAACCCACTCCCCCAAGCAATCATCTTTCTTGATCCAAATTGTCTCTTTTTGCAACAATTCGTAAAAGAGAGTTCAAGGCTGGCTGCTCACCTTGGTGCCTGTGCGAAGACGCAGAAAAGTCGTGCATACAAACTGCGTGAGCTACATCCACGTACTAAGCGATTAGTAGCAATCTTTCCAAATTAAAGTGTTACATGGTCAAAACCCGAAATGACCCCTGAGAGTACTCAAATGCATAAAAGCGGGCTGAAACATAGCCAAGAGGATTCGGGGAAAGACAGGAAGCGAAGCAGAGTCACGCGAGCTTGTGATAACTGCAGACACAAGAAAGTCAAGTGTGATGGAAGACAGCCATGTATTTACTGCACGGTGTACAACTTCAATTGTACTTATGAACGTCCAAGCATAAGAAATAAGCTGAACAAAGTTCCTAAAGCACAGAGGCCACAGGATTTGACTCAACTCCTAGGCCGTCAAAACACTCCTTCGCTCACTGTGAACGAGAACCTACTCCTAGGCCAAAATATTTTGGCGCTTTTATTCCCGAGACTTAACTTAAACCTTCTATCAGACAAGACACAAAGATTTGATCTTAACAAGCTCCAGAAAGTGGTTTCGTTGCTTCAGTCTAGAAACCCTCAAAATTTGAACATACATGATATCACTGAAATGTACCTACATGATATTACTCCCAACGATTCACCAAGTGCACCCATGGACTCTTATGCTCCTTCTACAGAACCTATGGGGGTGGAGTTTAAGCTTCTTCTACCGTCGAAGGATATCGCTCTTCAATTGATATACACCACCTGGTCTAAAGCCTGCGTTCTATTCCGGTTTTACCATCGACCTTCGTTATTGGAAGAAGTGGATCTTCTCTATAGCATGGACCCCAGCCAGTATACAAACAGGCAGCAAAAGTTCTTGCCATTCATGTACTCACTTTTAGCTTGTGGATGCTTGTTCTCGAAGAATATCAAGCAAGAGAACGATCAGCAAAACAAAGCATTAGAAAACGAGGGCTACGAGTATTTTTTGGAAGCTCGGAAGCTTATTGATATTACTGATGTCAGCGACATACCCGCGATACAGACTATTGTGATGATGATTATCTACTTACAGTGCTCGGCTCGTCTCTCCACCTGTTACTCTTACATCGGAATTGCGTTGCGAAGTGCTTTGAAAGAGGGTTTGCATCGCAACTTGGAAGTTTTCCAATCGAAAAGAAAACTCGATCCAATTGAAATTGACACCAGGAAAAGGCTTTTTTACACCATTTACAAAATGGATATCTACATCAACTGCCTTCTAGGCTTACCAGGATCTATTAACGAAGATGAATTTGATCAGCAGTTCCCCCCAGAGTTGGACGATGAATCTATCACTAGAGAAGGGATATTTGGTAGTGAAAAAGATGGCGCTCTTTCTTCCGCAGCCTGTGCCAACTATCACACCAAAATTACAATGTTGCTCTCAAAAATTGTGAAAGAATTATACCCTATTAAGGTCCAGAACAAAGCAAGGACTAATATTCCGGTCCGAAACGTGCACGATCTTGTTACTAGCTTGGAATTCGAGTTGAAAAAGTGGCTAGATAGCGTCCCACCAACTTTAAGACCTTCAGATCCTGGCAGCTTTTCAGACGAAACCAACGTTCCAGAACGGCTAAAATTGGCAAAGTATTATCTCCACTTTTCTTTTCTTAATTGTCAAATGAGTCTCTATCGCCCGTTCATACATTATATCAGCAAGGGTTCCAACTACAATAATGCAGATCCAAGAGCTCTTATCCGCGGACGAAACTGCATTAAAGTTGCCCGCTTGGTCGTTAAGTTAGCCAACAAGATGATTGAACAAGACCTTTTGATTGGCACTTACTGGTTTTCCATGTACACAATATTTTTCTCCACTGCATGTTTAGTATACTACTATCATGCAGCAAATTACAATGATTACGGCTCTCAAAATGCGAGCGTCAATTACGCCGGTGTTTATTTTGATGATGATTTGAACATTGATATGATCCGAAAAGACATAGAGCTAGGAAAAAAAGTTCTCGATCACTTGAAAAACATGTCTAATTCGTCTATGCGGATTTACACAATCTTGAACAAGTTGTTCGACATGCTTAACAAGAAGACTGCAACGTCGATGCCAAGTACGAGGGAAACTCCGCAGTTTTCTTCGCAGAATTTCGACAATCTTGCAAAGTCCACAATCGACAGTTTCGATGAAATGAACGATTTCGTATTCAAGGGTAAGTCAGCGCCAGATGACACTCTAGCATTAGAGTTGGAAGAGCTAGCTGCAAAGGCTGAAAAGTCACAAGAAGAGTTTGGGAGTAGCAAATTTGACTATTATCCCTCTGAACCATCCCATTCGGTTGACACGAACGACCAAGGGGGCTCAGCGGGCCCCGGAGAACTCAACGGTTACATCACCAGTGACGAGCCATTGACATTGCCCTATGAAGGCAATAGTGATCAATTTGGCAGCGGCAACACAGTCTCTGATCCATCGCAGTTAAAACAATTCGGCGACGAGCCATTGGAATACGTTCCTGGATTGATTGACACATTTGACAAGCAAATTTTTGGACGACTTTTGCCCCCATATATGGTGGATGGATCTGGAGAACAAATTGACCCAGAATTTTTGAACATCCCTGGGGACATAGAGAACTAATTTAAGTAAGATACAAACTTTCCATAGTTCACGAAACATCGCATTTTAATACTTGTCTTGTAGCTTCTATTACCACTCCTCGTCCCAATTGTCTTCCTCATCGTCCTCCAAAGAAATGTCTAATTTAAGCGTCGAGCCGGGAGTCTTTTTTTGACCTAACGATAAGCCAGAACTCTTAAGTGGTGTGGTCTTCACTTCGGTCTTGGTGGCACCAAATCCTCCCCGTATTGCAGAAGAAGGCTGCCTCTGACTTACTTGCGGGACATCATCGATTTCGGGTTCACTGGCCCATCCATCATCGCCATCGAGATCTTCTGCCCATTCCTCAGGAGCAGCCTGTGCAAGTTTTGGTGTTGAAACTCTGGTTATATCTGGCGTCGATCTGTTAAAAGAATGATTGAGCTGGCCCTCAACAGCGCCAGCCTCAGATGAAATTATCTTGTTCATCCAGCCAAGAGATGAAGAGGGTTTAGCAGACGGCGTTTCGGGATTACTGCTTGCAGGCGTGCTAGAAAACTTTTCGTAGAACTGTTTCTCCTCCGCATCCTCGTCCTCTTCTTCTTGAGACAATGTAGCGGCATGTTTTTCAACAGAGTCGAGATAAAGTCTGAAAATCCGTTTTGATTCTTGACGGACCTTAACAGACTTGGGATCCATGAGGGAAATTGCCAAATGGCCCAAAATTTTAGAGCAAATTTCCTCCAAAGTAAAGGATTCAATCAAAGATTCAAAGCCGTTCAAAGCTGCAATCTTACAGGGTGCAAAAGTGTCTCGAAGCGACTTTGCGAGCGCAGTGATCACAACATTGTTTCTTGATGTATAGTGTATCTTTTCTGAAATTTTAATAATGAGGATCAAAGTATTTGTCCTGATAGATGGTTTAGGATCCATCTGCAGCTTCGCAAGGACCTTGAGCAATTCTTGGTTGACTTGTTTGACACTCACTTTATCAATTATTAGAGTTATTGAGTTCAAAGTGACCTCTCTGATCATAAAGTTCGTATCTTGGAAGCCAGTGACCAAGTTATTGAAAACCTTACCCTGGACATCGGACTCATTTAAATGATGACTATATTGGGGTAAGTACTTTAAGAGACATAATCTGATCGACCTATCCAGTAGAGTAAACGCCTGGAAGATGATCGGCTTGACACGTTTTGTGAAAGCAGATTCTGTCAAGTTCCCGCTGAGTTTTAAAATATAGTTCAATAAAACGGATTTAGTCTCTTGTTGAGCTGCCCGGTCCTCCGGAGTCGAGTGCACTGTAGGCTTTTCTTTAGTGGCAATGGTGTATTGTTGGATAATCTCAGGAAGCAACTTATTGTCTAGAAAGCCAGGTGGAAATTCTCCGTCGATATAGTTGTTGAGATCATGCTTAAAGAACGCGGCTTTTGTAGCTTGGTCCTCGTATTTAATATCTTCCAACGCTTGAGAAAAGCCAATCAAGCTATTAGAAGAGAATGCGGATGAATTGCTGGTCAAGAATTCAGACACGCTCAATCTGGCGTCTTTGTGTGCTACCAACTTGACGATCAGACCAGCCAAGCTATTCAGAATCTGTGCTTTGCTGGAAAGCTTAGACGCCATGGGTCTGCTGTTCATGACAAACGAGCTAGAGAAGTCATTGGAGTCAAACAATGATATTATAAAGATACCTAATAGGTAAGCATCATATGAGGGTGGATCAGCACGTACCACATCAGCGCCTTTCAGCTTTACTTCCGGGGGCATATTTTCCTCGAAAGAAGATACCAAAGTTGCATTTCTGTAAAATGGCTGGTCAGGATCGGACTTGAAAGAAGTAAGAAGTTCAAAACCAAAAAGCTTCCACTCGCCTTGGGAATTAACATACACCGAGGACGCAAGGTTCAACTTTCCATGCACACAGCTTGCTTTAGAGCCAATGAACTCGATGGCCTGAGCGATGTTGTAAGCGCCATATATCTTCGCTTCGCTAGATATTTTGGGCTCGTTGTCCCGGAGGTATGCAATGAGAGGTGTCACGCGTTCGGTGACGATGTATAAATACGAGTCAGTTTCAATGAAGTCCACTGAGCTAATAATCCCTGGAAATTTAACCAGTTTCAACTTCCGATACGCATTGCGGGCCATAGGCTCGTATCTAGCATTATAGGGGTCCTTCAAATTGAATTCGAAAATGGACACGGGTGAGTCTGTTTTGGGGTTTACTCCATTGTAGATTGTCCAGACACTTTCCTTGTCAGGATACGAAGAATTTGAAGGATCCACGACCTTATCCTTGATCGTATATGGAATCGAATTGGCCGAGATCAAATTCAAGGCGCTCGAGAAGAAGTTCATTGTTAGTGTGGATGTGTTTTCTGGTCTGATCCAGAGAAAAGCGCGCAGTGAAAGCAGTTGGCCACAACACGTCGATATTTCAGTAGATCTCTTAAAGAAATAGAAGGGCAAGCTCAACAATGAATCTGAAAAGATCATATGACTTTTTCGCCAACAAATAATTCTTCACCCTTGTCTTTTGTGCCTGCACTTTTTGAGCTTCTTGGTTGGTATTCACCGCTTGTTGTCTTTTCGCACCCGATTAGCTCAACTCCCTACACTCGTATCAAAGTCCACACCTCAAACTACACTGTTCCTTTGCCAAAAAAAATCAACATGTTCACTCGACAAGTGCCGTGTTTAGCGAAAAGGTATTCGAATATACACCGACGAATGAATTTTCACAACGGAGCTGTATGCTTGTCTGCGGCAAACCTGGCCCCCGTTACTCAAAGGCGTGGTCTACACCTTTCAAGACTGCAGCACAAAATACCGCTTGTTTTTCGAAGTCGGAGGCAGAATTACGCCTCTTCTGGATCTACAGCATCATCAGAACCTACTGAATCCAACCAACCAGACAACGGCGCTGTGAGTTCTTCACCAGACAGTGACAGTGGACTTTCCGTGGCGGGAGATACCAGCCCAAGTGGCGAACAGGCCGAGGCAGAACACCCTGACGACTATCTAACAACAATTTTCGACAACAAAGAACCGTATATTGATACCTATGCCGTGTACAGGCAGCTAGTTGATTCTGGATTCACGCCGTCGCAGTCGGACGAAATCATCAACTTGCTCATCTTTCAACTCAACTCCAAGCTCACGAAACTACTGACCAAGTATTCACATCTTTACGAACTTGAGAATGAGAGGTATTTGTTTGAAAGCGCTCATCAAGAACTTAACGTTGATATCACCCGAAACAGAGAGCAACATATTACTGACGCAATTAATCAGATTAACGCTCTAGAAAGAGACTATGGAATCATCAGCGACGACCTTAACAATCATTTCATCCAGATGAAAAACGATATACAAGTTGCTATCAACGATCAGCGGTCGGACAATACTCTCATGAGTAAGAAAATCATGTTGCGCATGCAAGAGTCCAACCATAAGATCACTACTGAGTTGAATATGGCGATGCGCTCCGAAATTGAGTCTTTGCGATGGCACTTGTCCCGCTGGGGCCTTATCACCATATTTGTCACGATTTTTGCCGGTAGCGGCGCATTTTACATATACCGAGCCAACACCCAGAAGAAACTGGCACAGAAAGATGAATTCGTGCCCTTAGTAATCTATGAACCAAGCGAGTTCGACGAAGATGATTACCATGCAGATCTAGATCCAAATGCCATTTAATGTATTTTATGATACCAATTCCACTCACCTCTGTAGCAATACCCGCCTGACGACGCATGTGTCACGTGCTCCCATCGACATACAGATTCCACTTGCTATGAGAACGTTTCTGTTCCGTACAAGTTTCTTCATGGCCGAATCCGACAACACTTGCAAGCCTTTCGCTTGTGCTATTCAAGACTGCGTTCAAAAAAATGGCTATGACGAGTCCAAATGCACCAAAGTAATTGACGAGCTCTATAAATGCTGTAAGAACTTCTACGAAGAAAACGGAAAGGACGCCAAAAGTGTTTGCTGCCCTAAATTCAACCTCTTGCAGTTGAAGCTTGAACAACGTCTGTTGGGCCAAATTGACGCTAAACTCATCCGGGGAAGCAAGTGATTTTTGAAGGTTCACAGAGATCTACCGGAGACACAGAATGTGACTGCAGATAGCCAAAGATCTACTGCATGTGCGATTAGAAAGTTTTACGTGTTTCTAATGAGATGTAAGTTAAGAGCCGCGAGGAGACCCAGAAAGGCACCACGACACTAGGGCCGGATCAACTATCTATTCTAAGGCTAACCCGAGCACGAAGAACCACATAGTGGTAAGATTACATGTGGAGGAAGTCATGTAAACCGTGACTCTAATGGGCGCCTAAAAACATTGTTGAGGAAAAAAAACATTCTGTCGCTTCACTCATCCTTTTATATGATGCACGAGTGCGGGTAACACCACAGGGCTCTCATGAGCCTCCATAGACAATATACTTCGTAACACACAAGCTATTCGGCGTGTGTGAAAATTGGCAGATTGATTATAGTACGAGTACGCCGTGTCTAGAATACATGTAGAGCTCAAAAGCAGCTGCATCGCCGTTTCGGCCCATGGCTTCAATTTGCTTTACCATCATAGTCTCTGTAGTTGGGGAGATTCCCAGAAATTTCCGACTCGTCACTGAGCCAAATAGCATGCCCCGTGAGATTGTTGATGGAGTTGTTGATCTTGACATTCTTCTCAAACTCCTCTACCACGTCATTAATGTCCTTTGGATCTATCCCCTTCTCTAAGAGCTGCTTCTTCAACATGGCAATATGCATGGCCATTTTAAAGCAACGCTTGGAGGTGTCAATTCTCTCTTTAATCATGCGCAAGTCTTGCTGCTTTTTGACTCTTGCGTAGTTTTGTTGCTGAAGCTGTAATGTTTTCATATGCAACGCCGTGGACTCTTGGTTGAGCTTCTCGAGCTTGACGCGACTTGAGTAATTGTCAATTGCCAAATATGCCAACGAGAACATGGCTACTAAAGCTGCAAGTTCCCCAGCGGGCCTTTTTGGTTCTGGTGTGGGGAAGTTGCCTTCATTCTGCTGCGTGCCATGACTTGTGTTTTGTGAATTCGGCTGACCATAAGGCTGGGGTGGCGACTGAGGATTCCCAAAATAGGTTGGTATAGAATTATTTGAACGTAGACCACGTCTTTGGAACAGTGTAATCAGCGGGCTTCCGAATCTTCTTCTGCAACGGATCATGTAGATGTAGAAACGTGTGCGACCGACTGTGTGCGCTAGTGAAACAAGGTAAAGCGGTCTGTACAGTCTTGATATGGACTACGCAAATTTAAAAAGAGCAATATAGATTTGCACCTTGCTAGATAGCTTAACGAGCCTTACCATCGGCAGCCTTGATGTGCAAAATGTCACCATCCTCGACAAAATAGTCCTTACCCTTTTGCATCAACTTACCGTTAGCCTTCACGGCCACTTCGTCTCCGTGCTCAACAAAATCATCGTACTTCATGACATTAGCCAAAATGAAAGTTCTTTCCAAATCGGTGTGAATAGTACCAGCAGCCTGTGGAGCAGTGTACCATCTTCTGATGGTCCATTCTCTGACCTCATCTGGACCACCGGTGAAGAAAGAAATCAAATCCAACTTCTTTCTCATGGTAGTGATGATCTTGGGCAAAGCAGAGTCGGTACCGACTTCCTTCAAGTATGCATCGATCTCCTCTTGGGTCTCTAAGCTGGCCAAGTGAGACTCCATGGAAACGGAAAGTGGAATAACCACATCTCCTGGAGAGTTGGCGTCAACCCACTCCTTGATCTTCAACAACCACTTGTTCTTCTTTCTGGCGTAGTCTCTCTCACTCAAATTAAGCAAGTAGATACATGGCTTGGCAGTCAAGAGGAACATGGAGTTGATGACCTCGACCTCCTTCTGGGTCCACTTTTGGTTGGCCACTCTCTCTCCGTTCTTCAACATCTCGATAATGCGCTTGACCAACTCGGCCTCCTCCTTCTTGTTCTTGATCTCCAAAGACTGACCACCTCTCTTGGTGAGTTTCTCGACACCCTCCAAGTGCTTCTCGGCGAACTCGATATCCTTCAATCTCAACTCATCCTTGATGATCTCTAAGTCATTGATTGGGTTGACTTCGTCATTGATGTGGATGATATCAGCATCCTCGAAACATCTGACCACTTGGTAGATGGCATCGACAGCTCTGATGTTGGCCAAGAAATTGTTACCCAAACCTTCTCCGGCGTGAGCACCTTTGGTCAATCCAGCAATGTCGTAGATGGTCATGAAGGCTGGAACTTCCGACTTTGGCTTGTACAATTCACACAATTTGTCGAAACGAGCGGAAGGAACGATAACTCTGGCCTCCTCTGGGTCGATGGTTGCAAAGGGGTAGTTTGCAGGGTTACCCAAAGGACACTTGGTGATGGCCTGGAAAAAGGTGGACTTACCAACATTGGCCAAGCCCACAATTCCAGACTTCAAGTTGTTACCTGGTCTTCCGAGCAAGATTGGTTTTTCAACGACTCCCTTCTTTTTTGGTGGCATATTCTCGTGGGTAATAATCTGTAGGTATTAAAATTTTTCGGTTGCGCCGAATTTATGTGACATGTCTATACACACGCCCATGAGAAGTATGTGTAGGTGTGAACAAATCTTCGGAAGCCTACTTTAAATTGAAGAATTTCTGACGTGATAAGTTTGAATTTTAAACCTTACGACTTCTCAAGAAATAATAAATTTCGATTCCTAAATTGAGTTCATATTGGAAACTGCCGTAGCTCAAGTGCGCAGACGACATGTTCGATTGGCTTCGATCTTATGTGAAGAAAATTGATGAGCTAATTATGTAAATGAGTGAAGGCGGAGCAAACAATCACTCTTCAACAAATCAAATGATGTCTTAGGCCTAGTGAATCTGATCCTAATTTTCTCCTGATGCCAGAATGCTTTTCTGGGTTTCGCACACCTATATGAATGAGGTGAACTGTATGTGACAGCCTCAGTTCACAACACCACCATGATTAGAGCACCAATCCAAGCACTCCGCTTTCCCCTCAGAAGAGGATTTTCTTCCAGTATAATGAGGCTCGATGCACCAAAATCTTCTTGTCCGGCAGGAACTGTGTTGAACTTGAAGATCAGAAAGAGTGGTGATGAGCCTGTGGCTTTAGAGGACAGTGAATACCCTGCGTGGCTCTGGGATATTCTAGACAAAGAGAAAACAGATTTGCAGCTCAAGGAGGAGAATATCATGCAGTGGAGAAAGAAGCAACTCTCCAAGAAAAACTCATCCAAGATCAAGAATAACAACTTCTTGGCCCAGATGTAAATGGTCCTCGAACTTTACGTCCCGTGTATATAAGTGACGCCATAGATATTGGCTGTATCAATGAATAAGCTTTATTGCTCACGTGTAATTACCAAGGATTGGCGTCGATGTCATCAGTCCCCCAGGTCTTGTGTACCAAAGTCCTAGGAACCTCCATTTGCTTATAGATCTGTGCATGCTCTTTTTCAAAAGGAGGCTCGCTTTTCTCCGTGCTCTTGGCATCATCGTCTTCTCCTTCCCCGGCATCTTCATGAGTATCCTCGTTGTCATCGTAATCGTACGTGTCGTTGACATCTCCACTTCTATTTTGAGAGAGTTGCTCGTCAATATCGTCCATAATCGAAATTGGTAAAGAGGGTTGGTACTTCTTCGCCCTTAACTTTTTAAGCCCGCCCAAACCAGCACCATATGTTTGAATGAGTTCATTCAAGTTGGGCAAAGAAACTCCAAAGATAAAATTAGGGTTCAAGTATATGTAAACTTCCTTCAGTAATAACGTAGTTTGTGTCATATAGTGCATGTTCATTCTCTCAATTTGCAGAGGGCCTTGTTCTACCACAAGTCTTTTCAACAATTGGATCAAGGGCTTTGGAACGGCCTTCTCGTCAACTTCGTATCGATACAACTTTGATATCTTGACAAGCTGATAGTAGTTGAGCGTTTCGAACTCATTTATAGTATTAATGAATGACTCTTCATCGTTGAGGCCGCTCATAATCTGAAGGTACTGCAAATACTCAATTGTGGGCTTGAGCTGCAGTTTACCAATTGCGTATAATGATTTGTAATAAAATGCAAGTGAGTTAGGATCATCGGCCTTTCCTGTGTCCTCAAGAAGAGACGTGAGTTTCTCATTCGATTTAGCACCCATCAATTCACTGAGACGGCCGATAGTCTCGGGCTTGTGTGAGTGATAGTTATGCGAGCGTAACCAATCTTCAAGGGCTGAAATATTTAAACGGATTTGCATGGCTTTGACTCTGGAGCAGTATTTCGAATTAGAAATAAGGCGATTGAAAACCACGCAATTAATATGGTAAAAAACTTGAGAGAAGGTCTGAAAGCGGAGCAAAGAATCCACAGAATGTAATTTCAACACGTAATCAAGCGCTCCCAAAACTTGGACATATTTTATTGGAGATGGTTTCATTAGCTCGTTCTGAGATGGAGGATAAAGCATGCTCATGATGTCATCGTAATTATTAGGATGTTTTCTTTGCGACTTGAAGAAGTTCCAATCTTTGGCATATAAGACGCTGGTAACATCAACAAGGCTTGTGAAGTTGAGTAAACAATCGTCCACCAAAAGGTTCAATCTTGAATTAATAGAAAATGAAAGGGTTGCAATTAAAGATTGCGTTAAATTGATCAATTCTTGTAAGAATTTGGGATAGGTTGAATAAAAGGTGGCACGGGCAAAATAAAAATGCAAGAATTGGATTACCGAAAGCCAATAACTGAGCAAAACAATGTCGCCGGCCCCTCCGGCATTTTTGTTTAAGCCAGCGTCACCAGTCGCGAGAGCCATGTTGAATACGCCAGATTTTGTGTTAGTCACTGACCTCAAACGAGCGATAAAACACTCGAGAAAAAATTCGGTCAAATCTGAGGAGTTTGCCTTGTTGTGTGAATAGTGGATGAGCTGAAAAATTATGGCGGCTGGAATTCTGCAGTCGTGCTGATAAGCTGTCTTCAGCGTCCGCAAGTTAAAAATGTAGTCAAGCAAAGACGGGATGTCGGAATCAGTGAATTTAATGAATTGATCTGGAAGCGGCTTTTTATAGTCAAAGTCTGCCAATTGCACAAGATAAGAGTCCATGGACAAAATCGCTTCCTCGTCAACCTCTTCCACAAGATCCAGATGATCCGACTCGTCATTTGCAGCAAGCGTTTGCATACGAATCTTGTAGGATATGTCATCCTCGTAATCGTTCTGCGCAGCGGCAAAAGTGTCAGTTTCATAGAGTCCTGAGTCTTTTGGTGAACGAGTGGACTTGATGAGGTTGTGAGTCACAAAGTAATCGTAAACCTGCTGCATTTCTGGGCCGACCATCGAGACGGCGGTAGGCCCATTATCACGGGCGGATAGATTGGGATCAGCGCCCTTTTCCAACAACAAGTCTATCATTGACACATCGCCCACAGAAATCGCCCACATTAACGGAGAGTATCCTGGCGAAGCGGAGTCCATATCATTGCAATCGGTTTCCAGAAAGCCAACCAAAGCCTCCACGATCGAAAGATGTCCTAAAACAACAGCAATCAGGAGAGGCAAAAATCCGGATTTCTCGGAAGGATAAAGTTTCAGCACCAACTCTGGATTGGATAGATGTATGGCTTGTAAAGAGACTAAGTCATTTGTGACAACAGCGGCAACGAAGGATTGGCATATATCCGTCGGGGAGTCCTCAGGAACAGCAAGGTTTGATAACGCCAGAAATTCCCGCTTGATATCTAGAATTGGCGTGTATATAGGATTGGCCGGATCTGGTCTTACCACATCCAAAGAAAGGAAATTCTGAGTTCCAGTGTTGTCGAGCCATGCATTCATTGGGTGGTTAAGGTTCTAGAGAACTAGCCTGCAATACTACGAGAAACGTTACATAGTGCGAAACGCGACCAGGGTACTCGAGACCCACTGAAATGCCTGCACCATGATAGATAAGAGAAAATTTTAAGGAGTCTTCTTATATTGTAACTGTAGTAAGCAAAACACCAATAATGATGCAATTTTTGGCTGATTCGAAAATATTGTCCTAAAGATGGTTTGCAATTGTTGCCACCCCGAAGCACTTTAATGACAAGGTTTGCAATCACTAGGTACTTCTTTACATGTTTGAATAAAATTATTTCTTTCTCTGGAAAAATCAATTATGTTACACGTGCTCATGTAACCAGAAAGCCGATTGAGGAGCTGAAGTTGCTAGCAAATACATTTTATTGTGCAGTGTAAATAGGGGCCTTAGAGTTTAGCTGATGCACTGGTGCGGACCGCACTCAGGTGTCAAGCCCAGCTTAGATCTCTTCGCACTACTTCTCATTCTGATTTCAGCTAAGCATTATAATTCTTCTAAGGGCCTCAGTTCAAAAAGCAAAACAGGATATATCTTTTGAAATTGGCCTTACTTCTGCATCCAAATCTTCACCAAGCTCCCTTGATCATGCCATCTCGATTACAGAAAAGGTTTATCTATTTGTTTATTGTCCTATTCTTTCTCACAGGAGTATTTGTCATTGAGCAAAGACCAACAAAGCATCAACTGCAAGCCGAGTTATGGGCTTCGCTACTGAAAATGATGCCATCCGGCTGGTACTCTGATACAGCTGTTCAAAAGACTGCTCAGAATAAACCTGCCCCTGCCCTCAAAAAACAAAAGCCTGTACATGACCACGAGTTGGGCGTGTGCACGGTGTTCAGTGCCACAAGGGGATTCATGGACCTTCGGCCCCTTTCCGATAAGGGAAATGAGGGAAAGCCACAGCCATGGATTGTGAAGGACTTCGAAGCAAAGAGAAACTATTCTGTGGGCGTGTGCTCCACTCCCTTAAAGCAGTCCCTTTTGAAATCTATTCTGTTTGCTGATAACGTAAACGGATCTGAAGTGGGCGCTTATTACATCGACCCGAAAACGCAACAATACATACTGATGGGTCAGCTCACTGATCAGCCGGTTATGAAGGGGCGTAAGATCATCCTCAACTACGAGAATGGCTCATATTGTCGCGATATTGTGTCTACGCTGGGCGAGAGACTCAGAAAGAACACAATAGTGACCCTAGTATGTGACCGTGAGATGATGAACAAAGCACACATTTCTCACGTTGCCTCGGTTCAAGATTGCACGTACATGTTTGAAATTAGGTCCCATTTTGCATGCCCAACGGCCGCCAAGGCCGATAACCTAGCGGCTATTTGGATCTTTCTATTGATATTCATGGCAGCTTTACTAGTCTATTTTTCCGGAACTTTCGTCTTCAAAAACTTGAAACGTCAAAACTCCAAATATTAGATCCGAAGCGAGAACATCTCTCCTCATTGATCGGCAGCATATACCAATTTTTTTTCTAATACTTATAGAGCTCGTTATGCTACTTGAATGGCTACTTTCGTCATTTCAATATTTGTAGTATTTATAGTATTCATCTTTGATTTGAGGTCTTACTCCGATTGCATTCTAGAAAGATGCGGAGGCAACAATCTCTGCAAAGCCCTCAGTCTCAGTTTTCGCTTGGATCTTAGCCACAACTTTACCACCGCTCAATGCCAAACGTATTTGGGCACCAACCTTGCCTCCCCAGACATCTTTACCAAGGGTTTTCAAGACATGCGAAGTGGTGTCACTAGGAACATAGTCGGAACCATCCAAAGGCATACTGCTGAGAACACTAACGATCTTGGTGACTGCTCCGTCGATGCTATTCACACCACTCACGGTGACGACACTGCTGTCTTCATAAGGTAACAGGTCGAAAATGGAGGTGAAATTAGAGTTGTAAAGAGGGGTAATGAAGTCACCAGCAGTGACTTCCAAATCCTCGATTTGGTACTCATCTTCCATACCTTCATCACTTGGATCTGTGTTTCCTTCATCGTCAATAATTTCTTTGCTCAAATAATGAATAGTGTTACCGAAAGCCGCCAAAATATCGTCGTCGCCAAGCTGGGGTGTCGAGAATGACACGTAAACACTACCGACCTGATCCGGCCGCAATTCAGCCATGGGGATCACAAGGTCTTCAATGTAGAGGTCGTTATCAGATTGCGCAACAACGGAGACATCTTGCAAAACCAAAGATGGCAACGTGTTTGTGATATCATATTGAATAACCAACTTTTGCGATTCCAAAAAGAAATGCTTGGTGGCAGTAACCACAAACTCATTCTCTCTGTCAGTCAAGTAAATCTCACTAGAAGAAGACTTGGTGAGGGTTCCGTAAGCTTCGAACTCAGGAATCTCGGCTAAAAGAGCAGCATATTCTTGTTGTCTCAAATAATCATTGGCCTGTACAGAGTCCTTGTTCTTAGTATTTTCAGAGCCAGAAGTTTCCTTCGACCCGGCATTTCCATCGGCTGTGGCACCATCTGCAGATTTCTCCAATTTGGAAATCTTGTTGTTGTACTCTAATGATTTCACTTCGTCGGATGTGAGGAGTTGAACTTGAGAAATATCAAACTTCTCAGCAAAATTTTCGTCATTGTTCAAATAATGAGTTAACTTACTTTCCAAAGATTGCAAGTTGAACTTGGAGTCATTGACAATGAACTTTACCTTCCTGCTTTCAAGAAATTTTAAAGACAATGTAGCACGGTCTCTCACCTCATCATCAACATCTTTCAAACATCTGTTCAAAAGAATTTGCACGTTCTTGGAAACGTTCTCATCACAAACTGCTGCGAATTTTGCCAAAGCAATCACAGCAGAAGATCTGACAATAGAGTTCTCTAAGACCAATCTATTGTAAATGTGTCTGATGTAGTATGATGAGTTACTCGTCTTGGGTCCCTCCTCTCCCAACAAATGCAAGATGCGAACAGACAATTCAGTAAACTCGCAATCTTCGATGAACTCACAAAGATTTATCAAGATGAGCTGTTTGGCGCTTTCATCTGGCAAGAATTTAATCAAATCGAATAAAGCTTCCACAATAGTTGACTTGAGTTGCAAAGAGCCGTCATCTCTCAATAAATCAGAAAGGAAAGCAACCAACTTCTTGTGCTTAGAAGGAAATTTCAAAGCTAAGTTTTCAATGGCATCAATGATGATAATTTTGAAGTCCTCAGTGATGTCGTCCATCAAAGAGGTCATCTTAGAGATCAATCTATCAACACTCTCAGAGTTAGTAGACTCTATGGTTCCAGCACCCAAAGTCTTCAAGAGAGTGGTAATAGCTAAAGTTGAAATTGATCTGCTTGGGTCGTTGATCAAGCCTTCCAATTCCAAGTTGACAACTAATATTTTGTCTGGGTGCTTCATCGAGATTTTGTTGATCAATCTCACAGCAGCAAATCTGGTTGCAATTCTGGGGACTGTTAACAACTTTTGAAGGGTCATGATGACGTTCATGAACTCATCATCTCTAACGAGATGTTGCAAGCTGATGATTGTCTTGGCAGCTTCTAACTCAACCATGTCAGACTTGTGTTTCAAAAAACTTGACAAGATAGGATACAAGTGGGTAATGAGGGAACCGTCGTCAATCAAGACTTTGTTGATGAATCTAATGAGTTGAATAATCGATAACGAGTTCTTCAAGGAGGAACCCTCATGCAAAGAGGTGATCAACTTCATCAAAGACATCTTGTCGTGGTTTCTCAATTGATACAACAAACCCAATGCATGGTATTGATACATGTAGGAGTTTGAGGGCAAGTTTGTAGTAGACGCACCGTAATACTCATGCAACAGGAACTGGTTTGCAGGAAATTGCTTGTACGACTGAATGGTCTCCAAAGTTTCATTAGTAAATCTTTTGACCACATCCTTAGCAATAGGCAACAAATTGTATGACGATATCAAAGCGGCGGACGAAACAATAGGATTTTTGTCCACAAGACAGTTCCTAAACAACCTCTCAGAGGCGGAAACAGTTGTAGGGTCCAACACCTTCGACAATGTTCTGATTGCATTTGGCTTGTAGATCATGTCGCCAGACTGAATATCCTTCATGATTGAGGAAGTCACCATTAACACATCCTGGGAGGTTGCAGCAAGCTCCTTAATAGTCAAGTAGACCAATTGACGCAAAGAAGAATCTTTATGTTGGAAAAGCTTGGAGATGGAGAAGAACAAACTGGTTGCTTCTTGAGCAGGAAACAGCTCTCCCTGGTAGATCAATCTCAACAACTTGGCCAAAAGCTGGCGACACTTTTTGGTGTTCACAGGCAGCGCATTGAACTGTTGTAAACACTCTTGAAACACCGCCATTTTGTCCGGAACCACGCCCAGAGTACTTGACTCCATTGCCCTGTGACTTTGCGAGGACATGTTACACTTGGTGAGAGCGTTGGTGATCGCAGGTGTTTTTTTACCTACGTGTACGAATTGGCGCGGACACGAAGTCACGTGCCGTACTCCTATACTCGGGCGTGTCGACACGTGTATTGGTTAAGTCGGTAGAAAGCTGGAGACTAAAGGTTTATAAGCGGACAAGTGAATGTTTTTGAAGGACGTTTTCCTGGCCTGGGTGTGGCTAAACTCTGTCAGTACTGTCTACTACGGTGTGGGCTCATTTTGCCTGCTTTTGAGCTCCATACTTTGCTTCGTAAAAAGCATCTTGTGATAATCTCTATACTCGAAAGAGATCAAGGATAAGGTGAAAATAATCAAGGATAAGGTGGAAATAATCAGGGGAAGCGGCTGTGATAAAAGAAAGCGTCACATGGCGTTCGGTATGTTAGATCATATCAACAAGGCTTGGTGGAAATCGAGGCGAGACGTTATATAACGGACCTGTCAATATATGCACAGCCTCTAATTAATCCATATATATACTGAGCCCGTGACGCCAGGTACCTTAACATGCGCAAATTTAACCTCTGATAGGTTCGGCACTTTTCCTTCAGACTTCTTGTATTATACAGGCTCCATAGATACGCCATAGACTGAATTATTACCATCATGGTATACCGTTTCAAACGCCGGTGGTTCCTACTTCTAGTCGTTGTATCCCTCCTAGGGTTGACTTTCTACAACGCACCCTTTATTCTCCCGATCTCAAAGAAATCCACCCTTTTTAGTCCTGCTTCTTTCGAAAAGAATGACTATAGTGTGAGAGAACTCATGCATTATTCCAAGTACAAGTTTCTGCATTCGGATGATTTCGAGGCCAAGGTAGGTGGCTGGGACGTGTTTGCCGCCAAGTCACTTACAGAAAAGTGTGACGAATTCTTCACTTTCTTAAGCGAAAAAGCGCCACAATGGCAAGCTAGCATGCTTCGAGACAGGGTTTACAATAAAAATGTTGTCAACAAAGCTGGATATTTCACCGACAACCAAGGGCGCATCATAAAAAACAAAAAGATCGCTCAAGAGAGTGATCCTGAAGTTATCAAGGACAAAGATCTTAAGGAGCTAGAGACGTGGTATGAAGACACTTTAAAAGACACTATCAAGACTGAGCAAGAAATGGCAGACTCGATGAGTATCATCCGCAACTTTGGTCACTGCTTTCTTGGGTCCGGTTCATCAAATATGATGAAACTCGGGAACCACTTTAAGGAATTTGCCCCGAAAGTTCTACCCTACTTCTCTCAAGAATTTCCCGAGGTGAAGAGAAGAGTTGGTGCCAATTCATTTTTCGAAGGGGCCCCACTGTTTGACTCACTGTCCGAATTCATTCAATACTATTCAGAAAACATGCATGGAACAGGAATCGTCATTTCAGCGGCTACAAGACATGTGAGGGATCTCGTCAAGCTAATACACATACTACGTGCAATGGGGAATAAATTACCAATCCAGATTATGTACCGCTTGGATATACTGACACAAGGCATGCTAGCTCTTGAGCAAGCTGCCTCCGTGCCTAAAGATCAATTACTTTCTCCAACTAGAACGGATGTGAAACTTCTAAGCGAGGCGTTAAAACTGCTCAATATGGACATGGATGCCATAAATCAACGTGAGTTTCCACCGCAAGATATCGTTTTGGTGGACATGCACAAATCGCTTTCCCTGATGTCCAAAGCCGAGTTTTCCGGCTATAACAACAAGATAGCGGCGCTCTTCTTCAACTCATTCGAGCGTGTCATTCTCATGGATGCCGACACTGTTCCGCTTCAATTACCACAGGCATTCTTCGACTTGCAAGAATTTACCAGTACAGGTGCATATTTCTTTAAAGACCGAACTTTGATGGACACTAATTCATGGGTGGAAACAAACTATTTTGCCAAGCTAATGCCGCATCAATCCAATCTTCTCGACATGGCGATGGGCATCAAGCCAGTATCGGATCACACTATGAGAAACGACTTCATGAACGGCTGGAGACATTGTCAAGAAGCAGGAATAGTCTTGATTGATAGAAAGAAGCATTTTCTGGCTTTGTTAGTACTTCTAACTCTATCGTTATGGGGAGAACCAGCCAAATCGTCAGTTTGGGGAGACAAGGAATTGTACTGGCTCGCTATGTCTATCGCAGGAGACGAAAGTTACACTTTCAATCCACACTCGGCTGCAAGCATTGGGGAAATTACTAACGACAAAACTTTGAAGTTATACAACACCACACAATCTTCTGAGCTTTGTTCTTCCCATCCAGGTCACATCTCCTCCTCAGGCGAGCTACTCTGGATCAATTCAGGGTTTTCTTACTGCAAGATGAATGGTTTCATGAGGGACAGACTCAAGTTTCCGCATACTTTGTTCTCAGACCCCGAGAAATTAAAGGACCTATATCTGAAACCGTTGAAGGTAAGGCATGCAATAATTCCGCCATCTGCTCCAGCACTCCGTGCTTTACATGGCCCGGCCGACCAAACTTCGGAAACCCTCCTCTTGAAAAGTCTCAAACTTCGCAAAAAGGATGTAGATGAGCTCGATGGCATTCATCAGCTCGGTGATTATGGCCCTCAAAAAGGATGGATCAAGTCCTCAATATGTCTGAACTACCAATATTGCGCATACAGCGAAACAGAGAACCTACAAGGGTCAGATGAGATGGATAAAGGAACGGTCTTTACTTTTGAACCGAGCGCCACCAAAAATTTCGATATAATAGGTGCAATATGGCTTTCGGCCAAGAGGTTTTCCGACAAAGGGGCGAAGGTGGATGCGGCAAATAACCAAAAACCAAATCAAGAGCCGAAGAATGTGTCTCCAGGAAATTCAAATAAAGAGGCTAACCGTCCGGTCGACGGTCCCTCTGCAGATGAATTAAACCCTTCGAAAGTGCTTGAAAGACCCGAAAAATTGAGCGTTGACGTGAACGGGTTGCTTTCAAAGCTAAAGTTTCTACCGGGCTCTTCCTAAACATTCCTTGCGGAAATATAGAATTTAAAATCCATAGGAATAAATGATGTGTATGCATTGTTTCATTATGTAGTATTCATTATTCGTAGCCGAGTTGTGCGTTCTCTAATTGCTCGATTGTCGCGAGGTTGATGTCATCCTTCACTTGAGTTAGCGCTTGTTTGAATGATTGTAAAACGTCGGTGGCTTCTTTTGCAGACTTGATTTCAATGTGCAAAAAGAAAAAATTCAAGGACCACACCAATGTGTTGTGATTGCTGAACTTGTTGAAAAGAATGTGCAATAATTGCATTGATTTTGTCGTGGCCAATAGCTGGATTATCGACGTAAGGGTGTTCGAGGATAATTCAGTCAACTTCATCGCTTTGCATAATTTGATCATGGCTTCAAACTTTAACCGAATTTTGACAAGATTGACATCTTTGGAATAGCCTGCTGCAAGTGCTAGAGTTTCGATAATATCATGAAAGAATGTTTCCTTGTTTCCAACCAAGTGACGTTCCTTATCAAATACTCGTTTCATATCCATGATATTCGTTTCAGTGATCATCGATATTATGAGGTCCTCTCTAGTTTCACAACTTAAAGCAGGAACATTGACACTCTGACCTTCAAGTGATGCTAAGTAGCCAGCGAACCGCATTTTTCTTCTTAAATTCGAAGATTTTGAAGCCAACGAACTAAATTGATTCAAAATGATGTCAAATGACCCAATTGACATGTAGTAATCAAAGAAGCGTGAGAGGATTTTCTCCGACCTAAGCAAACGTTGGTTTCCCTCAGGGCCCGAAAACTGTTTTTTGAAAAGTTCGTTGACGGTCTCGTAATCTTTCGCTTTAAGTAGCACCATCATTACAACGTCGATCAATTCTTCGTCTAATTGATTGCTTGAGTCCAAGCTTCCATTGAAGATATCCAAATCTTGCTTGATTATGGCCTGAGCCTCGCTTATTCTGTGGCATTTCATAAGCTTCTTGAAGAACACGGTGATCCAAGATCTATCAGGACACAATGTCTTGATCTTTTTGAAGTTTTTAGCAAAAATTCTCAAGAATTGCCTGTTTTCTGTTTTCGATGCGAAGTGGGCGAGTGCAACAGTGACTGCTTGATTCGTCAAAACATGCTCCAAGCAATCTGCCGTCAAAGTTTCGAGAATCTTCAAATTCACCTTTTCATTTCCTAACCTGATTAAGTCAACTAGGTGCAGGTGGGATGAAGACTTTGCACTATTGACTCCACACAATCTTGAGAGAAAGTCATGAACCTTTATCGACTTTTCACTTTCTAATGTAAGCGAGACAAACTCTCTTGAAATGATTGCATTCAAAGTCTCATCAGTGAAGCTGAAGCCCTGGTTGAAATAATCCAAAAACATTCTGGTCCCCATTCGATAATTAACGGTCAACTGTGACAGTAATTCAATTTTGATATCGGAATTCAGGAAAGTTGAGATCGTCTTACAACGTGAATCATCAGAGCCTAGAGTCGTGCGAGCAAAGATCATCTCATTAGTCCATGGGGATTCGGCAGGATATGTGTCTATGAGTTCGGAAAAAGAACTTGCAAGAGCCAGCTTCAATTTCGATAAATCTGGGCAAAGCTCAAGGTAATGGTTTGCAGGATCTTCAAGCTCGCGAATCACCAAAGATTGGTATTGCAACAACTTGAAAGTCTGATCTTTGTCAACCAACTCTGCTCCACGGGTGATCAAAGCATTCATGATAGTAACGATTCCATAGGAGTTGTCTGTCCCAATGGAAAAGTTCTGGAATGCGCTGTAAACCATCAACAGGTCTAAGATCCGTCTCAACAGGTTCTCTCCCTCAAGTAAGAATTCTGAGTGCTCACTCAAGAAACCATTGAGTTCGACCAGATCATTTTTGTAAAGTGAAGCTTGCTGTTCAACAAAATTCCACATCACGTTGATGTAATGTTGATTTGCGTGGAAAGAAGCGCAGTTGACTAAATATTGGCAAAGTTTCTTTGAGTTATTCCAGTCTTTGATGATGCTATTCTTAAGAATAATCTCTTTCAACAAACGGGACACGGTAGTAAGATCCCCAAGGTCTAATGCTAAAGAAAGCAACGCCTCTCTGCAGCTCACGTCTAATGCACTATTGATATTTGAAGAAAGCTTCAGAATATCATCTTGAAAATCTTTCCTTATCGAAACATGATTATATTGCTTTAGAATCCTGTCGTAGATGTCGTTTTGTACTTGAACAATCTTCTCATTCTCTTCAGGCTTATCGCGTTTCTCCATTTCCATGGCAATAAAATGCTGAATATAAGCTTTGATCATATTACTGTGGACATTGACATCAAGCTCTGGCAAATAATTCAATTTTGCAAATTCAGAAACCAAGTGCGATGCCCTTTTCAAATCCTCTAAGCTTTGGCGAGCAATCAATGAATTGACGTATGTTGAGAGCAAAGTAGACATACCCTGAACACTCTCTATCTGTGTTTTGCCGTTGTCGCGTTCACTTTTAAAAACAATCATTATCTCGTCCAAGAACTTGGTGGCAACTGGAATGTTGCCATTTTGAATAAGACCATCTATTAACGAGCAATAGACAGCGTATTCATCTATTTTTAAGCGGGGGTTGATGACAGCAGCATCTTTATAGCTTTGGTATAATGCTGAGATATAATTGTAGGACTCCTGTTTGGTCATATTCAAGAGATGAGGTTTGCAAACATGTTTGGAAGCAGTAATCATCTCTGAATAGAAAGCTCCATCTTTAGCTTCAAAGTCTCTAAGCGAGAAAATGAGTTGAGCAACAGCGCCATTGATACACTGTGGAAAAAAGTTGATGCAATGTAAGAACTTGGGTAAAAGAACATCTAGATCTAGTGCCCGAATATTCTTGATGGATAAAAGCAAATTAGTGCCAACAAGAGTAAATTCATGAGACTTTGAAACGATGCCATGAACTTGGTGTTGAGTCGTTGAGGGCTGTGATGCCAACTTTATTGTTTCGCAAATTGTCTCAAACATGGAGGTGATCACGATGTTGTATGTTTCGGTGGTTGGTGCACAGGATTTGTTGCGTGTGCAAGCATGAAGAGCGTCTTCGTAGACGGTGAGAAGGCATGTAAGCTTCAGTTCAATGGCATTTATGTTTAGCTCACTATCTAGGGAGCGCCATAAGATGGACTTCAACACAATATTGTATTCGTCGATGGATGGTAGGAGAAGATCATTGCGCTTTAACGACTGATACAATGGAAAGATCACGTTTAGGTCAGACGAAGAGGAATGTTCATTGAATGTCTTGACAATAAGGTCCGATTGTGTTTTGGCAAAAGAGATGTCAAAATTATCCTCGATATCGGTCTCGGTCAGCAGCTCTGTGGCTCCAATCGGATCTTTTGCCACTGTAGCCTTCTCTCGATTATTGTGAGGAGCTTCGAGCCTCGCATTTTTAGCCAAAAGTGGCCTTGAACTGGTAGAAAAGTTCCTGCGAGGAATCAAGTGTTTCAACGAGCTCTGAGGTTCAATTGCTGATAGAGTGGACTTGATCTCACTAATGTCATTTTGGATTCGCTGATTGGCTTTAGAAATCTGGAACTCAGGCATGGGAATGATAGACTTAAGCTGTGGTAGCACAACTATAAGCCCCCGCTGGTCATCAATACAATAACCGTTTTCCTTCTTCCGAAGCTCATGATTGAATAAACTGAAGTATATGCCATAATGTCCGTTGGCAAAAGTCAAGATCTTGTGGTCCGAAGACTGTGGCTCCTCCAGAGACCATCTTCGAGTTTTCCAACTTTCATATACCGAGGCAGAGTTATTGTTGAGATACCGTGGGGAACTTTGGAAAAACTTGATTCTCCTTCGGCGAGGACATCTGACAAACTTAAACTTAGCCATCGTTTAATAACCGCAAGAAATGTTGGTTTGTGGACAGCTCGATGATGAAGTCTGTTTTTGAGTGTTCCAAGTAATCGCTGATGTGAAAGGCGTGGGCAGGCTAGATCTTAATATTGTATTTAAACGTACATGGATGTTCTAGATGTGCGATACCATGGAGTTTTTCTCCAGCGCGCACCTGTGCATAGGCTAGAGTCACTTTCGGGTAAACTCGGATGTGCGAATCACTAACAGAACTGCCAGACGATTGCAAATCGGAAAAAACTGACTTTGAAGAAATTTAGCTGAGAATCCTGATTCTATCTCAGCCGTGCTAATCTGTATTAGTTTTTTTATGTATACATTAACGCGAGGTCGTACGCAGAGTCTAATCTCACCATGCATCTTTGAGCACATGCGACTGCAACTTACTGCAAGCGCAAGATACTCATGTACTGCACATAGCCAGTGACCTCATGATTCTTCTGTAGCACATAGAATTCAAAGACTTAACTGCCATCTCACACTCTTCAATGTTCAATCAATGAAAGTTCGAGTGCACGCCGTAACTCTTCATCGTCCGAGTCTTCGGTCATTGGGCTCGCTTCTGTGTGATGCTCGCGACTTGCACCTTCACGCGCCATATGCCGTGGTTGGAAGTCTTCAGCTCCCACTTTAGAAAGTCTAAGAGCTTCCGTGAGCTCATCAAAAGATTCCAGGCGCAGTATGGCTGGCTCTGCAATCAGTAGCTTGAGTGCAGCTTTTAGGTCTTCATCTGTGTCCTCTGAAGGGGTCTCAACACTAGCGCTCAATGCCAATGCCATGCGTAATTCCTCTTGTTCGCTTTCGAACTTTGTGCCGTTATACTTATCTGCAAGTATTTCCCCCTGTAGTCTTGTATGCTCTTGCTCATCATATTCAGCAATCTGGGCCTTTATATGCCGATTCCGTGCCTTGCGATCATTCGCATCTGATGCCAGTGGTGCATTAGGAGGCTTATGAGGGTCTGCACCACCAGCAAATCTGAAGTATTGGATAAGATTATCACCCATAATAACGCCACTCGAATCGTCGGGATTAAGTTCAATTTGCCGCAAAATTTCTGATCCCTCGACTCCCATGGACCTGATGAGTTGCCGGTTGACACCGTTCCCTTGTCGAAGATATCGGCCAGTTAGTGCATCATAAAAATGAATCAGGCGCCAGGATGTGCCTACTGCTATAACAGAGTTGTTCAACGCAATTGGCGGGCAGGGAACAAAGCGGTAAACGCGGTGGTCTTCACGAACAACGTTGATGAGACATTTCATTGGAATTGTCCCATTTAAATCACGAATATTGAATACTCCAACGTTGTCATCATTGAATTGAAGCGCGATTAAGAGACCATCGCCTCCAGGAATGGTTGGGTTCCTCGGAGCAAGATTTTCTTGAATTGTCCCGTACACTATACTGCAGCCACTAGGCGCTTCAGCTTCCAGCACAGTATAAACAGTATCGTGAAGATGAAATACTTTCAATATCTGCTCATCTGCAAGTACGACATTGTCGTCCGGGAAGTCAAAGGCACGCACAATTCCACCTCCCTGTATGCCATGGGAGAAGGAGAACTGGATTTTCAAACTAAGAAGGCTTACAACATGGACGCTCTTCTTTGTAACAACAATTATGCGGCTCTTGAAGTCGGTATCGACAGCAACTGCATCCGGCCCAATTCGAAGTTTATGCATTAAATCACCAGTAGAATTCCAAACTAGTAACAGACCCTCAGAATTTGCACCCACTATATAGGGTATGTTACTACCTCGGTCCGTTGAAGGGTTGATTTTCAACCCGACTATTGAAGAAGGCCCGTCGAAGATTGTTCTCATCGATGGTGTACTCGAACTGGCAGATGCGGCGCTGTTGAGATCTCGAAGGTACACTCTGCCATAAAAGTCGCCTAGAACCAAGTCATTCCAATTTGTATCAAAAGCTTCAATCCTTCGGAAAATAAGCTGGCCAGGGAAGAATAGTTGGTTTCGTCCCAGTCGTAGAGAACATATAGACACCGAGCCAGTTTCCCGGGAAATAGATAATAAACGTCCATGTTTGAAATCCACAACATGATTGGGAATTCTGTCGTTCACCAAGCGATACAGATTGAAGAGAGGTTTCCCTTTAGACCATTGTTTCATTATCCTCAGTCTCTCAAAATACTCCAGTAGCCACAGCAGTGAATGTGATACAGATGGAAAAACCTTTCCGTTTTTGAAACGGTTGTTAAAGGTTTTCATCCATAACTGCTGGTCTCTGATTGCATGGTCCCATTTCTTGCATACGAGCCTAAGCTCTATAAGATCAGTTGGAAGAAGGTATGAAAAGATATCCACAAGAAGCTCAGTTGGCAAGTCATTGATGAGTGCATAGGTCTCTTTTTTGACAATGACCTTTTCTTCAATCGTGTTTCCGAGCGAGTCTTGTATCATGGAAAGGAAAAGAGAGTGTCGAGTGTTTCAGTCCTCACACCAATCTCAGAGGCAAACTATACATATTTCGCAAGTGGCTAGCCCACCAGTGCGTGGCGCTAATAGCTAAGTGGGTCACGTGGGCTGCGAAGTGCGATTTTTTCACTTGGTTCAATTCCCCAGATTCCGACTCTATCTTCCTCCCAAGAAAGAGTATTGCAATGGCAGAATCTTCTCAGGAACCACCGCAAGAAGTGAAGCTAAAGATTAAGCTTCCTTCTACTATTGGCGCCAGTATTGACTATGTGGAAACGAGTCATATTTTGCAGGAGACCATCTCCGACGTCAAAGAGGCCTTGGCCTCTGCCTCTCAATTGAACTGTGTCACCAATTATTCCTTGCTTTACAAAGGCACTAGGATCACGGACGTATACGATGATTTTGAGCCATTATCCGAAGTTCTTCAGGGCTCGACCGGCACTGTCAACCTCGAGTTGGTGCCTAAGGCATACACTTTGAAAACAGTTAATGACCATCTTGTTAGGTTTAGAGAGAGTGTGGGCTACAACTTTTTTGATCACGCGGCCCGCTCCTTGAGTGTAGCCTCCGGCTCGGAGAAACTAGGATTACTAGGCTTGAATTCTGTATCGCTCGCATCGGACAACGTCGAGAAAGACAAGAAAGATGCTAAATCTGACGAGAAGGCTGAAAGCCCCGAAATTAGTTTTTCTGACGCCGACGTTGCCAAAGTGAAAGAACTCAGCAACGCTCTCATCAACGATTCTCAAGCCTCTTTGGAGGCCCACGCTGCTGCACAATCCATCTTGAACCTTTGGAAACTTCCAATTAGGTCAATTTCCCTCTCTCAGTGGAACCCAGTGCCACACCAGCAAAAGGTCAAGGGCGACTTGTTGTACTTGACGCTCACCACCTTAGAGAATGAGACATTTTCCATCACTTGTCACGCTTCCGGATTCTTCGTCAACAGAAGCTCCAGCGCTACCTTCAATGCGGAAATGAAGATCAACGAGAAAGGTGCTTTCCACAAGGAGTATGTTTTGTTCAACCTTATCGATAAGTTATCGAAGAAGTTTAGTGCCACTATCTCTAGCAATAAGGAGGCTTTGGTCAAGGCATCTCAGTTCTCTGAGTCTTACCAAATCCCCTCCCAAATTTTGGCCAGATTCCCTTGGATAGTCGCAGCTCAGGACGCTTCCAACCAAATTACTGCTGATGCATCAAGGTCTCAACTCTCAACCTTCTCAAACGGAGTTGACGGTGCAGACTTCGTTAAGGACTGGAATGATGAATTTCAAGGAATAAAGGAATTTCCACGTGACTCATTCAATGAGCGCTTGCTTAGAGACAAATTGCTCAATAAGTATATTCAAGAGTTCAACCAAGTGGCTGTTTCTGTCGCAACGGATATAGTCAAAGAGAACTTGACGCCGTTGAACCCAAACGAGTCTCGTGACAAGCACATTTTCCTTAGAAACAATATTTTTTTCAGTTTCGGCGTAAACGCAACTGGTGCTCATGACAACACTGGCCATGATGAGGCTGCAAGATACTGCTTCGCCAAGGACGTTGCTTCAGTCAAACTTTTGAACCGAATTGATACCACGGGCGTCTGCAACTTGCTCTCTTGTGTTGTGGACTTCTTGGGTGAGCGTGTCATATGTCAGGCCCCAGTACCTGGTGTGTTCAATGATCAGAAGGACGTAGATGGAACCTCTGTGGACAAGGTTGCTTACGGATTTTCATTGGACGATGACAAGATCAACATGAACGAAAAATTCGAGGCTCTGTTGAAACCAATTGCCGAGTCTTTCCACCTCAAGAGTCACCCAGTTGAAGTTCAGTCTGGTG
Organism: Metschnikowia kipukae; assembly: GCA_002370135.1. Lineage (NCBI taxonomy): Eukaryota > Fungi > Ascomycota > Pichiomycetes > Serinales > Metschnikowiaceae > Metschnikowia > Metschnikowia kipukae. The sequence goes on along the minus strand of NKZJ01000153.1, from coordinate 1,723,981 downwards.
CTTCTACTCAAGGCAAGGAATTGCTTCTTTCAAAAGACACCAAAGGTATTTTTGGGACAGATGGCAGAAAGTACATCATTGACTTGTACAGAACAACCCCGCTTGACATCAACTTTTTGGACCTGCATTATGACGTCAGCTCTCAAAGTGGATACCCTCACAAAGAAGCATCTTTGAGACACGAGGCGGTCGAAGAATGGTATAAGAGAAGAGCCGCTGCCATTTTCAAGGTTGAAACCGAAAAGTTGGAGAAAGATGGGGCTTTTGAAGACGGTAAAAAGCCTCAAGTGGCTATTCCTTTCGATCAAATTGTATTCAATCCAGATGCTTTCACAGGTGTCAATGAATCTGAAGAAGATCGTGCAACTGTTAGAGAATTATCTGAGTTTGTCTCCAAGCATTTGATTCCTGAATTTTTGGATGACATCTCGAAGAATGCTGTTCCGTACGATGGTACTCAGTTGTCTGATTACATGCACAAAAGCGGTATAAACATGAGATACTTGGGAGAAGTTGCTTCGCAGTCTGTAGCAAGAGTGAAGAGCTTTGAAGAAACCCTTCTGCAAACAGTTTCTGCAAACGAAGCAGAAATCAAAAAGAAGCTCGAAGAATCTGAAGCAGGATCTAAAGACAGTGAAATGGAGAACGTGAGCAAAGAAGGCGAGAAGGCCAAGGAGGCTGAGCAAGAGCCATCTAATGCCAAAATGATTCCAATCACTGCGAACATGACTGCTCTTTATGAAATCTGTGTTCAAGAGATGATTGCTAGAGCATCGAAGCATGTCTTGAGAACAGAAGGTAAGAACGTGCCTTTTTCTTTGAAGTCCGACTTTGTTGCTCACTTCCACAATTGTTTGTTGGGAGCTGACGTCAATGAAAAGCCGAGCGTTCAAATCGAGAAAGAGACAAGGTCCTTCTTCTCAGAAAGTCAATTAGAGTTTTTGTCTCTTACCCCACTTTCGGTGAGGAAATTGGTCTCTCAACAGGTGGCACTTCGTTTCAGGTACACCTTATCTGATGATTGGGTTCAGAAAATGAAGCCGGTGCAAACTCTCAGAGAAATTGCCTTCAAGTATGGTATCCAATGGAAAGCACAAGAATTTCATTTCTCCAAGAAGGCCTTTGACGTCGCTCAAGAAACGAAACCGGATCTCAAGGCCAGTTCCGTTGAAACCAAGGGTAAGAAAAACAAGAACAAGTCTTCTCAACCTAAGGAAGAAAGTGCTCAACGTGCTACTGTCTTTACTGCTGATGACATCGTATCATTTGTGCCATTGGTGAAGGATTCCTCCTACAGATGCTCTTTCGTCGACGAGGTGTTCGAAACCGCCCGTATGCAAATAAAGGATGGTGAGAAGCAAATTGGATTGGATCTTTTGGCGGAATTGGTGACATTCTATCAACAGATTTACGGAAGCGTGCATCAGGAAACTGCTAGCTTTTACTCCACTTTGGCTCAAATTTACTCTGAGTGTGAGATGCATGCTGAAGCATCGATCATCTCCAGAAAATCGGCCATTTTGCATGAAAGATTGACTGGTATCGATAGCTATGAGACTATCAACGCTTACGTTAAGGCATCCTACTTTGAGTCACTCAACAAAGACCACATTAGTGCATTCAAGTTGAACTCGAAGGCTTTCAAAGACTGGAGCTTAATCTACGGCGAGAACCATCCAAACACAGTGAACACTTTCTCTAACTTTGCAACCATTTTGCATGAATTGAAACTCAACACTGAAGCCAAGAAATTCTTCGAAAAAGCCTTGGAACTCTCCTTGATCTTGAATGGTGACTTATCCGACATCACCGCCATTATCAGACATAGGCTAGCTGTCTTGCTTGTTCAAACGAACGACTACAAACCTGCTTTAGAACAATTTGAAAAGGCTGCAGAAGTATTCTCGAAAGTTGTCGGCCCTGACGATGCTCTTTCTAAAGAGTGCTCTAACTTTGCCCAAAACCTCAAGAAGTATATTATTTACTCTGAGCAGCAACAAGCAGACAAGAAGAAGAATATCGCTCAACAAGCAAAGGCTGCCAAAGCTCTTCAAAAATCAGCCAACTCAAAAGCCAAAAATGGGAAGAAAAATAAAAACCAAGCAGTGGCTCCCGATGCCGAGCTTGCTTCCAAATCTGTTGATGAAATTTTAGCTTTCATTGAAGGTCCGCCAAAATCTAGAAAGAGCAAGAAGTGATTGGAAAGCACGCGGGACATTGTTACATCTTGTAATTAGTTTTAATGTACACAGTCTTCGAAGCGAAAAATTCATAGCTTCAAGTCATTAATTTACACACCCTTCTTCTGTGCCTGTTCCAAGAGCTTGAACTCGATTAAAACATCGCCCACATTCCTATCGGTTTCTTTAATTCCTGAGACCAATTCCAGCTCGAAGCTGTTGATAGCATCCAATGTAAGATTCTCTTTCGTGCCCAATTTGAGAATTAAGTTGGATCTTGCCCCTGCAGTCAAGACAGAAAGGTCCATCATCTCGAATTCTGCGGAAGATGCCTGTGTGACATTAACTAACTCCTTTTCCACAATCAGTTGCATATTTTGGTAATGCGAAGATCCTGGTTTTGCGCCACGGTCAATCAATTCGAACCATGCATCCTTAAAACTTCCAGAGCCCGCCTGAACAATTAAAACAGATACGAGAATGCCTCCAACAGCATCTAGCCAAGCCAAGTTGAAGAGAACTCCGCCGATCACAGTGATGAATGCGACACCCGCGGTCAAGGAGTCAACCCTGTGGTGCCAAGCATTGGCCACGAGCACCTTGGAGTTGGACTCGTTAGCAATTTTCATAGTCTTTCTGTAAAGCACCTCTTTGACACCGATGCTGGCCAAAGCTAGCCACGCAGCGTTAATATCCGGGAGACTTGCGGAGTTGGAAATGCTCTCCAGGTCCAAATGTGAGTGTGAGTGGCCCAGATGAGAGTCGGCGCCAAAAGAATGGGAGTGTGAGTGGATCTGGAAAGCCAGTAAGTACTCATATATGTGAGAAGGTAACAAGTATTCAAAAATCTGAAGCAAGGACGACCAGCCGACACCTATACCAGCAAAGAGGAGAACCGAAGCCACAGAAAAGGCGCCGATGGTCTCGAGTTTGCCGTAGCCAAGTGGGTACTTTGAAGGCAGTCCCTCCTTGTGAGCAACATTGACCGTGGCAAGAGTCAAGAAATCAGCCACCATGTCGGAGACGGAGTGGATGGCGTCAGCCACCAAGGCTTGCGAGTGAAAGTAAACTCCTCCCACGCCTTTTGCGCCAGCCATGAGTACATTCACAACAAGACCTATCCAGGTGATTCTGACTGCAGGGTTGGTGGTGAAGCCTTGGCCCAAGAGGTCGTTTGGTTGGTGTGCGTGTGAGTGTGAGTGGAAGAGTGACGTGTAACCGTGACTGTGAGAGTGTTCTGATTCGTGGCCGTGGTCTGGCTCTGAATGGGAACGGTTGTGAGAATGAGCGACTTCCTCTTTCACGCCCTCCAGACTGCTTTGTACGGCGGACTTTCTTTTGGCCATGGCGTTATTCTGTGTAGTATGGAACCGAAGTGAAAGTTGGCGTAGCGAGCGAAAATGCGCGTGGTCTTTGTTTGCCGCGTATGCGTGCCCAGAATGAAGATAGCGGGAAGATGATAAGGAGGCCCAACTCCGTGGAAAAGAAGAGAGCGGGGTCAAGGCAGGCACATACTTGATGGGATATCGAAGCAGAATTGCCGGGTGCAGCATTGGCCAATTGCGGGGCTGGGAGAGGTGGGAGAGGCTCTTTTGTAGAGTCACTGTGCTTTATCTTGAGGATAAGCAGCAAAGAGAAATTGGGAATTGGTGATCCAGCAGCAATGTTTCAGAAGCGACCTTTTTGTTGCTGTGTCCACTATTTCAAATGAAAGCCAGAAGAAAGCGTATCACGTCCAGCGTTGTATGAAGGCGAGAACCGTTTCCGGAGCCGGGATCCATTAAGCGCGATTTGGAGCGAGTGCGAGAATGCCTCCGGGTGCATGCAGTGTATGCGGCAAACTACTGCTTTCGCATTTTGAATATGGAGCTGTCTTGTTAAAAGAAGGAATGTTCCGCTGTGGCCTGAATTGTTGTCGTGCCGATGGCTGTATCTGATGTTTGTTGTGTATGGTTGTGATTTGTTTATATTAGCCAAAATAGTTGTTTTGGCAGTTCCTTAATTATACAGTTTGCTTAATGTACTGGAGTTCACTCAATTGATGCAAAAGTGCGGTGAATATACCCCGGGCAATTAAACTCTTTCGAGCTTACTAAATTGAAGATGCTCAACACAGTCTGGTTAAGAATAGATTGGATCGGAACCAAAACATCTCTCATTATAAGCTCATGAACTTAATACTACAGACATAAATCTGTTTTAATACTTTCCATATATACACTACTCCATGCCACTACACTTAGTAGACTGACAAACTCTAAACAAGTCTGAAGTCTGAACACCTGAAGTCTAAACTTTAAAGTCCGAAATCTGAAATCTAACGTGTAAAGTCCGAAATCGGAAATCCAAATCTGAGTCTGAGTCTGAGTTGAAACCTCGATCTGAAGTCCTAATCCAACATTCAATCACTGGAACAACTTTGCCACAGCGTCAACTTTTGTCTCGCCACCGTCAGGTTCCTGTATACCAGCGGCCTCTACCTTGTCGTCTTCGGAAGGCTCTATAGATGTTGGTACTGCAGGCGTCGTTGAGCCGGACGTTAAAGCCTCTCTGACATACTTCTGTTCAGAAGCAGCCTCCCACTTCCGGCCCCATTCTGGGTTTCCGGACGCAAGCCGGATTTTCGCTAGAGCAATCTGTTTTTCCTGAGCCTTGAATAGCATTCTTCGAAGATCGCCCTTTGGGTGTTTCATGTGCATGAAGTTGCAGTGGTCTCCACGGGTGCAAGAGTTGGAGTCATGAGCACGGCAATTGGCCTCGCTAAAACTCGAAACCGGGGAAAGCTCACTATAGACCGGCCGTCCCGCGTACCATTCTCTGTTGAGGTTGGCGGCAGCGTAGCTTGCCGCTTTGTATGTTGTGTACTTGACATAAACATTCCCACTCAAATGATGATTTTCGTTTTCACAAATCACCAACAGCTCCACTTGGCCCTCTGCAGCCACTCGCTTGAACATATCTGCGAAAAAATGGTTAAAGTCCTCGTCGACTTGTTTATCGTTTAATTCCTCGCCATCTTCCTTGAAAAGCTTGGGGTTTTGGTATAGATTCGCCAAAAGAATGGTCCGCGACTCCAGCGGCCTCACATGCTTCCGCAGACACTTTTCTCCATGCCTGCAAGCACCGATTTTGTCATAAAATGTACATATTGATCGGTCCATTATGTCTGCACAGCTTCGAATGTGTTACTTGTAGCGTCCTTCTGCGATGCGTGCTGATTAATTCTGGCATACAGCGCCACGCAGACTACACACTACGCTATCATAATACTACGCTTATCCAAAACTCCGTTAGGAAAATAATTATCCTATACACGCCTTAGAAACAGAAGACTTGGTCGGTAGGTGCAGACTGCATGGTGGTCTTCTCCCAACCCAACTCAGTAGTGGTCTCAATCAAGGTCCTCTTCATTTCCGGTGGACCGCAGATCATAAGCCTGTTGTCAGCAGAAGGTGCGGGCATGTACTTTTCTATCATTGCCTTCGTAACGAAGCCCTTTTCGCCCTTCCATTCCTCGGATGGATTGGTGACAGTGTAGTGCACCTCGAAATTTGGATACTTGTTTGCAATCTCGTCCAACTCGCTTCTCAACAAAATATCGTTTTCGGTCTCATTACCAAAAAGTAAAGTGAGCTTCGTGGTGTCCTCAGGGGTGGTGATCACACGCGTAATCACTTGTAGAATCGGAGTGATTCCAGAGCCACCAGCAATAAGACCAATGTGTTTAGCCATGTTTGTAGAGTACTCCAATCTGCCCACGGGACCTCTGAACTTGACAGTTTGACCCTCCTTCAACATGGCAAATCTCTTGGACACTTTTCCGTTGGCGTATGATTTCACCAAGATATCAAAGAATCCGGTGTCGAATTTATTGGAAATCGGCGTGTAGTATCTGACCTCGTCCTTGCCGTCAACGGAGAAACAACAGGCGACGTGGTGGCCAGTTGGAAGATCCAACACCTCCTCATCACGAAGCAACTTGAATCTGTAGATGGCAGAGTTTTTGGAAACGATAGTTTTATCAATCAACTCAAGATCTTTCCATTTGACAGCATCGATAGACCTTCTCCTGTTCCAAGCCTCGTAGAAATTGTAGCTGCAAACAAGGGCTGTGAACGCCAATGTGTAGGGCAAATACCGGTAGTCGATGAGACTGGTGCCGAAAATGATGAGCGCAACCGGAATGTATATGCCGTGAAGAGGTTGCTTGAGCAACTCCCTGTTGTCTTTGTATTCGGTCATTGGTAGGAAGACGGGCCTGACAAATACATTGGTTTTTTTTCGCTACTTCCACAGTCTTCTGCCGCGCTCGCCGGGACCATATTATTCAGCGCGCCAAATCATTTTTTGTATTAGTGAAAGCAGAAATATAACATTATTTATCGAGGCTGCGAGTACAATGTAGCTACTTTGTCAAGCAGCAGCACAGCCGTGCCGGCGCTTCCTTGCTCGGTGGGGTATCCTAGATGTCAAATCTTTCTTAATATTCCTCCTCTTCCTCTGGGAAAGAGTCGGTACCGACCTCCTCGTAGTCTCTCTCCAAAGCTGCCAAGTCCTCTCTGGCCTCTGTAAATTCACCCTCTTCCATACCTTCTCCGACATACCAGTGGACGAAAGCTCTCTTAGAGTACATCAAATCGAACTTCTTGTCAATTCTCTTCCATGCTTCAGCAATTGCCGTGGTGTTAGACAACATACACACGGCTCTCTTGGCAGAGGCCAATTCAGATCCACTGATGGCGGTTGGAGGTTGGTAACAAATACCAATCTTGAAACCGGTAGGGCACCAGTCGACCAATTGGACGGTCTTCTTGGCCTTGATCTGGGCAACAGAGTTTTGGACGTCTCTAGTCACCACGTCACCACGGTATAACAAGCAGGTTGCCATGTATTTTCCGGCACGTGGGTCACACTTCACCAACTGGTTACCTGGCTCGAAACACGAGGCAGTGATCTCGGACACAGAGTTGGACTCGTGGCTAGCTCTGGCCTTGGAGAATACAGGGGCGTAGGACACCAATGGGAAATGGATTCTTGGGTATGGGACCAAGTTAGTTTGGAACTCGTTCAAGTCAACGTTTAACGAACCGTCGAATCTCAAGGAGGCAGTGACCGAGGAAACGACTTGAGCAATCAAGCTGTTCAAAGCGCCGAAGCTTGGTCTAGAGATGTCCAAGTTCTTACGGCACATGTCGTAGATAGCTTCATTGTCCACCATGAATGTACAGTCAGCATGCTCCAAAGTGGTGTGGGTGGTTAAGACGGTGTTGTATGGCTCGACGACGGATGTGGACACTTGAGGAGCAGGATAAACAGCAAACTCCAACTTTGACTTCTTACCATAGTCAATGGACAATTGCTCCAAAAGCAAAGATCCCAAACCGGAACCGGTACCACCACCCAAGGAGTGCGTGAAAAGAAATCCTTGTAAACCGTCACACTGGTCAGACATTCTTCTGACTCTGTCTAATATGTCATCCAAGAGTTCGCGGCCCACGGTGTAGTGTCCTCTGGCATAGTTATTGGCGGCATCTTCTTTTCCAGCAATCAATTGCTCAGGGTGGAACAAATCTTTGTAAGCGCCAGTACGAACTTCGTCAATCACATTTGGCTCCAAGTCAACGTACAAGGCTCTTGGAACGTATTTGCCGGATCCAGTCTCGGAGAAAAAGGTTGAGAAACCTTCCTCGCCTCCCTTGGGTCTATCTAAGCCATCTTGTAAATATCCATCTGGTCTGATACCATGTTCTTGAGAGTACAATTCCCAGCAAGCATTTCCAATCTGGCAACCGGCCTGACCGACTTTGTTGTTAGTATATGCATTTAAAGTTCCCCTGAAGACGTAGGGAAATGAAGGTAAGCTTTCTTGTCGTAATATGTGTCGCTATCACTTGTTCCATCTGATATGCAAAATGTTTTCCCTATGGGCATGTTGGAGTTTATCTCGTTTAAAAGCCTTATACTGGGCGAGGCTGCTCAAATTTACAGCTCGAGAGGGAGGCATTGTGTCGGGGAGAAATTCTCGCTAGGGATTAATTTTATAATGGAAGCGATGAATTTCGATTTCGGAGGATTTTTGAATAAAAAAAGCGTGTTCTCACAAAGCAAAGAAGCAATACATACCATTGATGCTGATAACTTCTCTCATTGTAATGTGTTACTTGATATGTAAGTGTATGAGGTTCGAGATTTGTAAGGGATTCCAAGTGGCATTGTTTACGAAGTGGTGCGCACACTACGCAGAGACACGAAAAGGTGTACGGATCTATGTCTTCCCGATTTGGAAAAAATACAAATAGATTTGAGACGCGAGTTCTCTGCAGAACTCTAGAAAGATTACGTATCAGAATATCCTATGAACATCGCCTTTTTGGCTCTATGCAAAAAAGCCACTGTAAAGCTATATTCGGACTGTGCTGCAGTCGTTTAAATTGCGGCTACTATGAAAATCTATCAGTGGGTGCTCGTATTAGACACATGGACCTTAATTTTTCACCTCATACTTTCTTTGAAACTTGTCGTTGATGTCCACCAAGTAGTAAGCTCCGGTAGAAATGTCATCGACAGAACCCTTTGGCTGGAAGCTCTTTTGCAAGTGTGCCTTCTCTCTCAATTCAATGTGCTCAACGTATTCTTGAGGGGTTCTTTGCTTTCTTCCCTCGCCAAGCTTGTATTCGAGATCCAAGTTCTTGGTGATGTGGGAGATGTCGCCAACAACCTTGACGGACAACAAAGTAGAAGCAAGACCAGAACCGTAGGAGAAAATGGAAATTCTCTTGTTCTGCAAAGCCTCGTTTCCGACAAAGAACAAGACAGAAGAAAGAGAGGTCCAGCAAGAAGCAGTGTACATGTTACCGGTGTTGGTTGGGACCTTCAATGCTGGGGTGAGTCTTCTGTTGGACTCCTCCTTGGCAAGACCCAAAAAGACTTTCTCGATGTTACGGTCGGTCAAGGAGGCCTCGTAGGAAACAGCCTTCACCAGCTCAAAAGTGTCCTTGTCCAACTTGCCCTCGAAAGCAGCCGGGTTGGACAAGAAGTCGTTGTACAACATTCTGGCGAACGATTTGGTCACCAACTTGCAAGTGGGCACATGGAAAGCCGAGTAGTCGAAATGGTCCAACAAACCCACCGTCTTGCCAGCCTCTTTCGTGACCTTCTTGGAGTAGTTTCTGTATGCGTGGTCAATAGACTTGGTGTAGCAAGTCAAGGAGAAGTGACCGTCCACTACTGGGTATTCGGAGGTGAAGTCTGGCTTGTAGAAATCGTAAGCGTGTTCCATGTGCGAGCCTCTAACGGGGTCAAACACAATTGGAGCATCTGGTCCAATGAGCAAGGCCACAGAGCCCACACCGCCGGTAGGTCTGGCGGAACCTTGGGAGTAGATGGCAATATCTCCAGCCACAACAATGGCATCTCTGCCGTCCCAGGACGAGGACTCGACCCAGTTGACTGCGTTGATCACAGCGGAAGTACCACCGTAACAAGCGTTGACGGTGTCCACACCCTCGATGTCGTCGTTGTCCTTGAAAAGTTGCATCAACACGGACTTCACGGATTTGGACTTGTCCAACAAGGTCTCGGTACCAACCTCCAATCTTCCAATGGAGTTAGGATCAATGTTGTAGTTTTTCAACAATCTAGACGTAACCGTCAACGAAAGAGAGTAGATGTCCTCTCTGTCAGAGACAAAGGCCATGTTGGTTTGGCCCAAGCCGATAGTGTATTTTCCAGCAGGAATCTCATCGAACTTCTCCAACTCAGCCTGGTTGACGTAGTTGGTAGGGATATACACTTCGATTCCTTTAATACCGACGTTTTGGGGAGCCATTTTTTCTGGATCTAGGTTTTCTAGGGATGGATGGAATCTCAAGCCAAGTCAGCGGCTTTTTTACTTCACTTTTGTGTGCATATAGTACACGTAAACGAACGAGCGAGCGAGCGTACGACGCGCCTGGAGTGAGATTTGGGTCAAAATTTGGAACTTGCACGCTAGAATTTTGACAAGTGAATTCGCTGCCAGACATGAGTGAATTACATTATTTGGTTTTGTTGTAGTAGTTTCTTTGGAATTGAATTCTGGCCAAGTCGTCCATTGAGTGTTCTATAAATTTAAATTGAGGCCATTATGGGTGTAAAATTGAAATCAATACTGAGTGTAGTTGCAATATATACATGAGTATCAAATAACACATGAGTATAGAATTGTATCATAACATGGCATCGGTTGCAATGCATGGTAAGAGGGGCAAAGTATTGGCAACTTGTGATACCTGGTTCATTTGACTCTTGACCAAAATTCCAGAGTGTCTAATGTTCAAGTTATTCATGAACTTAGTTGCACACGCGTAAAGTGCCGTCACGGTCGTACACACCAGGATTTCTCTCATAAGGGTCTGTCTCTATATAGAGATCCGACAATAGGTAGCTCAACAAAATCTTATCCCGAAGATATTTGGCACTGACATCTGCATCCGTCGCCTCAACCCATTTGATAGTGGCCTCTATCAATTTGCATCGTATATCGTGTGTCTCACGCATCAAGCCTTCATATCTGCCGTCTTTCTCCTTCATGGGCTTCGTGTGCTGCTCAGTAGGCTCGTTGTAGACCAAAGGTTTGTCGTCCTTGCCGCCAAGATACTCCGGAATCTGCTCATCGTCGACCCATTCTCGCAATTCTCCGATCCCCTTTGTGAAATGGATTTTTGAAGCCACCACAGGATCCAACCATTTCTTGATAACATTCCACACAGTGGAGAAGATCCAAGGTGCATTGTGCACTATCACAATACCCAAACTCTCAGGATAGTGTGCCTCAAACATAGAGATGAGAAACTTGACAGGAGCATTGTCTGAGTTTTTCATGGAGAACCCGCTCAAGTCAAACATGAGTGAGCACGTGTCCACAGACTCGTGGATTTCCCTTAAGTACAAGCGGCACCATTCGATGATGAGCAAAGCGTACTTTTCGGTTTCCTCTAATGCTGCGTCGGACGCAAAATGTTTGCGGGATTGAAAAATAAATAGCGGGTTTTTGTTTCGGTCGTGACCCCGAATAAATGCTTTGTTGACGGTGAAGTTCTTTACAAAGCCCTTCTCCTCGCCTGATATGACTGCTGGCGCATCTCCGTCGTTAAGCAACTTGGTGATGTTTTCAGCATGTCTCCACGCCAAAGACTTGGTGAGCATTTTCATGGTGTTGGGCAAGACAAACTTTCTGGCCCTCAAAAACCGCAAGAGAAAATTGTCGATGAGATCGTTCTTGACGGTGCCAAATAGTGCCGCCTGTAGAATATCTGGAGTGATGTCGGAGAGTCCCAAGGCAGCAAGATCTGCAGCTTTAAATTCATTCCCAGGACTCTTTTTTTGTTTCTTAGTATTGCCATTCTCTGGCACAGCGGCTTTTTCCTGATCATAGTGAGTCAGTGCTGTGACAAATCTCTCTAGGGAAACGTTTTCAGCATCCTTAGAGCACCCCACCGATTCTTCTCCGCTCAATTCACAATATATTTGGCATGTGGAGTCCGATGGTTCTAAGTTGGGAATATATGTGTTGAACTCGTTATGTTTCAATTGCTTAGCTCTGGCTTCGCTGGGTTTTCTGCACTCTGAGCCCAGACCCGAACGAGAAAAGAACGACTTCTTCTTTTCTTGGGGCACCTTGGCACCGGGATCCGGCCCGACTATTGATGATGCCACAAAAGAGTCTTCGCTTAGAATGTCGGCAGAAGTGAGTTGAACCGAGTAGCCACAGTATTTGAGCAATGCACCCCAAACTTGCTTGAGCAATTTCTCCTGATGTGCATTTAGCGTCTGGACTCTTCCCGGCCGATAATCTACCTCAGAAGGATAAACCTGAGGATAGCTCATTTGAAGTGATCTGGTGTTTAATAAGCGATACTGCGCATTCTTCACATTCAATACTCAGGCCGCGACTTAATGAAATGATACTAATGATTGGTGCACATCGTACACTTTGATTACACCCATTTTTAATATACTATCTCTTGGGTAAAGCCGTAAGCCTGTGATTTTGTTGGCTGAACTGATGCTATCTCTATATATCTTGGCTCTGACATGCACACACTTGAATTTCAACAATCAGAATCTCTTTCTTTGGCGCATTTGAGCAATTCTCCTGCCGCTGACATTGGCGACAGGTGGAGTGAACTGCTGGCCCGGCATAGAACCTTGTGTCATGCCGCCCATGCCGCCAAATGCAGGTGGAGTGTTCTCACGACTGGGCTGGCCGAAGCTCCCCGGTGCGCTGTTGAAGACGTTGTTCGTCGTGGCATTGTTGGAGAAAGAAAAGCCTGAATCATTTCCGCCTGCACCTCCAAACCCGGGGGCACCTTGATTTGGTTGCATCCCAAATGGATTAACACTGCTGCTAGGTGTTGCTGTTTTGGGCCGGTCCCCAAATGCAGACGCTGTTGCTGCGGCTCCCGTCAACCCCGGAGCAGAGGCGCCTCCAAATGCAAATGATGGCTGCGACATGTTGCTATTGCTGGCTCCGAAGTTGAATCCAGGCGTAGCGGGAGTGGCAGACCGGCTCGCCAGTCCCGGAATGACTCCGCTACTAAAACTGAATCCTCCGGCACTATTGCCTTGTGCTGCCGGAAGAGGCGTGGACGGTTTGGGTGCTGCGCCAACAGAAAAGTTAAACGCTGGCGCTGGCGCAGCGGCCCCACTCGCTGTGTTGCCGAATATCTGAGAGGGGTCTGCTGTCGCAGATTGACCAAACGAGAAGGATGTGTTGGCGCTAGTTGGCGGCTTCGACTCGCTTGCAGAGTTCTGGCCGAAAGAAAATGCTGGTGTAACGGATTTGGCCGCTTTCAGTGTAGAAGAATCTCCCTGCTCCCCGAAGGAGAACAGTGGCTTGCTGGCCTCTGCGCTTGCTGGCGCTGTAACAGGGTTCGAAAAAGGAGTTTTTTTCTCTTCATTAAGAGGTCTCACCTCCCCAGATGCTTCAGGCTTACCAAACAAAGCCAGTGTCTTTCCATTATCAGGCTTGCTTGTTTCTGAGCTACCGAAGGAAAATAAAGGAGCCTTTTTCTCCTGATCTTCCGTCTCTGGTTTGCTTGCTGAAAAAGCTAGTCCACTCAGTGCAGGAGTTGAGGAACTTCCAAAGGAAAATGTTGATTTTGGAGCATCAGTGCTCGGTGTCTTAGCCGCTCCAAACGAAAATGTTGATTTTGGAGCATCAGTGCTCGGTGTCTTAGCAGCTCCAAACGAAAATGCTGGTTTAGTTTCTTTCGAGTCGACTGCTTTGTTATTAAACACGAGAAACTCAGAAGGTTGCAGTTCCGCAGGTCCCGAACTTGCAGGAGTGCTTGAGAAAGAGAATTTGGGAGCTGCACTTGTTTCTCGTGCTGGGTCTGAGGTGTCACTTTTCTTGTCTGCCGACACTTCGTTGACTTTAGAGCCAAATGAAAAGTTGGGAGCTTTAGATTTCTCTCCAAACAGAAAGAGTGGTTTGCTTGCATCGCTTGTCTGCACTTCTTCCACTGTGGTATCTTTCTTTTCTGCTTTCTCAAAACCGAAAGATAGACTAGAACTCTTCTTTTCATTGCTTCCGTTTCCAATTCCAAAACTAAATGCGGGCTTAGATGCATCTTGGGACGGATTACTTGATCCAAATAGGCCGCCTGTGGGTTTAGCCAAGCTCTTGGTGCCTCCAGTAGCCAGTGGGGTGGCAGTAGAACCAAATGAAAAAGCCGGTTTCTTGGCTGTCTCCGCAACATTTGAAGTTTCTCTCGTTCTTGTTTTCTTCGCTGGTCTATCATCTTGGACACCGTCATCGAAAGGAGGGGCGGAAAGTGGCTTTGATGCTTTCGCATCAGGCTCTTTGGCGGGTTCATCCGGTACCGATTTAAAGGCAATACTTGCACGGGGTTGCGCTTCTTCTTTCGTGGTAGTGAATTTATCCTTGCTCACTTCAAAATTGAATCCAGAACTTGGGCCTACCGGCGAACCTTTGGCCTCTGAACCTTGCTCTTTGAGTCGAAGCCTGCTGGACAACTTGTTAGATCGGTCGAGATATGCCTGATCAAGCTTGTTGTTGTCTTTTATCAGGTTCCCCCCAATTTTGGACTTAGCATATCCGTCGAAAAGCTTTCTTGAAACACCAGCTTTTTCGGACTCATGGGGTGTGTGAGCAAATTTGGGTTTCGAAACTTCGCCCAAGTAGCCCACAAGTCTCAGGCTTTGATCTTCTTCTGAGGCCTTCGATCTATCGTACGAAAACTCGCAAGAAAATGTGCCTTTTCTAGGCGTCTTGCGTTGCCTGCGGCTTGCCAATGCCAATTTTTTGCGCAATTGGCCAAAGTGAAGGCTTTTATTTAAATAGTCTTCATTGTGTGTTTGAGTGCTCGTGTCGACTCGGTTATCTGGTCTGGTTATGGAAGTGGTTTCATCTGGATCCACCATGTATTTAAGACTGTCTTGCAATGCTTGAGTGGCTTCAACAGATTTTTTCATTTGAAGCATTTGATATCTTTCTTTCGGATCCAAGTTAATGAATGGTGGACGGACGAGATTCCCCTCCTCGTCTCTATATAGAGGGTCGAAATCGGACTCGCTCTCTGGCTCCTCTAGAACCATATCCTCGGCATTTAGCGGTAGAATAGGATTTTTCGGAAGATAAACACTTGGAGATACTTCCCGCTGTAAATCTTGTTCCGCAATTGACTTAGACTCGGCCTCTGCTAGATTTTTGCTGGCCAAAGTATTGTATATGGAATCATAACCTCTCTTGCCCGCTTTACCACTGATAGAAGATCTTGGAATTGCTGTACTGGAAGCCCGTGAAAATGATCCGCTAGCATGTGATGATCTTTTGCGATGAATAAACGAATTAGAGATCTCATCTTCGCTGATGTCTATTGTCACATTGTTTGTAGGTAGATAACTGGCAGAAAAACCGTCTTTTGGGGC
This sequence comes from Metschnikowia kipukae, assembly GCA_002370135.1. NCBI lineage: Eukaryota > Fungi > Ascomycota > Pichiomycetes > Serinales > Metschnikowiaceae > Metschnikowia > Metschnikowia kipukae. Next base: position 1,708,868 of record NKZJ01000153.1, on the reverse strand, counting down.
CGGCTTGAAAACACTTTTTAAAGCAGAAAAAATTCTGGAAGCCACCCTTGCTTTTTTTGCAGGCTGCTGGTCATTGGGTCTAGACTGGGGGCTGACCGACCGCTTCATGTCGTGAACTGTGTATGCTGAGATACTTTTTTCTTGCTTTCGCTTGAGCTGCCTCGTGCATCCGTACACCATATTTTATGGTGAAGGACGCAGCCCAGTGGTGATTCGATTAAAATGAAGATGTTATTCGTCTAGCTAAGGTTTGTTGATTGTAGTGTATTCCTGTAAGCCACGTTGTGACCACAGCTGGTATTAAAATGGAGCGTCGCCAGGGTTTAAGTTGAGAGCTTGGCCATTCTCATCAAACACGCTTTCAGGGGAAGCGTCGTAGTAATCTTGGGCTGGGTTTTTTAGTTTAGTGATTGTATTTGATCTGCCCGCTTCGTCGATGGTTTTAGTGAGTTTGATCATTGAGTTTTCGCCGTAGTTGACACCATATTGGACGGATAATGGGATGATGCCTTGCACCCACGCATCTAGAATCCGGGCCCGCTGCTTGGTGCCTAATCTAGAAATGGGAAACTCGCCCTTCTTGATAAATGCCACGATGTCAACTATCAAATGATGCTTACTCAAAACTGTGTTGACAATGAGCGGCACGAGTGCAGACAAGCTCCTGGTTCTCCTTGACTCACAGACAATGATGGTATAGTCAGAACATTTGAAGATGCAAGACCCGTTGTTGTAGATGTCAGGATGGCACGATTCGATGGTACTTTCTATGTCGAGTGGGAAATGATGCAAGCCCATTACCTCAAATGTGTCTGAGATCTTTCCCAATACGAAGAGTGGTTGGAAAGACGATACTTCGCTCTTCGACGCAGCATTGGAGCTCTTGGTGATAGAAATGTGGTGAAGGAATCCGAGATCTCCTGTGCGTAAGTATGTCATATCAGGATTTCCGTCAACAATTTTGCCCATGAACTGGGTGTTTGTGAATGAGTCCACTGGACCCTTTGGCCCATTGGTAAAAGATGAGAGGTTCGCCTCGGAGCACACCCAGATCTCACCAAACTCTCCTTCTCGGCAAACTTTGCGAGTCTCTGGATTTACAATTGCCACTTGAGTGCACACTGGCACCATCCCCGAATCCTGAATTCGCAATGCATTTGGATATTCTGCTTGGTTCACGATCGAAATGAAGCCCTGCCTCAAAGCGATCGGGTCAATGAAAAGATCAACTGGAGCAACGGTCATGTAAGACCTTGTAGATATTATTGGATTGAAGCAATGGTTGTAGACCGCAGACATGGAAGCAGCACTAAGTTTAGCGGGCACAAAAATATTTGCAATCTTTTTCAACAAATCAATCTCAACTCTGCTCTCAGTGCTGATCATCATGTTCTTAAGATAAGAAAGATTGAAGTTCTTGGTAGACAACTTTGAAACTGCATATTTGAGCATCTGCTCTGTCATGAATACGTCTTTCACTCTATAACGTGCTAGCGCCAAGAAGAACGCATTTGGGTTGCTTGCAAAATTGACTGGCGAGCTGAGGTAAGTAGTGGTTCCTAGAAACACACCCAATAATGCCGCTTGCATAAAGCCAATGCCAGATGCATGTCTAACACACCCGACAATTGCAGATTTTGATGAGCAGTTGCATGTTTCTTTGAAAACTTTGCAAATGTGAAGAATGCTCTGATGACTCAAATTTGCCCCGACTCTGTAGTAGTCCGACGTGAAATTAAGCCACACTAATGCAACAGTATTCTCGTCTCTAAACTTCGCTTCCGATTGATACTTTGAAAGCTTGGAATTCAACGAAGCGATATTGGAGACCTTGGAAATTTTGGTGGTATTTTTTATTCTTAACGCAGTGGCACGTCTTTGATTCATCTTTTTCAACGCGTCAGAGACAGGGCCATTTTTCATGAATCTTTCAACATCATCATTCACGAACACCTCCTGAACTGCAAAATCCTTCACAACGCCGACATAAGCAGGAAAATCCTCTCCTATTCTGTTGGAATCGAAGGGAAGCATTGGAATCGGAACGATTCCACACATGAAACATGCATAGAGAGCAATAACAAATTCCTCGGACAAGGAATACATTAAGATGACGTATTGGCCAACTTTGAGGTTTGTTTTTTCAATGATGTATTGACACACGGCATAGACTCTTTGCTCAAACTTTTTCCAAGTTAAAGGTTTGGAGCTGCTCTTACCACTGTTGTCAATATTTTGGAAGGCAATGGAGTCGCCTGAGCTTCCCACCCGAAACTTCAATATGTCAACAATAGTCTTGAAGTCAGTGAGCGGTGCACCCGTTTTGTCGTCAATTGACTTTTGTCTGTAATCAATCGCAGAATACTGAGCAGGGAAACGTTGAAGTAAGGAGTTGCGTAGTTCAGAGGCAAATGGAGACCATATACCGCCCATAACATCTTCTCCGTGTGGTATCACATTGACAGATTCCTTGATGAAAAACTTGACAAAGTCGATGCGGAGCGATCCTTCTAGGAAATTCTTTTTGCATAGCATATTTGCTATTTCTAAACCACCGCTTCTCATAATTTTTGGCAAAGTGTCGCAGTCGACGACAGCCACACAAAACAATCTCAATTGATGGAAGTTCTTGAGCGTATCAAAACATTTCTTTGCAATTGCGTTCAAGACCAGCTCGTTCAAAGGAACCGCACTGTAGTCGTATTTGTCACGAGACTTGGCATTATTTGTAGAGTTGGCTTCTGAGTCTTCAATGACCTTTCTCACAATGGCTGCTTCGACAATCGCCACTGGCAAATACTCGTTTCCAATGAAAATGTCAAAGATGGTACAATCATACACCTGTCTCACTTCACTGGCCAAGGTGGCCAATAAATGAGACGAGTAGTGGTAGCGCATGTCAGACTCGTTTAAAACCTCCCTTTTTGGTTTTTTCGACCGCTTTTCATCCATCCAGCTATATCTTTGGCGGATGCGATCCTCATAAAGGCCGAGAACATAGACTTTTCCATTGAACGTGAATCCTAGAAGACCTGTCCGAAGGAAGTCCATCTCAAGCACTCCCTCCGCACCTCTGCATTTGGCATGAAAGATCAGCTTTGATATTTTCTTGAGTCCGAACAAGCCACCAGATAGACAAGGGCTGTCGATCCAGATTTCACCGAGTTCACCTTTTCTGACAACAGTGGAGAGCTCCGGATTGACAACTGCTAGTGTAGCATCAGGCAATGGATAGCCGAAAGCATCAACCCTCAAAAATTCAGAGGAATCCTCATCAGCATCAAAGGGATTGGAATCTATGACACGGACTCTATTTTGCGCAAGGGCACCCTTGTCGATAATGACCGAAGAAAGCTCATCGGTTGGCGTTCCGCCAATCTTAATACCCAAGTTCTCTGAATTCCCAAGCCAATCCCTCATTGATATGACCATTCCTCCGTACTCGCTCAAGGTTAGCATGGGTATAATGGCATCACGCGAGTGTTGGCAGCCCAATGGTTTTAGATACCGCTCAGAGAGAACGTCAATAAACTCACCATCGACAGTAAGCGCATTCACTAAAACCCACTGCACCAAAGAGAAATCGACTTTCTGAGTCTTGGAGAAGTTTCTCGTCGCATTCGGCGCCAGCTGATAGTCATAGGTAACACGCTTCAACCCCAAAAAGTCAGCTAGCAAGAGGTTGGCATGCATTTTGGATATGATGTTGGCGTACAAACCTTGCACCTCCATGACTTTTGGTGGAGCCCACACGAGTAGGTTTCCAGAGTACATGGAAAACATGGTACCCATGATGAGACCAATGGAAAGCCTCATATCCATGGTAGCAAGAAATACCTTTCTGGCTCCAGACAGGCCCTTGGGAGCTTGATAGAGGCTGGAACCCGAGTTGGGCAAACTCAGCAAGGATGTTTCGAGGCAGTTCATTTGGTGTATGATGGTTCTATGGCTCATGGCGATGCCACGCAAATCCCCAACAGGAGAGCGGGAGAACTCGATGTATGCTAGGTCGTTGGCCGAGTCCGTGTGGATTTTTCTATTCTTTTTGAGAGCCTCCTGCTCAGATTTACGGGCCGAGCCCAAATCCGAGGTCCTAAGGCGAGACACCTTGGAAGGCCATGTGGAGCCAGAGGCGTTAAGCTTTTCAAGCTCTCGCGCCACGGACTCAGACATAAGCACCAACAGCGACGAGGAAAGTTTCAACACCTCAAACATCTCGGGCATCGATATGTCGTTGTGGATGGGAATCGCCGACACTTTGGCGAGAAAACAGCCGTACAAGGCCACAGCAAACTCACAGACCTCGCTTTCCTTGTAGAGCAACGCCACAGTGCTATTTGTCTTGAAGTGCGTTCGATGGGTGAGTTCGTGTGCAACCTTGACGGCCTTCAAGTATAGTTTTTCCCACAGAATCGACTGGTGTAACTTGCCCTTGGTATCAAGCACCATGATGGCAAAATCGGTACCTCTCTGCTCGGCCCGCTGTGCCAAAACAGACGTCAAGTCCATTTTGGAGAACGCAGAGGTGTCCAAGCGTCTCCGAGGCAAGAGAATCTTCTCCAACTCCGACGGGTCTAGCGCCATGTTGTTTTGCTGCTGCTGCTGGTGTAGACGGTTGATCAGCTGCATGATTTCCTCGCGTCGGTTGATATATGTCCACTGGTCAATGGACTTGTTGACGGTAAAGTCCTCCTCGAGTTGTTGGAGTAGTAGGGCCATGTCTGGCGGCACATCCTGTAATCCTTCGTCAATATACGCGGAGGTACCCACGGTGACGTTTTTGCCGTCTTTTTCGATGGTGTCGGGGTGATTCATCACGGTAAACGGCCTGTGTATGTTCCGCTGGCGGGAGGTGGAGTATTGCTGTGTAAAGACGCTTAGATTTTCGCGACTCCATTCGCATTGTTGATAGAGTATGGGGTAGTACCGAGATGGAACGCGAAAAGCTGCTTTGAATGGTGAAATGTCATGAATGATGATATAACGGCGGCGGCATTTTTATGTGGACGTGTTTTTCTTCGCCTCCGATGGCGTCTATATTCTGTCTTTCGATGTCAATAATATCTGATTTGCGGGTTGTTTGTAGCACTGACCAGCTATCTACTTACCTACAAGCAGGCGCACTCACTGCGATACTATAACACCAACTTGCACTCATGCTCATTTACTTTTAAAGTACACTCTTAATATAACTCTCAAAATTCACGTAGATGTTCTCTTTCCTTTCATTCTCTTTATAAACATTGCCTCTTTCGGAACATACACGTGCTAGTTGAACGGTGTGTCTGTCGAAAGTGCCTTGACTTTCATCACAGCTCACTCATGTGATACACCCGGCCCCTTATATATGGCTTCCTCCGGCACAGGGATGCCTTTCATGCGGCAGAGCTCTACAAGCTTTGCATTTTCGTCCTTGAGTTCGTCGATGTAGTCGGCACTTTTGGTGAGGATATTGAGTTCCAGCCGACTTTCTTGGTCGGTGAGAGCAGGCGTCAAGTTGACGATACGGTCAAACTCCATGCGGATATTCTCCCGCCGCTTCTGCTCCGAAGCAATATGATGAGCCTGACGTTAGTATTACTTAAGTTTTTGCTCCCGTGTACGTACCTTTTTCTGCTCATCTGTGAGGTTGGAGTTGCTTCCAGACTGGTCAGCTTCCGCCATTGGAGTTGGTTGTGTGGGGAAATTCAATGTCATGTGCGCACTCTTGAGCTCAGCCCACTGCAGTACACCGCCAACAAGACTGGCGCTTGTTGATGCGGAAAGGGCGAAAATTGCATTCCAGACAAGCCTCTGGTGCTTTTGGGTTATCTCTTTGGAGAGAAATGGAATGCAAGGCTTAGAAAAAAAATCTCCCGGGGGTGAGTCGAACACCCGATCTCAAGATAACAATTCAATTACAGTCTCGCGCCTTAGCCAGCTTGGCCACCGAGAGGATTTATTAAATTAGTGAAACCACAAATATATGAAGCCTACGATAAATTTGTTCAAGTTTGGTCAATTAATTTCATTTTCAGGTTCATCAATTAGGGCTTATCTTTTATTCTGCTTTATTCGGGAGATAGTTTTGACTGCGGTAGCCTCGTGACAAAGGATATCGCATATATTCCGAACGTACAATGTATGGGCGGCGCATTAGTGATTGAGCATACAGAATTACTGGCAGGACATACGTCAGGCAATACAGTCCATAAGCCAGAGTCTGTGCGTTAAGAATTATAGTTGAGCAAAATTATTACTGGTATTGGATTTTAATAATTTACTTATCACTAGCGGTCCGGCCTAAGTGCATAATAAAGAAAGCCACAAAACAAAGGAGATGGCAAATGTCAAAACTATTCAAGGGAATTCAAGACTCTTAGCATCGTAGATACTTCTCGTCGGTCACGCAGGTTACAATTTGGGACGAAAATTCCAAGAATTGCTGCTCATCGAGAGATTCCCATGGGCTGGCAACGAAATCTTCAGTGGCAGAGGATTCTGCCCTGTATTGAAGGAATCTTTGTCTTCTTATATTCAATCTTGTTGTTATTGAAGTCATTTGTAGTTGCATTCTCTCGCCAGGCGCCACCACACACAGAAGCTTTTCCTCGGTTGTGGTGTCAAGTGCTAAAGCAATTGAAGCACCAAGCTCAAACCCCATTAAACGAAGAAAGAGCCGTGGGCTCACGACAACAAGACTGCTCGAGCCGTACGTTTTTGCCACTGTACTCTCTGTCTCGCTGAATCTGTTGTCAAAACACCCATGGATATTGACATTCTCTTCTTGGTGCTGTACGATCAGCTCTGGGTAGAATTCAGTATGGATGAACGTGTTTTCGGAGGTTCCTTTGGCAAGTTTGCTTTCAAAAAGCAGCTCTGGGGTCACAAAGGAGTTGTTTTTCGTAATGAAAATGACCTTGTGTTGCTGGAGCATATCAAGCGACACATCCTCGATACTTTTGACGGAAAAAGGGTGTAGGGATTGGAAAAACTGTGATACTAGGGACGTCATGACAATGCTCAATACAAACAGGAAGAAAATGCTGTGTCTAATGAGCATCTTCTCTAATGGCAGTTTCAGTGGCGATATCAAGAGTAGTATGTGATGTATTTTTCCGGGGTCCGCTGAGGTAGTAATCTTTTTGCAGTCGGCTTGGGTGCAAATTTTATGCGGAGCTCAACAGAACATTACATGAAAATTTGGAGTACATCACACAAGCAGTAGCAAAATGTGAGTTTTCACAGACCCCAGAGACAATCACACTTAGAATAACAAGAACTATACGATATAAGTTATAATGGCCAAAGCCGGCAAGCCTGTGTGTACGGGTGTTTCACGCGAGAAAAAATTATGTCAAGTCTCGCGAGCATACTTCTTTCGTCAACAAGATGCCTTTCAGATTCCCAGTGAAATTCGAGCTTCCCAAGCATTCATATTTGAATGGCAGAGTCATCAAAGACCAGTTCAAGAGGCTACAATTTGAAGAGCACGAAGTGGCCAGAAAGGCCTTGAAGTACATTGCTAGAAACACACAGCTTCCCTCCAGAGCCAGGTTGCAGGCCCAGTTACAGCTCACCGCCATTCCAAAATACACGTCCATCACTCAGATCAGAGACAGATGCGTCGCTTCGGGGCACTCCAGATCTGTGATTTCGGACTTCAAGTTGAATAGAACCGCATTTAGAGAACGGGCACGCGCTGGTCAAATTCCAGGTGTTGTTAAAGCTTCGTGGTGATCAGACCAATCCAGTTTGTAAAAAAGTTTTACTTGGATGAACGCTTTTTAAGTTTAAGTTGGGAAGCAGACAGCCCAGAATCCACCCTACTAAGTGGAAGCTGGACGCATTAAAAGGACAGCTTCGAGCTGATGTACATAGAAATAAGAAAATGCAGTAGCAATTAGCGTAGCCAAAAAAAGTAACAAGCTTATAGCATCAGATACATATCAGCATAATGAGCTTCATGGCATAATGAGCTTCATGGCATAACAAACTTAAAACACAACAGCTTAAAACACAAGCAACACAACAGGTCTTACAAGCATTGCAAGCGTTAAGAGCATACAAGATAATCATTCAGATCCTATAAGCATCACAAACCCTAAAAACAAGCTAACATCTATGTGATGGTATCTATGTGATGGTTTATGTTAAAGATAACAGTAGACTATGTGCGGTACGGGTGCATCAGAAGTCATTTAAGATACAGTATGGAGTCGCTGCTGCAGCGAGAGTTATGCAATTAGGAGATAACGCCAGAGCAAAAACGAGGGCTGTGGGTTGGTAAGTGCACGATGGTATGGAGCCCGCGGACTCGGCCCACGCCACACACACTCCACCACAGCGGCCAACAGTTTCAAACCCCAATCTTTTCAGCACCATTTGACCAAAAATTCAACAAGTTAATAATTCAAATGAAAATTGCCATGATCTAGCAGTATTACACGGAGCAAAGGGCACGCAAGCCGGAAATAGCCATGCATACCCCGATTTAAGTTGCATTCTCGTATGTTCGGTTGCATTCCTCTCACATTAGTTCCTGCGCTATTTGCTGGTGTCATGACGAAACCCCGCAGGGACCTGAATTTAGTCCGTGGCTAGCACATTCAGACCCAAACCCGAGCAGCAAGCACGGTCACGTGACTGGCGCGGCCCATACTTAGCGCTGTGGCGGATACCCGCGCATAGTGCCGTGATAGGACCCAAAATTATGTATTGCCGCTGTGCGCTCACCGGAAGCAGCGCGGAGATACATCCTTTTTCCCCACTATGCACGACTAATCTTCCCCTAATATGTGGAGCTACATGCCATTTCTTGCCTTACTCAGTCTTTAGTTTTGTCACCTTTACCCACCTCCTGGCGTTGACCTTTACCTTAGGCCACGGTATAAGCTGACTTTCAATAATTCAGGTCTCATACAGCTTTTTTTCTACACCCTTTTTTCAATACATGCTGGAAATTCGTTTGCTCTGATCCCCTAGATCACCCAGTGCCAGCCGAATATGATGATTCTCAACAGAAAACAAGATTCTGCGCCTGCCATCAACAAGCCCGCGTCAAAGTTCAACTTGGGCGGTCTACTCAAGCGCAAGATGACGTGGAGAAAGCAGATCGACTCTGTGGTCGATGGCTTGACTGACATTCAAATCCACCTCGAGGAAAATGGCGACGGTAGTATGGAATTCCACAACAGCACTCCCAGCCAAAAAAACTCCTCCATTTTCTCGCTGGCTGACGCCGATACCGGCATTTCCTACTACCAGTCCTCATCAACCATGCGTACGGCGGGCCACCACGATGGCGGTAGTGATCGATACGCAAACTTCCGTACGGAGTGCATCTCTTTGCTGAACAGTGAAATGACCTCGGCTCTTGAATGTGAGGAACTGGAGCGCTTGCATAGAGACAGCAGCTACTTTTTCCCAAGCAATGTCAAAGATATTGAGCCTGTGGATGGTGCTGTCCCGTACGATCCCAAACTCGAAGAGCCCGACTCCGATTACAAACCAGGCGGCTATCACCCAGTCAAACTTGGTGATACTTTTACCACAGACCTCAACCGCTACAAAGTCATCAGAAAACTAGGATGGGGTCATTATTCAACCGTCTGGCTCTGCATCTCTCTCATCACTGGCGAATATATGGCCATGAAAATTGTGAAGCTGGGCAAAAACTACACCGACGCAGCTCGCGATGAGTTGTCCATTCTCAAGAGCATCCAGGAAAAGGGAGAGTTGGAAGCGCCAAGTCTTAATTGCGGCGTTGTACACCTTCTCGACGACTTCCACATTAGCGGGCCCAATGGACTACACATTGCCATGGTTTTTGAACTCATGGGCGAAAATCTCTTGCACCTCATCTACAATTGCAGGGCCCAGAAACCCACAGCTACAACCTCTGCATTCCGTCCCACACTCCTCCCCATGCCCAAGCTTAAGCTGGTGGTCAAGCAAATCCTCACCTCAGTCCATTACATGCATCAATCGGGAATCATACATACCGATCTAAAGCCTGAGAACATTCTTGTCAAACCAGGCAAAATCACTCACGACTTTCTTGCTGACCTTCGCACCACCACAGATTTTCAGGTGCTACCATCCGAGCCTGTGTTATTGGAATCCGGAAATCTCCATGATCTGATCCACGTGAAGATCGCTGACTTGGGTAATGCAACTTATAGCAATTACCACTTCACGAACTATATCCAGACACGTCAGTATAGAGCGCCGGAAATCATATTGAAATACAAATCCTGGGGCTCGCTGGCCGATGTCTGGTCCATTGGCTGTCTTATTTTTGAGCTTCTTACTGGAGACTATTTATTCGAACCTACAGACGGGGAAACCTTTTGTAAAGATGAAGACCACATGGCTCAGATAATAGAGTTGGTGGGCTCGTTTCCGTCAAAGGAGTACTTGAACGATTGCGAGTTGTATCCATGCTATTTCAAGGATTGCAAGTCCATGAGAAGTATTGCCAGCATGAAATACTGGTCTCTCAAGAGTGTGCTCGCCGACAAATACAAGTTCAATGTCGAAGAAGATGACATGAAGATGTTGTGTGATCTAGTGATGAAGTGCTTAGAGTACGACCTCGAAAAGCGTTACGATTGTGGCTCCCTTCTAGCGCACCCCTGGTTTCTTGACAACGCCAAGTTCAATGAAGACGAATGCCTCGCGTTGCCCAATAATAATAGAGCGGTGCCCGGGTTTGTATGCGAGGATTAGGGTATAGCGTAATATGGTGTAATTTAATTTTTCAGCGTATTGTAGATGTGCGTCTCTAGCTCTTTGTAGTCAATGTCGTCATCAGACAAATCCAAATAAGCAGAAGGTATCTGACCCGGAAGGACGGCTTTTTCTTTATGGACGGCCAGAGTTAAGGGTCCATCATTGTGTGGTTGGGGTTTGTGAGGTTTGCTTTTAGAACGTAGCGTTTCATGAGCCGACTTCATCTGAATATCTATACTCGTATCCTCATCATCGTCTGCATAATCCATACTGATCGCTTTTTTCTGCTTCTTTTTCGTTTCTATTGGCATTTGCTCTTGTACCAAAGGCTCGCTCTGAAGGTCTTCGAAATAAGGTGTAGACACCAGCGTATCTAGTATAGTGGCAGGATACTGTGGTGTTTCAGTACCCGGCTTTAGCTCAACATCTGCAATTTTGAGAGCAGTATAAATGGAGTCATTCAGGACTTCTCCGATATAAACATAAGTCGAATCTAGAGCTTTAGGCGGTTGAAGTGTGATAAAAAAGCCGTCTGCACTGGAGAGCCGGGTATTCTCGTGATTAAGCAATCCCACAGAGCCACGGCCCTCAAACTTTACCCTGGAGTGAAATTCATAGGGGATTTCGGAATCACCAGGAAGTTTTTGCAGCTGAATAAATAATGAATTGACTGTATCAAAGAGCAAGCCATTGTATTTCTTGGACATGCAGTTTTTGATGAAAGCCTTGCACAGCTTCGGCAATTCCTTGGCGTATAGATCTATCTCAATGTCTCCTTTTGACGTGGAAATTATCACCTTTGCTGTTGTTTCTAGTCTCATTGTTGTGGATGAGATGAGTCTTCGTGTGGTGATTAGAGATGTTAATGAGCTTGATTAGTATGTGCAGCCGCGAAAACATTAAACGCCAGAAGATGCATTAATGGACGTTTTAAATTAATTACATTCAGTTTCTTGCTGTTTTGTTGAGTTCTTAAACTGAATTGATTCCAGCTGCTGAAACCTTTTCTTGGAATTTGAATCTCGAATTTTGAAACCTTAGAGTTGATACCTATTTGTTCGTATTTTGCAGACGACATGCGAAATCAAGATATCATTGCCAATAAGAAACTGCAAACAAAAATTCCAAAAAAAAACATAAGCTTCTCCAAATTGATTATTTAGCAAATGAGATTAGTTCTAAACCACCCAGAAGTCCACAATTACTACCTTGACGTGATTTGAAACCGGGGCCAAAATTTGCGCCGTACACGACCAGACACAACACTACAACACGAACCGCGAGCACATTTCCACGCTATCAACCTTCTACAATGGGATCCCTAAAACTGTTCGTAAAGGCTGTTAGAAAAGCGAAAACCATCGCTGATGAACGGACTGTGTTACGCAAGGAAAGTGCGGCACTTAGGACGTCATTTCGGGATCCTAACTTGGACCAAAACACGAGACGGATCAACATATCCAAATTGTTATACCTCTACATAATTGGCGAGAAGACACATTTCGGACAAGTCGAATGCATCAAGTTGCTTGCTTCGCCTCGTTTTGCTGACAAAAGATTGGGCTATTTGGCGTCTATGCTTTTGTTAGATGAAAACCAGGAGGTGTTGACACTTTTGACCAATTCCTTGGACAACGACATGCAACACCCGAACACCTTCATTGTGGGTTTAGCCTTGACATGCTTGGGAAACATTGCATCCCCCGAACTTGCTCGTGATTTGTATGCCAACGTCGACAAGATTTTGGACACAAATAACTCTGTTTACTTGAAGAAGAAAGCTATTCTTGTGTCGGCCAAGTTGGTTGAAAGGGACCCTGACTTGAGTGAAGTTTTCATGCCGAAACTTGCCAACCTTATAAACGACAAAACGCCTCTGATTTTGTTGGCATCTTGCAGATTGACTCAGTCCATCTACACCCATAGTCCGGAGTACCGGCCTGCATTGATTAAATTGATGCCAAAATATGTTGCCCACTTGAAAAGGGTAATTTCTGGTGGTTACTTGCCGGACTATGACGTTTCTGGAGTAACGGATCCCTTCTTGCAACTGTCGCTTGTATCTGTTTTGAGGGTGCTTGGCACTGACGAAAATTGTACTTCGCAAAATCTCGAGGAGCTCAATGACATCTTGACACAAGTTGCCCTGAATTTGGATACAGGCAAAAATGCAGCACATGCAATCTTGTATGAGTGTGTGAAGACGATTTTCGCCATAGACTCAGACCAATCTCTAAGGGTTTTGGGTGTGAACTTGCTTGGTAAATTCTTGCAAATCAAGGATAATAACACGCGATACGTTGCACTTGAAATGCTTCTTACAGTCGTGGAGTATGAACCTTTGGCTGTTCAGAGACATAGAAGTACCATTGTCAGCTGTATGGCGGACGGTGACATCTCCATCAGACGCAGAGCGTTGGAACTAGCATTTGCAATTATCAACGAGCAAAACATACGCGTTTTGATGAGAGAAATATTGTCATTCTTGGAGGCTTGTCCTGATGATGACTTGAAAGTCTATGTGTCATCACAGGTAGCAGTTGCAGCAGCAAAGTATTCGCCAAATGAAAAGTGGCACTTCGATACGTTAATTCGTATGTTGAAGCTTGCGGGAAATTTTGTCAATTCAGACAGTATCTCTAATATATTGTCATTGGTCATGAGATGCAGTGACGATGAATTGAAAAAGCACGTTGTTGGGAAATTGATACAATCTAGTATGGAAGACCACACTCAATATGGTTTGGCCTTGGTGACGGTTTGGTGCTCAGGTGAATATGCAGATTTGGTGTTGAACACCGAAATCCAAGTTGACGACAAATCCTGTCTTCTAAAGGAGTCCACGCTTTTGGAGTTGATTCAAACATTCATCAATAACACCACATTTTCAGACTCGGAAACAGTGCATTTGGTCACTTACATTTTGACTGCATTGATCAAACTTTCCACTAAATTTGTGGAATCTCAAAGCATTGAGCAGTTACGCTTAATCATCAACTCAAAAACGTATGACACTAACCTCGAGATACAAACTCGTGCCATTGAATACCAGCAAATATTTGGACAAGACAACAAGTTGAAACAGGGCTTGTTATCAAGGATGCCCGCACCTCCAGTCAAAGAAATGGAGAGCATCAGCTTGCAGGGAAAACCAAAACCAAAACTCACTACGCTGAGTACTCAACACAATACAAACAGCGGCCCTGAAGATCTACTCAATCTTCTCGACGATATTCCAGGATCAAGCAAAGCCGATGAAACACAAAAATCCAACAGTGATCTTTTGTCTGACATATTTGATTCTAGTGCAAATAAACCCAAGCTTGCGCAGAATGATAAGGCAAAAGCGCAGGATTTGTTGGGCGACTTGTTTCAAAAGAACACAAGTTCCGCCACACCAGCAGGCGCAACTAAACCAAACATGACCGAGGTCTTTTCCAACGGTCACTTGAAAATCTGCTTCAACCCGCTCAACTTTGGCGGTGGTAAAGCGAGTGTTGAGGTCGAGATTACGTCCATGGTGCCAGGTGAACAGATTGAAAATGTGCAACTTCTCTTTGCAGTACCCAAAACTCAAAAGCTAACAATCAACAACACATCTGGAACCGACTCATTGGTTACCAAAGACGTCATTAAACAACTACTCAAAGTGGAAGGTAAGGATGGGTCCAAGGTCAAACTTAGGGTCAAGGTCAAGTATAGCGTTAACAAAGTACACGCCGAGGACCAATTCGACTATGCAGGCTTTGAGAAGTCATTATAGTTGTTATACATGAGTTCATTGAGAAATTGAACGAATTCAATCGATAAGCTACTAAATTAAATAAAACTAGTCAATCTTCATGACATCAATATAACACCGATTACAACTCGACAGATGAAGAGACAGCTTCAGCAGCCTGATCAACAGTCTTGGAACCGGACTTGTTCTTGACAATGTAAGTTTGAGAGATTGGCTTGATCACAGAATTGTAGACCAATTGAGCACCTCCAAAGGCTGGAACACCAATGTAGACCAAGAACATCGTCTTGAACAAAAAGTAGAATGGGACCCAATACAAGATGGTACGGGACCAGAACTCAATGACGTTCAAGAAGGCAAAGACGACCCAGTAGGTCAACAAGGCAGTGTCATCAGAGGTAGTGGTAGTCTCCAAAGCCAACAAGGAGTAGTAAGTTGGGATAACGAAACCGGCAAAATTGGACAACAATTGACCAATGCCTCCAATGTTAAGGAAAACCATCAAGAAGTAGACACCAAGACCTCCCAAGACGGCGTAGGATCTTGGCAATCCAGTCTGTTGCTCGAACACCTTGAATGCATTGATTCCTGATGTGGACTTCATGTTAGTCACAAGGCACATGAAAATTATTTCAAATTAATACATACACGGTCGATTTTAGACAAAATGTTAGTGACTTGTGGAGGAAGGGCAGACATTTGAAGAACAATTATAAAGTTAAGGAGCGAGAAAATCGGCCGGCGGAGCAAGAAAGTGGTTTGTTCCCACCGACGTGATCTGCAGGTACAGCGCGCAGTGATATCATGTGAAGCTTACATAGGACCAGGTCTCACGACCAAAAGTGAATGCTTGTATGCAGATCAGTACACATTATGTTCTATTACCAGCTATTTCTTTGGCTTTCCCTTGCCTTTTGATTTTGCATTGCCTTCAAATCCTGCTCTTTTCTTGCCATCTTTGGCACCGCCTTTTCCGTTCTTCAGCACCGTGCCAGTAAACAGCCGCAACTTGGGGATATTCTTGCTCTTCTTTCCCTTATTCTCTCTTCTAGACTTCAAGTTGGCCTCCTTTCTCTTCTGGCGTGCGTTGATGGTGTCCTTGACGTTTTGCTTTCTATCTCTCCACTCAATTTCACTCTTGAGCTTCTGCTTCTCCTTTCTTTTCAAAGCCTTTCTCAAGAGCTTCTCGCTGTCCTTCACTTTGACACCCTCGGCCTGGCTCATAAGACTCAGCCACTGGTCGCTTTTTTCTTTCTCTTTTCTCTCCTCTGGCGTTAGCTGCTCCAATTTTCTGCGCTTGGCTTCAAGCTTCAACAAGTGGGCCTTAATGTCCTTATTGGCCGGTCCTTTCTTCTTCTTGTGCTCTGCGCTGTTTCTTATGCTTTGCAAGTCGGACGTCATGCGAGTACCGTCCTTGAATTGGATATTTCCGAAGAGAACATCGCCCTCGCCTTTGTCCTCGTCGGCAGCTTCTTCTTCGTCGTCGTTTTCATCGTCCGACTTATCGCTTTCCACCTGCTCTCTCTTGCGCTTGAGTTTCTCCTGTCTCTTGTACTCTTCTCTGCTCTTTCTTTGCGCCAACATTTGCTCCCTGGACTTGATGGGCCCGCCAGCCTTCGTGCCTGGAGCCTTTCTCTTCTCCCTCATTAGTTCTATTTTCTTGGCCAACTTTTCTTTCATTTCAGCGCGGCGTTGCTCTTTCAATTGCTGCTCCTCGGGAGAAAGCACCTTTTTGGGAGGGCCTTTCTTCTTTTGTTGCGGCTTTTCAGGCGCCTGCTCGCTCCCACCACTAGGATCCTCGTCATCAAACTCTATTTCGGGATTATTTACCGTGAGCTGAGGTTCTTCTTCATGATTTGTCTCATCCGCCGGTTTTTCCGTTTTTTTTCCGGCCGGCTTCTTAGATTGCGGGCTAGATTGAGGCGAGCCCTCTGTTTTGGGTGCCGTGAGTTTTCCTGGCAAGTTCACTTTCTTGGCGGTTTTGGCTCGGTTGTCCATCACGTCTTTTGCACTTGCGCCTCCATTGTTGTATGAGTCTGTGTTTATTGCATCTGGGTCCAACTTTGCAAGCCTGGTCTCGCTAGTTTCTTTCTTAGACTTTTTCTTTTGCTGCCATTGGTCTTGTGTTGCCTCATCGTAGTAGTACTTGGCGGGAATTAGAGATAACAAGCCATCAAAGGCATTCGAATGCGTCTTCAATCTTTCCTAGTTGAGTTAGCAAAATATCCCCCTAAAGCCAACTTCAGGCTTATCACGAGTCACGAATGTGAATCTAAAAGCCCATAAAAGAACATACCTCAAGCGAATCAGCCATTTTCCTTGATTGGTGCTTATTGGAGTAGCAGTTGATATTGAAAAAATGTTCTTGTGCCATCGCAGCAGAAGTGCAGGACTCGATGTGAGTTAACTTTACGCGAGGGTCTTAGCATTTCAGATATAATGCTTTTAGCTGGACTAATTTAGGACTAGTAACTCAGGAAATTAAAAGATCCAAATATATCAGAGAGAATTTCAGATAGAGTAGAAAATGTTTCAAACTCTGTTTAAAAGTTGTGATATTCCTGTACTGGGAGTATTGCTGTGGACGCTACTTCAGCACTCACTAGTCAACAAATTCTAAGCCTGAAATAGTCGGAATTATTGCCAACAGTAAAAAACTTGTTTTTGTCATCAATGTAGAATTGTCTATTTTGCTCTCTAAGCAGATGTGCTCCATTTTCAGCTCTGAGATTGCCGGCCATGCGAAGAAACCTGTGCACCCACCCGCGAGATAATAATTCCTCGATTATTCCCGGCGGCCACTATCAATCGCTTACTGGGTCAAGATGGAATCTGCTCTTCAATACCTTTTGGTTTCTTTTCCGGAGTCTGCTAATGCTTATCCCTTTTTAGAGCGCCAGTTGTTAAATGGGAAACAACCGCTCAGCAAATTTACTTTGCCTGACTTCCAAATTAAAACCTTAGACTCCTTGGTCCAGATTTCCGAGGAGCTCAACAAGTTGAACTCAACATTGAGCTCTTCGGTGGCCAAAGTCGCCGATATCATTGACTCGGTTGAAGGTAAAAGTCCGCTGGCCAATTCAAGATCTGTCAATGGCAAATCCGTCTCCAATTTTATCGAAAACTTCTCGTGGAATACCTCGAAGTATAGATTGGACAAATCTATCAAGGATTTGGTCGACATTATCAGCAACGACGCCTTGTCTTTGGACAATGATGTGAGACAGACCTATCAAGCCTATCAAACCGCAAAGTCCAACTTCTTGGCTGCAGACAGAAAGAAAAACGGCGACTTGTCGATCAAATCATTACACGAGATTGTGCGTCCCGACCATTTTGTATTGGACTCTGAACACTTGACCACTTTGTTGATTGCCGTGCCCAAGTCTTTGGAGAATGACTTTCACAAATCCTACGAAACTCTCACTGAATTTGTCATTCCTCGAAGTGCTGAGGTGCTCGCCAAAGATAGTGAGTACACTTTGTTCTCTGTTACATTGTTCAAAAAGTACCAGCAAGACTTTATTTCTGCTAGTAGAGAACACAAATGGCACCCTAGAACCGACTTCGTGTACTCTGAAGAAAACATGAATGAATTGAGAAAAGAGTTTGACGTGTCAAAAGCCACTGAGTCCAAGTCGAAAAATGATTTGATCCGCTTGGCAAAAACTGCGTATTCCGAGATATTCTCTGGCTGGTTCCACATCAAGGCTATCCGCGTGTATGTTGAGTCCGTTTTAAGATACGGCTTGCCTCCTCAATTTGACTCGTACGCGATTAGATTCGAGAGTTCCAGTGGTGTCTCGAAGGCCAGAAAAGAATTGATCGCCAAGTTTGGCTACTTGGGTGGAGAGGGTCTCTCCGATAACACTCAATTAAACGAGTACGCATCTTTGGTTGACTCCGATTACGAACCTTTTGTCTTATACAATGTCGAAATAGTATAATAGAAATATGTGATGCCGACTGCATTTACTGAATTGAGAAGAATTCACTGGAGAGCAATAGTTTGTTTTTCGGTACATTTCAATTGAGTTTCTTTGTAAGAAAAAAAAGGAAGCTCGCACTCAGGTTCGAACTAAGGACCAACAGATTTGCAATCTGCTGCGCTACCACTGCGCCATACGAGCTTCTTGACGGACTATAATTTTTGGATAGTTTCTGTTTCAGCGGTAAGCTGAATTCCAAGCCTATATTTGTTACTCAAGACCTTGAAGCAATAGGAATTTCGTTCTGGTTTACAAAGATGTTTTCTTATTTATAACGAGCCAATTGTGGCGTGAATCATGAAAACCTGCAGATAAACTAGGTTAAATAATGCGGAGACTTTCAAGTCATACACAAGGAACATCATGTCCGACGAGCTGGAGTTCTTCTCTGAAGAGTCATACGAATTCGAATTCGAAGACGAAGAAGAAGACGAAGTTAGTAATCCTCATAAAGATGATCAGGATTCAGTGGTATGTATATTCACGGAACTTTCCAGCCATATAGCACTAACATTCTGAAGGAAAGTCTCTATTATCACGCCAAGAGTCTCAAAGACCACTCTATTAAAGACGCATTGATAACATTCGAAAAGTTGATTGTAAAATTTGATGACGATGATGCCATTGAATGGAAATTCAAAAGTTACAAACAACAAGTGAAGATACATTACAAAGAAAAGAATTACCAGAAAGCCCTCGAAATTCTCGGCGAGCTAGTTAATCTCTCGCCGAAATTGAATGGAAATTATGCTGAAGAGTCAATCAGTAAATTGCTCAGCAGATATTCCACGTCCTCAAACCAAGAGTTTGTCTCGGAGATGTACAACGTGATCGTGAGTCGATTACAAGACTTCATGATATCAGGGGCCTCGGGTAAACGACTTTGGCTTCGAATCAATATTAATAGACTCAACAATCTTCTAATGAGGGATGAAATTGAGTCTTGCAAAATTCTTACCAAGAAGATTAATGACATCCTCGAGACGGTTTCTGAACTGACACGAAACTCATACGCTCTAGACGTGCTTGCCGCCGAAATTACTTGTGTTATGAGATGTGGAGGCGATTTTGCGGAATTAAGCAAACTTTACCGGCGAAGTACCCAATTGGCGCCTGCAATCATTCACCCAAGAGTCATGGGTGTGATTAGGGAATGTGGAGCCACAGTACAATTTTATTGTAAGAACTACGACAGGGCAAGAATTGAGTTTTTTGAGTGCTTCAAGAATTATGATGAGGCGGGTTCCTCTTCTAAAAATAAAGTGCTTAAATATCTTGCCTTGTGTTCTTTGCTAATAGAAAGCGAGGTCAATCCCTTCGAGTCACAAGAGACGCAATCTTACTCGCAGCTCCCCGAGTTTCAAAATTTGGTACAGTTGATCAGCGCCTATGAAAACCAAGATTTGAAGTACTTTCTCCATGTTATTACCACGATGCAAGAAACAAACGACCCACTATTTAATGACAATATTTTCCGGGCAGCACAAGAGCGAATTCTCTACAATCTAAAAGTCAAAGTCCTCCACACATTAGCCAGAGCTTACAAGACCGTTAAGTTTGATTTCATGATCCAGAGGCTTCATTTGAAGGACGACGATGAACTAGAGAAGCTTTTAATTGTCATGGCAAACAGAGGCACGGGCCCTAATATGAGAACAAATTTCGCCGAGCGATTCATTGAGTGCGGAGACGAGGAGGACTTCTTTCCTCAAACACTTGACTCGCGGATGGTGGTTTGCAATTTAAAGAGTCTTTACCGACTAGGATTTCGTGGACCGTGGAGCCCTGCTGCGTACAGTGCACCTCTAAGAGCAGAGGAGCCAACGCTGCTTCGTATTTATGGAAGTCCAAGAGAAACAGAAGATATTACACGGGCTCCTGCAGACATTTACGAGATGCTATTTCAGAACTCAATTCGCCACCCCGCTGCAAGAATTGACGAACAAGAGTGGTATAAGTACATGTTGAGCCTGCTACCAGGAAAAACCCCATTCAGTTTATCACAAAAAGAGATGGTCATATCAGAGCATATCAAAGAGGAGAAAGGCGAGAGCTTGGAGAACCAGGAAGAGGAGGAAGCCTCAATAAACACCAATAAGGGCATCCTTGGGTCTTCTCTTCAGCAGGAAGCCCCCATTCGAACCGATGAAGGCAGAGCAGACCCGGCGAGAAACAAACTCAATATGCTTCAAAAATGGACGTACGAGTTCACAAAGACATTCAGGTAAGGACCATACGCAGACTACTCTAGATGAATGTTCTGAGCCCTAAATTAGCGGAGGGTAGTGCGATTACGGGGAGTGCAGAAACGCGACACTTCAAAAGTTTTTTCAGCTACTCAATTCTGCTACAGCTAATTCTTCTTTTTCACTATCGAAGATCTTAGTGGGACAAGCAAAGGTATGTTTCAGTCATGCATACTATGATTAATAATAATGCGTTATCGTCATGATGTGGTCGCCGAGATACGTTCTCTGATCACAACTGAAATCAGCTAACACCTACATGAAGTGTGCAATTCAACTCTTGAACATTCACTAACAACAGAACTAATACAGCTTCAACCGACCTGTGGCATAAAAACCATTAGAGTACTGAACTGCATCTTCTGGGGCAAAGTATAGCTGACCTCCGGTCAACTAAGATGCCTTTGGTGCGATTGTAAAAGCATGTCAAATCAACAGTAGTAAGGAGAGCCGAGGACGACTTTTTCCATGAAGAGGCCGCGTGACTTTTTGCATGAAGAGGCCGCATGACTTTTTGCATGAAGAGGCCTCGAACGGAGGTTTGAAACTCTAGCAGACTCTGTAGACTCTGTCTCTGCACAGATGCCTCAAACTACGATATTAGGTACGCGTGCGCGTCACTTCGTGTATTACTATAACCTCATTTAGAATGATTCAGCTCTTCTATTGGTATGTGAATCTGCCACTTAGTGATGCATTGGTTGTTATAGACAAGTTTGGGGTGGTGTATTATTTGTCTTTTGGGAAATGGATCCACCTAGTGGATATCGTGAAGAAAGATTTCACACGCGTCAAGAAGCTGTGTGATCTCTTTCCTGGGAAAGATGAATTAAAGAATAAGGAAATCAATGAAGCTCTTAAAAAGGTGAAGAGTTTGATGACTTCTCCAGAACTTTTCGAGGAACTCGCTCCCTCAATTGAAGTTTCGTTTCTTTTTGGCACAAAGTTGCAGCAGGAGATATGGAACTATTTAATCTCAAACGTGCCTGCTGGGAAAACCTCCACATATAACGACATAGCCATAGAGTTAAAACGACCCGGCCAGGCTCGAGTAGTTGGCGGCGCCTGTGCTGCCAACAGAATCGCATTGTTAGTACCTTGCCATCGAGTTTTGAGCTCACAAAGTGGACTTACTGGTTATAGGTGGGGAGTTAATCTCAAAAAGGAACTTTTGGCAAGAGAGAGTCGTCTGCACGTTATTCAAAAAGGAAATTAAAAGCAAGGATATCGTCCACCGTTGGAGAATCTAGTTTGGACAGCGAAACATTGCTCTTATAAGCAGGGATGTGGTCAAAGGGAGGTAAAGACTGTTCAAACCGAGACAAATCTCGGGGATTGAGCCTTTTTGGTTTGTTGGGTTTACGCGTCCAAGCCTTCGGGATTCGCATGTTGATTTTACCAAAACATGATGTTTTGGGAATGAAGTCTTGATAATCGCTTTTCTCGAAAAATGGTGGCTTGCATTCGACATATGACTTGTAAACGGACTCGGGCTTCCATTCACACTCTTGAGGCTTTCTCCGTTTCCGTATTCGGTTCGGTCGATGTCGGTGGGAAGCATCGAGATGATACTCGTCTTCTAAGGCAAATTCCAAATAAATGGAATTCATCACCAACCTGTGCACTAACTGTGGGTTTTGCCGAGAGACTCGATCAAATATGCTATTTTGGGTAGGATCATTTTCCTCCATAATGTCATCGAAAGATCGTTTTCGATTGGATACGGGCGTTTGCTGAAACAATGTGCTTGTGTCTGGGGTTCTCGAATGCTGAACTTGGTGTTGATACCCATTTTGGAATAGATCTGAATCCGTTAGTGGCGGAGTCTGTGGTACCATGTATGGCGCCTCGTCATAGTTGCATAGTGTGTTGGACGAGGGTAGGTCTTTGGAGTCACCTCCGTGCATCATTGCATGGTTGAAGTACCCCGAAGACAAAATATTCTCATCAAAGCTCATGTCGCAGGCTCAAAAATCGGAAAAGGAAAACGTCTTCATGGCAGTGGCTTCTACTTTGGTATTAAATCCTCGATACAAAATTTGTTCTAGCAGAAAGGATGCTATGAAGTAGGTGTCAAGGGCCGCGAGGAAAGGGAAGCAGCATATTGCAGGAGCGTTCGTAAAAACCCGCTCCCACTGTGCAAAGAGCAGCACAAGAAGAGTGCATATTCATTCTGCTTTTGGCCAAGCCATTGTTGATGCAAGTTGCAGATCTCCAGCTTCCAGATTCAGCATGGAAAAGCATGTGTGTCGCAGCGCAGCAGAACATTGTGGATGTCTGTGCGATGCAACTTTGCCGTTGAATGGCAGGTATTAAAGCGAAGACGGCCTCGCGAGCCCCTAGAAACTGAAAAAGGGATTGTCTTCGTGAAGTTTGAGCGAATCCTTTTGGGTGCAAAAGTTTCCTTACAACCCACCTCAATTAGACGGGAGTCCATGGTGGCTGCATACACAATACAGTGTTTTACTCTGGCATGGCAAATGTGCCAACAGGGAGCGATCGCAGTTGGATGTGATTTTACCGAGGTTTATTTCACCAGTATAACATCGACATCCTGCTCTGGATGCCATGGAAGATGTGCACGTGACTCTATGGTGCGATGGCACGCCAGATACCTTAACACGGTGGAATTACAGGGTCCCTTTTAGGCAACTCCTGCCAGTCATACGTGTTTATTTCAATGAAGCATGCGTGTATCCAGACAATCATACGTGTATAATCCAATGATACATATATGAGGGTCTGGGCAACTAATGAGGTCATACATTGGAAAGTCGAGCCACGAAAATCAGAGCTGAAGAGGTCCGCGTCAGTGCAGTCAAGCAGACGCCTTGCATGATCGTAAATCAGCAATCTACAGGAAGGAACAGAATACGAGGTTCCATGATCCCTCCCGGAATGCTGGAAATCAAATCTCGGGAGCGGGAGACAGACACAATTGCACAAGGGCTTGATTTTCTCCAAGGCTTTGCATTTATTTTTGGCATGATTTTGCCATTTTGGCATAATACCACAGCCTCGAACCGAGCCTTGCGAACCGGAAACTGGCGGCTCAATGCGCGGAAGAAGCACTCATCTTTCGCGGTGCTCTTGCTGTTCAGGGACATTTTGGTGCATCCGCCAAGTGCGAAGAAATACTCGGGGAAAATATATCGGACGACACCGAATATGTCCTCGTCGCATAGAGACGAGAGATTATCCGCAATTTGGACATTTTCGACAATTTCAACATTTTCGATATTTCAACATTCTCCTCCCTAACACTCCGCGCTTATCTGCTTCGGAATGTCCACCTTTCTGCAATCTCCTTAATCCACGTGCTCGAGGATAGAAAAGTTTGCTGTGGGATTTACCTGATTTACTACTCGCCTGTCAGTGTCGTGGCGCAACGTCGGAGCTGGCAGCCTGGTTTTTAGCGCGCACTGCGTATCACCTCCTGCCGAACTGTTGCTCGACAAGACCGATATAACTTCGCCACGCGATGATATTTGATAATATTTTCTTGATTCGTTGGGAAAAAGCTCATAAGGATCCTGACGAAAATACTGATATCAGAAGCCTTTTCAAAATAAATTTTGGAATAAGAACAAAAACGGGTATTGGCCAGACCGTGGCCTCATTTACGGCTTAAGCGGGTGATTTGCCGAGAACCGTTCTTTTTTTTTTTTGTACTCTCTCACAGTAACTATAAATAAATAAAGGCTCAAGTCCTGGATCACGCTTCACACTTGTTCAAGTGATCCTCCAAGACACTCTTTGTCCTGTTGACACACAACCACGAAGAAGTTCATTTCTCCCACATTTCTCCGGGATCATTTCATTTGACTGCCTTTTGCTGACGTGTTCGTTGGTATCATTTGCCTTTGGTATCATTTGCCCTCATTTGCCCAATCATTGCCTCTTTCTAAACCATGTCCGAACCAGTGTTGCAGGCATCCGATAAGAGAAGTCCTTTTTACCTAAATGTCCCTACACATGATGCTAAGCCAATCACCCATTTGCTCAGATACTTCAAACTATGGAAACACTTTATCTCCTCGTTGATCGCGTACTTGCGAGACTTGGTTATGGCCAAGGAGTTCGAGCTGAATCTCAATTTACAGTTGATTGGAAGCGTGCAGTTTCCCGGCCATCTTGATTTGTCTTATAAATGCCTTACCGACTTGGAGCAGAACCTTCCCTCGCCCAACAGCACGCAAGCAAGCACCCCGAAGGGCGAGCCAAACAAAACCTTGTCCTTAAACCCCACTTCGCAAGCAAACGGCGACTCAAAGAGGCCACAGTTACCAAAGACGAAATCGGCTTCCTCTTTCCTCAAAAATCAAACATTTGCCCACAAGAAGACCAACAGCTCCAGCAGTTTGAGATCTGATCCATATAACAACTTGCCGCACAACGGAAAGCACCCGACACCTCCGAAACCAGGAAGTGGGCAGAACTCCTCGGCTCATATAAGTGCTGCAAAATTGGCCCAAAAGCTGGATGTCGTTGTCAACCCCACATACTTCCCGGAGGACTCTCTTTTCAAAAACATGGCTTCCAGTCTCATCAATCACCATTTACACACTCGGAACGCCCAAGAGAAGTTGGTTCGTGAAGTCACTAACAAGATGATTCCAAAGCTTGAGAGCTTGCACAGAAATCTTGGTATCAAGATCAAAGAGATCAAGTCGCTGTTGAAGGACGAATCTTTCGCGAACACAACATTGATCAAGGAGGTTTCTAAAACAGGTGTCGCAATAAACAACTTCGGCAATTCCATTGATACCTACTCTGCCTCCAAACCTGTGATCAGGCAAAATGATGGTGTGGAAGATGAAGATGTGGCAGCATCGAGAAACGACCCCTTTCTCATCAAGCTAGGTTTGGACTACCAGCTCAAAAATCAATTGATCCACGAAAACTATATTTTTGCGCTGTATGTGAACTTACAAACAATCTCCAAAGACTTACTCAACTACGTCATCAAGGATTTGAACTCTGTGGCTGAAAAGTTAACTAAGGCATTGAACACCGAGTCTGTCTACGCATCCTCCATGGAAAACTGCTTGTTCAATCTTAGTATTTCTTTGAAGAGCAAAATTAAAACACTGGACCATGACTGGCAGTACTTCATGACACGCAACAAAGATTTCTTGAACACATTCTATGACGTTGAGGGGAACAAAAAAAAGGAAATAAGATCATATAAAGACGTTGTGTTACCTTTTTCTGATTCCGTGCACAGCAAGTGCTTGCGCTGCGGGTACATGTACAAGAAACAGAAGGTGTTGAAATCTTACGTGTCGTTCTTCTACGTTTTGACATGCAACTACTTGCATGAGTTCAAAATTGAAACTAACTCAGAAAAGGCCAATAAAAAAGAGCCCTCGAGCCCCACTTTCAAAAAGAAGAAAGGAAAACTTGGAGGTGTGGTTGATCATGATAGTACCCCTGTTAAGTCTTACAACTTGAATGACTATAGTATTCAGATAAAAAATGACAATGATTTCAAGTTTGTCTTGACAAAGACGTCTAACCTGGGTCAGAAATTCACATTCAAGTGCAAGACGGAAGAAGAGTACCTATCTTGGTCAACTGATTTGCGTGACTTGCTCAAGTTTGGATGCAACCATATGAAACGCTTCAAATTTATAGAGGAGAAGATGGCAGACAGGAACAAGATCAAGCTGGAGTCAGGCCAAGATGCTCAGCAACGGTCCAACAACGTTAACATGATGAAAATGAGTCTCAGCAAACTTCTTCCTGGAAGTGCATCACAACCACAGAGTCTCAATGGCATGTTCACCCCCAGAGTGCAATCACCAAGCGAACAAAACAAAAATCCTTTTGAAAGTGGCTTTCAAGAGAGCAGCAACGAAGCCTCCAGAAGTCCTATTTCCGAATCGGGGGGCTCTACCACTGAACCACATCTGGATGGCACAGCGTCTCAGACAAGTCCGGGAGTAGTTGAAGAGGGAGTGCAGTCGCTGGATCACAGGAATGAGCACGAGAATTATTTGAAGCTTCAAAACGAGATTTTGTTGCAACAGCGTCAACTTTTGGAGATACAAGAGTTGGCCAAGCTCGAGAGACCTGGAATGTCCAGAAATTCATCTGCAGAGTCCGTGTTGTCTTTCATGGACCAGAGCAATAGCAACATGAAGCAGTTCTTGAGCCACAACAAAAACTTGACCAAGGAGATTGGAGATAACGCTCACAGTCCCTCCAATGAAAGCGTGATCCTGGTCCCAACATTTACGGTGTCTAACCATGAAAGCAATTGAGCACGCCGCCAGCGTGACTATGGCAAGGCATTTGAAAAAGAAAGCCCGTGCCGAAATTACAGGCAAAAATTATAGAAATAACTTACGACAATTCAATTCTTCATACTTGAAATGCTCATATGTAGTGGCGCTCTCTTAATGAATCAAATGAGGTGTGCAATAACATTCCGGGCTGTTGACATCATGGTCCTGTGCACGGGTTCTATAAATAATGAGCATCATCATTCTCAAACAGCAACGAAAGTCGAGCAAAAACAAAACACCAGCTACACCAATACGCATTGGAAATAGCCATTGTTAACCAGTTTTATTTATTTCACTCAAAAATAAATCAGCTTCATTATGTCCGCATCTTACGCTTCAGGATACAAAAAGAGCGAAAATGCCATTGCCTCGGATTGTGAAAGCGACTCTGAGGTACACCAGCCAAAAATCAGAAGATCTTCGTCTTTATTTTCGTTAAACTCCAATCAGGAGCCATTGCCTAGACCGGAGCCCAAGGATTACCAGAACTTTTTGCAGGACGACAGACACTTCTCGTTGGTGAGAAACCTCCACATGGCAGACTTTATCACTCTTTTGAATGGTTTCTCGGGTTTCTACTCCATCATATCATGCATGCGTTATGCTCTTACAGGAGAAACTCACTATGTACAAAGAGCACTCTTTTTCATCGTTTTGGGTCTCTTCTTTGACTTTTTTGATGGCAGAGTGGCTCGTTTGAGAAACAAGTCGTCGCTCATGGGGCAAGAGCTTGACTCCTTGGCAGACTTAATATCCTTCAGTGTATCGCCAGCTATAATTGCTTTTGCCATTGGCTTCAGATCCACTGTGGATGTTCTCTTCTTGACCTTTTGGATCTTGTGTGGCTTGACCAGATTGGCCAGATTCAATATCTCCACCAACAACATTCCCAAGGACAGCACTGGCAAATCTCAGTACTTCGAGGGCTTGCCTGTGCCATCTAACTTGGTTTGGGTGGTGGTTATGTCTTTCTTAGTGTACAAGAAGACCATATTGAAAGACTTGCCCGGCGGATACTTCTTTACCGGTACCTTTTTCGAGTTCCACAAGATGTGCATTCTTTTCGCCTTGCACGGATCTTGTCAGATCTCTAAAAGCTTGAGAATTCCAAAGCCATGAGAGGCATGACCTCTACTTCAGGCTGGCAAAGGTTCTTCTGCCCAAGATCTCTATATGTGCAAAATTGATGCCATTGAATTGTCCACTTTGTAGCTGAGCGTAGTCCTCGGAGTCGAAATTTTTAGGATGCAACACTCCAATTGTAGACGGCGTGAAACCCAACTTGTGATTCCTTTGGGAAATCTCTTGGAGCTGGCACTGCGCCCAAAACACGTTGTGGATTCTTGCCAACTTCGTTACATAAGCCAAACGATATCTCCAGACCTGGACTGCTGTGTAATTTTCTGCTGCCTCGGGAGTGATTCCTAATTGACTAAGCTCGTGGTGGAAAAGCAGGAGGATGTACAAAAGCTCGGGATCTCGAGAGATTTTTGTAATGAGCTGTGTTGCCAAGTCTCGCTCCGAGGCTGTCTTGGCCAACTTCTCTTGATAGTCGTCAACTTCCTTCACATAAGAGATGGAGTTGGTCAATATGTTTCCCTTGCCTTTAAACTGTGGTGTGGAGTAATGTCTGTTGAAGAGCAAAAAATTGCGTGAAAGTGCCAACTTCAGCATCGCCAAAAGTTGACATCTCGCTATGCCACGTGCTGTCTTCTGACCAAGCCGAACCTGAATGGAAGTCATCCGCCGAGGAATGGGTGTGTTCGATAAGTAGCTCGTCATTTTAGTGCGGTCATTAACCCATCCGCACACAGGAATAGTGGTAATTCCTTTAGCCATAAGTGCTTCAAGTAAATACTTTTAGTAGTCGATCTTTTGGATATGTCAAGATTCCTTGTAACTATAAACTAGGGATAGTAGTGAGCGTTCATTGTACTTGATCTTGGTCTTGTATCTATGCCTTGGATGATAAGAGAAAACTCTCTCCTCTTACATTTCAGGACCTCGAATTACATTCAGGAC
The DNA here is from genome assembly GCA_002370135.1 of Metschnikowia kipukae. Lineage (NCBI taxonomy): Eukaryota > Fungi > Ascomycota > Pichiomycetes > Serinales > Metschnikowiaceae > Metschnikowia > Metschnikowia kipukae. The sequence continues at coordinate 1,679,866 of NKZJ01000153.1, read as the reverse complement.
CTCGAATTACATTCCGGTTGAATACATATTACATGGAACCAATAACAGAGGTTAGGTTAAACCTTTCTTGTTGAATAACACAAAACCAGCGTTATGCTGCACCATGCTGCTTTAGATCTTTTTCATAAGCTCATGTGGTTCATGAGTCTAGAATAACCTTAGCTAACTCTTCAGTGTCACCATATCCTCCTTCATCTTCATAACCTTCTAGTTCATCTTCATAATCTTCTAGTTCTAATGCCTAATCAGGGTTGATACATCACCACCCGTCTTGTCATTTGGTTTTGATTTCACCCATTGATGGTTCTGACCCACATGGTGGTAATACCCACTTTCACAGGCGTACATCACACCATGCATACATCATAGCAGCGTATATTTTGCCAGCTCCGGTGGATCCACCCGATACCATGCCCAAAGATTGCAATGCCGTCATTGTGTCTAATGAGTTTACCGCTTCGATGTTTTCGCTTGACTCCGTTTTTTGCGAACCACTGACCCGATTGCTGCCGCTACCAATGGGGGGAAGCTGAAGACCCACATTCCGATTACCGAGAACTATTCATTGACTTTTATGGTTCCATTGTTGTGATACTCGATATTCTTGATTCTATTATCACCATGTCTTATATGCCTGTCGATCTCAACAGTTGTACGGGTGTGCTATGTGCAGAAAGGTCGAAAAATCTCAGGTTCAAAAAAAGACCCACAGCTCACTATACGCCATCAGACATCATGCTCCCATCCCTTTTACGAGCACAGCTCAGAAACGGAAAGCACTTAAGGCTAACTAATGCCTCCAACTTTGCCAGAGTGGGATATGTTTCCAACTGGAGACGGTCCTATGCTGACAAGAAGGAAGACAAAACGCAGTCCATCTTGACCGACGATATGCTCTCCAAGGCAGGTTTTGACGAGGCAGAAAACGAGAAAAAACAAGAATCGGGCGAGGAGAATCCTCAGGAGCCCAAAGACAGATCCTCTCGCAGAAGACGCCGGGCACAGACGTCTAAGGACAGACAGAGAGAAAAGTACGCCAACTGGTTCTACACCGCTGCTTTGTTCGGCGGGTTTGCTGGAGTCGGGTATTTGAGTAGAGACTGGGACTCTGTCGAAGAACAAAAAAGATTAGAAGGAGAGGCCATTGGAAACGGCTATGCTCCGGCACAGATGTATGGCCGTCTCAGCCAAAGAGTTTCGTCTCTTTTCACGTTCTTTAGTGAGCCTGCATTCGAGAACTTGTTGCCCCCTCCACCTCCAGAGGCATACCGTCGTCCTATGACATTGGTGTTGACCTTGGACGATCTTTTGGTGCACTCGTCGTGGGACGCCAAGAACGGTTGGAGAACCGCCAAGAGACCTGGGTTGGACTACTTCTTGGGTTACTTGTCTCAATACTACGAAATTGTGATCTTCGGATCCGAATATCAGATGTACTCTGAAAAAACTGTCGCCAAATTGGACCCATTGAGAGCTTTCATTCAATATGCGTTGTTTAGAGAGGCGTGTCGTTATAAAGACGGCAAATTGATCAAAGACTTGAATCTTTTGAACCGTGACTTGGGCAAGACCATTGCTGTGGACACAGTGCTGGACACCCTGGTTTTGAACCCCGACAATGCTATCATAGCCAAGCCATGGGATGGAAAATCCGATGACTACTTGATCAAGTTAATTCCTGTTTTGGAATATTTGGCTACGCAACCAATCAAGGACGTGAGACCTATTGTCAAGTCTCTCAAGGTTAATGATGATGTCGTGGGCGAATTCGCCAAGCGGGAGGCTATTTTGCGTAAGAAATGGATGGCCGACAACAAGCATTTGTTGGAGAGAGCTAACAAGCCGAACGCAGCCAGCTTCCTTGCATCGACTATGGGTCTTCCCCAAAGCTCTGTCAACAGGCAACCCAAGATGCCTTTGGATCAAGTCAGAGAGCTTGGCCAAATGCAGTACGAAAACTTACAAAGATACTTGAAGGAGAACGAGGCCAAATTCTTGGAAGAGGAGCGCAAGATGAAGGAGGAGTTTGGTACCATGACCTTGAACAAGTTGTTGACTGAGGGTGTGCCTTCGGCCGAGGACATTGCCAAGGTGCAAGCTGAAAAAGCCGCCCAAGAATCTGCCAAGTGATACGCTTACTCCTGAACATAGAATAATTGCCTTGTAAATTGAACAAAATAACGTTACATACAAGATAGGCCTGCATCGTGTATCAAGTGATTGTAAGGGGAAGGCATCTTAGAACAGATAGCTACCAAATGGACCCGATATACAATCGCGGCAGCAGTCGCAGTCCCAGATGTCAATTACTGAGTATCGAATAGTAAACGTTCCATTTAGGCCATTTAGGCATTTGTCTAGCTTGCGATCAACAGAGCTGTGGAATTCTTTGCCGTCATTTCGTGCCACACTCAATTCCACTGAATTGTATAAAGTAAACGTATAGTCTTCGTACAATACACCCAAACAATTGCGTAAAAAGCCAAGACTATCAGTGAAGTGTGCGTATGGGTTAGTGCTCGTGAGCGCCAAAGGTAAAATCGCCCATAGAAAAATCATTTTATTCTATCACTATGAGTATTATCTGTGCATTTTAAAACTTTCATTCCATGTTTACATTCCGCACAATTGCGACTTAGCCTTGAGTCACCAGAAATGTCTAGTCATCAATTCATGACTCATTTTACAGTTTGCATCTTAATACGACGAACAATTAAAGACGCACAACTAAAGAAAAACGTAAAAAAAGCACAGCCAAATAAGCTGAAAAAAGGCCATGCATGAAAACTGGCTAGAAGTTTATACAGGGTCTCTGATTCGTCTTTACATGTGCAGCCCACTGCTCAACGGAGTGATGCAAGGCGTGCACATAGACACATTTTCTTCTCCTGTTCGGCCTCTAAGGCGCGCGGACCAGTAAGATACTTTTATCTAAAGAATCAGTGACACAAAACCTACGCACTTTTTTAATTATTTTCACGCTCAGTTTTTCGTCTTATCCTTCGTTGTCTTATCTTCTTTTAATAAGCTACCGTCTTCCCATTCCACGTCCGCAGAGTCCTTTCGAGTGACGAATTTGCAAAACACTGCAGTGCCACCGTCGTCTTTATTTGTCTGTGCCCATCATCAGTGCCCATTTGTTGCAAGTGTACCTAATATCCCCACAACCAAACGCTTCAAGCCCAAATGTCCACAAGAGGACCTAGCATAGCTCCCAGAACAAATTTGGCGCCCTCGCCAGCTGGCACTGGTGCTGCGTCCTCGCCAGAATCGATGTCGCCGCCAGGAGGTATGTCCATAGTGACATCTCGTGAATGGGTTCTTCCGCCACGGCCAAAACCAGGGAGAAAACCTAGTGTTGATACTCCGGCTTCCAAACGGAAGGCTCAAAACAGAGCAGCACAAAGAGCTTTTCGTGAACGCCGTGCAACACGTGTCCAGGAGTTGGAGGAGAAGTTGCTTGAGGTGGAGAAAGAAAAGGATGCAAAGGAGATGGGTTTGGTGAACACCATCAACAAGTTGAAGTTTGAAAACCAGTTTCTTATCAAATCCATCGAACAGCTCCGCCACGACTTCAATTCTTTTGCCTCAGGCTCGGGCGCCGCACGCTCCCCTCCTGTGAGGGTAAAACAAGAAGGCCTTTCGCCTGGCCATAGAGCAAGTGTGTCAGGAGGAAGCAAGCCTGCAGCTCCAGTCTCTCTTTCAAATCCAGAGAAATCTGAACTCAGTCAAAGTGCTCAACACTTGCTCAATTTTGCCAAATCTCTGCCCGTGACCCATTCTACAGGTTCACCTGCTCTGCTGCTGTATTCTGTGCAGCAGATACTGCCTGCGCCCTCTGCTGACCTGCCACCGGCCTTTTCGTCTCGTAACTCCTCTTCCCAGTTCAGACTGTCGCTTAACTCTGCATCAGTTAAGGAGTCAAATAAGAGTGCTGAAGACTTTGATTGTGGTGTGTGTCTCAAAGAACTGTGTCTATGTGAGGATGTGGGGTTGAAAACATCCAAAACCCTCGAAGAAAAGTACAAGTCCTTCACTCCGGTGGCTGCTGTATCTCTACGCCGGAAGAGAAAGCAGTCAGATTTGGAGGTTGATTTTACCTCTGGCTTTGCCACCAAGAAAATGCCGTCATTAGACCGCTTGCGGAAAAAGTCCCTTTCCTCCGCGCCAGACAACGAACTTTCCTTCAATGAAAACTCGCCAGTGGAGAATTGCGGTTTTTGCTCGGATGATACGCCTTGCGTTTGTCGGGAGGCTGCCAAGGAGGCGGCCAGACTCGAGTCTCTATCTCGCAAACAACAAGATGAGGAGCAGGCCGAGGAGCATGAACACGAGGCTGGCCCTACTCTGCTTCCGCCCATTCAAATGAACCCTTCTACTCTCATAAGAAAGACTTCGCTCCCGGTGCTCCATCCTGGGCCGACGTTGGAGTTCCGCGAGTTCACCAACTTGGGTCAAAACAATGTGTCATCGGTGAGAACTGAAGGTACCGAAGATAGTTCCTCTCCTACGCAAAAGAACACCTCCGAGGAGAAAGACAAGGCTGGGTGCACCGGCAACCCAGGCACATGTTTCCAATGCCAAACAGACCCGATGTCTACGCTCTTCTGCTCCACAGTGGCTAGCAAGGCTGCACTGCAAACCAGCAAAGATGGATCGGAAAAAACGCCCAGTGCAAGAGAAAGCCGGCCTTCTTTATCTTTGAGCAGGCTTTCCAGCGCCACAGAATTATCCACCATGTCCTCTCTGTTGCCAGGCACGCCTCTACCTACCACACCCGGAGGTAGCGCCCCCAGCGGCATCTTTATTCCGTGTGCAGATGCTTATCGGACACTTTCGAGACACAAAAAGTTCAACACAGTTGACTTCTCATCCTTGGTGGGCAGACTCACTACAAGAGGCATGTTGGTTGAAGCACAGTCCGTGGCGACGCTTATCCGGGAGTTGGACAAGAAGGTTTTCGATTAATAGGAACAAGTAAATCTGCTAACATAGATGTAGTAGTAAGACTCGGATAGCTGTACACAGGAAAGCATGTCGCACCTCATCACTTACATATTGCAAGCTAACACGCAAAAGAACCGGGCCCCAGATGAGAATGCTAGATCCAAAAGTGACAATAGCGCCCATGCTTCGATGTCGTTTCCATAAGGTATATGTGATTCCAAGACGTTTTTACCACAACAAAAAAAAGGTGACAGAAGTCTTGGGCTCGTGGCCAAAAGTCAATGTGGAGGCTGAACTCAAATACAAAGGCCACTCTTCAGAATCGCCAAAGGCGCTACAAAACAAGAAAGGAAACCCCAAAGGAAGGCCGTCGGCTCGGACCTCCAAGGCGAGTCCAAAACGAGGAAAACTGCACACGAGAATGGCTCGAAAAGTTCGGGATCCTACCTCAGAGCCAGAAACTCCTGACGATACTCCTACGCCAAGTGTGACCTTTATCAAAAAGCTAGAAAACACCCAGTTTATTCCGAATGAAGAGTTTGTTCAGGCGCGGAAACCACGCAACGAAGATGTCCCCAAGTTAGCACACAAGTTGGACAGAGTGCTATTTTCCCCGGGAGTTCATTTTCTACAAGATCCCCGCACAAGAATCTTCAATTTCCCGCCCCATTTGAAAAACATTGTGCCATATGATAACTTTGACTTTGACAAAATCCTGGCTTTTGTCAGTGCCTCAAAGGATAAAACACTTCTCAATGCTGCCATTGAAAATGGCCGCGCCTTCTATTCCAGTACTTCGTCCATGACTCTGACGCTCCATCAGCTATACTTGTTTTTGAATAACTATTCTGCTCGTGAAGGCTCTCGGGATCGTTTTGATTTCCCAAACTTCACTCGAAATGCCACGGAAATGCCGCTGTCGGTAATCGTGGAGCCCAAGGGCGTCAATCCAGAGTCTGGAAAGCAAATCTATTCCGTGACATCTGACAAATCGACGGATGTAGAGATTTTGTTGTCTGCCATGGGCCATTGTTTGGAGACCTTGCTCACTACGGAAGAGGAGGAGTTCAAGGAATTTCTTTTGGACAATCAGAACCGCGACCAGAACCGCGCTGCTTCCTCCAACGACCAGAATGCTAATATCTACAATTACCTGGCGTATGGCGATTTTCTCATGAGATCCCAGCTCGACTGTTATGATCCCAGATTACCTGGAAATGGCACATTTGATCTCAAAACCAGAGCTGTGTGTGCCATCAGATACGACAAGGCGCTGGAGCAATCGCCTACTTCGTATCAGATCTGGAAACTTAACGGAAAGATGGAGTCTTTTGAACGTGAATACCAAGATTTAATTCGTACCGGAGGACTCCTCAAGTACGCTTTTCAAGCAAGGATTGGCCAGATGGACGGAATATTTGTCGCCTACCACAACATCAGCTCCTTTTTCGGGTTTCAATATCTCCCCCTCAGCGAGCTCGACAAGGTTTTTTATTCCCACACAGCCATCGATGACATGAAAGAGGCTTCCATTGATGCAAGCGAAATTGAAGCTTACGATGGACATGCCACTTTTGTTGCCGAGTCTCAGTTTAAACTTTCATTGAGTATTTGGCAAGACATAATGAGGACTGCCATCGAAGACCTCTCCAAAACCGAATACAAGGATATGCCATTCCGTCTAGTGATGAAGCGAGTCGTCAAGCCAGTGATGGATGAATCAGAAGCCAAGACAAGGAAGGAAAGAAGGAATGGGCCACATGACTCGTCTTTAAGAGTGTACGTGATGCCTCTTCCCAAAAAGTCCGTTGAGGAACTCCAGGGCTTTTCTACTCAGTTGAAGACATCTTTCCGAGACGATATCTCCATGGAGCAGAAGGTTGAAAACTTGCAGAAAACCCAGAGGAATTTGGACAAGTTCAACAAGGAGCTTCTAGAGAGCTCAATTTTGCTCAACTACAATGTCAGGGCGGCATTCTACTCAAACGGCGAGCGAGTTTCAGGAAAAGGAAGTCATTCTTACCCCATGAGCAGCAAGCACGAAAGCAACTGGCGGTATCGTATCGACCAGGTACTCGAAAGTAACAGCAAAGATCCTTCCGAAAGCCGCCAGAAAAGAGGATATCTTGATTTGCTTAAGAAAGCAACTTCCCTACTCACCATGTCATTCAAGGACAGACCCCAGCTGAAAGCAGGCGAGCCTAGTCGTTTAGAAAACCTTCGTACATACTCCGAGATTGGGAGGAAGAGATTGGAAAGGTGGAAGGAGAGCGAAAACCCTCCCAAGGTACTTTAGGTGCGGGGGATTGTATATAGTGAACTATCATAAGAGAGAATGTTCACGCTGAACAAGATGTATTATTCACATAGGCATTAGTCACACTACGTCATGGCCGCTCATCCGGGAAATCAGGATTCCGTGTGCAGGTCCCGCTCACCCTAATCTTTAGACTTCCGCGCGCCCGAACTTCTCTGCCATTCTAGAAAACTGTTTGAGGAATTGTCTCATGTTTTAATCCCATCAAACGATACCTTGGTTGAGTAGGGTAAATATATAGCGTTTCGGTGCTTCTGCTTTTCCTCTTGGCGTGCATGTAATACGGTCCAATTCCTATCGCCCGATCACTGCGGCGCGATGGCGAGCGAAGTCCGTCGCATTGTCTGCATATGAACATATTTTTTAAGTGCATACATGAAAAGATAAAACTATAGCGCATTCGCACCCATTTTTGATGCCGACATTCTAACGCATATATTTCTCTTCTTTCATTTATATCCAGCTACCTTCCGCTCCGGACAGCACCCACTATCTTTTTAAGGCTTATCACATCAAAGCTGGCCATTCATACCCACCCCCCAATATCATTACCTACAATGGCCCAAAGACTACCTATCAGCACAAACACGTCAACGACTTCCCTAGATTCCCTCTTTTCCAGACAGGAGCTGAAGGGCACTCTTTCTAATACCCCTGTGGAAAATACAGGGATACTGGCGGCTCCTAACTTGGCGGCTGTGTCAGAGTTGATTCAAAGAAAAATCCAGTCTAAAACAGTCATCGTCATGGTTGGTTTGCCGGCATCGGGGAAGAGTACCATTTGCAAACAACTATGTTCTTTCATGAACCAGAATAACTACAACGCATTGATTTACAACGCTGGAAACATTCGCCGGGAAATGATCTCGGAGTTTTCCGACTCGGAGTTTTTCAACCCGAGCAACGCTGAAGCATCTCAGAAAAGAGACTTGTACGCCAAAATGTGCATGAACAACATGATCGAGGACTTCAGGGAAAATCGCATTAGTGTTGGTATACTCGATGCCACTAACTCTACCAAGAAGCGTAGAGAGAGCATTTTCCAGCAAATCAACGAGTCGGGTGTTGCTTTTTCCAACGTCATTGTTCTCAATATCGCATGCTCAGAGCCGAAGCTTGTCGGGTACAACATCACCAGCAAGGCATTCAACAACGACTACAAGGGCAAAGATGTAGCCACGTCCATCTCCGATTTCAAGAAGCGTGCTCTGCATTATTTGAAGGTATTCGAACCTGTCTCTGAGGCAGAGCTTGCCACATATGGCGATGTCATGCACCTCAGAATCATCAATGGGGGCAAGCAATCCATTATAGAAGGCAAAACTGCCGAAGATGCTGCTGGAAAGCTCGTCGCCGGTTTTGCCCTGGGTTACTATAAGCTCTTTGGTGAGAAATACCAGGCGGCAGTGAATGGCTTTTACGAGGCCGCCGTCGCGGTATAAGGGACATTCGTTATATTTATTTATCTATTACTGACAATCTCTATCATTCAATGCATTTTTATTAGTACCCTTCGCTGTAGCCGAGGCCTGGAATAGCGTTTCCACGTCTGTCACTCAAGTTACTGAGGCCGGGAACCTGTATGCTATCCACGGCATTAGCAAATGGAACATTTTGTGGTTGATCGCCGGAATCTTCCAACACAGCATTCACGTTGTTGTTCACGCCGTAATACCATGCGCCATTCTTATCATTAGTGTACAATGGATCCTTGAAGGCCATTGGATCATTGGGCCTGGCTCTCGACCAGAAACGAGCAGATCGGTCATTACCCGCGGAGCACAACAAGTGGCCCAAAGGATGATATTCTAAAGCATGGATAGCCTTCTCGTGTGCATATGGGATTTTGTGCAAAACCTCCACATTTGAGTTTTGCTGTGATTCGGAGTTGACATCCGGAATGTGGCGGTCCAACACATAATGATACATGGAACCGTCGTATGCAGCGGTGGTGAGCAAGGAGCCGTGAACAGGATGCCACTCAACACAAGACAAATCGGTTTCATGGTCCCGAATCACTTTGAAATCAGTCATGGTCCTCAAATCAAACACGCGACACGAGCGGTCTCTGGAAACAGACGCTAAAAGTCTGTTAGTACCCACTTTTTGGAACTTGGTCTTCATGACCGTGTGCTTGAATCCATGGAGCGTCGATACCGCGGATGCAGATCTAGGATCCCAAAGCTTGATTAAGTTGTCTTTTGAACCAGACACAATGAGCCCCAAAGTAGGGTGCCAGTCTGCGCACTTCACATCCCAGTGATGGCCAGTTAAGGTGCGTTCCTCTTTTCCATTGTTGAAATTCCAGATCTTGATGGACGAATCGTCGGAACAAGTGAGGAACTTGGAGTCGTTGGGGGAAAATGCAATATCTCTGACTGCATCAGTGTGCGCCGTCAAAATGTTAACATTGTTGAAGTTGGGCTGCCAATACTTAATTACACCATCCTGGTCACCCGAGAGAAGCCAGTCATCGTTATGAGAGTACTTCAAGGAAATGATGGCCAGGTCATGTGCCTGCATGATGGTCTCGAAGTTGAAAGTCATACCATTCCAAATGGTGAATTCTCCACTGTGTGAAGCCACGACTAATCGCCTGCCCTCTGGGGTCCATTTCACGGTGTTAATGGAGTGTCTGGCTTTATTCAGCGAAAGATGTACAAACTTGGATTGTAAATCTAGAACCGCAGGATTAGAGGTACTTCTGTCTTTGGCATAGGCTAGCGATGGAAGCAAGTCTATGAGATATGACAGTTCTGGTCTGATGTTGGACACTTGTCTGCGTGTTTGGCCTATTGACCTTTGGATGTACCATCTGCCCATCGGATTTCCATGATCCACTGTTCGCCTATGTTGGCCCTTACGTTCTTGCAGTTGTAACTGCTGATCCATGTTTTGCTGGTATTTTGCGCTATTCATGGTTCCTCTGTGCCTGTATGGTGAATGCTGATGTCCTGGTGAAGAACGCTGAGATGTGAGGATGTAGTTTGGGTGCGCGGGCTGCTGACTTTGGCAAGACTATTGTAGCCTCTTTGTCACGTGCGCGGGGCTAATTATAACCGTGGCTAGCAATTAATACTCCTTCATTCTGCTACAAAATGGTTTCCTTCTTCTACCATGACGGTTTGGACACCGAACAGAACTTTACAGACGAGCACAACTCAGGCATTCCTGTCTCTGAAGATACCCTTTCGAAGTTGGGAGTCATATACCGCTATATAGACACCTCCGAGGCCTTGGAGGGTTTGGCTAGAGAGAGAAATTACAAGAACAGAGACGTTGTGAACTTGAACCTTGATTCTTTTGGGGGTGATGTCGAAGCTTACAATGCCAAAATGCGCCAATTCTACAAAGAGCACTACCACGAGGACGAGGAAATCCGCTATATTAGGGACGGTGAAGGCTACTTTGATGTACGAGATGAGAAAGAGCAATGGATTCGTGCAAAGTTAGAAAAGAACGACTTACTCATACTCCCTGCAGGAATATACCACCGATTCACGCTTCTGAGTGGCCTCAAGAATGTGACGGCTGTCAGGCTTTTCAAAGACGAGCCCAAATGGGAGGCTATCAACAGAACGGAAAACAGAGAGACAGAAGCCAGACTCGAATATGCCAGATCTGTGTCTGTGGCGTGATTATGTAGCCTGGTGTTGCATTTGCTCCATATCTGTGAAGTCATCCAGGGCACGGCTTCTTTACGTGATGTATAAGGTGAGCTACCCTACGACGTAATTTGTTGTTTGCTTATTATATGTGTTCTTGACTCTATGTAGTTCATCTTCCCGCTTCAGATGCATGAATAATCATGTCGCCCGTAACTTGATACCCAGCTCGATGACAAAAGAGCTTTTTGCAATGTTGAGCGACTAATGCCATTATTCGGCAAAAAATCTAAGCTACCTTTTATTGACGCACAATCTTCACCTTGTTCTTGGTCATCCAATCGTTTAATTCCTTCTTCACTTTCTCTAGTTGGCCATCCAAAGCCTCTTTGGTCTTTGTAAGCTCCTTCAGTTCGTCGCTCAAGATCTTGATAACTTCGTCCACGGTTTTGCTCACAAGCACTCCTCCAATCATCTTGTAACATTTACGGCCGCCTCTGCGATCAGGTGGTATTTCTGTCAAAGTCTTGTCGACAATTATGTGTTCTTGAAGCTGGGATGCCACTGTGGCATGCTGACTCAGCAATTCCGTCAACAACTCCTGGTACTTATTGTACTGGTTTTGGTGCTCTTTGACTTTCTTCTCCTGTTCCAACTGTTTGCTGGACATTCTTCACTTTGATGTTGGTAGCACGTCTTTTCTGTATATCTTTTCAGACGCTGTACACAGGGCGCGCCAAGTGCGCTGGTGGTATGTAAGAAATGTTTGGGTAATCTATATGGCAATTACACGTCTAAATACTTTTCTTCGTCTTTTTCTCCACTTCATTCTTCGTCACAGTGTTCTTCTGCTTGCCGAGGAACAAAAACAAAGCAACAAAAATCAACCATGCGCTGACAACAACACTAGCACTAGTGATGTACATCCATGCATTTGTAATGAGCCAAGATCTTTTGAATTCGTCGTTGGCCAAGTGTCTCACGGTGACAATCTGTTTGTCTTCAAGGAAACTCAACCCTGATCTTTTGTAATCAAACTCGTAGGTGAACATCCCATGGTGGTCGGGAATGGTAAACTCCACATAGAAAATATTCAAGTCAATTTCACCGTTTTCCTCGCTCGATCCAGGGCCCAAAAGCGACATGTTCAAACGTTGGTATGGATCCAACATCTTGAATGATAATTGAAGTGTCTGGTCATCGTTCTGGGGAGTGAAAGGTACCCACACACCGTCTTTCAATTCGGAAACACCGACAGTGTAATAAACGTCATCTTTGATTCTGTACAACGTTCTGTTGGTGAGCCCCGGCTCATCCTGTCTGTAGTGGTGGGCAAACTGCAACTTCAAGACGCCTTTCTCCTGGTTTACCCAACTTAATAAGTCCCTGGACAATAAGTCCAAAGATCCCAACCAGGCACCGCGGGCATTGTTAAGGCCTTGGAATGCGGCTGCCAAAAAGCCTTGTTCACCAGTGGTCCAAGTTCTCTCGCTGGTCAAAACATCATCTTTGGGGTTGCTTGTGAAGGAAAGTTTGGGGGCCCGAATAATTGGAACCAACAACTCGTTGTTGGTAAGCAAAGCAGCGGAACCCTTGTATTCGAGGGCTTGGATATCAGGCACAATGGTATTAGAAACAAGATTGTCTGCGTTGATAGTCAACTTAGGGTGGAAGTGGTCCGTTAACTGAAAGCCCTTTGGAGCCGGGTAAATGCCCACTTGGTTTAAGAATAAGCGTACTTCTTCAGGAACAGAGTGCTCGGCGGAGCCAATGGCAAGGACATTTCCGCCGATATTGAAAAAGTCAAGTAAAGTGTGTCTGTTGACCAAATCTTTGGAAGCCGTAGTTTGTTTGATGAGGGGCAAGTAGACAACCTGGCTGTAGGCAGCTTCACCGTTGAGGAAAATCTTTTGCTCTTCGTCGGCGTACAGCGAGTAGGTGATTTGATACTTGTCGGGGTTCAACTGGAAATACTCATCCAACGTAGATGTTTCCGAGACGAGCTCCGGATCGAAAAGGACAAGAATCTGGGTTTTTGACCAGTCAGTAACCGAGGATGCAGCCACAGTTAAGAACACGGCTATAAGTGCCACCAACCTTGCAATTGCGGGGATAATCATTTCTGCCGGAGTGCTGACGAGTAGTACCTGCTCTGGCGTTGTTGAGTACGTGTGCGGAACTGCATACCAGCGCACACACGTTAAAGAGGTGAATTGCCGCGATCAGTGCTGGTCATGTGACTACATCCTTAGTTGGAATATCTTGGTATTTTTAGCCGACGCTTGGCGATTTGACCTTACCGCAGGGGCTAATAGAGGCCTCGCTAATATTAGTTGAATTTGTTACCCATGAGCGTTCTCGCCCACCGTCAATGTGGCGACCTGCACACAGAATGCTCACATCAAGATGCTTTGATCGAGTCACTCCACAACAACAATGATCAAGGTGAAGGTCGAGTTTCTTGGGGGTCTCGATGTCATCTCGGATGGCGTGAGAGAACACAAAGTCAGCCTAGATGGCGAGGAGGGCGAAGTGACCATGAAGGACGTCATTGCGCAAGTATGTCAAAAAGTCATCTCGGACCCAAAAGACATCCCAGTGTTTATTGAAGAGAACACGGTTCGTGCAGGCATTCTTGTGCTTATAAATGATACAGATTGGGAATTAGAAGGCATGGAAGATTATTTGGTCGAACTGGGCGACACCTTCACGTTTACGTCAACATTACATGGAGGATGAGTTAATAGAAGCCATTCTTGTTTACGAAGTAATTTAATATAAGCGAAAGAATATGGAATAAGTAGACCATCTTCCAACGGCTCTTTATATCGGCACTATATGGCATCCAAGCAATCCTTGCCCGTTCCAGTTGGATGTGGGCACTAATGTAAGAGCAACTAGAGAGGCATCTCGGAGCACCATAACTTCGATTTGCTTGTTCTCTTTGGCGCCCACTCTTTTAGCTATTTCCAGGAGCTTCCCGTGGTTTGTAGCGTTCAAATCCTTATCGAAGATTGTTATCCGATCACCCACCATCATTCCAGATGCTTGCGCAGGGCTATTTGAGGCCACAGTCTTCACCAAAGCAAATGGAACGTGAGAAAAACGATCGGCTACGGGACCCTTGTTTGTGTCTTGTTTTGTGGAAGCAGCATTTTGCGAGTTCGAATGAAGCTGTTCCGCAAGACAAGCACTAAGGCGGCTCATGATCTTCAGATGGTCATTTCGCAAGCGAATGATCTTAGTACGAACGAGCCTGATGCTGACGACATCTACGTCATTTCTGGGGAATCCATCACGGGTCAAAGGCAGCTCCATATCAAATTTGTAAACATCCTGGAGAAGAGAGAAAAGATTGTCAAGCGAGCTCTCGATTGTGGTCTTTGCCTCTGCTAGCTGGGGGTATGACATCGAGCTGGGATCTTGGGTGACCTCCTGCACGTCAAGATTCAAAGAGCTCATTAGGCCGTCAAAAGAGCCATTGTTGTATGTCATATGGATGATTGTGAGTGTGTGATGTGTAGATATGTGATGTGTAGATATGTGAAGTGTAGATATGTGATGTGTAGATATGTGGTGTATAGATGTGTGGGATGTATAGATGTATGTGTGAATGTATGTGAGATCTTGAAGAGCTATGACGCAGGCGATCTTCTCAGCGACCCCACACTTTGCGGGTGCACAGCATACAATAGGGGCAAACAAACGGTTACGCCAAATCTGCTCAAAAGCGACTCCTTAACTTAATTTGAAAATGTATCAACTAAACAAATATAAACGGAATCTATCCTGTAACCAGATGACATTGAATGGCTTGTCTTCCTGGAATTGAATGGCCTGTCTGCATGGCATGAATGTGAGTGATTTTATGCGCGACTTCCAGCTTGATATTAACCGACTTTCCACTGACAATAGTCTACTGTCGGGACTTTTCCCCCCTTTCAGACTTTAAAAACAGCTCGCATGTGAGCTCGATGGAGAGCAAGTGTTCTTTGTATTGCTGAAGAACTGTCGCTTCCGCCTGAGAAAAGTGGCCATACTCCTGTTTCCCCGCTGTCTCGGAAAGCACAGTATTCTGGCTCTTTGGTGGTGCCTCTAAAGTCATAATTTAATGTGATTTGCTGCTTTGTGGAGCAATTTGGTTCAAATATTGGTCAGGTATTGGCTCATCTAGTCCATGGACACATTTTCACGAATGGGGAATGTATGGTCTATATACGCAGCCAATGCTGCCACAGCTAGTGAACCTCGTAAATCAGACTGGAGCTAAATGTCCGCGCGTCACCATTTACGAGGCCACTACGCCTAAGATAAGTGCCGCTTCCACGCGGGGAGTGCCGGGATCCGTGAGGAGAAATTACGAATTGCAGAATGTTTCAAACAATTTCTTTTTATCGGCAATCTACGATTAGTGCTCAGTGCTTGTAATGTCATGCCTTGAGATAAGCGCGAGAAGAATTGACACTTCAAGCACCATCTGCACCAAAACTAGCAATCTTCAGAAGACCGGCTTGAAATCGGTGCTCTTTATGATTGTCATTATTCTGTCTCAATTCTCTCTGTATTTGTGTTTTGTCTGAATTCAATTTCATCTGTATTCAAATTTCTCTTGACATTTGTTCATTCTATCTACATATATAAATGATTATCAGTAAACACCGCATACAATTTCGACTCCAGCTTTCCGCAGACATTAGTCGTGCGCGCGTCTCGGGAATTTTACTTCTGACAAATATCTCAATTGTCAGCAAGCGAGCGAGCTCCGACACGCGATGTCACGTGACCTGGATTCGGTATATCAGCAAATTCACTCCGTTAGCCTCCAAAGTTAGACCTTTGTGATGATTTCTCTTAGCCAAGACAAGCTCGACGAGCTCAATGATTCTCTCAAAAAACTCTCGGCCCCGGAAATCCTCACCTGGGCCGCCACAACCTTCCCCAACCTATTTCAAACCACGGCCTTTGGCCTCACAGGATTAGTCATCTTGGACATGATCTCCAAAACCAAGCCCGTGGACCTCATTTTCATTGACACCTTGCACCACTTCCCACAGACTTACGAATTGGTGGACAAAGTCAAGGAAAAGTATCATCCCAAGCTCCACATTTACAAGCCCAGCGGCACTGAAACCGATGCCGACTTTCTTAAGAAGCACGGCGACAACTTGTGGGAAAAAGACGATTCTCTCTATGATTTCCTCGTGAAAGTGGAGCCTGCTCAGAGAGCTTACAAGGAATTGAACGTGGAGGCTGTTCTTACAGGAAGAAGAAAGTCGCAGGGTGGAGCTCGCGCAGTGTTACCTGTGGTGGAAGTGGAGGCGTCCAGCGGCATCGTCAAGATCAACCCTTTGTGGGACTGGGATTTTGCCATGGTTCAGGAATACATCAAGAAAAACGATGTGCCTTACAATGAATTGCTAGATTTGGGTTACAAGTCGGTTGGAGATTGGCATTCCACGGTGCCTGTGGCCGATGGCGAGGATGAGAGGTCTGGTAGATGGAAGGGCCAAGCCAAGACCGAATGTGGTATCCATGAGACCTCGCGCTTTGGCCAGTATTTGAAGTCTGTGTAGCTTGGTTGGTTTTTTTGGGTGTATAATACTAGCGAATATATATCTCGTGATTAGACTCGGAGTTGGATTATTTTCCCGCCAAGCCCACGGCTCTGGCTTGATTTCATTTTTTTCTATTTGCAGACTGGCTGGAACCTCTGCAAGAATTCCGTCTTTCACTATTCCAGTATATCGGTCGGCATATTGCGCTAACGCGAAGTGCCATGCGATGCAAATTCCGCGCAAAGCGGAATTTCATTTCTTATCCTATAGCTCGTGTTTATATAAGAACAGATTTCCTGTTTATATTCCCCAACAAAGATGTTAATTGATCTCTGTGAGCTGATATACACACAAGTCCATGAGAATCCCAAGGCTACCTTGTATGGGATCGTTCTTGTCACCGCTCTTTATAAGCTTCTCATATATCCATTCTACATCTCACCGCTAAAGAACATACCTGGTCCTTACATCAACCGTATCACCCATTGGGTAGCACTCCATGCTCAACAGTCGTCCAGTTTCACAAAGAAGACCCACGCTTGGCATCAGAGGTACGGCAATGTCGTGGTGATCTCTCCAACCGCCGTCAGCTGTAATGGTGACCCAAAATTCATCAACGACATCTACGTGAAAAATATGCCAAAGGCAAAGTTCTATGAAAATTTCAGAAACCATGGTTTTAAGGACAACATCTTTGCCCTGCTTGAAACTGACAGACATATCAAGTACAAGAAAATTGTTCAGAGCTTGTACCTGAAATCTTCTGTTTTCAATCCTGCCAACACATCTCGAAAAAATGTCACCGAGAAAGTCAACCAATTAGTGGAGCAAGTGTACTTGAGTTCTGTTTCTGGCAAACTTCCAGACTGGATCAATGCTAGACTGGAGTTGAATGAACATGGAAAGGGCCATCTTCTTGGCTCCTCAAGTTGGTTCCAACCACACTTGAAGACTACGGGTCTTGGAATTGACGTTTACTCCCTCTTTGGCTCTTTGGCAATGGATGTCGTCTCTGCTTTTGAATTGGGCCTTCAAAACGGAACTGATCTCCTTAAGCATCCAGAAAAGAGAGGAATCTTGGTGTATCACCGAATGGTAGCTGGTATGGTTTTCTGGACTACCCTCATGCCTAAATGGTGGGATTGGGCTGCAGGCCCGTTAGTTCGCAAAGCGGCTACGATCATCGAAGATTGGCAGTTGGCTTTGTATAAGCATGCAGAGGAAAATGTGCCAGAGAAAAAAGAGGGCGTGAACGTTTCCACTTTGGAAGCTTTTAAAAAGAATGGATACCGTGGAGAGTACGCTTATTCATTCCTCACCGATAACATTTTTGCCGGTCATGAAACTACCGCTATCCAGCTAAGCTACATGTGCTACGAGCTCTCTAGACCTTGCAACAAGCACTTGCAAGAAAAGCTCAGAGTTGAGCTTAAAGACGCATTTGGAACACCAGGGGCGCTAGAGCAAGGTATTGAAGATTTTGAACGGGTTGACCAGCTCCCATTTTTGGAGGCATTGATGCAAGAAAACTCAAGGGTACACGCTTCCATTCCCGGCTACGAGCCACGTGTCACGGATAAGCAGTACCAGGTTACAGTAGGTGGTAAGGATATCCAATTGCCTACTGGTACCGAGATCTCCGTCCAGCCTTACCTGATGCATAGAGTTGAGTCTGTTTTCCCGCAACCTGAGCTTTGGATCCCAGACAGATGGATGCAGCAAGAAAAAGAAACAGAGGGGGAATATAAGCTCCGTCTTAAGAATATGCAAAAGTACATGATGCCTTTCGGAAAGGGTGTTCGTATGTGCTTGGGTATGAATTTGGCATTGATTGAAATGAAACTTGCCTTGGCAAATCTTTACTGGAGATACCAGCTGCATCTTTGTGCCGACTGGTGTCAAATTACGCCGGCAAAGAAGCTGGGTATTATCGAAATGGGAAAGAAACACGTGACATCAGATTCTGACGAGAGTATGATGGTCATGAACGACGCATACACAACCCGGCCGTTCTTCGACGAATGCTGGTTGGGCTGGACTGAAGCATAGGCATTAAATGGAAATTCACATCAAGTTTTATCGTAATCAATTTCTAATAATTTCACAGAATACTGAAATTCTGTAATGTACGTTATGAGCCGGTAGTCGTTTGTACGCACGGGTACCTCAAGTACCGTAATTGCCGGATCACGTGATCCGGCATTTACGGAGGCAACCAAGGAATCTCTCATTTTTCTAAACGTTACTTCTATTATTACTGGTTCTTTATGCTTCCGTTTGCCATCCCATATCCACCGGAACAAACTGACGGGTTTTGGGGTAAACCGACTTCCACCATTGACTGGTGTGAAGAAAACTATGTTGTCTCGCAGTATATTGCAGAGTCCTTGAATACAATCACTAACCTGGCGTTTATTGCCTTAGCGTCGTTCGCTATTTATTCAGGATGGAAGAACAAGTTAGAGTTAAGATTCATTCTCTCTGCATGCGGCTTCTTACTTGTGGGTGTCGGCTCTTGGCTCTTTCACATGACCCTTAGATATGAGTTTCAATTGTTGGATGAATTGCCAATGATCTATGCAACTTGCATTCCATTCTGGAGTGTCTTTTCCGAATTCAAGGGCTCGGAAGGCTCTTTGGCTGTCGGCTTTTCTATTTTCTCTGCCGCAAACATTTTAACATGGATATACTTGTCTTATAAGGATCCAACAATTCATCAAGCTGCTTATGCCTTGTTAAACGCAGCTATTATCTTTAGATCTGTCTATTTGACCAGACGTCATGTTCACGATAAGAATTCTTTGAAGCAATTAAACTTAATTATGGCTTTCGGTATCCTGATTTTCTTACTCGGCTATTTCTTGTGGAACATGGACATTCATTTTTGCGACTATGCCAGGTCAACGAGGAGATCTTGGGGTATGCCATATGGCTTCATACTAGAGGGTCATGGATGGTGGCATTTGTTCACCGGAACTGGTGTTTACTTCTATTTGATCTATTTGGAGTATATGAGGTGTTGGTTGCAGGGCACTCAGAAATTCTACCTGCTTGAATGGCACTATCTGCTTCCAGTAGTAGTTTTGCAAGACGCTGAAGGCTTACGGGAGTTCCAGCTCAAGACAAAGAAGAATGAATAGGTTTTTCTATTGTTCTAATGTATAGATAGGATGTCTGCTCACAATGATGCAATCAACTCCTGTATATATCTGTCTTCTCTGATATCCTGTGGTTGCAGGTCAACAACATTCCTAAGTATTTGAGCAGCTTCATTTGACAGAACCTTGCACTTACTCTCAGAATCAACACATTGCGTTCTCCACTCGCGTAGCACTGTCTTTAATGCTGACTTTCCGGTCTCTAATTCAGAAGCAGTACATTTAGATCTCTTGCTGCTAACGTAGGGGTCATCCTCAGATCCTGAATTCAAACTCTGTAATTCTGATGCCTTCCTTTTGGCCATATTTATAATTTTAGATGGGAATTTGACAAGCTCGGCAACATGTATACCAAAAGATTTGTCAGATACACCGGGTTCAACGCGGTACATAAGAGTTATATCATCTTCTTTCTCAGTGCCATCCTCAGTCTTATCAATATGAGCTACCACGTTCAAGTTTGCCACTTTTCCCTCGTACTTCTCGGACAACTTTGTGAGCTCGTGGAAATGTGTGGCAAACAAAGTAAAGCAGTTCTTTTGTGTAATCAAGTGCTCACTTATAGACCATGCGAGACCAAACCCATCATAGGTACTGGTGCCTCTTCCGAGTTCGTCGATGATAATGAGCGAATTGTGTGTTGCAGAAGCTAAGATGGAAGATGTTTCAAGCATTTCAATCATAAATGTGGATAGGCCTTTCAATTGCGAATCTCCGGCACCAACACGTGAAAGTATGGCATCAAAGATCGGCATTTCGGGAGCGTTTTTCTCCCCCAGCACAGGGATTAAACAGCCAATCTGGTTCATGAGGGCAATCACACCGACTTGTCTGATATAAGTTGACTTACCACCCATGTTGGGACCTGTGATAATTGCAAATGTGCTTCCTGCTTCGTTGGCCAATTTTGCATCATTTGCAATGAAACTGACGTCTTCCTGGACTTCCAAAATAGGGTGGCGAGCATCATGAAGATCCAAACGCCTCTTCTTGAACTCCTCAGAGTCAGAACTCTTTGCTAAATCATGGAGAATTGGTCTGACGTATGGGTTGGGTGCAAAAATAGCAACATTAGCGAAGGACGATATGACATCCAAAGTGCTAAGAGCCAAAGACAATCTCAAGAAAACCGTCTGGTAAGTTATGGAAATGGACAAAATCTCCTTGATGAGTTCCTTTTGTTTGCTATTATACTCTGCTGAAAACTCAGAGTAGTTCTGGGAAAGTGCGCGTAAGACCTTCGTTGTAAAGAAGACACCAGATTTGACTGTTTGCAACTCGATATACCGATCACCCGTATTTCTTAAGATACTTGAATCGATTCTTGTCACCCTGAAACACCACCCATGTATTTGATGTAACTCAAGCTTTAGCTTCTTCTCGATGTCGATGTTCAAGTCGTCAGCAACTTCCTGATGCACAGACTTGATTTTCCGTGATGTAGCCTCTAGGTTTTCATTAATCGAGATGAGAGATTCATCAAATTCTGGCTTAATGTTGAAATCTGCATGCAATGATGCGTGAGCAGATGACAGGTCCAAAGGCAGGAGGTCGATGGTGGTTTCGACAAGCTCTTGGAATTTGAGAAGAGGCAGCATGTTTTTTGAAATGGGCTCAATCCATTCACTGTTGATCAATTTCTTCGTCTTCTCGTCATTGCAATCGTCCATAGACATTTGAAGCATTTCCTTTAAAGAAGGTAAGCTCTTTACAAGCTGATACAACCTCACCACGTCTTCCAACTTCTTATTTTCAGAGCCGGTAACTCTTTTCATTCCTGACATTATCTTCTTCATTGTTCTTTTAACATCAGGAACTTGCAAGAGCCATTCCTGAGATACGAAGACACGCAAATTGGTGTCAGACATGAAATGCTCAACCAAAGAGTGCCTGTCAGAGATAGCAACTCTATCTGTGAGCGGTTGCTTGAGCCATTGAGAGAGAAGTCTGGTACCGGCTGAGGTTTTGCACTTATTTAATAATTCAAAAATTGAGGAAACCGAAGTGCTTTTAACCCCTGCCATTTGGTTCATTTGCAGAGAAGGGAATATGTTTAGCGCTTTCATTGTTGAGGAATCGATTTTCATAAACTTAGAGATCAGATACTTCTCAATTGAGAAGGTGGTAGAGTCATCCGACAACAAATCCAAATAGTGAACAAGTGAGGCACAACACGAGAGAGATAAAGTGTCTTCAGTCGAGCTTATTCCTTTGGAGCCAAGAATGAGTTCAAGGCTGTTGTCAGATTCACTGCTTATGTTGTCTGACGCGATGATCTTCGTCAAGTCTTGATCAAGATCCTTTGTAGAATAGTATGACTGTTTGATTGAACCGATTACCAAACCACCAATTTTGTTTAACACCTGGAACAATTTGATAACCTCGGGTGTGCTGTGATCATCGGGATTATAAGACGCAGGGAGCAAAATTTCCTTGACGCTCACCTGTAGAAGCAAGGACTCCAAGTTGGAGAATAAATCGTTGTCATCAAATTCCGAGATCTGAATTACCTTATTCAGCAAATCCATTAAGCAGACGCCAACCTTCTTTGCGGATGCAGTCAGTGTGAACTTAACACTGGCCACTTTTGGAACAGAGCCGTCGTTCAACATTGCTTCTATATCAACACCATACTCTTGAGCCAAGCTTTCCAAATTCCCTGGCGTTGCACTGACGATAAGGGAGAACTGTTTATTGTAAACCTCGACCTTATAGGCATTTAAAACAAGACAGTGTCTCAACACTGAAGAAAACACTTGTGGGGAAATTGTCACATATTTGACCGAGTTGGAGACTTTGATGACCAGCAGAGTCTTGTAAATCGATTCTGCTATCAACTCCGCGTCTTCTCCTAAAGCAGAAAAGTAATCCTTGTGGTCCACTAATCTCACGATGGAACTGTTCTCTTTTGCTGGAAGATTTGCAAATCTTCGGTAAAACAGACGCTCATCAACTGTGTCCGAAAACTTTAAGTCGGGTCTTGAACTAGACATCGTAAAGAGAATATAGTGGTTGAAGACGCGACGCGATCTTGCCGTGTATTTATGATCCAGGCATGCGCATGTTCGTGCCTCACTGCAAGTTGCGCTAAAATGCCAATGCGGTGAACGACGTCGCTTGGAAGAACTAGGTTAATGGATACAATAATATTTAGAAGAAGACGCCATATCAAAAATATTTATTTTATCAGTGGCACAAAATATTCTTTAATATATTTCACGGCGTGGGAATGAGTGAATTATCTTAAGTCGCACCCAAAATAGTAGTACACCGTACAATCATAAAGTGACATCTAGTGGCTTGACTCGCAAAAACTGTAATCTTGCTCATTAATAATTTCGGGCTTGAACACATTATTAAAGTACCTAGCATAATAACCCAAACTTCCCTTATCTCAAATAATAGCAAAAGCGCTCAAGTCGGAGTTGTCTGTATTTTTTTGAGCTTCGCACGCAACAAAATTTCTCAAGATACTCAGCTGGTTTTATCGTTAACTCACTTCACTCAGCATGTACTACGAAATCTTCGCCATTGCCCGTATTAGGGATCCCCTCCTGGTTAATAAGGAGGCCGCAAAAATTGCCACAACCGTTGGAAAATTGATATTGAACAACAGAGGAGTTATCAGACAAATCACCAGTTTGGGCCCCAAGCCACTTCCCAAGATCATTTCCAAAGATCAGGAAAGACACTTCCAGGGATATCATTTTATAATGGGATTCGACGCTTCGTCAGCAGTTCAACAAGAGCTTTTGAGAACTTTACGAAGAGACCCCAGAATCTTGAGATCAAGCATCATCAAGAATGACATGTCTAGAAAGCTAGATGTGGGCACGACGTTTGAGAGGGCCTTCGCAGAGTCTTCAAAGTAAAAGAGCTTTCATCATTCATTCATGAATTAGAATCATAATATTGTATATAGGGAAGGTTAATTGGTTACATGTTAATATATGTACATCTCAGATTCATTAATGTAGGTCTATTAAAAAGCTAGCATTTCCCTCAGACCAAAGAGCATGCTTTGAGGTTTCGATTCTAACAACAATATGTTTCATGGTTTATTGTCAAACCAACATCCAGTGTGAGGCTCTTGAAGTGCCAAATACTGTATTCCACTCTGCTTTGCCAACGCAAACGATATTAACGCTGGGCATATCCTTGAGGGGCCGCAGACAGGTTCTTCAAAGCAGGGTAAGTCAGCAGCTCTACTTCATTCACAGAAGTGTTTGACGTGTTCACACTAATTTGAACCTCCTCATCAATGTGCCTGCTGTCAAACATTGAATCTGGGTTGCTTATGTCGGTTTCACCCTCCAGGACTTCATGATTGTCAGCAAGAGAGAAGCTTTGCAGAGATAACGACCGCGAGCCATTCTCTGTATAAGCGGCCAAACTTAGTTGCTCGGGGTTGTGAGAGCTTTTCCTTGATCTTTGAGGGTGATTAAAGGACTCTAACTCGTTACCCTCCTCTATGTCATCGCGCAAGGGGATAAAGGAAGTCAACGGATCACTTCCGTGAACATCGACGAGAGTAATTTCAGAGTAAGACCAGCGGCAGTACTTTTTCGGATCAACAATAGGCAAGTTGGTGTACTTCACGTATGTGAACACAGTGAGCGACAAGCAAGCGCCAAAGATCAAGTCAATAAAGTAGTGGTGAGTCAAGTACATGGTACTCCACCAAAGAAGGGAAGCGTAAAACCACCAAACAGGGGTAAACCTGGGAAAAAGCCAACACAAAAACAAAACATCCATAACAGCACATCCCGAATGCAAAGAAGGAAATGCGCCAAACACCAAAGGTGAGTTTTCAAAGGTGGAAGTGAACATATCAAAGCCAAAAAGCTCGTCAATTCTCCCTAAACCGCCCGGGGAACCGTTCATAGAGTAGTTAGCTGGCTGTAAGCCATGGATGTTCTTATACCATGGAGCAGCGGAGGGGAACATAAGCTGGATCAAAACACCCGTTAGGTTCATATAGCCGAAAGCAAATCCAAACGATCTCAAGGAGGTTGGAGGTGCAAACAAAAAGATGAACAAAGCGACGACAAAGGGGGATGCAAAGTGGATTATTCCGTATGGAAGCCAAGCAAGAACGTCGAGAAAGGAGTTGTTGCTTTCGGCCAACACGTTGGATAAATTGTCGCCGTACATGATTGTTTCCATGGCAGGAAGGAACTTGACGGAAATAGCAGGTTTCCACGAGTAGGGGATTTTAGATGCGGAAAAGAAGAGGGACAACCACGTGAAGATTGGCAATGCATGGAGGAAAAACGAAGATGTCAATGGAACCAAGAAGCAGGTAATAAAGGCGGCTAGGATGGGAATCTTGATCAAAAACGACGCTGGAAATATTATGAAAACAAAGAAAATTATGGACAGCAAGAAGCCGTAGTGGGCCACATCAACAGGCTTCCACTGCGCGTGCCGGAGTTTGTTTATGGACTTGCGGATATCCAAGTCAAAGTCAAGGTCAGCTAACGTCAGCCCTGGCTCCTTCTCACTAAGGAAATGATGGTAAAATAGCTGATATGCCTTCTGAGCGGGCGTCGACCTGAGTATGAACGACATCAGCGAGCTGCGATTTGTATGTGTAGGGCTTAATGGGAATCAACGCCGTTTGGCTGAATATAAGAGTAATGATTAGCGTGGCGATGTATGCGGTGTATATTATAAGGAAAATACAGAACGAAAATGTTTTTATCTGCGAAAGAGTACATTTAATGTCTCAGATCATCTAGTTCGCGCCGGCTAGTAACATGTGCCGATCCGCACCTAACGCTGCGATCAGACCGTTAGAAATATCTGGGGTTATAAATTTTGATAGTCTTTCCATGACGTTTACTGGTGATGATCGTTGAAACCTTTTCTCGGCTACTTAGAAGCCTCTATAAGTCAATTCTTATCATGTACAACTGTTCAATGAATTCTATAGGGGCATCTGGATGGTGATCAGTTTTCTCCTATCTCGGATTTTTAACTACTCGAATGCGGTCATGAGATTTTCCAATATCAATCTGACTCAACTATTCTGATTTTAACTGCGTCATGCTCGGCAAGGCGATAGTCACATTCAGCCGCATCAAGCGTAGATGTTAGTTTGCACATTAATTTCACCACCCACAGTCATGGATTGAGAGGCAATCCATTTGTCGCCTTTCTCCAACTTAATGTAGTCAGCCACGTGGCCTGGCTCAACACACAACATATTCAAGTAGCCGTTCTTTGGTTCGAAATCACCCATGCCCTTGGACTTCTCAATCCATGGGTTCCAAACGACGGCATCTGGCAAGTTGTTTCTCTTCATAGTCATCAACACCTTGCCTTTGTCGACAAGCTGGATTTCTTTGTGTTCGCTGACATTTTTGTAGATACGGTCGAATTCTTCTTGGAATGTGAGCATTGGGGACTTTTCCTCGTAAGTCGTTGCCAAAAGTTGATCGTAACACTCCGAGTCCATCAAATTGGTGGCCAACGTATCAGTGACATCTTCTGTTCTGTAGTAGGTATGGAAGAGCCAGTTGAACTCGAAGGACTCCTTGCCCGTGTTTTCAACCTCGATTTTGGTAGTCAAATTATCCTTGTCCAACGTAACAGTCAATATCAAAGTGAAATCATACTTTCCGTTGCCCCACAATTTAAGCAATTCCTCGTCCACGTTTTCTGGCCCCAACCCAAATTGCACTGCAACCGGGTTTTCCGATACTTGGCCGAGAAACTCCCACGTAGAGTTTCTGGCAAATCCGTGTTGTGGCAATGGTCCAGTAGGATGGGAAGCGTCTTTTGCCTTTCCAAAAACCGGGAACACGAGCGGAATACCTCCTCTCACGGCCTTGGAGCCGTCTAACTTTGCTCCCTCAGAAAGCCACAATTTCTCGTCATTATCAACTTTCCAGGAGATGACAGTGGCTCCAAACTTCAAGATTTCAGCCTTTGTGTTTGGGTTTCCGGGAAGAGAGATGATAACCTTGGAGTCAGTTTCTTCGACAGCCATTTCGTAGTACATTCGAAATATATAGCAACTGCTCGCAACTTATTCGTCTGGTGTACGGGTGGGGTCCCTGGTGATAGGGTGTAATGGATGATGGCTACAATATGGGATTCACAGAAAAAAAGACTCAGCACTAAGAACAGTGCTTGTGGATGCGAATTGAAGTATTAAAAAGGCAGCTGTTATGAGAATCTAGTTTTGAAACGCTGGAAACGATTCATGCTTCTCTGGCTTACCTGCAGGGAAAGAGACGTCTGGCTCGGAAGAGCATGAAGTGAGCTTTGCGGATCAAGACTCTTTTGGCTAGAAGATATTGTCGGCTTGCTGTAAAGTGAAAACGGCTTTGGCTTGGTGATCTGTCGAGTTTGCTGCTGGAAAGAGATATCACTCGATTCCGCAGTGTTGCTGCGGGTCGAGAATACCCTAGAGTTATCCGACGAGACGAGACTATCATCGGTAAAAGACAAGTCATTCAGGGAATGGTCGTATTTTTTATGCAATGGTTTGAGCAGGGAGCCTTGGTCGGACGCAGCCGAGGACACCCTACCATTCGATCTAGAGGAACTGCCAAATTGAGCTGGCGTTTGCAGCTTGTTACCATTCAAGCCCTGCAACAGGGGTTTCTTCTCCAAGGTTGAAAACGAAGGCTTTTTGTTTAAAGAAGGTGTCATTTTGCTCAGTGATTTTGTCGTCGTCAACGATGGTTTTGGCGTGAGACTTGACGAAGAAGACTTTCGCAGAGGTCCTTTGCTTAAAGACCGAGCTGAGCCACTTGGTTTCACTCCAGCCATCTGCAATGACGTCTGTCTAACCTTCACAGGCCCGGATGGTTTCACAAAGTCGTCACCGGTGTCGTCCAGCAAAAGTTGGTTGAGGTTCATTGATCCTTTCGAGGGCGATATACGCGTGAACTTCAGCGGAGAAGATTCCGGCGAGCGGAGCGGCGAAGACGAGAGGCCAAAACTCCCCATTTGGGAACTGCCTGCACGGAGAGTCGGCACTGGCCCGGAAAATGGATTAGCGGTGCCCAAACTCGGTAGCGGTGCTCCTCTATTGTAAAGTGGAGTGGGCGATTGATTTTCTCGGCGTCTCACAGGCGACGAGTTTACACTGGCCGTTCCAAAGATTTCTTCGGGGCCATTTAGCGTGCGTCGTTTCTTGGTGGCACTTGAGTGGAGGTCAGGACGCGTCAGTCTCTTGTCTAAATCCTTCTGTCTAGCGGCCGCATAGTGGGACGAAATGCTTTCCATTTTCTGGAACATGGGCTTGTGTGCACCCGAGTAGCGCTTCTTTTTCATTGCCGTGGTTTGGGAATGACTGGGGGTAAAGGAGATTTTGGTAGAGATTTCGTTGGCCCGCGTGTCCAACTCCCGCAACACTGCCGTGCTCAAAGTTTGTGAATATCCTTTGTCAAGCATACTGTCCTTGATTGGATTGCGGCTAGATGCAATATCATTTGGATCCGGGTATACTATGGGGCGGTTTTGGATGGGACTGTGTAGACTTAGCTCCTGGATTTTCTTGATCGGCGTATTTAGCACCGAGCTGAAACTCTCGTCCATTGAGGTGATGGATGTTGTAGTGAATGCAATGCTGTGACGGACTCAGAAATTGAGCCTGGATTTGCTGTTCTGTAGACGTGATCAGCGATATGTAATTGGGAGGTGCTATTTGGGTGAGGGAAACCAATGAGTTTTTTGTGAATTGAAGAAGCTTTAATGGATTGAAAGAAGCTCAAGAAATCACACTTGGCAAATTGTATATGAGACCCGGCAGTAGCGCTCAAGGACTGGAAATGGCAAAGATCAACGAGTTAGAGTTCTGTGCGGTCTAGTGCAGAGATGCTGTTATGTGGATGTGTGTATCTACCAATTACCCGATTTGGCGAGTGTGTGATGATCGCGGCTACAAACAGTCGATATGAGTGTTCCTGGGCTGGTGGTGTATGCAGGCGTAAATCGTAAAGTGAGTGTTTCTTAGTAACGAATGGATTTTCTTGAGATAAAAGTTATATAATGAATTCTTTAGAGTTTGAATGTTCAAATTTCAAAGGTGAAATATAAGATTTTTCAATATGATAATTTAGCATATTTTACTCTATTGTGTTCATGAAGAGTACTCAACGACGAAAATGGGCACTTGAAGTGCATCTAACGGAGACATAATTTTACTAAACACCGAAGTCGCTCATAATGGGTTAAGAATTTATTATGTGCAGAGAATATTGGGTTAGAGCTCATTAAAAACAGACATTTTATTAAGTGTAGTCGACCGGAGTTATACGCTCAATGAGTCAGATGTTGTGTTGAGAAAAATTGCGTTGTCATGAGTTAAGTCGAGATGAATGGTTTGAAGTTAAGTCATTTGTTAGCGTAAACTTCGACTCGTCATTTGTTAGCGTAAATTTCAACTCTACATCCAGCTCCACAGTATGCATAGGTGGGGAATAAAGAGCTAATATAATGATCAAGTACAATTGACCCAATACAAACCGTAACTTCATGAATGCTGTATTACAAATTAAAAGTTTATATATGCCGGAGAATTGAAGTCATGCTAGTGGATTCAGCAGTCGAAGAACGAGCACGTGATGTCTTTCTTGGTACATCCCACACATTTCGACGTACGATCAACCACACACTTCACCTTACGCTTGCGGCATGCAGCACACGAGCTTTTTCTCAACCCTGCCTTCACAGAACCCGAGCCAGCGGAGGTGTTGTCGACAGACTTCTTGACCACCTTATGTGGAGACAATGATTTCTTTTCACTACCGACCTGCATGATGTCGGACACCAGGCCACTGCGTTTGCTTTGAAGAATGTCTTCTTTCGTAAAGCCTTTGGAGAAGATGCATGTGAGCTCTTTGCCCGCACATGACATGCAAGGCTTGAATTTGATGAGTTTCTGGTTGGAGAGCACCAACACCCAACTCAGGGTAAGTTGCACAGACTCTCCTGCAACAAGCTGTACCTTTTGGTGTGCAGACAAGTCCATGTATTCTTCCACATCGGCAGTCTCCGGATTTTCACTGTCAAAGTGGCGGCTCAACAAAATCACCTCGGCGTTGCACTTGACCTTGCGTGACCGGCACTTGTCACATGAAGGTCCCAATCTTTGCCTGCGCTTTCTCTGTGCACTTTGGTCACTTGGCTCTGGAGAGTTCTGTGCACTGACGAGGGCTGCATTTGCATACAAGTCCTGGGAGTATGGCCGTGGAGAAGAAAGGGGCAGTTCCAGTGCCAGCGACAGAGATGTGAGCGAGGGGGTCTTGCATTCTAGCGGTTTTTGTAGGTATGTGTTCAACAGCTGCAAGTTGTTTTCCGTGAGATGGAAACTTGTAATTGGAGGCAACGGACTGATGTGTTCGTGCTTGGCCATGTTAAAGCGAGCGTAGTGTGGGTTGAAGTGGCTGACTGCCTTTTCACCGTTCAGCATGATGGAATAGGAAAGTAAGTCACTGGCCATCATGATGAAGAATTAGATTAATGAATATAAATGAAATTAAGTAAAAATCGAAAAGATAAATTGGGAAGATAGATTTTGGGTGGAATAGTTTTGGGTGAAAATAGTTTGGAATGAAAGAAATGGGCCAAATGGAACTATATAAAAATTGGACCAAAAACTGGGCCTCGGAATGTCGTACGCCTTTATACGGAGTTCCTCCGATGTCGCTTGCATCATGCCCGACGGGGAGAACATGCGTCTGGGGTACCACTGGCCAGAGGCGCCTGTGTGCAGGAAATACCGATAGAATCCCATCTGAAAGGACTCCGAACGCGAGCATAAGTGCCGTGATGGCCTTCTGTTCGCGTGCATATGGCGCATGAACTTAGCCTCGGGTGACTTTTCTCCAAAAAAAACCCTTCTATGCAAGTCCGGTGCGCCAACATTTATCCGACTGGCGGTTTTCGCGGGTGTTTCCGGGTCTTGAAAAAGCAAGGTGTGTATCGGCGCTGACTGCCCCAGTAAAGCGGCTGCCACTTTAGTTTCTTTTCAGAGCTTCTATATTTTCATTATATCACAGGGTATGTTAGTTTTGAAGATTTATTCTTTTGGTGGGCAGTGGAGAAAAAAATGTCTTTTGGAATCAGCCCACTCTGCTCGGGCACTCACGGGTTTCCTCGGGTGAGCAAGTGTGGCGGGGACGTAACTGGGTGCAGGACTTCCATCCATCCGGCCCTCATTCCCCTCCCATTCGGATTATCTTGGTGCGCGCGCTGGATGACTCAAGTCCGAGCTCGCCCCGAGGTCTTGAGTCAACCGTTCCGAATACTTGTTTGACCGCCTGAATTTATGTTTTTGGCCTTTGAATTTTGGAGACTTGTCAGGGTGACATTTCTGCAGGTTTGCGTATCCAAATCCTTTTCCAGAAGTATCTGATTACAAATCCGGAGTTGACCGAATGGCTTCTCCGATGCATGAGTCGCACAAGCGAGCAACGTCCCTCGGGACAAAATGACATCTCATAAGAAGTGAGTAACTAGGGACGGATGGAGCGACAGAAAAGTTATTCTTAGAAAGAAAAAGGTTAGCATTCCCGTCCAACACTAAGCCACTTTAAAAAGAAAACCAAAAAAAGTTAAACAAACCCATGCCGGGACTCGAACCCGGAATCTTTTGATTAGAAGTCAAATGCGCTAACCATTACGCCACACAGGCTTTCGTTTGAATTACACCGTTGATGGTTCTTTACATTGTTATACTTTCTGTCAATAGGGTACAGTTAGCAGATTTATTGCTCGTCGCTTTGTAGAACTTGCAACTCGCTTCAACGTGGAGCTTGCATCTCTGCAGAACTACTTCGGTAGCAACAATGTACACAGTAGACTTGATACAAATGTTTGACAGCCCGATACTTCATGATTCTAATGTACAAGTGACAACCTAGTGAGACCGAATCATATTACTACCCAATTCTTGGTAACCTCAAACACGAATAGGCGTTCCCAAATCTGTCACTTATGTTTAAGAGTCGTAAATTTTGCAGCAAATCCAATAGATCTTTACCTTTAGGAATGAACACTTGAGTGCATCTTAGAAAGCTAGACTAAACCTTATTTAAACCAATTTTCGGATAGATTTTTATAAATACTTCTAAATTTATCCCGAGAACCAAGTGCCTTGGCAAGACCTAAACGAACAGGTAATCAATAATTTCAAAAATCTCTGAATCCGTCACAGTGGCCGAGTGGTTAAGGCGACACCCTGCTACTTAGCAGTTTAGGTGTTGCGCATTGCGTGCGCAGGTTCGAATCCTGTCTGTGACGATATTTTTTTCGAGATCGCGTCCGCGTGGCTTTAGCGCTCGGAGTGCACATGCCCGATTACTTTCACCATTATTACAATGCGGCCCGGGCAGCACCAGTGCATTGCTGCTATCTATACAACTCAGCCGATTAGAAACCGTTCCCTTCGCAAATATTGCTGCGTCAATCAAGATATACTGATTTATAGAACGAAATCATAGTATTGCATATATTACCATGCAAACTAACTTCTGGTATTTGGCGCCTCTCCGGCCTTATCAGTGTATCACTCTCACCGCGCCATGACTCAACCACACCTGCACCGCACTATAGCAAAAGATCCCCAAAGCGCGAGAAAATAACTTCAGCACCGCGGCCCCAGATTCTTCTCGGAGTTAGGATACTATTGGACCCCTCTATTTTCGTGATCCATAGCGCCCATCAAGATCGGCAAATCAACATTCGTTATAGATTTATTTGAACTTATATACTACTTGAACTCGTTATACTTGAATCGTCATACTTGAATCGTTACACTGCTGTGAAATCATTTACTACTTGGATTTATACATACAATTGACTGTCAAAGCATGGATCCCACTAACGACCCTAATTTCACGCCACCCTCCAAGAACATAGATTTCGAGCCGCCAGCTCACTCCTCCAAAATCCCTGTGAATATTCCGATCGAGCCGCTCGTATTGGCAGACTTGGGCGAAACCATGGATGCCCCTACTCCACATCCTTCTACATCAAACAGCAACAAGCCCGAAAAAACTGAGCATGCCTACCACTCCAAAATCCCCCGCCGGCATACAGAACTCACCAACTCGCTGAGTGATGACGATGACGGAGTGGCTGTGCCTCAAATCCCTAAAACCATTCTTCCGCCAACAATCAAGGTGAGGCTGACGCAAATCGCAGACCTCGAGGAAATGCCCCATGGAATCCAGAGACAGGCACAAGACTTGAAGGACTACCAGTTTCCAACCCACCGCTTGGCCACCAAGCTCACCGACGAGTCCAATCACCCATTGGTTGTGGTGGCTTGCGGGTCGTTCTCTCCGATCACTTACTTGCATCTTCGAATGTTCGAAATGGCTCTAGATACAATCAGTGAGCAGACTCGCTTTGAGGTCATTGGCGGTTACTATTCGCCGGTATCCGATAACTACAAGAAGCAGGGTTTGGCGCCATCACATCACCGTGTTCGTATGTGCGAGTTGGCGTGTGAAAGAACCTCCTCGTGGCTCATGGTCGATTCTTGGGAGCTGTTGCAGCCCAAATACACACGCACGGCTCTTGTTTTGGACCACTTCAACGAGGAAATAAACGTCAAACGCGGCGGAATCTTGACCAATTCGGGTGAGCGCCGAGGCGTCAAGATCATGCTTCTAGCTGGCGGTGATTTGATCGAGTCGATGGGTGAGCCCGACGTGTGGGCTGATCAGGATGTGCATCACATCTTGGGCAAGTACGGCTGTCTAATTGTTGAAAGAACTGGTGCTGATGTGCGCAGCTTCTTACTCAGTCATGATATCATGTACGAGCACCGCCGTAATGTTCTCGTCATTAAGCAGCTCATTTACAATGATATCTCCTCAACCAAGATCCGTTTGTTTATCAGAAGAGGTATGTCTGTTCAGTATTTGTTGCCCAACTCTGTCATCAGATACATACAAGAGCACAAACTCTACATTAATGAAACCGAGCCGGTGAAGCAGGTTTTGAATGACAAGGGTGATTAGTTGTGTGGATTAGCTTGGGTCGTCCACTTTACCGCTACTATAGCTTGTTTACTTCTTTTCAATATGGGACTTTTTCTCTTTAATACCATTGTGTGGCCTGAACCCTGGAACTTCCACGTAGTTTCAGACACCGTCTGATGTAACGGACTTGCTCGGATCAACTGAGTGGCGATGCCATGCCCTTGGGGTCGTCGAAGGAATGAATTTGATACCAAATACTCTTCATTGAGTAGTGGTTTCTCGGAAGCATTAGATAGTTTTTCTTCATTGATGTCGTGTCCTGCAACTGGAGCTCTTGCCCTTCTAATAAGTTCATGAAGAAGCGCACGTATTGGCCTTCTCTGCGAAACACTTTATAGAAGTTACCATAGATTTCATCGAAAGTCAAGGCATTATTTTCCATGGTGTACCAATCACTTTTTGTGTGGGTACCCACGTATTTGAAATGAACGCCTCCTTGAAGTCTCTTTGAGTTCTTAAGCTTTAACAAAACAACAAACAAAGGATAAAGATTGAAAGAGAGAATCACCTTGTCACCTAACTTTAAGAACGTGAGAATGAACATCCTCGCAAGGAAGAATAAACTGTAGAATGCGAAAGTAGTTGGTAGTAAATACACCAAGATCATGAAGCAAAATGTCCCTAACAACAACTGATCGATATGGAAATGCGATTCTTCGATCAAATCAACACGACTTCTTAAAGTATTGTACTTCTTGCCCCGGAACAATTGTGTGAGCGATTTGAGCATCTCCACTTGCCGGTTGTAGATTTTTGTGGAAGCGATGTTGAAGAAATAAATGTGAAGATTAAAGAACTTCAAATAGTCTATGCAACTGGCAAGCATGAATGAAAAGCCACATGAACATGAAATGCGGAAGAAGTTTGCAAAGAAGCTGCGTAGGAACGACTGCTCTGCCAACAAAGTCAAGAATTTATCAAAGCACGCGGTCCAGAATTGTGATGTCCATATGAACATGGATTGCATAAATCGTCCCAAGTCATTGTTGAGTTTGAACCCGGCAGGATGGTACAAACCAACCCACTTGATAAGACTTTCGAGTTTTTTGAACAACAATGCTTTTATTATGATGTTATTGACCAAATTGAGCATCGCTTCGTGATTTTTGACTAGAAGGTGGTAACATATCCTTCCTATAAGAACATCATTAAAGATCAACCAAATTGAGTTAAAAAGGTTGATGTAATTAGAGTTGTTGAGGTTCAATCTCGCGTTAACGGGTGGGGAATCGAGTTTCTTTCGAAGATCCTCGGTGTTGATGCCACTATCGTGGTAGCACATGAATTGGATGGGGAAATAAGTAATTTGCCTTAATCTGATGTCGAGTTGTTTACACCACGTAGATGTTGCAATTGGTACATAGCCATAGAATTCGCCGTTGAGCATCTCTATCACGTAGCTGAAGATCTGAATCAAGATTCCAACGCCCACAACAACCAATTTGTGAAGTATCGTGGTAAATGGTGCAAAGAACAGCGAGGACCCGAGTCTTACAACCTTTTTTCTCGACGCCAATTGGCCACGAAGCTTCTGACATTGGTTGACTTTGTCCAAGACTATCTCGCTAGTATTAAATGATTCTAGTGATTTTGTCGCATGACATGACTCCATCTTCTCAATCAAAGACCGGTCTATAGTATCCTTTCCTGTGCTTTGAAGATAGATGGGTTTCACTGTGAAATACTCTAGATTCCTTAGGTTTGGGGGCGAGAAAAACACAATGCTAAATTTGTCCTCGCATTGCGGAGGAACATCAACATATAGATGTTGTGAGTCTTTGTCGATCTTAAAATTAATGAAATTTTGCTTCGTGTTTAAACGCTCGCCCGATTGGCGCAGGCTCACGTCTATTTGGCCAATCACTCGAAGCTGTTCATCCACGCTTTCAATATGAGCCTTTGTGGCTTGCAGGTATACATCAACCACAACGAAACAGTTTTCTATAGCAAAACCAACAACTTGATAGCTACTGCAACGATCGGAAAATCCAACCCCGGTTCTGCACCTTTTTGATACATCGTTTGGTATGTAAATGTAATAGAGCATTAGCTCACAAAGCTATCACGCCTCAAATACTGGGAGCTGTTATTAAGGTTTTTGTAAAACAGTTGACGGTCAAATGACAAAAGCTCGTCGTCCTCTGGTGTTGGAGATTTAAATCTTCGAGTTCGTGTGACACGAGGCAGTGTCTCCTCTTCCAGGTCTAATATTGCCGATACTTCTTCTTCGCTATCAAAGTCTTGTATCCCGAACACAAACGAGTTGGTCTTGAGAAGTGGGGGTGGTTTGATTTCGGGAAGGTGGTACCTTTGGATAACAAGCCGATCTGTCAAGAACACTAATGCAAGTATGAAAATGGTCAGCAGGGATAAAAATAGGAAAAGCCTCCCTTTGACTGACAGATATAATGTATGAAATGAAGTGGTGATAAGGAAAGTTGTAGAGAGATGGAGCTGTTTAGGGCAACCGGCGTGTTCCATCTGACTATCGCAAGATCAGTGAGTTTCGCCTACACCTTTTCATAATTATAGCGCGCGAAAAATGAGTTTACGAAACCAAGATTTTATATCACTGAGACGATTAATTAAATTGGATTAAATTCGGAAAAGTAGAATGCCAAGGCAGCTCTCATAAAGAGCGATTTCTATACAAAAGAAGAGTTGAAGTTTTTTTAATACAATGCAACGATACCCTCTGATTTGAGCCCATGTAGATTTTGCAGCATGTCCTTTACTCAGCTAGTGTGGACTCACGCTGATTATTGGATTCCTCATCGGCACGCTCAAGAATGCTAATCACATAAACTGATGTGATTGCCATTAAGGCGAATATAGCAATTAAAAGGATGAATACGGCCTGAGGAAAGTGCCACTTCGAAATCGACTTCTTGTAGACTGCCAAGAGCAAAAATGGCGACACCAAAGAAAGAATATTTTTGACCAAAGCCAAGCTGCCAAACACCTCTCCAATTTTCGATTCTGGGAAAAACTTGATCACTGCAGAGTTGATCGCGGGTGTGGCTATGGATCCCAAAGAAGTGAGTACCAAACAACTAATGAAGATTGTGCCGTTTGGCGAGAGACTCAAGCATGTCAAGCCAATAACCTCGAAGATGTACGCCGAGAATATTCCCCAGAAATCCACTCTATCAAGCCTTTTCTTGTTAACAACAAACCCAAAGAACTTCTGTAAGATATTGAAATTAATCGCTGGGGTCAATACTATCAAAGTAAAAGCCCTCGAAGCGCAAGACACCGTCATGAGGTATCCAATATTGTGAGCAGTCCAACCAAACTTGTAGATTCCATAAAGAACAAGAATCTCGCCCATTGGCATTGCCACACTTGTGAGAAGACAATCCATCAAGATCAAAAGAAACACGGCCTTTCTGCTCTCTTTGATGGTGGCATGTCTCAGACTATGCACGCTATCTTTGGGGTAGAAAATCAAGCGAAGAGGGCGGAAAAAGTTCAATTTCTCAATCCAGAAGGACCATTGCGACTGATTGACATTGAGCTGCAAAGAGGCAAGCAGCAGCGAGTGGGAGAGGGTCCTCGACATACGCCGGGCCAGCTTGCTTCGAGACTCTGGAAGAATGAAGATCGTGAACAAGAGGACGAAGAAGAGAACGGTAATTTCAAAGCGCAAAGGCACAAACTCGCTGGAGGAAATGTTCCGGCCATAATTAGCAGATGGGTCTTTAGCCAAAGTATTAACTTTTCCGAAGATGGAAAGAAGTGCATTACCAGCTAGAGGACCCGTGGACAACCCCACAAAAAAGAAGGCCATGTTGACACCCAAATAGTAACTTCTTTGCGCAGCATCGGAAATATCCGAAATGTAACAATTAGTAAGGGTCAAAAGGGTGATCATGCCTCCAAACAAATTGCCAATTGCCTCTGTGGCAACAAGCGAGCCGAACTGCAAGGTGTCGTTGTGGGCCATCACACGGAAACGCAAGGTCTTGCCGAGAATCTGTAACCCGATAAGACTGGAAATAAAAAGCTTTCTGCCGTACTTGTCGGAAAGTGGCGCCACCACTCCCAGAGCAATCATTGTGGAGATTCCTGTGGCAATCGACAATGCTTGTTGCAAGCTCAGCACAAGCACCTGGGTGTCAGCCGGGTCACAAGAGTCTCTCCCCGAGAGCTCTGAAATGGTGTTGCATGCAAGCTTGAATTGGATCATTTGCTTCGTGCTCTCGGCGGAGGAAAAGGCAAAGGAGAAGGCAAAAAGGCACAAGCCGACCATAATAAATGATGGTCTGTAGAGCCAGTGAAGAGACTTGTGACTGTGGCGCTGTTCTCTGAGCCACGCCGCCTCCTCGTTCAAATTGTCATCATCTTCCACGACTGCCAGGTACAATATTTCGGCTCCACGCTCCAAGTTGGCCTCCACATCGTCATTGATGGCAGAGTACTTGACACCTTTGGCATCAGCAAGTTTCTGTTCCATTCGGTACTCAGCGCCGGCGGTGTGTATGAATGTGATTTTTACCTGACTTGAAGCGATGTCACTAAGTCAGTGTAATGGATGTGTGTAAATGTTAGTAGCTGAGACAATATCAGGAATACTTGATGTGTGTGCAGGGCGCAGTGCGAAGATAGAAATGACCTGCTGCAAGATGCAATTGGGGCCACAGCGATAGGATTGATAGCGCAAATTGCGCAGCCACGCGCATCTTTATCTCCACAAGTCACGTGACGCATATACGCTTGGGGAGGCTGCAATTCAAAATGGACGGCTTGGATATACGATTTGGTTGGTGATGTTCATTGCAGTTTGAATATAATGATTATTGGTGTAGAAAAAGATGAATGGGAGTTTTCACTGATTGAGATTGCCACTGATTGATATTGTCACTGACTGAGAATGTGTACTGAGAATGTGTACTGAGAATGTCTCACTTCGCTTGCACCTTTAAGTTGTGTTCGTAAATGCTTCTGATTTGAAGCTTTTTTGATATCGAAGGGGAAGTGCCGGATTCTAATGCTTTACTGAGAAATAACACAGTTTCATAAGGTACTCGAATTATTGGTTGTCCTTTGGCATTCTTCTTTTGCATACATCTGACACTTCCATCGATTAACATAAATGTATTGCACACGTCTATTTTATGCATCCATTACACACAACAATTAACAAACACCTACTACATATATAACTTAGGACACCTATTACATAAGCAATTATCAAACGTTGATTGCATTAATATAACAATTTTTTTACATTAATTAATTAGTATACTATTGAAGCGCATCTACTAAATGCATCTATGCACATGCACTGTTCAACAGAGTGTTTATACTAATGAAAAAGTTTTGCATTGTACCGGCAGACTCGTTCTCGTGTTCATATCTTGACCAATGACACCATTCCTATCTATAAATTCTGTCTATGGAGGTCAAGTGTGATTGAACTAGCAATTAAGATTCCCAGGCGTACGCATTGTTCAAATCTGCAGCTGAACAAAGCATATCTGCGCAAGCCCAACACCAACTTCAACACCAACTTGAAAAAATCAATGGTCCCAAATTCTAGTCCGAAATATTTCAATCTCCTCAATCACCAATCTCATCCAACGACGGCAGGCCCCGGCGGAATTAGCAGCAGGTGTAGCGTCACGAGAAGTATATAGGGTCTGAGCCCTAGACACGTGACTTCGCACGGCCGCGCAGGCCGTGGCCAAACAGTACGCACCCACCCAATAGCGCGCATCAGTGCATCCCTCACCGCCAGTCCTGCGCACACCTTGAGAAATTTTCATTTTCTTCCTCAATTCCTTTTTCACCATCAGTTGTTCTGAAGACAGTATCTACGGAAAAGAAACACCATGTCCTTGCCAGAATCTTTTGCTTTGACTGCCGAAGACGCCAAATTGTTGTTGGCTGCCAACGTCCACTTGGGTTCCAAGAACGTTCAAGTATGTTGAATTCATATCTTCCCGATTCTCGAAATCCCATGCCCCCTTGTTGACGGCATCCCATGTCAAAATGCCACACAAATGGCCCTTTCCATTTAGCCAACACCGAGGTATCGCCAGCAGGATCATCAACCATAGCTAAATACTAACTATTCAGGTTCACAACAAGTCTTACGTTTACAAGACTAGACCAGACGGTGTCAACGTCATTGACATCTCCAAGACTTGGGAGAAGATTGTTTTGGCTGCCAGAATCATCGCTGCCATCCCAAACCCATCTGATGTCGCTGTCTGCTCTTCCAGAACTTTCGGTCAAAGAGCCGTCTTGAAGTTCGCCGCTCACACTGGTGCTACCCCAATCGCCGGTAGATTCACCCCAGGTAACTTCACCAACTACATCACCCGTTCTTTCAAGGAGCCAAGATTGGTTGTTGTCACTGACCCAAGAACCGATGCCCAAGCCATCAAGGAGTCCTCTTACGTCAACATCCCAGTTATTGCTTTGTCCGACGTCGACTCTCCATCTGAATTCGTTGATGTCGCCATCCCATGTAACAACAAAGGTAAACACTCCATCGGTTTGATCTGGTGGTTGGTTGCCAGAGAGGTTTTGAGATTGAGAGGTACCATCACTGACAGAGAGACTGAATGGTCTGTCATGCCAGACTTGTACTTCTACAGAGACCCAGAAGAGATTGAGCAAAACGCTGACGAGGGTGACGCCACTGCTCCTGCTGCTGAGGGCGAGGAGGTTGAGGCCGAGCCAGAGACCGAGTGGACCACCGAGACTGCTGTTGAGGACTGGGCTGACTCTGGTGTCACTGCTGCTGGTGAAGAGGCTGCTGCCAGCTCTTGGTCTTAAATGGCAAAACAAAACTGTCACTACATTCAAATACATGCTTAGGTTCATATAGTTTGTATATTGTACCCTATAAACTACGTTAATCGACTTTTAGTAGATGATATAGTAGATGATAAAAACTGCTTTTGCGACAGAAAATCGTTTAATCAGTATGATTTAAGAGTCATGAATAGTACAAATCAACAATTTGTAACGAAGAAACTCGCCACAAATTCATTCGGACCAGTACAGATAATATAGATAGATATAAGTTAGTACAGATTAACACAGACTAAAACACACATTAAATCACACTACGAAAATTAAGTGAGATTAAATTCACACCGAAAAGATTTGAATGAAAGATCTTATACATTATTTTTAGCCAACTACCGACACGGTTTGGTTGAAGCGGTAGTTGGTGGTAATGACACCAACGCCAAGGCCTAATTATCGCTAGCGTGTGCGCGAAAATTACACCACCTCCAGATCTCACCGCACACTGATAACTCACTCTCCACCGAGATATTTCTCATTCGACGGCAAGATCACGCAAAAACGCAATTTGGGTAAGGAAAAAAAAGAACTTAGGTTCCTGATTAGAAAACAGCTGGAGAAATACTTAAGATTCGTGTCGCTCACTCTCGCCCTCGCTCCTTCTTATACCTCCTGCCTCAATTGGATTAACAGGCTTCAGGCGCCACACGTCAAAAACGATGAATTACGATCCGATCCACGACACTTTCTCTCAGACTTCAGTGCCAAAAGAAGATCATGCCAGCCAATCAGCGGAAACTTCAGAGCCTTTGGTCGAGCTAGAATCAGCTAATGTGTCTACCCCAGCTGCTGCTGTTGCATCGGCTCTACCGACTGTCAGTGGCCTCTCATCTTCTCAAAATCAGGTTGTTAACGACCCTCAGGTTTTTAACGACCCTTCACCGCAAAATGTTACTTCTCAAAACGAAACAAGCTCGTCCAATAATGTGTCAGGAGACAAATTGTCTATCACCAACTTGCTAGGGTCAGTTCAAGTGCCTTCGAATCATCTTCCGTCGGACCAAAACACGGAAGCCTCCTTCCAGGAAGATGATGACGAAGATGATGACGATGATGAAGACGACGATGAAGTCGACGAGGACGACGAAGTGCCTGATGATAATGGTGACGGGCCCCAAATTCGGCTGCACGACAAGACGCCAGGTCAACTTCCTGCAGATTTTAGATCCGTTTCGAAAGGGTTTAAGCATTTAAAAAAAGCAGATGGAGAGCCCTTCTGGAGAAAGGACATTCAGTTTGACTTTCTCGATGAACTTTTCAAGGACGAAACCCGCGTCTTCACGAACAACTTTTCGTTTTGCCAGGTTCCAAATGCGGCCAATGGACTAAAACTCACCTTTGCCGAGCTCTACGTTAGAACCTTGGCGGAATCGCTGAAATCCTCCCGGGTTTTGCGCGAACGCTTAATCAAAGATAAAGAAATGGGTATCTCCGTGAGTAAAGTTTGCTTGCTCGTCAACGCCGGACGTATGAATACCACAGTGAACTTCGTTCCCGATATGCGCTCTGCCCTCAGGACTTACCATCTGATACCGTCTTTACAAGCAAATCGGGATGGCTCTTCGCGGCCTTTACAAGATACACCTCGCCTCAAGACAATTTTGAAAGCAGTCTGCGACGGCCAAGGCCATTTGCAAACGTTGTTGGACTTGCTCAGGGCTCCCACTGCGGAAAAACCAAACACAAACGTTATAAAGCTCATCTTCTTGATGAGCACTTTCTTCCAAAACATCCCTTTCCATCATGACAAGTCAATGGACTACGAAGCTTTTCTGGAGAAACTTAGATTTGTGAAAGCTACCTCAGGGCCGCAGAACAAATTCATGGAGTTCTTCTTGGCTGATAACATCTACCCCAAGAACAGAGCTCGCAGGTTTCTTTGGCTCATATACACTTATCTCGAAACCTCATTTACGAGTGCAGAGTTGGAGAGAAATCCTTTTAATCCGAACGTGATTCCTCCTGTAGACTTCATTCGTCCAGAGGACATGAATTCATTCGACAATGATGAGGACTATGAGGTGGACTATGCTACCAAAATGTACCACACTAGAATGATGCATCTTAATGAGGAAATTAACAATACTAATCCCAAGCGGGGTAACAAGTCGAAAGTTGAAAGACAAAAGATTCGCAAGCAGCTCACGCTGGAGCATCACTACCGTCCCATGACCGACAAAAAGCAAGAGGATATCGGCGATGATCTGAGCATCGGCGACGACACTCTTCAGCCGGATGACAGCGAGGTTGGCTTTAATGACACTATTGATGATAGTGGTCGTGCTGCTTACTTCCAAAAATTTGTCAGTGGATCCAAGAGAAAAAGGCCGACCCCTTCCGTAGGGGCTTTGGTTGATTTCAGTAGGAAAGATGCTTTGGTGGATATGAAGTGGTCTAATCCTGTTTTTCCAATCAAAGGCCTCGATATGATGCACAAGCGGTTCTCTCCATGCACAAAGTCTATATGGGTTCCGACTTTGACTAAAGACAATGAAACCTCAGTCTTTCGAAAATTCAGCGCGGCACAGAACTCACGGTATATTGTTAATCTTGTCTCGAACAAAACCCCTGATTTCAAAAAAGTTAGAGAACGGGTGCTAGAAACGTTGAATAGGCAACTCGCTAAACAATGTGCGAGTAATACCGGACTATTGGGAGTTGAATGGGAGAGCATACGCAGCGATATTTCGAATGGGATAGAAGCTTATTTATACCAACAATTTGGTAAATCTATGGCAACGCATATTAATGACAAGGACAGAGCAGAAGAGCAGCTATTTTTCAGAAACCCGGACAACATTCGCAAAGAAAGTTTCATGTCAGGGACTGAAAAGCTTCCTGGTGACTTGTCACCCGTGGACATTGGCACCATCAATAAGTATGGTTCCGATTTCACACCGCTTGATGACTTTAACAATGCTGGAGAACGATCGAACTTTGAATTGGCTTTAATTCTGAATCTTTTGGATGAACTGCTACAAAATTTGGAGACGGAAAAGCCTAGTTCCAAAAGAATGCGCTTTAACTTAGACACTGAAGAAATTACTTTTTGAAAAGGCGGATTCCAATGCATCGAGCGCCAGTTCTTTGATGTATGCGCTCATGAGGTCGACCTCTCACGCATTGTCCCGTCCAGAGAAAGTAGAAGAATTGTCTGTTATCCAAACAAATTAGCTATTAATATATCAAACGCTTTTTTAACCCCGTGCATGGCAACTAGAGTGAGGAATACCAGATTTGTTTTCTGCAAAAGCCCAGAGACCTCATTACTGATTGAGAACTCCACCTGGGATTCCATCTCACCCGTTATGCTGCTTGACACGACAAGATTCCAGCGTAGACGCACTACAAACGTTTTCCCGGTAGTTCGGGGCGTAAAAGTTAGCTCGATGTAGTCCGTGCACATCAAAGATTTTGATGGTTCTTGTGAATGTAGCCATTGAGGACGCGTGGCCGAGTCTTTGTATTTCCGGAGGAGAGCGTCAAAAATTTCCACCCTCTTGGATTGCAATCGAGCCAATGTGTGATAGCTGTACATAAGAAGATCGATTCTGCCAGTTTCAGCATAGTTGCGTAGAGTGGTGGAGTAAGAAGCGCTTATTTTTCCAAGGAGCTGTAAAGCTTCGTCCAGGTTAGCTATCAGAATGCTGTGCACAGACTCGTCTCGACTGAGTAGCTCTATCTGGAGCAGCGGGAGATAATCGGAGGCCAAGACAAAGGATATCTTATTGTAGTGGGATGTGTTATCCACAACACTCAGAATTGATTGGTTTTCGATGCGTAGTTTAGGGTAAAACTTCCCTATGAGCTCAAGACGCAGCTTAGGATCCCTTGACGGTAGTACGTCAAGATTTTCAAGAACAAACGCTGCATTTTCGTCAGTATTTGTGAGCTTGTTGAATTCGTGGCTGTTTTGATGAAGATAGAACTCTAACTTCTGCCTCGTTTCATATTGGAGCTGTTGACTTTTGTAATAAGAAAGCGTTTCTGAAAGCCGATCGATAGATTCCACAAGCTCAGACTTTTTTGCAGCCAATGCGTCCCTCTCTTGCAAAAGTTGGACTCTCTTGTTTTGAAAAGAGACTAGATCCTCCATATCATTCTGTGGAGAGTTTGAGGAAGGGACTGGCGAGTCATTAGAAAGCTCTGCCGATTCTTGAACGCTTGTCATAAATAACAGTCGATAATTTTAAACGTAGTTACTAGAAATAGGAATTATTGACAAAAGACTAATCACAAATCAAACTCTCAGCTGTAAACGGCACGCTCCAACATAAATATACTTACGCGCGACTGTTGCAATCTAGAAGTTCAACAGACCACGCTCATCTCGCTATGGTATCAGCCCCAGAATTAAAAAACGTATGTCCATCTCTTGAAGAAAAATCTGACACTTTTTAAGATCAGCAGTCATGAATGTGTTCCCCTTTTCGAGAATAATA
Source organism: Metschnikowia kipukae (assembly GCA_002370135.1). Taxonomy (NCBI): domain Eukaryota; kingdom Fungi; phylum Ascomycota; class Pichiomycetes; order Serinales; family Metschnikowiaceae; genus Metschnikowia; species Metschnikowia kipukae. The sequence continues at coordinate 1,635,011 of NKZJ01000153.1, read as the reverse complement.
GTCATGGAAGCGCATGTATTCATCACATTACTAACTATACAGTATTTGGATAAAAAGATCTCCGTCCAGCTCAACGGGCCCAGTCACATCACCGGCACTCTCCGAGGATATGACGTGTTTTTAAACATAACCATAGCAGATGCTGTTGAAAATGACTCCAAGGGCGGCCAGCTTGCTATGGGCACCACCGTGATACGGGGAAACTCGATCACATCCATCGAGGTACGTAATTCTACTGATACAAAATAAAGTGCTCTTATTACTAACAACAGGCATTGGAGAAAATCTGATTTATGCAAGAGCACAGACGCTTATTCATATATAGATGCTGTGGTCTAGTCAAACCGTTTTGACATTTCAATCCCGGCGTTTTTATAGCCACACTTTTCATAAAAGGCAACGTTTTCAGGAGAACAGTCCAAAATCACCTTGTAGCACCCTTGTTCCTCGGCAAGCGCAGACAAGTGCTGGATCAAATGCCATCCGAGCCTCTTACCTTGTTGTGCCTTGCTGACGGCTATATCCTCGACGTGGCCCACTTTTCCGCATCCGTGAATGAGCTTCTTCTCCACGAGAAGCATGCCCGTTGCCACTACCTTGTCGTCCAGGTCGACGATGACTTTAGGGTAGTATAAGTGACTGTTTTGGTGCCAGTGGTCAACGAGTTGCTCGAATTGGTCGCCTGAAATCAGCCCAACTGTGGTCAAAACCGAGAGCACGTCGACATACTGTTCTCTGTCCGACGCATTCACTGCCCTAATAGAGTAGCCTTCTGGTAACGACATTGACTGTAGTAAAGTGCTGAAACAGAGACTCTACTTGTCTCCGCGCACTGGCCTCGCGACATACCCTATTCGGGCCGCATGAAATGTAGTAGTGCTGCGTTGAAATTTTAGCTTTAGACACCTGGTTGAAATAACTACTCTACCATGATAATCTTTGATTGTCGATTCAGGCTGTGGTTTCAGATAGCCACACGCAAGGATTTTACGAAATTACATTTTGGTTTCTTGAAAACGGTTGATTGGTTGTATGCACTCTCGCATGGCATACATAGCCTGTAAGTTGGCGGAGAATGGTAAAGTAACAAGATGGTCCAGACGAGTGTGCATCAGCATGGACAGAACTGTATCAAGATGGTCCAGACAAAAATGTAATAGCTTATCTGGACAAACTAGAGGCGATTTAAAACGAACGGTGAGTGAATCATTATGCAGCCAAGTGCATCGCTTCATTTCGCAACCACTTCAAGATGCTAGTTTATTCAGAGACAAACTCGATTATAGTGCCCCATTCAGAGAGCCTGTTTTGTGCTCTAAGAAACTGTCCGCCACATCGGAGAGATCCCATCTCCACGTTATATCCTTTTTGAGGCAGTTTTCCACGACTTCATCCAACCAGGCATATTCCTCTTTGTTGAGGGATTTCCATTCCACTTTAAGCTGTTCGATCTGGGATTTTCTTGCCATATCTTCAAACGATCCAGAAGGTGTCTCTGTTGGAAGCACAAATTCGCTTAGGGTTGCTCTTGATAAATCTTCCTTGTCGTATTTCCCTGCGGTAATAATAGCTCTTAATCTTGGCTCATACGAGTGTTGAAAAGGCAACTTGCCTGTCACCATGGTGTAGATGAGAACACCTAGTGCCCATATGTCTGCAGATGGCCCCAATGGGGGAGGCAGAGGTAGCAAAAGCTCAGGGGATGCATATGGTAACAGCCCGATATGCAGATGGGGAAGATCAGATTCGGTTTGGGCAACTAAATTGGCATCCTTTGTCATGAATTCGTGGAAATTGGAAAGACTGGATCCTGAGCTAGTTCTTGAGAGGCTAATAGTCGACGGATATGCACTCCCAGGCAATTGTGATGTTCCAATTTTGCAGTCGTCTCGGAACAATGCTTTCGTGTTTCTTGTTTCTGGGCCATCTAAGGGCCGTCTAGTTGATGCAAATGAGCTTTTCGATCTGACAGAGAAGTCTTCATCACCTTTACGAGACAGGTGGCGAGACAACCGAGGTTTATAGACACGAGACATTCCGAAGTCGCATAGAATCATGACCACACGGTCTTGGCACAGGTCATCAACAAGAATGTTTTCGAGTTTCAAGTCCCCATGGACAATACCGAGTTCCTCGTGCATGTAGTGGAGTGCCTCCACGATTTGTTTCACAAATTCGATAGTGGTCTCGAGCCGATTTGTTTGAGTTTTCAAATTGAAATTCAAGGGACCGCTAGTGCTTTCGATTCCCTCGTTGTACAATCCCCACCTCGAGACAACTTCGAAAAGCGTACCACCATTCACTTTATTTGTGAGGCAGAATATGGTATCATCTGTCTCAACCGAGCCTAGAAGCGGTAAGATATTAGGATGATCCATTTGCTTCCAAATTTCAATCTCCTGCTTGAAGATTTGGAGCACTTTTGAATTATGGAGTTTGCCCGCTCTATCATAGTCCTTAACAGATTTAACAATCTTGACTGCTTTGATCTCACCCAGTTTCGAGGCGCACTCTCTTATAATGCCCCAGGCACCAAAACCAATAACTTTTCCAAGTTGATGCTCTAAAACAGTAGACCCTTTCTCGTCCACATTTGGTTTTGGAGTTCGCTCGAGTTTTCTCAAGTCCGTTGACAGAGACAATGCCAAAAGTCTTCCAGCGACGGTATTGGCACTATTTCGCCTGGAACGCCTGATGAAGCTGCCATTGTGGGTTATGGATGCAGGGTTAGACCGGAATGCCCGGCTGCTCAGACCATTTGAAGATACACTCTTTGCAAACTGTGAGAATTGGGAATAGTCTATGGATTCTGAGATTTCTTTAACGAGCTTCTTCCGCTGAGAGTAGGGAAATTCATTGAAGTTTGCAGGAAGACTCGCTAGTACTGCCTCAAAGCTAAGCCCGACTGCTTCTTTGTCGGAGCCCTTGTGTTTTTTTATAATTGGACTCTCCCCCAAATTCGAGAAGCTGGGCTCCTTTGTATACATCTGGGATCGAAAAGCAATGGGCTGTGGAGAAACTCTAGCATGCAACGTTTTCAAGTCCAAGAACAGAACATCTCGGGAGTTCGAGGCTGAATTATCTGTGGACGGCCTGTTCCATTGGTTGACAACATCCATGAAGTCCAAGCCTGGAATGTACTCATCTTCTAAGCCCTTAAATGCGCCCATCCCTCCATCAATAGAGTCTTCATGAGACCTGGAATATAATTTGGCCCTGCCGCCTTTTTCGTCTTCGAGCTTTCGATGCGATGGAGAAGCTGTTCGGGAGGCTCTATGACGGTCATCATTGTAGAGTCTATGGCCAGTTTCGGTGTCAAAGTTATTCTTTTCGTTTTCGGAGAACGTTCTTATTAACTTGGGCAATGGCTCAGCGCCTGAACTTACTGATGTCGTGTGAGGAGGCAGCGTTCGAGGAACTGTCTGCTCATTCACACTCCAGCGCAGATTTCTTTCACGGTTCAAAAAAACCGACGGGTCTAACGGACTGGCTACCGACACTTTTGGTTTGGATTTGAATGGAACTTCCATTCTGCGTGGGACGATTTGTATGTTTATGTGATATACCTCTGCTCCTGCCCTATCCTTCCCCACTCTTTAAATGCTCCTATGTAGTTGAAATGTGATCTTGGGGCTCTCTGATGGATGGAAAATATATTCACTATGAGGAGCTGTGATCTTCGGTGTCTTGAAAGAATTTGGCGACTTTAACAATTTCCGTGTCTTTGAGTGGAGTGTTGCAGTGTGGAGTATGAATGAGGTGACGATCAGTTCTCCATTTCAGTAATGTGGAGCGTGCAGGATGGCACGATTCGGGTGTTACCGCAGAGCAGATTTTATGCCGCGAAGCATAAGTAACTTTTAGGCCTGACTATGCGAGTCACATGACAGACCAGGATCGGTCATGTCTAAGCATGGTGCATATTCTCTTTAGTAAATCATGGGTTCTGATAAATGTCTCATAAACTTTCTACGTATTGGTGAGTCATCTATAGTATGACTGAATTCATAGTGGTTTTTATGAGTGGTAGTTTCGTAGTAATCATCGGAATGTTCCGCTAATAGTACAGGGTGTCGGTTTAACACTTATGATCCCAACGATCAGCGATTCTCTTCTCACATCAATCAGCATCATAGCAAAAAATTGTTCAGCAGGTGCGAACTAAAGGAGATAGTTGTTCAATTCAAGGGTATGAAGCCAAATGTAACTCTGCTCATACTTCATTCTCCTCTGTTATACTCTCTGCTAGAAAAGAAGACTGTGCAACCGCCACCACGGCTTCTTCGTCGCCTTCATCGTCCTCAAGGCTCTCATCCAAGAAATCGCTTGGTGCATCGGTTTCACGCTCAGAACGTGACATGATAAGTGGAGTCAAAAAAGATTCTGCTAACAACTCGACTGCGCTGGGTCTCTTTTCATAATCAAACTCAAACGTCTTACTAATAAACTCTCGGCCCTCGACGGTACAACACTCAGGGACTTCGGGCCTAGTGTGTGTGCCGATCTTGAATATCGCTTGCATCTGGCTGAAGTTGGGGAACGGGTGTTTGCCCGTGAACATCTCGACGATCAAGCACCCCACAGACCAGATGTCTGCTTTTTTGGTGTATGCTGTCTGTTTAACAACCTCAGGAGCCATCCAGTAGACCAGCCCCTGTAAAGAAGCTCTTTTGGCCTGTTTGCCGGTGTTTCCTTGACCGTCGCCCGCGGTAGGATCTTCCTCCTCGGTCTCTATTTTCTTTGAAATGCCAAAATCACTGATTTTGGCTATTCCCTTTATGTCGATAAGGATATTAGCTCCCTTTATGTCTCTGTGGATAATGTCAACACCATGTAGGTAGCTGAGGCCGACAAGTACCTGTCTCACGAAGTTTCGTATCAAAGGCTCTTCGAATGGACCATACAGCTGAAGCATCAGCAGAACAGATCCACCAGGGATGTACTCTAGAAATATGTTGAGAAAGCTGCTGTCAGAGGACAGCCCGTAATAAAGCACGATATTCTCATGATTCAATTCCTTGAGGAGAGTCATTTCACGTTGTAATGCAGTAATCATTGCTCTGGCTTGTTCGCTCTGCTTAGAATTGCCTGAAGGAATGGGCACTTGTTTCACAGCCATCAATTCTCCACTTATAGGATCCATTCCAAGATAAACAGTACCGAAATTTCCCGCTCCAATTCTCGCTCCCTGAAGCCACTTCCTGCCTTTGAATACATTGTCGTTATGCTGCTCATCATCCTCTGAGCTATCTTCGTAATCGGCAAGGAAATCTTCTTTATCCTCGTTGTCGGTATCAACATTGAAAACGTCAATTCTCGAATGCCTATGGTTATTCTTCGTGTACAGAGTGGCCACAGAAAACCGAGATTTGTTAAAGCTGTTCCCGCTTTTCTGTGAGATTGCCAGCTGATTGTCGTCGTTCAAGCTGAGATTCAGAAGCGTGGCAGAGTGTGGAGATTTCAAAACATTCTCTGGTAGAATAGGGTTCTTTGCCTCATCAAGCATGTTCTCATTATGAAGCAATACATCCCCAATAGTCCGATGGTTAGAAGAGCTGCGAGTTGAATTGTTATCAGAGAGGAAGGACGGCTTTCCCAACAGAATGTTCAGCACCGATCCTAGGAAATGGGATTTTCTCAGTAGTCTGATACTTTGACGGACCGAGTTTCTTATGGTGGCCTCCAATGCATGCAGCTCGGCAGCAGGGAAGTATTCGCCCAAGTTGGAAGAAATCAACTCGCTAGGAGGACGCTGGCCAAAGAAACGCCGCATCTCTGCAGGCGATGGTTTCTCCACGTGGTTTTTCCTGAAAATAGATGCTGACTGTTTCAATGCTATTGCTGTAGGTGGCTCATTCTTGGGAGTAAGCATTAAACGATGCTTCTCCGTCCGGTCAGGAGAAAAACAGATGGTGACAAACTCCACATCATAAAGCGTGGTAATCTTGCTCTCTCCAGAGATCGAGGTGTGGACGTAAACATCGTACTCATTGTGGTTCTGTCGTACACCTAGCTTCTTGAGAACCTTTCTTTTAATCAGCTCGGCGTTGAAACAGCCTTCGACATTGACCTTCTCCAAAGAGCCATCTGGTAGAATAAAAGTAACAATTCTTAGTGGTGACGTGCCACCTGTGAAAGTCTTCTGTTCGTAACTTGCTGTATCGTGATTGACGATTGCGGGCGTGGACTGAATACTCTTCTTTAACTCATCCAACGAAACCTTGGATTGTAAAGCGTGCAGTTTGAGCTCAGATATTGCCAACTCGAGGCGAAGCCTGTCGCCAACTTTGACAATTCCAATTTCTCGAAGAGCCTCCGTGTCCAACTCGGGAAGAATGTCGAAGGTGACTTCATGCTTCGTGAATTTGCTGAGATATTGCTGGCATCCTGACTTGCTGAGCCAGCTTAGTAAGTCCAGTTGCTCAGACATTTTTGCAGTGATTGGCTAGCCTTTCGAAACCAGATCTTCAATTTGTCGCGTTTTCTCGGTAATGAACCAACTTTGTTGTTGACGGGCTGTGTAGATGTGCCTTTTGATTGGTTCTGTTTGTAGTATCAGGCGCTCATGAGTATGCTGCACCGCCTTGGGTGCAGTATGTTTTGTCCTAGAATTCCCGTGCTGCAGGAGCATAGAACAAACTTATTTTCCTGTGTGAACTTTCCTGCGGCGGCTACTTTTTGCCTAACATTGCACTTTACCATGTCTCGAGCAAGCCCACAAAACAATGTTAATCTCAGTGTTAATTAATTGTAACGTACTATGATGTAAAAGTTCCGATCTGTATTAAACGCGTCAAAATGCGACACACCTGAACAAATGTATACTGTTAACTAGAGCGACCGCGTGTCATTCCAGGGCGCGGCAAACATCCTTCAATCATCACAAGAACTTAAACGTGTTCCACAACTTCTCCGGAGGAGACAATTGCTTGTCTGTCAAATTCCTGGGCTGGATCATTCTCCGCACGCTTCCAACTTGAGATTGCCTGGCTTTTGCCGTCCAACTCGAATAATCTAACTCTTCTGATGTAGCCACCGTACCCGCCGTAACCTCCTTCGCCTGCTCCACCACCGTAGCACAACCACATCAGATTCTTGTCCACCTTGTCCAACAAACAGTAATCATTCGCGTGATCGTGTCCACAAGATACTGCTTGCACGCGTGCAGTTCCGAGCGCCTCCCTCATGCCCGAATCGTGTTTGGGCGCAGTCACTCCTTCGGGTTTCTTGCCCACCATAGGCTGGCCTTGATTTCTATACTGAGGAAGTGGGATGTGGAAGAACGCCATGCTCAAGAACTCCTTGTTCTTTGACTGCTCAATGAAGGCCTGTGATTGAAGACCTAGCCAGTCGACTTGTGATTCTTTGAACCAATCATAGCCGGGAGTAACCTTCGGATTCTTCGCTCGACTATGGCTATCCATGAAGTAAAAGACTGCACTTGGTTTCTTGCTACCAAGCAGGCCTACCACAGTGGCATAATTGCCAAACCCATCCACGCCTTCGGGTCCTGAGACTGCCACCAGGAGTGGAAGCGAGCTCGCTAGTTTCATTATCTGTTCCCTTGAGAGTATGCTCTCATCGTCGTGATTTCCCAAGGTTATAGCATAGGGGATTCCGCGTACAACAAAGGGATTGACTGCTTTCAATAAGGCGGTTTCGGGATCAGGTGCTGCATCCCCGAACACCTGATCTCCCGTCATAACCACAAAATCGGGTTTCTCAATATCCAAAACCAGATTGATGAATTTGAGAGTACGTGGATCAGCCTTGCAACCCTTAGCCGAGCTCTCGGGTACAGGATCTCTGCATTCCCCCGGCCCTGTAGAGAAATGGAGATCTGCCACTTGCAAAACCTTGAATTTTCCGTCGGCATTGAATTTCAATTTTGGCATGTTCTTTGAGTAGTCGAGCTTGGGGCCCTTTCTCACCGTAAGCCTGGGATGGGCAGACCCCAATCCTAGTCTCTCGACGGGATGTTTGAGAATAGTCCAGTTGGGTCTTGGGTCAACAGCGTCTTCTCCAAAGAGGATATCTATGGCACTCACTGCATTGTCATGAGCGTTCCCTAACTTGACCCATATGTTTCCATCTTTCTTCACCCAGCCCGCATCTTGGATCTCCTTTTCAGGTGGGATTCTAAAGTTGGTGTTGAGATCCTCGTGGGATTTTTCGACTTTCCGAGGCTTAAGAGGATTATTTTGAGAAGCTCTTTTCTCTTTAGCTTCCTCTTTAGCTTCCTCTTTAGCTTCTTCCTTGGCTTCCTCTTTAGCTTCTCCTTGGACATTTTCTTTATCTCCTTTAGCTTCTCCTTTAGCTTCTCCTTTAGCTTCCCCTTTGGCATCGGGAGTAGAGCCTTCCTTCGTGACCTCATGCTCTTGCTCAGTTTCTTTCGGTTTTTCTTCCTCTTTAAAAGTGTCTTCCGAAGTCAAGTCATTTTCGGACGAAGCTTCATTGTTCGAAGCTTCAATACCTTGATCGGCATTCTCTTGAGCCGGTTTTTTGTCGAAATAATCACTGTTGAGTTTCAATGGCTCATGCTTATTGGCCTCCTTCAAAGCCTCTAGGTCGTTGCCATCAAATGTGTGTGACATGTGCATTTCAGACAATATCGCCTTCGGTATGCAATTTTTGTTTCCTCTAATGGCACAGTCCTCCTTAGAGTTTCCCACCACCACATCAACAATCACTTTGCCTCTATTACGTTCATAATGTTGGGAAGTGATCATTTTGAAACTTAGAAACGACTTTGCGGTCCAGTGCGAGCCCAACATTAAGTCCTTCTCAACTCGTGACCAACCACCATTGTCGCCGAGGTCACCGTAGAGACCATGGGCTGCCTTTGGTATACCGCACGAAGAACTCTTCTTGTTGAATAGATTGCAAGTTCCCAAAGCCAAGTCCACAATATAGAAGTCCGAGGGGGGCTGAAAATACGAGGGCATCAACTTGGCGGGGAGGATATCATCAACGTGAATCAATCTTTTTTTGTTGGCAGTCAACAATAGAAGAGATACTGATACACATGTCACTATGAAATATATGGAGTATCTGAGAAGCCGAGCGGGTAGAAACATTGTGGCATGTGATGGCAGATCGTGTACAGAATCTTGGGTTGATACCTTTTTGGCGCGAACTATGTACTGATAAGAACGCGCACAAGTGAGATCAGCTATAGCACATAGAGGCATGAAACCTTTCGATGTGTGAAAAATTGTATTGCACCTACATTAATTCTATACACTAGCACTCAACAGTAACTCTCAAATAAGCACTCAACATATAGTTACCGAAATCCTTTCACACAAACTACCTTGATACAATGTTCAATTTTTAGACATTGCTCAACTAGGCGGCTTTCATCAGAGTGATGCCAATTCCGGGGCCCGAAACTCACGAGTGCACGTGCGAAATGGACAATATGCAGTTCCGACCTCTTGACCCAGGTCGTTTCTTCCTCCCAAAAACACCAAAATATTTGTCGAAAACGGTGGCATAGTATTCAGTCTCTATACTTGAGTTTCTTGAGCTTGTTGCAAGCAACGGAAGCTTTTTAGCAGTGTGGATTGTCTCCCAATGTCCAATCACCCTCGGAACTCATTAGTTTAGATGCACCGCTGTATAGTGCGCCTAAGATAGACTCAAGTCCATCGCTTTGAATGAGTAGTATAGAAATGACTAGAGAGTGATTGAATTTGCTAAAAGGTTATAGACTTGATAATATCATTTTTCGATTCAAGCGACAAAAGCAGAATAAACTCTTTCATTAAATTAGAATAAGAATGTGCGATGAGAAGATACCTGATTCCAGGATATTAATCGTTTTCGAGAAAATTGCGGGGATACAAGCAGCCAAGCATTGTGACAGACTCTTTGATCTTACATTCAGAATTATTACTGGGGAATGTGTACGGCAGATTGGCCTATGTTGCAACCTACATATACCACGTCAGAATCTTATCAGTGTATTACTCGAATAGAAAACAATCTCTACTCAATCAATTCCAAAACCGTGCATCTTGTACGATGGCCCTGTATAAGTCTACACGTTGCATATGCAGAGCAATCCCTCAGACGATCTATTAATCGTATTACACTAGCATTACGTTAACACCACATCAACACTCACTACATTAACACACCAAACATATAAACTTTTAAATTTATTTCAATTATCATAATACACTAAATCTATATTCTCAAAAATGCACAAAGTAACTCTCGCTTAATTTGGCTCTCACCAATGACCATAGCTCTACTAAACAGTCAGCTCGGCAATACCCCACAAGTGCGCGGTTGCTAAGTTGCCGGCACCTTTACACACTCATTCAAAGGCGATAAACATTTGCCAGTATTCATTAAGACTAATTACCTGTAACTACTCCTTCTTTTCCGTGACATCCTCGGGCTTGGGCTCCGTGGGCTCCAAAGGAGGGAAATCGTTTAAAGCCGGAATGGGCTTGTCGACCCCGCCAATCACCACATTGTGTGGCTTGTTGATGCTCTTAAGAGGCACTTGCTTGCCGCCAATATTCACGAGAGGGTTTTCGTCGTTCTGTTCAACCATATTCAATAGAAGATACACAAAGAAGGTGAAGATTGCCACTGCGAGTGCCTGTCTGAACATATTTAAGCCGCGCAGGTAGCAAATATAGTAGTGCGTAAAGAGGTGACGGCGTGACGAGGTATGTATACATGGGGTCTGTTGCTGATCCGCGCACACGCGGAAAGTTATTGTTTTACGTGGCGTGTGCGCCCATGCATCGCACTGTGCTTCACTGCGTAAAGAGTGGATAGTGGTTTATGTGCAGCACCACAGAAGAGGAAACAAGACCTGTACCTCAAACAATTTGGGTTTTTTAGTGGTGACCACCAGTGCCAGAGAATTCTGCCCGGTGGGGGATCTAGCCGGCCGCACCACGAAAGTGGGCCTATGAGTGTGTCCTGTATGAGCCGATGCGCATGCAGGACCACATGTGTATCAAACAGTAATGGCTCGCTTAGAACATGGCGCCGCATTCCACTACATTCGCTTCACATCAGCAACACCAAAAAAATCACCGGTTTCCACCAAGCGAAAGCAATTTCTTCCTGTTCCGTCTGGCTCGTCATTGTGCAGTCCTTGCCCCTCCACTCCTTTCCTCCCCCACTCTGTTTTCGCCGCCATGTCTGAAACGTTCATGAATTGGGACCCGGCTCAAGTGTCTCATTTCCTCCTAGGGAAAATACACGAGGACGTCAGCTCGTCGTTCATAGAGAACAACATAGACGGCTCACTCTTGCCATTTCTCACCACGGCCCACCTCCGAGAATTGGGCATTACACGGCTAGCCACGCGGCTCAAGGTCAAGCAGTCCATAAACGACCTAATTGCGTACCAGTTCAGCAAGGAGGCCAAAAACCCCGTAGACGACAATTTTCTCAGACTCAACTCAATCAACATCAACAGCAACTACGTTTCCATGGAGGCCCTCAAAGTGTGTGTGGAGTTGATGCGTGACCTTAGCGTCACCACAAGAAAGGTCTCTGACGATACTCTCGACATTGACAAGCTCAACGAGAATTTCAAGAAACTCAAAACGGATCTTATTCCGTTGATCCGCCTCATCCATGAAACAAAGCCGCTTCCAACGCCGACTTTGGATCCGGGGCTCTCGGCTTCGCTGCCTACGCAATCGTCACATTCCCCCAACTCCGTGTCCGTGCATCTGATCTCCGACAACGAGTTCATGCAGGCTTCTAATTACAGCGGTATGGTAGGAAACTCGGCACCCTCGCCCAAACTTTCGGGCTCAAATGTTTCGCCCGTCAACGCTTACGTTGGTGGCCAATCGCCTTCCTTACATGGCACTTTTGCGCAAAACTCGGCTGGGCCGGTCCAAAAGTCCTCCTCCAACTCTTCTCTTCATAAGTTCAAGCCGCTTTCGAGTCCTACGCAGTCCAAGCGGTTCTCCTCTGGCTCGGTTCTCTCCATGGGTGTGGGGAAGGTGGCCGATGTGAAATTGGGCTCTAGCTCGCGTTTCTTACTGAAGCCGCGACTTGTGGATGCTAAAACATCGCCAAGTCCGAGTGAAGAGCCATCTGATTATATTGGATCCAAATCCCTCCCGCAGCATATGGCCCTGAGTCTGAAGCCATCTTTAAAAAGCAAGCTTTCTTCCAGTCTGGTGCTTTCAAGTTCGGCGAACACTACTGTTGGGTCCCCTGCGAGCAGCCAGCCGCTCAAACAACTCAAAGCTTCCCTGGAGGACACTTGTCTCAAGGTATTGCAACACGCCATGAAACGGCATCATATACCGAGAGAAAAATGGTCCAAGTATGTGCTTGTCCTTTGCTACGGCGATAAGGAGCGCATTCTAAAGCTCACCGAGAAACCCGTGATCATATTTAAGGAACTACAAGAACTGGGCAAGAACCCCACTATCATGTTACGTGAGCGAGCCATTGCAGAAACTGCCGAGGATATGCGTATTGGTGACGATATTCCTGGCGGCACTCTCTAAAAGTATCCAGTGCAACCTCTGCGCGTTCGCAGCCGGTCCGTAGTAGAGCACTTATCAGAGGCATTTTCTGGTCTTTTGCTATGAGTAAATCTTGGTGCCGAATTCACTTATCCATTCGGTGGCCAATGTGTGTATTGAATATACCCTCAAAAATCGGTAACTCTTACGGATTGAATATATCCCGTCAAATCACTTACCTCAAAGTAGACTGAGTGCCGCCAATACTGGCAGATGGCATAGGGCTCCAGCCCTAGGATGCGCGCCCACCTCCGACCTGCGTGTACTTTAACTTATTAGTATTCTCAAGATCCAATACCACGCACGTGACCGGAAAATCTGCTTCGCGCGCCAATTATTCAAAAAAAATTTTCCCTAGTTCCAAACCTCTTCTACACCAGAAGAACATATCAAAAATGCCTCCAAAGTTCGACCCTTCTGAAGTTCAATACCTTTACTTGAGAGCCGTCGGTGGTGAAATCGGTGCATCTTCCGCTTTGGCCCCAAAGATCGGTCCTTTGGGTTTGTCCCCAAAGAAGGTCGGTGAAGATATCGCCAAGGCCACCAAGGACTTCAAGGGTATCAAGGTTACCGTCCAATTGAGAATCCAAAACAGACAAGCCGCTGCCTCTGTTGTCCCATCTGCTTCCTCTCTTGTCATCACTGCCTTGAAGGAGCCACCTAGAGACAGAAAAAAGGAGAAGAACGTCAAGCACTCCGGTAACATTGCATTGGAGGAGATCTTTGAGATCGCCAGACAAATGAGAGAGAAGTCTTTCGGTAAGAACTTGGCTTCCGTCACTAAGGAAATCTTGGGTACTGCTCAATCTGTTGGATGCCGTGTCGACAGAAAGAACCCACACGACATCATTGAGGCTATCAACGCTGGTGAGATCGATGTTCCAGAGAACTAAGCTTTTTATAAATAGGGTTTTAATATCGTTTTACGACTGAGTGACTTTGGATGTAGAGTATGCATTGCACGCTATGTTGTATCAATAATCTTAATTCACAGCTTGGCTTCTGTCAGGTGAGTGCCTTCTGAATGCTTGAAGAAATACGAAGATCACATGAGGATTAGCGTTGGCCTAAAAGGGAATAAGTATATGTTTTACTGGGAAATGGTCTTCCTGGAGAAGAGCTCGCTTCCTATATTGGCCATAAAATTGGCATGCTCACCAACGTTTTGATGAGGCACAGATGTTTTCTCCCCACAGCGCACGTCACGCTCTACCGAGGCGAATCAAGCTCACGTGAGCGTACTCCCCATATAAACATATTGCTACATTCCTCTCCCACCCTGTCATTAGAATCATCACACAAGCTCAAATGTCGGACTCAATCGGTATGCGTTCAAGATAATTCCACCTCCTCCGCTCACTTATGGGCGGGCCCCTTATTGTGGCTCAAATGTAAACAATAATACTAACAAACAAAGATAGGGTTTTTGTGAAAGCTATCACCACAATCAAAGCATTGTCCTCTCGGTCGACTCATGGACTGTTGCCCCGACCACCTGCTGAGAATAGAATCAAGTTGTATGGTCTATATAAGCAAGCCACGGAAGGAAATGTCGAGGGAATTATGCTAAGACCCGACGGCTCAACCATGGAGGACGAAGGAGCCAAAAAGAAGTGGGATGCGTGGAAACGAGAGGAGGGTCTCTCCAAAACAGAGGCGAAGCGAAATTACATTCTGTACCTCATAGATACGATGAGAGTTTACGCCAGTGGAACCGTGGAATCAAGAGAGTTACTCGGCGAATTGGAGTATTTGTGGGACCAAATCAAGGATGTTACCTTCACTGATGAATTTTCGCCTGTGCATGGCTCGAACATGAACTTCACGCGTTACAATGTCGCCCCGCTGGTTTTGTCTAATGTCGATCAATCCGACAGATTTTCGACGGGAACGCCATGGCCTTTGCAAAGTAACTACACTGCACTGGTAACTAATCAGCAATATAGAAACAACTTGGAACAGATTTACCTGCATTCCAGAAGAAACACGCAGCTTTCGATGAGCGAGATGTTGAGTCAAAGACAACAAGCAATTAGAGGCTCTGCTCTGGATGTTCATGGGCCGCAGGCAGCGCCTCAGAACTCTGACGAGTTTCGCGTTTGGCAGGGCCAGATTAATCTGCTTATCGGAAAACTTAGTAAAGAAGTTGCTGAGAAAAAGTCTGGGCATTATGCTTATCAAGAGTCTCGAAGGAATAGTGAGGATGAGGATCCTCACGAACTTCTCAAGAGGAGAATCATAAATGTTCTCAAAGTCGTGGGATGGAAAGCTTTACGTTTCTTAAAGAATGTTGCCATAAGCCTGTTTACACTCCTATTTCTCGTTTGGCTAGTGAAGAAGAACGTTTTGGTGGAGAGAACAATTGTGAAGAAGCAACTAGGAGGCAAGCAACTGAAGGAGCTTGTCATCAACATGGTGATAAACACCAACGAGGACAAGTGGTTTGTGCGCTTACTTACTATTTTGAATACCTTTGTTGGGTTTGTTTAGCTATGCTTGCCAACAAGTGTTGCCGGACAACATGGAGCTTTATATATTGTACTTCACTGCGTCTGAAGACTTGCGGTCAGACAACTTATCAATCCGACACAGCCTACCTCAGCCTTACGCTTCTTGCATCAATGTACGGAAGTTCACACATAATTCAAGCCAATTTAAGTGACTAAATTTTTTGCAGTCTTTTCACTTTTACGTTATGTATTACTTTGCTCGTCTCTCCTGTGCAATGTTAGTAGCATCGTCTCAACACCAGTACATGTCAGATTTACGCGATAATTATTCTCACTTTTTGAGAACCTCATCACCTGCATCTGAAAAAACTCATCTCTTCAAAGTGAACTATCATGGATATCCACAGGTGCAGATTTGTGGATTATACTCCGCATACCATAACTGCGCTGGCCTTCTCCCATGCTAGCGATACCTCGAAAGTCGCCCCTTCTGGGTTGCGCTTCGCTGTGGGAAGATCAAATGGTGACATAGAAATTTGGAATCCCAGATACAACTGGCTCCATGAATTAACTCTACCGGGTGCTCGTGGCAGAGCTATCGAAGGTTTGGTGTGGGCACATGCAAAGGGCGAAAACCCACGTCTTTTCTCCATCGGTGGCTCAACTTACATCACAGAGTGGGATTTAAAGACTGGCAGGCCAAAAGCAAACTTGAACTGCAATGCCGGAGTGGCTTGGTGTATTGACGCAAATTCTGATGGTACCCGTTTGGCGGTAGGATGCGATGATGGAAGTGTTGTTGTCGTGAACATTGCTGGTGGAAGCGGCGTCATGGAGTTCGAATTCATATGTCAAAGACAGGACCAAAGAGTTTTGGGCATATGCTGGTACGACAATGACATTTTGATTGGTGGCTGTGCCGATGGAAAGGTTCGCTCTTGGTCCGTGACCGGCGATAATAAGGGCCAGATCCTCAGCTCTGTTAGGGTTGATAAGCTGAAAACCGAGTCGACTTTGGTTTGGTCCATCGTGGCCTTGCCTACGCGTAATCAATTTGTTACCGGAGACTCTACGGGCTCTGTGAAGTTTTGGGACATCAAAACATCCACCCTTATACAAACATACGCAATTCATGATGCGGACGTGTTGACTCTAACCAAGGATGCTTCTGAGGAGAAGGTCTTTTCTGCAGGTATAGACAGAAAGATCCATCAATTCTCTTGGTTAGAAAAAAAATCAAAGAAAAGCTCGAAATGGATCCATAACTTCAACAGACTCTTACATCTGAATGATGTGAGATCGCTTTCTTTGTTTGAGAGCAAAGCTTACAACTTTTTGGTATCGGGTGGTGTCGAGAGATCGATTATCGTTCAATCTGTGGAAAACTTCTTGGAGGGACCTTACAAGAAAATTCTCATGGATCAGCAGTTGTCGAACATCAAGTTCAACCCTCTATTTAATCTTGTTGCATTATTCCAGGATCAAACCGTCAAAATTTGGCGCTTACAAGATGATAAACACAAGCTAGTCGCCAAGTTGTCTTTGGCTGATGATGACAATATTACTTCGATCGATATCAGCGGTCTTTACAAATCGCAGCCTGTCTTGGCTGTCTCCACCATAAACTCGGTCAAAGTGTTCTTGTTGGAAGACTTGGACCAGAAGTATAAGATTCACAAAATCAGAGATCCTTCTTTTGAGTCTGTTGTCAGCGGAGCCAAGAACGTGTTTTTCTACAATGATACCAACCTTGTTATTCACACTCCAGAAGACGAAATTTACAAGTTTATTCTCAAGGGACCAGAGTCGATAGAGTTGGAGGACGAAATTGAGTCCCAGGTCGAAGATGGAAAGGATTTGAGAGCCGGTTTCGATCACTACAACAATATTCGCTCGATCGCCGTTTCAAAGGACTTTGGCAAATTGGCAGTTTTGAGATTTAACAATTCGGTTGAGTTGTTACCTCTCCTAGGAGACAGCAAACCCCGCACTTTGGCCACTCTTTCCAACACCGTTCACTTGATTGAATTCACCGATAATGACACTTTGTTGATTCTCACTGAGGAAAACAAGTTGTTCGAGTTTAACACTGATGAAGCAGAAGAATCCCTCTTGACTGAATGGTCTCAGCGCAACAGTGAAGTCTTGCCTCTCCAATTTTTGAAGCTGGAGCAGAGGCCACAAGGAATATTCACACAAGGAAGCAAGGCTTGGATTTTTGGTAGCCAATGGGTGTCATTCTTTGATTTGAGTCTTAATATTGCGATCGCCAAGAACTATATTGATAAATCGAAGAAGAGAAACAACGATGGTTTGAGCATTCGTGAGGCTGAAGAGAACGGAAACCTCAAAGGGGATGAAGAGAACTTTCTCGATAGGGAAATGAAAGAGGCACTGATCAAGAGAGCGGAGAAGGAAGTTGAAGAAATGATTGGAGAAGATAAACAAAATGTACCATTCTGGTACACCCAAAAGTATCGCCCAATCTTGAAGGTGGGCTCTTGGGGGGACAATGAAATTGCAGTCGTTGAGAGAGAAGCTTTTGCCTTGCCTACAACCTCAGCATTCGAGGCAACTCATTTTAAAGTGTAATTTTACATATATTAATTGCACAGCATTCTGTACGCGAGACGTAGGTCATCTGTTAGCTCATTCGACCTTTGGGCAGATTCTTGCACCCTGGAAGAATACTCTGGCAGCACTTCCAAGGCCCATCAAGCACTTTTGTGGATTATTATTGCCATCGTGGTCGTCTTTCAAGTAGCCATGGTCTTTCTTTCCGCCAAATTCCTCCTTGTACTGTTTTTCGTAGTTGTCTTTGAAAGTACGGTTAGGCTCAAAGGTCTGAATGTACAATCCATCCTTAGGATCCTTGGCATACTTGTAAAACATTTTCAAGTGACGTTCCACTTCTTCGGCAATCTTGTGTGCCAAGTCGCCTGGCACGTCATTCTCAACGTAGAGTAAGTAGTCAGCCAAACCTTCTATGATAAGCTGGGTCCAGTATGAAGGATCACGCCAGTATCTTTGGTCATCAGGGTAATCACGGTCGTAAAATGGCGAGTTTCTGTTGATTGAGGCCTTTGCCAAGTCTTCTGCAATCTCCTTCCACTTCTTGTCACCGGTGATTTTGTACAAATGGGCTGCACAAGACAAAGTAGTACCAGTATTGTAGGTAAGCTTGACCTCGTCAACCTTCATCCCGTCTGGCTGAATACCGTCTTTGATACACTTATCATTGGGGTCTTGGAGGGTCTTGATTTGCCAATCGATACATTTGATAGCAAAGTCAACGTAGACCTTTGACTCCTCAGGCAAGAATTTGGAGATTTGCAAGCAAGCCTTGGCGACTTCGGCAGTTGTACAAGAGTTCACGTAAGCTTTGGTAACATGCCATTGCACACCTCCAATCCCTTTATGCCATCCGCCCATCAAAAATCTCACCAATTCACGGCTCATATCCAAATATTTCTTCTCTCCAGTCACTTCGTAGGCAGTGATCATTGCACTAGCAACCTGAGCATCATCATCGTAGTAAATGTCACCATCGCTGCCTCCATTCTCAGCGGCCGAAAAACCCTTGAGATGAGTGTTCTTATACTTGGAGAAAGACTCAATGGCAGGTGCAATCAATGGCTTGAGCTCTGGATATAATCTTGCACCATCGACAATTGCCTGTGCAGCAACGGAAACTGCCCAAACAACAAAGCGGTCGTCGTTGTAGCATCCTGAACATTTCTTTTTGGCCACAAAAGTTTTCTTGCTTGAGTTGTAGAATTCCAACCACATTCCACGAGCAGTCGTGTAGCCCTCGAGACCAGGATTGCTCAAAGTCATAGTAATTGTTGTAAGTAGAAGTCTAGTAGATAAGAAGTTGAGTGCTTGAGTTTCGCGCTCAACGGTTGCTACCCATGTGTTGCTATCGCAATACATGAGTGACGTAATGAAGATCTCAGCTGCGAAAACGGCGGCTTCTTCTTCAACTACAGCTCCGAGAAATAACGTTACACACTTTGAATTTGGGATGTATATAATTGGAGCTGCCCAAATTGCTTCAACTTGAGAAAGTGTCTCTAATATCTTTTTGGTATTTTTAATGCATGTTTTTTTTATCTTGGAAGTTATCCGAGGGACTCTATTTATGTACAAATCGTGTAAAAGTTGCGAAAAAGTGAAATGAGTTAATACTGTCGAGACAGTTTTTACCTATACAACAAAAAAACAGCTGGAACCCATTATATAGGAAAATTATTGCAATAGGTTTTGACAAGAGAATCACATTTAATAAGGGTAACAAATTTGGGCTTGTGCAAATAAAGGGAGTTTAAAAGGCACTTGATGAGATTGACTTTGGGTACAACTTCGCATTTATGTAAAAGAATCTCGCCATAAGCTGAATTCAGCTTGGCATACGCAATCACTGGTGTTTAGCATCTTAGGAGTGTAAGATAGGCCTATGTGCACTCACAGCTTTGGAATCGACCCACTTCAAGAATGGCTTGGAAAATTCTGGAGCAATAATGCTTCAGAAAATCTTAGATATTGGACGAGTAAATCCTGAACACCAGTGCCACTGTGAAGAAGAATAGAGCTAAGTTGACTCTGCTCTAAACTGTATAGTGGCCCGTGACAATTGTTTATTCAGAAATGGCTCTTTGGCCGAGCGGTCTAAGGCGGCAGACTCAAGTTCTGTTATCGTAAGATGCGCGTGTTCGAATCACGCAGGAGTCATTATTTTTTAGCTTTCTGCTTTCAAATATTTTTACTCAGCTTAAAGGTTTATCAGACTCAGGGCTAAATTGAATTAATGAATTAAAAATTCTATTATACACATATATGTTCCAAATGTGCACCAGATGATGCAGGATTTACTTGGCATCCAATGGCTTTCTGGCAATGTACAACATCATTGGAGTGAAGAGCTTTTGTTGTCCACCAGCAACTAAGTTGACGGCAGCATCCTCTAAAGCTCCAGTCACCTGCTTGGAGCCCTTTGGAGCAAGGCCAATCTTCTCCATCAAACCAACCATCTCAGTAGTGATCATTCTACCAATACGGGAAGTTCTGAAGATGGTGAAGTAGTCAGACAAGGTCTGCACGTACTTGAGTTCTCCAGACAATGGGTAGTACCAAGGAATGTCGTCGTCAACATCAGCCAAGTCCTTCTCGTATTCGATGTCGAAACCAACATTTCTCAAAGCCTTATCAGCGACTTCTCTCTTGTACATCTTTGGAATACCGTCACCCACCTCGATTCCGTAGGCAATTTTACGGTGCTCCTCATTGGTTTCGTCATAAGCGTCAGTCATGACCCATTCGTAAACACCGAAAACTCCACCAGGCTTCAAAACCTTGTAGATTTCGGAGTAGACACCCTCCAAAACAGGTGCATGCACAGTGGCCTCGATAGCGTAGACAGCATCGAAGGACTCTGGCTCGAAGTCCATTTGCATGAAGTCACCTTTGACGTAAGACAATTTGTGATCCAACTTATACTTTTGAGCATAGTGGTTTGCTCTCTCGATCTGGTAGTCGTTGTTGTTCAAACCGACGATGGTACAGTCAGTGAATCTGCAAATCTCTCTACCTGGACCACCAACTCCGCAACCAACATCCAACACCTTCATGTTTTCGTTGATGTTCATCTTGTGGGCCAAGAAATGCTCGTGTCTAGCAGTAGCTTGTCTAAAAGCCTCTCCCTTGTAGTAACGAGAGAAATGGAAGGAAGAGCCCCATCCGTACTCGTAAAAGTCGGTGACCAAGTTGTAGTAGTGAGCCGTCAATTGGGAGTAGTCGCCCAATCTTTTGTCCTCATCGTCAGTGGTGACACCTCCATCCCAGTGCTTGAAGTAGCCCTCGTTGGCGACATCAGAGGCCTCGTTCTTCTTGGACATGAGGGCACCAAGTCCGGACTTCTTGTATGACTCACCGTGCATGGCCTTGGCGAAGTCGCGGTCCTTCTTAAAATCTTTCTCTGCTAATTTGACTGAAGACATGTTGAGGAATATCTATAAATTTTTCGAGTTGTTGAAACTTGAGAAAATGAATTAGTGTTGGATTTACGTGCGACGTCTTTTATGAAAAATGCGTTTAGGCTCGTACAATCGTTTACGCGCCTCCTCATAATATGCAGGATTTTATATTGTACATCTCCATTTGTTTTGCCTCGTATAACATTTCGTATAGCTTTTTTCGCGATGCAAACGCGTTAGTCGGTTTAGTCACGTGCTCCATAAACAAAGCATACACCCATGAAGACGGCATGTTTCTCTTTTTGACTGCTATGAAGCTTTCATTTATGGCGGAGAAGGTTCGCTATATCACTCCTCCATATCTATATCTATATTGTAGTTCACATTTTCCTCCTCGTCAAGCATTTTATCGATTGCAGCCAAGTCAGAGGTAACCCCAAGACTCTCAGGGTTCTCGGGATTCTCGGCAATCTCGGCATCTGATTCCTTCTCAGTCTCTGCTGGTTCTGCTAGCGCCTCACGCTCCTCAGTTTTAACAACCACGTCCTCTTTATTGTTGGGGACTAGATGTGTTGCAGCACGTGCCAGGACAAACAGAATCTCATCTTTCTCCTTCTCCTCCTTCTCTTGAGCTTTCTCGTGGAGCTCTTTCACTTGAAATGCTAATTTTTCAAGCGCTTTATCTGCAGCTGCATCAAAAACAAACTCAGGCTGGTCCTGGCTGTTGGAAATGAGTTGTTTTGTGTCATCAACGGCGTTCTTCAAACCCAACAAAACCTCTGAGCCCAAATCTTCTGATAGAGAGAGTCTATTGAGATTCATCAAAATAGACCTTTTCACAGCTTTAGACGAGTCTTGCTCCACGATTTGGAGTAGTTTTATTGCTAACCAGAAGTGTGCCATGCTTTTCTTGGACGACTCAGGCGAGCTATTGACAACGCTATTAGGATCGCACCAATATATGAGCTGCTGAAGCACGTTGGTTGGTGAAGGAAGGTTTTTGTGATCGCTAAATTCACCACTCGTCCTGAAGAGTCTGTAGAAACAATCACCAGCGACGTTGCTAAGCTTAGTCTGATGCGTAGCATGACTGAAGCAGTAGACAGGAATACAGAACGCCAACGTCTGCTTGAGTTCTTGATTTTCTGAATTGACCGGGTTAAAGTAGGATAGAACAAGGATCTCGAGTAAAGTCGTCTCCTGCAGAACCTCCTTTCCTTCATCCATGTCTTCATCTCCGAATCCATTGAGAAGGTCCGCTAAGAAAAGTTTGCATAATCCCTCAGCCACGACAGCCTGCAATCTTGGCATATGGTATGCTTTAAGCAAACTGTAGAATAATCTTGCTAAGGAAAGCGAGTCCACGGCATCGTCATCTTCCACATTGAGGACGCTCACTCCATGAGTAGACAAAATATCAAAAATTATCTTCATGCACAAGATTTTAAGATTTTCATCATGTGCCTTCGAAGCACTGATACCAAAAAATTTCAAATTTGACGTACCCAAGCCTTTGTCTATGAGTGTGAAAAGCCCAAGTGTTTTGTACCCCAATAAACGTATTTGCCCGCTTTGGGTATTCGCTAGAGCTGGGCGGATTAGAGTATCAATAAGCGTATCAAGTTGATAGCTATTGGAACTCGTATCTTCCGCCACTTCCAAGTAGTGCTGAAGTATAGTCAAGCATTGAATGAGTAGGTTGTCGGGTGGTTGTGACGGTGCAACCTTTCTCTTCTTGGATGCCCCACTTGAACTCTCCTCGCTATCGCTTTGTCTTGCGTCATCCACGTCTGGTTCATTTTCTCGATCGTCATCGCTCTGAAATAGAGAAATCGCGGAAACAAATGTTTCTTCGTTTTCATCTAGTGAGGAATCTCTGATGTCCGTAATGATCTCGGTGATCAATTGCGAAAAGTATCGTTCGTCTGTTGAACTCTTTCTCAAAATTTTGACGCAAAGAGCAATAATCACACCAGTGAGGTTACTGCTTCTCATTGCATTGGTGATGATAGGCATGAGTCTTCTGGTACCAGCAACGTCCGCGAAGTCACACCCGCTTACCACAGATAAAAGTTGTTCAATTACGAACTCCAAGTCCCTCAACTGGTCTCCAAATGGAGAATATTTTCCCTCAAGATCAGCTTTAGTCTCAATGTATTTCTCACGCTCTTTCATGCGGTGAGCTTGAGCTCGCTCAGTATCTTTAAGTCCCTCAGACAAATCTGCAATGGAGTCTTTATGCGCTTCTATGGAACTTGCGGCTTTCTCAATTTCGAAATTCAAGTCTTTGATCTCCAAATTTAACTCGCTTATTCTCTGTGATCTTTCCTCCGCAGACAAGTGGTCAGATTTCTTATTAGATTTCAAAGCTGATAACATCTCTGTGCGATCCCTGCAATCCGACTCCAAACCTTCCGCATGGAGTTTGAGTTGAGATGAAAAAGCGTAGTCTTTTTCAATTTTACGCTTTAGATCTCTTAGTTCCCCTGTTCCGGTCTCTATCAAGCGGTCGAATTTCTCGAGCTTCATCTCATGTTCTTTGTACTCATCAACTAATTTCTCGTTTTCTTTCAACATTGAATCTCTCAATTTAAAGTACTCCAGGGCCAAGAATGAGAGTTTTGTTAATTCCGGGACATTCTTGTCGATGGCTTCATGGAGATCATGCTTCTGGCAAAAGTCAAAGTAGGTCCTTACAAAGAAAGCCTTTTCAACCGTGAGTTCTTTCCAAAACGAGAAAGGAATGTCCATTGCGAGAATACCATCTTTCTTTTGTTCGAAAACGATGTCCATTACCAGATGCGCCACTCCGCTTTCGACTACCTGCAAATGCTCCAAAAGTTCAAGAATATCATCATGGGATTGCGGTAGCCAGGATTTAGTGAGCATGGACACGGCTGCTGATTTGACGCTTTCATCACGGTCATTCAAGCCCCACCTTAATAACTCCTCTCGTAAGCTCGTGTCAATATCCAAAAACGATGGGATCTCTTTCGCAATGCGAGAAAATACCAATCTCCTGTTGATCGAGTTAACATCTCTGCCCCGCTCTAGTAAGCTGGGAATGGTGGTTTTAGATTTCAAAAGATTCAACATCGCTGCCCTTCGAACCTCGGGAGATTCATCGTGTTGAAGCGCTTTGATCAAGGAGGTTGTGGCAGGGTTTTGTTTTCCATTGCGGGCCTCATCAAGATATTGAAATCTGGAGACGGCCACAACAGCTTGTATTCTGACAATGGATTCCTTGTCATGTAGCCTCCGGTTTAGAGAATATCGAAGCGCCGTGAATAACTGCTCATCAATTTCGGTAATGTAGTTGACCAAGTATGCGAGCAACTGTACAACACGATACCGCACGTCTTTAAATTTCGACTCGATCCCCCGGAGAAGAAATCGAATCAAGTAATCAACGAACTCGGCAGAAACACTTTCTAAGGAGTCTTCATCGTCGTCTGACATTGAGTCGTTTTTCCTGGGCGTGGGGTCCTCTGCTTCTTCTTTGACGAGAGTGGCAACAAACACAGAGCAGAATTTGGCAATACGGTCAGCAGACGGGGAGCTTTTTTTGAAGTTGAGTATTTTTGCAATGAGCTTCGTAATCTGGAAGTTGAACAGCTCCTCAAAGTCCAATTCTATGGCTCTGACCTGAACCCTTCTTAAGAGTTTCACGAGCTTTCTATGCCCAGATAGCGTTACTTGGGCGTCTCCAAAGATGTGTGCCGTTGCATTTTGAATATCCAGAAATCCCTTGTACTTGGATATGGTTTTTAGTGACGGCTTGCTGGTGATCATGGTGCAATTATTTTGTGTATCTGGTGTTGGTAATGCTAACCTTTAATGTAAATAAACAAGATTGATAGATGCAGGTGATTCAAGTCGCAAGAAATCAGACGCGCAAACCTTTTTGCCAGTGAGCTTTTCTGATGAAGTAAGCGATTAATACATGACTAGACTAGAAAATTTTACTCGGACAACTTCTGATCATCATTCTTACTGTGACCATTGACTTGGGAATTGGTCATGGGTTGAGAGATCAACAAAAAAAAAATTGAGTGGTACGGGAATCGAACCCATGTCTAATGCTTGGAAGGCATTAATGCTAGCCACTACACCAACCACCCCAATTTGTGCAAGATAATAAAACCAAGATGTTCATATTCGAATAAAGCTTGTCATCAAAAACCTATCCCTTATTCTCCGTGAATATTTCTCTTATTAGTAGAGTTCGAGGGGTGCCTATATATGCGCTGTTGTTGTTTCAGGCGCTCATAAGCTCGAGGGTTATACACCTCTAAGTCGCTATCATACTCCAAAGCGAAGAGCGCGAAATCGTTTACAACTTTCACCTGCGCTCATAGAAGTTCCTCCCGTTAATTCACTGATTTCCACGGAA
Organism: Metschnikowia kipukae; assembly: GCA_002370135.1. Lineage (NCBI taxonomy): Eukaryota > Fungi > Ascomycota > Pichiomycetes > Serinales > Metschnikowiaceae > Metschnikowia > Metschnikowia kipukae. The sequence continues at coordinate 1,609,675 of NKZJ01000153.1, read as the reverse complement.
TATGGCTAAGAGTAAGTGTTATTACCATAATACCAACCAAGATTAAAAGAAACTAACATTCTAGGCCCTCATTATGTTGACGTGACGGACCGCTTTTTCAAGCGCGTTCTGACGATGGAAACTGGCAAGGTGATTCTTACTCCAGACTTTGACATGTTGGAGGGCGCTCGAGCTCTTGAAATTGGCAATTCACGTCTCGACACTGGTTTAATAAAACTCAGTCAAGAGGAACTTGAGTTCGATTCTTCTGCAGGTCAGTCACTCGCCCGAGTAGTCACCACAATGGATCAAATCTTGGTCTCGTGCATGACATGGATGCGAGGACTGCCATTGCTGGTGACTGTCTTGAGTTGCAGATATGTGCTTGATATTCTTTCAAATTATAAAGAGAAAAAGCTGGTGAGGCTGTCGACATTTGTTAACCTGCGGCTCCATAAAGAAGATTACACTGTGTCAGAGGATGTCGAGTCTCGTTATGTGAACACTGTTTTGAGAGCATTTGTTCTCGGGATTTCGAAGTTTATTGGCTTTGCAATAAGAATTGGGACGGAGGTGCTCTACGAAGAGGAAGATATGGTAACGCAAACACTTGGCCTAGATTTCTTGAGTCAAGCATCTCCTCAAATGGTTTTGATTGAGATTGAAGCAGCGGAAAGATGGCTTCTCACTAATAAGGAAGCCAAAGGCGATCCAAACTTCATACTGGCGATGTATTACTTGAGACTTGCCAAACATTTGATCACTTTCGACGATATAATGACTTTCGAGATTAACTTGTTCAAGGGCCAAAGAATTGAGGGTTTGAATTTTGTCAAACAAGCTGTTTCTGTGATAGAATTGCTCCAGAAAGGTGAACCAAGCGATACTGTCCCATTTGCGTTTTCAAAATTCGTACAGCTCGACCAAAATAACAACAATAATCCAAGCAAGATCATGAGAATGGAGCGATCTCAGGCATATAGAAACTTGACACAGTTTCTACAAACTGTCGACAAGATTGTGTCGAGACTTTCTATGCTTGAAAATTACACGCAACTCGAACAATTTTTGGTACATTACGTGAGCCACGATCTTGCAGTTAATGATTGCGCTCTTGCAAGGGGAATTTTCCAGCTATTTCTCATAAGAGATGACAAATCCATAGCAGGGCTGGGCGAAGACGTAAGCTCGATTGGGCTTAAGGCAATGGAACACATATCTTTATGCGGCAATTCTATCATGGATCCTTCCCAATGGAACATCCAAAAATCATCTGATGTCGCAGCCACAAAAGCAGAGTGTTCTAATAAACTCATGGACTTATTTAACGATATTGAGTCCGCAACTTACCACAAGCTCAGCCTCTGCGGTAATAATAGGTGCCGTCAGCGTCAATTGAGTAACCGCAACATCACAGTTCTCGATATATTGCAACACAAAGCAGAAACCTTAGAGATAGAGCTTTTTGATCATGGCATTGGCGACAGTTTCACACAAAACTCAACGGACCTACCGGCTCTTGGAATCAGCTCCTACTTATACTACAAAAAGTTAGAAACCATGATTGATGTCGTTTTGAGCGGGTTTGAACTCGACTTGTACCAAACTGGAGAAGCATCAATGATGTTCTGGCTTGCATCAGAGTTAGCTGCATATTCGAACATTCATCTCAGCACAAGGCTAAGCGAGATTAATCAGGCAAAATGCCTTTCCATCAACTCGCTTCCTAAGAAAATGAAAAAAATCAAAGCAGGCGAAAAACTAGAGGCGATGAAGTCAAAGTATCGCTACTTAAAGGCGTCCTGCTTGCCGATATTAGAGTCAAACGTTAACTATATCCATAAGTTCGCAATTCTTGAAAAGTCTGCGTTGCAGGATATATGCGGAGGAATTGCCATTGCCATCATGCTTCTCAAATTTATAAATGGCTCGCCGCAGAGAAATGAGAGTCTGCTCGTGAATCAGGAAAGATTATACAACTTGCGGATGAAACCGTGGGCCTCCGTTGGGTCGCCGCCAATTCCAAATTATGAGCTGTATCATCAGAGGCACGGATACTTGGAGAAAGCCGAAGGTGAAACTGCTCGCAAAGCTTTGAGTCATGCCCGCAACATGTTGAGGAGTGGTGTCATAAGCGTGCAAGAACTTTTAGAGAACTTAGAAAGAGACACTAACTTGAGAAAAAGATTAGTCTACGGAAACAGCAAAGAGATAGAGAATTACTACAGGAAGCTTCAAGCAACAGCAAGAGCATATGAGCATCAGCTAGACTGCGTCAACGACAAAGATCACACCAGAATCAAAAGGACAGAAATGTTTCTACCAGCTTTCCCCATGTTCTCTTCGAAAGAGTTGGAGAGGGACACACTCAAAAAGTTTCAGCAATAATTTCTTGGGATGTCAATGGTCAGGTGCTTCTTTCACTAATGAAAGGTCATGGCTGTGAATGCAGTCCTTATTTTGGCTGCGCATTAAGCAGCGGCCTCCACAGATTGCAAATTCGGTCCAATCCAATGCGCGGAGCGGAGATATCTACTTTGGGCATTCTCGGATTACATGTCGCAGCCGATGTTGTCTAAAGACTGGTGGCATTGAAAAAGTGAAAGATTTTAAGCTCGATTCCCATATTGATCGGTCAGATGTAGCTTTATTGATGAAAATGAATCTGTTTATCCTGTATGTCGTTTGAAAACCTTGATGCAGAGAAGAGAACAGAAAAAAAAAAAAAGAAAGCCACATTTGTCAGCAGCTCGCTGGGTAGCACGGACCAACATCTTTTATTTGAGAATTGAAAAAAAATTACTGGCAACAAATAAATGAATTTCTCTCAACTTAAAGATCTATGATCGTTTTGGCTGATCTTTTCTCTCTATGCTACGTCTTTCTGAATCTACCACCCTTGGGTGTGGGTTACGGAGAAGTCTGCATATATGTCACCAATATCCGCGCCGGTGCGCACGTATGAATCACTGTATAAATACGAGTAAATTCGTACGGCTTCTTCGATTACGGAAAATTTGATTCTCATTATACCTCAGTCGATTATAGCTCTCTCAATTTCTACTTCTTTGAGTCGAACTATTGGAAGCATATCGAAATCACGCTCCTCGATTATCGACACTAATCGGCAGAACACTCATACAATAATTTGCCACCGAATTCGAAAAGAATTTATCTCCGCAATCTTTTAAGTCGTGGCAGGAGCTTTCAGCAGCCACACTCCCATTTTGAAACTAGTTTTAAGACATGTCTGAATTCAAGAGATCTATCAATGAAGTGTCTGATGACTCCACTCATGATGACAAGAAACTTCATACCAAGGCGGGTCGTAAACCCATAGAGACGGAGCCGAAGTCCAAGAGAACTGCTCAGAATAGAGCTGCTCAGCGAGCCTACAGAGAGAGAAAGGAACAGAAAATGAAAGACCTTGAAACCAAGGTAAGCCTGCTTGAGGACTCGAACCTCAAGGCTCTTGAGAAAATCGAGCTTTTGAAATCCGAGTTGAGTCGCTACAGAGGTCATTCGGATTTTTCTGACTTGAACTTGCCCAAGACCCCAATGCAATTTAATTCAGTCAACGAGCCAAGCGCCAAGCCCGAGCTAGCAGATGCATCTCACGATCGAACTTGGACTAGAACAGCTTCGAGCGAATCAGACATTCCTTCCAATTCTTCAAGAACGCACATCCCTGACTTGGTGAGCGGCTCATCATCTTCAACAACACCCCTCAATGACAATGTGCTTGTGTCGCCCGACTCGAGTTCAAGTGATAACTTCAATCTACCAACAGATGGAAAGTTCAATAATCAAAAATTGAGTAACCTTTTTGAGGAGGATACTAATCCTTTCTGCACTTCTCTTAATGAGGCTTGCGGAACGAGACAGAAGCCTCAACCCAAGTTTCATAGAACCGTTGAAGCTCAAACACCACAATACCAAAGTGAGATTTTCATGAATAATGTTTCTGCCGAATCGCCCTTCAGTGCCTTGAATGTACCCAACACCGATTTATCAGACCCATTTTTCAACAATCTTGAGTTTGGCAACAACACGTTACCAAATACAGAAGATTCATATTTGGACAAGTATTTGAACGAATTGAATGATGACAAGTTTGATATCTCTTTGGCATTAGGAAACCAAGCTTTTGACCCAGTGACCGAAGGCAAGCCATTCGCTTCCGCGGCAGACCCTCTCCTGGGCCTAGTGAATGAGGAGTCAGTTTATGACCCGCTTAATCTGGTGAACACAGATTTTAACTTCAATGAATTTGTGAAAAGCTCATACTCTACATCTGACAGCTCGAGGGCCAATTCAGTGGCCGGAGGAGCAAAGGCGTTATCCTCTATTACGAGTTTCGACAGTCCTAGAATTCTTGAGGAGGCCGAGGAGGATGACAAGCAAGAGACGGTTCCGGCTCCCGAGCAGACTTTGAAGTGCTCGGAAATTTGGGACAGAGTGACTGCTCATCCGAAATATGCGGACATTGATATTGATGGATTATGTAGCGAGTTGAAGCTGAAGGCCAAATGCTCAGAGAGAGGAGTGGTGTTGAATGCAAGTGATGTCAATCAACTTCTAGAAAGCTCTGCATTGCGTCACTGAGTTAAGCAATGGCTGACAGACATTAGCTGGTCTACAATGTTTGTGTATGTGTGTGTTTTTTTTTTTTGCTTTTGGTTACGATTTACAATATACAAAAATTATCCCCCCAGCGTAACAGTGAAGAAGGTGCGCAGTGTGGAACACTCGCGAGTAGGCCGTGCCAAAAGCGAGGCTCGCACTACTGCGTGAGAACCAATCACCGCAAGGATTTTTTCTGTTACCACAAAGTATAGCTATCTAGAAGGAGACACTGCACCATGTCCACCTCTATTTTTCGTACTATCAAGAATATCTCAGCCTCCGGTCTCAAAAGGGCAGCCTGGCAAATACACAGCCACAACGATACCAAGAGAGGATGGTTAGTGGGCACTGATGATTGGGGTAACAAGTACTACGAGACCGACGTCCCTGAGGAAATACACTTGAGAACGAGATGGGTGGAATACGCTGACTGGGGCGTGGACATTTCCAAAGTTGAGCCAGGATGGCACTACTGGTTGGGATACGGTACCAACACTCCACCTGACCAATTGCCAGCTGAGCAAAAAGCAGTGAGAGCGTACCCATTACAGAAGCACAAAGAAAACATGACTGCCACTAGAGGTGCCTACGTGCCATACTCCACTGCCAAGCCTAAGCATTCGGCATGGGAGCCAGTTGTGAGTGAGAGAGTTTAAGTCGTTTATGCATGTACAATAATGAATGAAGTTTGACAAATGAATGGATTGACAGTAATAAATGGGTTAAAGAGTTTGAGCCCAAGAATGAAGAGAACGCTCAGTTTGAAAGCGTCAGTGTAGTTTCGTGTTACAAGAATTAGTTTGCATCTGATATTTCAGACGATCAAGAAGTGAAGATAAATGGGCAGGGACCAGAAGCCATGATCTTCGGCGATGAGATGCATTCATAATGCAAAAGTCTCAAATAAGCTCCGATGCCACACAGCACATCTCTGTTTATGACCGCATATTGCTACCAATATTAGTTATTTATGACTATGACCAAATAAATCTCGATACTCCCAGGGGAGTGCATTTTAAGACCGGTGCGCCTCCATCGTCGCAAAATCTGCTCATCTCAACCACCACCAAAGCATGTCCGAGAACAAACAGCTCCCCTCATTGGCTGCAGATGCTGTTCTCAAACAGTCAGTGCCCATTCCAGATGATTTTGTCAAGGTGAAGGGTATCGACTACAGCCAAGATAGCGCGTACGACATGAAGGCCACGGACTTGATCCAGTCTATGAAGTCCATGGGCTTTCAGGGCTCTTCTGTTGGAAACGCATGCGATGTCATCAACGAAATGAGCCTGTGGCGTGGAAAATTGAAGGATGAATTGCCCGAGCACGAAAGAACTGGAGAGTTCGATGAGCAAGGGCGCCAAAAGGCCACCATATTCATGGGCTTTACCTCTAATTTGATCTCCTCCGGAGTCAGAGAGACTTTGAGATACTTGGTGCAGCACAAGAAGGTGAGCGCCATAGTGGCCACTGCAGGTGGTATTGAAGAAGACTTGATCAAGGTTTTGGCGCCAACTTACTTGGGAGACTTTACGCTTCCAGGAAAGGGCTTGAGAGACCAGGGCCTCAACAGAATAGGCAATTTGCTTGTTCCTAACGACAACTACTGTAAGTTTGAGGACTGGATTGTTCCAATTTTGGACAAGGTTTTGGAGGAGCAACAACAAGAGGCTGATAAGCTTGGCGCACAGGCGCTAGACGCCGATTCTCCAGCTGTATGGACCCCCTCGAGGCTCATCGACCGTCTCGGTAAGGAGATCAATGACGAGCTGTCTGTTCTTTACTGGGCACACAAAAATCAAATCCCAGTCTTCTGTCCTGCTCTCACTGACGGTTCTATCGGTGACATGCTTTTCTTCCATACGTACAAAGCATCGCCACAGAGATTTCGTCTAGATATCGTGGCTGATATCCGCAAACTCAATGCCATGTCTATTGCCGCATTTAAGGCCGGAATGATTATTTTGGGAGGCGGTTTGATCAAGCACCACATTTGCAATGCTTGCCTCATGAGAAACGGCGCAGATTGGGCCGTGTTCATCAATACCGGCCAGGAATTTGATGGTTCCGATGCGGGTGCTAGACCTGACGAGGCGATTTCTTGGGGCAAAATCAAGGCCGATGCCAAGTGTGTCAAGGTCTACGCGGATGTCACCATAGTGTGGCCATTGATAGTTGCAGCCACCTTTGCAGCGCAAAAGCCCGTTTAAGAACTAAACAAATGCTGCCATAACAGCTCATATACTATTAATAAATACCCATAAGGTTGATATTTTGTCAATAATATTTACTTCAAATGCTTCGCTTTCAATATTAACTTACCTCCACTTCTAATGCTGGAGCCGCGCTCATGAGTGGCCTGCTGGCGCACGCACCGTTTGGGTGCAAATCGTGCGAGCACCACACTGCTGGCACGTGTGGCTTGATAAGAGCCACGCCTCTCGGTCCAGAAATACTGCCCCACAGTAATCACGAAATACATAAACCTGTTCCAAAGAACCCCAAATTTGTGTTATAAAACTCAAACTTCCCATTGTTTACAGACATTGAGAAGAAGCAAACTAAAATAAACTATCCAATTGATTAGCCGTCCAAATTACCAAAAGCTCCCATGTCCCGCTACGACGAATTATTGCAAGCCATCAACGAAATTTTGACGGAGACCGGCGAGGCAGACAACTCTGCACTTCGTGAGAAGATGATTGCCCGCATGTCGCAATCAAAACCTGTTTCGGGCGATTACGATGATAAGTACTACTCAGACCATGCCACCCGCTACATTGACTTTACGTACGAAAACCCAACAATCTTCCACGTTGTGAAATATTTCTCCAAGAAATTGGAGTCAGCAGGGTTCAAGTATCTTTCTGAAAAAGCAAGCTGGGATTCGCTCTCTCCTGGAAAGTATTTCACCACCAGAAATGGTGTGTCCTTAGTGGCGTTCATCGTCGGAGATAAGTGGACCCCCGAGAAAGGTGTCGGCGCAATTGGCTCTCACATTGACTCCTTGACTGTTTCTTTGAAGCCCAACTCCACCAAAGCGAACGTGGAAGGCTACGAACTTCTCGGAGTTGCTCCATATGCGGGCACTTTGGGTTCCCTTTGGTGGGACAGAGACCTAGGCCTTGGTGGCCGTGTCTTGGTTAAGGAGAACGGTAAAGTGACCTCCAAGTTGGTGGACTCCACTCCTCACCCCATTGCCAAAATCCCCTCCTTGGCGCCTCATTTTGGAGCGCCTGCTGAAGGGCCATTCAACAAAGAAACACAAGCTGTTCCCGTGGTAGGATTCGATGGGCCACATGGCAAAGAAAAAGAGCCCACTGAAGAGGAGAAAAACGCCCCCCTTTATGGAAAACACTCATTGCAGTTGTTGCGTTATATTGCCTCACAAGCAGGCGTGGCTGTTGCAGACATTGCCGGCTGGGACTTACAACTCTATGATGTCCAAAAGGGTACTCATGGAGGTTTCAATAAGGAATTCGTGTTTGCTCCTCGTGTTGACGACAGAATTTGCTCTTACGCAGCAATCTCCTCTTTGATAGAAGCAGACGCTGCAGGCAAAGTGCCCTCTGATAACTTTTCCATAGTGGGATTGTTTGACAATGAAGAAATTGGATCTGGCACTAGACAGGGTATCAAGGGTCAGCTTCTCGAGAGCGTGGTCTCCCGCGTTGCTGGGTCTGATTTCTACAGCAAAGAAGGCGTGGACTTGAACGAAAGCTTAAAAGTTGCCTATGCTAACACGATTATTTTATCCGCCGACGTGAACCACTTGTTCAACCCCAACTTCGCAAGTGTCTACTTGGAACATCACAAACCTATTCCAAATAAGGGTGTCACCATTTCTTTAGACCCCAATGGCCATATGGCAACTGATTCTGTGGGATTGGCCCTCGCTGAGGAATTGGCCAGAATAAATGGAGACGAGCTCCAGTACTTCCAAATTAGAAATGACTCGAGATCTGGTGGTACTATCGGCCCTTTTATTTCCTCGCAGACTGGTGCTCGTACCATCGACTTGGGCATTCCTCAACTCTCTATGCATTCCATTAGAGCCACCGTGGGAGCCAAAGACATTGGCTTAGGAGTCAAGTTTTTTGCCGGCTTCTTCAAAAACTGGAGAAAGACTTACGATAGCTATGGCGACTTGTAATCAAGTTATTGCGAGTTGTAAGCACTAGACATGATCAGGCCCGCATAGAATTATTGCGTACTAAATTTGCACAACGTGCTTTGTTTAGATACATCTTACAGAGAATAAAAGTTCCCGTTTTGTTGTTAAATTTTGATTAATGCCTAATATTTACCGTAAGGCAGGTCTCCATTGTCTCGAATAGACTATGCAATCGCACAACTTGCAGGACTGTATGTATAGACTGGGGTATTTTCTCATCCGCTAACCTCCCGCAAACTAACATCCAAAGTAGACGAACACTTTAAATTTGAGTTATTATGGGTATGTGATGAATTCTTGGCATTGCAAGATGAATATTGTTTCTAAAACGACCCCAGTTATGTGAAAGGCTTTCATGCTAAGCTTATCGGTCTCAATGCGGCTACCTAGAAAGCACACGCTTCTTCAGATACTTACGTGTAATCTGAGCTCAGTCAGCAGAATCATGCCTTAGCGTTTAAGATTTCAGCACCAATGTGTCATTTGTTCCGATCAATAATACTAACTCATAGCGCCTCCCAAGAAGATGTCCCTCCAGGAGTTCTTTTCCGACGAGTGTATGTATAGCGATAGCTGGGCTTCCAGTCACCCATTGGGCGCGGGCTTCATATTCCCGGGAACCAGGTACTAACTTTATAGCATATGGTGGTTCATGGGCCGATGAAGAAGTTGATATGGCCTCTATTTCGGTGCCAATCGAAAAAAATCGGAACCACTATGGTAACGATAGTCGATTTGGTGGTGGCTACGGGTACGGCTCTAGTTTCGGAGGAGGGCATGGAAAACTTATGGATAACGGCCCTCCCTATATTGTAAAGCTATCTAACATACCCTTAACAAGCGATGACAGATTCATTGAAGACCTATTCCAAAGCAGATTTACCCCTCTTGTCAAATTCAAGATTATATTTGATCCAGCATCAAATCCGTTGGAGCTGGGAATAGTCAAAAAAATTGCATTCGTGGAGTTAAGATCATTTGCAGACCAAAGTAAGGTTTCTAGATGGCAGGATGTGGTTTTCAAAGGAACAAGGCGTGTTAACATCGAGATGGCGAACTTTCAAGACTTTCAATACTGTATGAGTTTCAATCAAGACAATAATGAAAGGCTTTTGCTGGTGGAGCAAGATTTTTTATCAGCCAGGCCCAGACATGGAAATTTTGAGGAAAGACCGAACGGTGGAAATCGGTTCAATTCAGGTGGTAGAGCTCCAGGCGGGATCCCCCTCGACGAGCTAACATTGCAACCAGGAAGACGTGGCGAGCGGGGTCCGCCAAATGGCTTTAATTTGAGGCTGCAATCTTCATCTGAGACCCCTTCGGATCCGCCCCTCCAAGCAAGACCCAAACACAATCCATTCGGCAATGCCAAGCCGGTTGATGTGGTTTCCAAGGAACACGAGATGGATACTAACTACCTTAACGAGCATAATGGTCTTCCCTCTCAATCACGACGGAAGTCAAGTTCCTCGACGCCTCTACGCCCAAATTTACACACCACGAGCAATGATCACACGTTCGAAGCACAAGAGGACAAAAAGCAACACAAAAGAACTGGTGATGAAAAAGATATTAAGAAACAAACCTTTGCTGACATTTTGAGCACTAAAAAGGAACCCCAGCCATCAAACAAGAGCGGCAGAACCCAAGGTGCAAAATCGCCGATTGTTGCTCGTAAACCTGTGATTTTGAAGAAAAAACCAGCCGCAAGTCCTGTTCCTGAACTGACTTCAAATGAGAATGCATCAATTAGTTCTGACGTTACTCAACATCCCGAGAGCCAAGAAGTACCATCTCAAACTTCTCAAAAGAAAGAACGCAGGACCAGCGAAACAGATGTAAGTGCTTCAAATGATAGGAACACTGATTCGATGGCTCATAGTCTGAATTCTCTCTCCGAGGGAAAAAAGAACGTGTCTCTTAGCTCGAAACCAAGGCCAAGGTCAAACTCGAGTTCTAATGCTCTGCGAACCGAGCTGGCACGGAGAAGAGGGTCTCGGAGCAACAAACAACGCCCTATGGTGGAGGGGACTTCAAGGAAACCACCCAATAGCCAGAAGGTAGAAGTTCCTACCAGAGGCCAGAAAAACACTTTGACTGATGACAAGAAAGGGAGCAGAAGGCAGAGTGACTCTATCCAAACTGAAGCAGTCAGTCATACGAATGAGCTGATTGAGCATTCACAAACAGGCGAATCGAACAAAAAGACGGCTAAGAAAACTGAATCTCGAAGGAGGCCTAGCCGTAAGAAAGCACCCATTCTGCCAGGACAAGCATCGATTGAAAATACAGATAGAGCAATTACAAAGGCCCCTGAAAATAATGCAGGTCGGAATGCATCACAACAGTCTGAACAGTCCACGCAGCAGTCTGGACTGACTCCACATGATCCAAAGAGTGAACGAGGTCATAGAAGAGGAAGAGGCAGTTCGAGGGGTGGGGGAAGAGGAAAAGCAAGCAACAAGCTGCATGCATCCGATACGTCACAAAATGCTACAACTCTTATTTCATAAAAGATTAGCTATATACGGTAATAAAATTTTATCACCAATGTACAGCTGCAATATCTACTTGAGTAATTCGATTAAATTGTATTGAAATGTTGTATTGAACATGAGATGGTATCGCAAGCCACTTGAACCTTACAAGATACCACTATCTCTCAAGGTGTTTTCCAATATGGTCTCTTTAAGCGCAGCAAAGACCAACTGTATATTTGAGGTGTCTGTAGCCTGTGTGACATGTGGGTATATATTCAAGCCAGATCTGTTCACCTGGGTAAATCTCCAAAGAATATATTTCACAGCGTTGTTGAGGTTGTCCCCTCCGTTGTAGTCCGGAAAGTGATTCTCAATAGGCGAGTAAGGTAGCTTGTTGGCAAATACATCAATCTTATTCAAAAAAAGCACGACCGAAGTTCTAGCAAACCATCTTGAATTCACAACAGAATCAAACAAAGCCAAAGATTCCTCCAATCTATTCTGAGTGTTCTCCTCTAGCAAAACTTGATCGTATTCCGATAAAGCCACACAAAATATGATGAGAGTAACGTTGTCAAAACAATGTATCCACTTTTTGCGCTCTGATCTTTGGCCACCAACATCGAACATGTGAACATTAGAGCCTCCCATCTGAAACTTGAAATCAAAAATACCCGATGTCTTCTTTCTTGTTCTTAAGATATCAGCCTCGGTGGGAATATATCCCGGCACAGCAATTCTTTTTATGTCTTTGAGAAAGTAATCCGACGAGTCTATGAGATAAAACTTGCCTTGGTTAACCTTAATGGACTCCTTTACTCTCGGATCACTGTATATGCTATCAATTTTGGAGGCAATGTCAACGCTAAACGGTTCATCCGAATTGACGGCAAGGTCATAATCCAAGACCGCTTGAAGGTCTTCGTAGTCTAATGAGGGCGAATCAGCGCCGTAATCCTTGATGGAAGAGTCATCGACTGGCTTGTTTCTCACAAGTTCAGGAGAGAACTCAAGAACAGCATTGATGATGTTTTTGATACATTCCAAAACGTTCTTGTAGACGAAGGGCCTGTAGTCTTGCGCCTCCGTCTCAGAAAACCCATCTTTGTGTAGAATCTTCATCTGCTTCACAATCGTGGATTTTCCACTTTCACCAGAACCTAACAAAAGGATCTTGACATCTTTGGTTTTTGTCTGTACAAGATCACCTGATCCGGTCTGTGATCCTGCTTGTTTACCTTTTGTTGTGTCATTCTCCTGCTGATCTTTCACCTCCTCAGTTCCTTGTGCTGTCAGCCCCGTGCTAGATGTACCCGGAAGTTGTCCTGTCAGATTGTTGAGCTTCTGTGATTGTTGGCTTCTTTTGTCTGTGACATGCTGGGGACCCTGGCCCAGCTCTGTTGGTCCCTTAGATGTGCAGACTCCCATTGACGCTGAGGTGTTGCTGAGAGTAAGAAGTACTTCGCGAGGCTTTTTTTAATTTATTCTACGTGCGTGCCGCTTTTTTTCTGAGTGATTTATTCTGTTCCTTTTTGAGCCTGGGTGCAGAGTACGAGCCAGGGTTCCTCATACTTGCTTTGAAGGTAGGCTTACGTAATTGCATCATAGTAGAAGGTGACTTTTCTTGCTCACCGTTTTAGACTGAAATTCTAGCTGTGGTGCACTGCATTGTAGCAATACATTCTCTATTGTATTTCGACTTAAGTCGGTGCGAGAGGTAATTTTTGCGAAGGACATTTTGCGAGGCTTGCAAGCAGAACCATTTGATTGCCTGCAAAAAATACATTTTCCCAATTTTGGACTTCCTTATATATGCAGATTCGGGCCAGTTACACTCGCTTCAATGTGGAAGAATTTTAAGTTTAGGCTTCAAATGGATGGGGCGCCTGAACTTGAGTTGCCGCAAAGCACTGAATTTTTGGCGCAACGCAGGATTATGCGGACTCGATCACATTTCGCCTCGAGAGCTTCGTACTCTTGAGAAGTTGCACACAGGAAGCAAATTAGCCGCTACATTGCTTTGCATATACGTTACGAGGTCTGACTTATAATGTAAACGGGTTTAGAGCTTATGTATTAGCAATCGCTGTTAACGCGATTGGTTCGTGAATGAACATATTCATTACACATTTACAAGAGGTGACCAGAGGACATTTCCAACAAGCTTGTACTTGATTTATGTCCGTATGCTAAGTAATCTTCATTTGCGTTGAGCCAGTTACCTATTTATCCGCTTTGGGAGTCATCACAACATCACCCAGGGTCTCCCTCTCGATAGCCTCTTCATGCTCAAGCTTCGACTGCGTATGATCGTCTTTCTCTGGAGAGCTTGCTTCGTGGACGGATCCCTGTTTTTTGGAACCTTCTCCAACCACTTCTGATGGAGTTTTAGTCGAAGCTGGCTGTTCTGGTGTTCCTTGAGTACCCAGAGTAATTGCCTTCTCCTTTGCAATTTTAAGAGACTGTATGCGTTTCCTCTCGTCTCTCCTTTTCTTCTTCGTTTCAAACTCGTGCCATTCACCTTGGAGTGTTTGCATAAACTCAAGCTTCTCCGGCTTGGGTTCATTGGTAAAATAAGGATGCTCAAGTGCCTCCTTGGCGCTAATTCTGCTCGATGGGTGTAAGGTAAGCATCTTCGCTGCTAGGTCGAAACTATCGTCGGTCATTAGCGCTTTGAAGTCCTCCTCGAATCTGGATCGTCTCTTAATTTTTGGCTTCAACATTTCAAACCATGGTAAGTTCTCAATGGAGGGCCAACTATCCTCTGTAGGCGTTCCCATAATTTCGTAAATCTTAAAGAGCTGTGAAATTTCCTCAGCGCCTTGGAATATAGCCGTCCGGGTGTATAACTCAATCAAAAGACAACCAACGCCCCAAATGTCCACTTCTCGTCCATAATCTGTTGAACCCATGAGCAACTCTGGCGGCCTGTACCATATGGTTATCACTCTATTTGTGTAATTGGGACTTGCACCGTCCTTGAGTACTTTCATGTTCCTGGCAAGTCCAAAATCTGCAATTTTGAGAATTCCCTCGGAGTCGAGTAATATATTCGAGCCTTTGATATCTCTGTGAATTACTCTGCGTTCATGAAGGTAATGAAGGCCATCCATGAGCTGCTTAAAGATCATCTTCTTGTGCCCCTCTGTCAACTCTAGTTCCAGTAGGGTGAGTAAGCCAGTTAAGTCATGATTCAAATAGTCAAATATCATAGTTATCTGATTGCGCTCAACCATCATCTCTAACAAGCCAACAATGTTTATGTGATTAAAGCTTTGCAACAATTTGATTTCTCGCATGGCAGTAATGGGGAAACCCTCTCTTTCAGTTTCTAGCCTTAGCTTTTTGATAGCCACATACTCATTTGTCACTTCGTGTTTGGCTTTGTAGACTTTACCGTACGTTCCCTCTCCCACTTGTTGCACACGCCTGTACAAATCAGTATTTCTCATATTGAAAACCAGGTACATCTGGCTCAGAGAGAGCTTACGTGTTGCTGCAACTTTTGGTTTCTTGGCAAGAGGTTTTGGAACAGGTGTGGAGTTTGTGTGGGGTCCCTTTTGTGCCTTTGAATGGTTTATTCCGGGTTTCAGATCACTTCTAACGCTCAATGATTCTTTTGAATTGTACTCTCTTTTCTTGACAGGTACCTGGTTAGCTCGGGATTCGGGAAAATTCCTTTTTTGCCCTGGTTGTTGATCTCTAAATGAATTATGGGTGTCTTTGGCACTGCCTCGGGGCTCTCTGTTGTTATAATACGATTCACGAGAGTCCCTGTCTCTGTAGTAGGATGATTCGCCCCTGCTATCCCTATACGATGATTGCCCAGGGTTTCCTCTGTATTTGGGTCCGCTATTTTGAGCCGACTTGTACCCGGAGGGGCCACTAGGTCTATCGAATTGGGCATCTTTGGAGCTTGAATGTGGCGGCTTGCTATTTTCCCCAAAACTTGGGCGGTAGTTGTCTCTTTCTTTGTATCGTTTCGGAAGTGGCTGGTCATAGTATGAGGATTTCGACTTGGGCCCACTCCAATTCTTACTTGACGTTTGAGGAGGAAGGGGTGTGCGATTCCCCTTAGGGCCGGAAGGGGGTCGGTAAGTGTCAGACATGCTTTTGGATCCAGAATGAGATACCAGCGTGTTCTGAGAGACGTTTGTTTTATGAAATGTGTGCCGCTATCTGCTGTAGCGGATGCTCACAGAAGTTTTGAATGTAATGGCCTTAGGGTTCCCACATGCAGTACCGCAACCACAAGTTACCCGGAGCCCTATGGGAGTATCAGGCTACCGTACTTGGGAATGGGAAATCACAGAGGAAACTGGGGATCCAAAAACTGGATAATCGAGGCTTTCTGAGCGGACAGTGATTGAAAAATGATAGTTATAGAGAATCGAGAGAGAAATTGCCTTGTAATGACAGTACATGGACAGAAGAGAAGGTGAGAGGCAAAATCGCTCGCCAGAAATATCAGCCGAGCCAAGATCAGCAGTGAGAAAGGTGTCATCTTGTGACCCTCTTATGCACAAATGGAGCTTCTTATAATGTTCACGTAGAGACAGTAGGTCGCCTTGCCACGATAAGTCCGAATGACGCATTCCAAGAGACATTCCGAAAAGTCCCCATTACTTTTCGTATTCTTTCCGGTCATAAGTCATGATGTAAGCCCGCACACTAGAGGGATTATCTTGCACACGAGAAGGATTAGCCCGCTTCTTATGATTGGTTTGACGCCAGTTTGAACACACTTCAAATATAATTACAAAATTCGAAGGCCAAAACTAGAGGCATACGCAACCACAATCGCTATGTCTGTTCCAAAGCATTCAACCATCACAGGCTCATAAAGTCGAGAGTTGACTTCTTACTATGTACTCAATTTGTTTTGTGAACTTCATCAGTTGCCACTAAGAACCACATATTGGGACGTAAAACTATTTGTTTAATTCAGTTTGTTGAAGCTTCCACGATTAAGTGAGCTAGGTTCACTTTTAATATAGTGGGATCGAACTATTGGAAGAAAGGAGGTGTTTGCTCGACGTACTAACACCTGGACTTGTTCGCGCTGTCACCCTTGATGCCTGCATACATACCCATTTGAGCAGGATTATCGCCTCGGTTCAATCAACAAGCCAGACCAAACGGATTCAATTCATTCACAAATAATGGTAAATACTACAGCATATCCGCATTTAAGTTATCTACTTACTAACTACAGGGAACTATAAGCAAAGTGGCGCACATTGGATTTGACTTGATAGTCGTTTCCTCCTTCTTAGCAGGAGTCCGCAGAAATACTGGATTGACGTATGTATTGAATAATTCCGACTTTTCCTGAATGATACTAACCAGCCAGGCCCGACCTTGAAAAGTTCGGCAACGAGTCTGCTGCATACTATGGCAGAAAATATTTGGATGTAGGAGAGAAGGCCTTTGATATCACTTCAGCTTATTTAGGATCATCCGACTACTTCAAGCGTCATTAAATTTGGCTACTTGGAGTAAAACTAAGATTTCAAATGTATAAGGTATATAATAAACAAACAACAGTTTACTTATTCGACAGTAACGGACTTTGCCAAGTTACGTGGGAAGTCGACGTCGATTCCGCGGTTGACGGCCAACCAGTAACTCATTAACTGCAAGGGAATAACGTTCAACAATCCTTGCAAACAGTCAACGGTCAATGGAACGTGCAAGGTGGCGAATGCCTTCTCTTTCATGAGGTCATCTCCTTCGTTGCAGATAATAATTGGTCTACCGTCTCTGGCAGTGACTTGTTCAATGGCAGACATAACCTTAGGGAACAAGGAGTCTCTAGTAGCAAAAGCAATGATTGGAAGCTCTTTGTCCACCAATGCCAAAACACCGTGTTTCAACTCACCGGCCAAAACACCCTCAGAATGCATGTAAGAAATCTCCTTGATCTTCAATGCTCCCTCCAAGGCTGTAGCGAATTGGTGGCCACGTCCCAATAACAACAAGGACTTCTGGTCATTCAAAAATTCAGCGCACAATTGCTTGATCTTGTCTTCCAAAAGCAACACCTTCTTAATTTGCTCAGGAATGTTTTTCAAACCGTCAATGATCTCAATGTGGCGCTCTCTCTTTGAAATAGAGTCGTTAGACAAAGAAAGGGCAATCATGACCAAAGCAATGTACTGAGAGGTGTAAGCTTTAGTTGAAGCAACTCCAATCTCAGGTCCAGCGTTGATGTGAACACCACAGTGTGTTTGTCTGGACATCGATGATCCTACTGAGTTGACGACACCGACAGTCAAAGCGCCTCTTTCCAAACAGTATTGCAAAGCCATCATAGAGTCAGCAGTCTCTCCGGATTGAGAGACAAAGACACAAGTGTCATCTCTAAAAACTGGCGACTTTCTGTCCAAAAAGTCAGAAGCTAACTCAACAGTGACCGGAATGTCCGTCAATTCCTCGAAAATTGAGCGAGTAGCCAAACATGAGTGATATGATGTACCGCAAGCAATCATAATAATTCTTCTGCACCTTCTGATAGTAGGAAGCCAAGCTCTCAAGCCACCCAAGTTGACGGCCTTGTTTTCGAAGTCCATTCTACCTCTCATGGTGTTCAAGGTAGAGTCAGGCTGCTCAAAGATCTCTTTTTGCATGAAGTGCTTGTATGGGCCCTTCATGATCTCGTTCAACTCCATCTCCAAGGTTTGGATTTGTCTTTGAGTTGGCTCATTGGCAGCAATCTTCTTTGCACGGTGAATATGCAACTCACCATCATAAACATGGGCAATGTCGTCATCTTCCAAGAACAATACCTTCTTAGTGTGTTGGATCACAGAGGATGGGTCAGAGGAGAAGAAGAATTCCGCTGGAGATGGAATGCCGTCTTCAGCAAAGAAGGCTCTCGACTGGGAGGTTCTCAAGTTGGCCTCTGGGCTGTTGATGGAGGCAATGTTGTCCTGTCCGTCAGGGAACTCGACGTCGACAAAGTCAACCTTCAACTTTCTCTCAGTCTTCACACCAACAAGCAAAGGAGAACCTTTTCTGGTACCACAAGCCTCGCCCGGAAAGTGGGAAGACTTCACCAACAAACCGTAAGAACCCTCCAACTCGTACAATACTTGCTTAGTCAAGTCGTTCAAGTCCAAGTGGATGCCTTCTTTTGTGTTAGCGTCGTAAATGTGCTTGAACAACTTGGCAATACACTCAGTGTCAGTCTCAGACTCAAACTGGTATCCCTTGGATTGCAACAAGGTTCTGATCTCTCTGTAGTTGGTGATGATACCGTTGTGGACAATGACAAACTCACCGGTTGGGTCAGAGCGGTGGGGGTGACAGTTGGCGTACTCGGGTTGACCGTGAGTAGCCCATCTAGTGTGGGCAATGCCCACGTGGTTGTCAAACACCTGGCTTCTGTCAATGTTCTTGCTCTCGATTTCAGCCTTCAAAACCTTCACCTTTCCTGGGGTTTTGACAATGATGGCCGAACCTTTCTCCTGGCCATCCACGGCAATACCAGTAGAGTCGTAACCTCTGTACTCCAATCTGGCAAGACCCTCGATAAGGTTATCCATGATCTCACCTCTGGTCTTGTCGACCAAGAAGTTTACGTAACCAAAAATTCCACTGGCTTGTTAGTATAATGTAGGAGGGTGGTGGGAAGAAGATAACATACCACATGATCAACGATTAATAATTGCTTCCTTAGTTCAAACAAAAGAGAGCTGTAGAAGAATGCTTCAATGCTTACAGCAGTGTTGGAATGGAGTAGAAAAAATGAAACAAATAGAGGAAAAAAAGTAAATAGTGAGAATCTTATAATAGATGGAAATGCCGCGCGTAACAGTATGAACAGGGCCACCCGGATATTCTGCGCATATTCTCTCGCTCTTAAATGCTCCGGCCATGTTCTGTGTTATAGTATGCCAATCCAGAGACTACTTGTGAAACGTATTATTAATATTCTGGAAAATGCATGAAACAAGCCGGAAAATACATGAAACACATTGGAAAGTACATGAAACACCGCGAGATTCGGTGCTTTCCACACTGACGTGCCCTACATTTGGTGTTTCATCCGGAGTGTCGAAACGAAGCCTGGACTCGATGTTTGTTTGAATGTGCTCTGTACAGCTGAAAGAGGCGGATCTGGAAGCAGCCATGACACATGGCGTGCATACGACAAACGAATTGTTCTGTGGGACATGGTGGGGTGTGCTCGACGTAAGATCATTTATCTCTTTTGGGACAAAATGTAAATACTCATTATGCCAAAAGTGGCGGAGCTTCGGGGCGCGCAGATAATCCGGCTTCCAGAAGGGGGTATCCTAAACTGGAAGAAAGCTTGTCTCTTCTTTAAATTGTTCTTTCACTTCTATCTCCACCCATTTGCCGAAATGTATCAGCGACTGGATTAAAGTTTGGATTAATTTCTAGAATTCTTTTGTTTTTTAGGTGTTTTCTGTTCGTCTCGCGCCTCGTATATGCGTGTCCTGCCAAGCCTAGGCTTAGGCAGGCTTCGAAGCCGAGTGGAGGTACTTGCTAATTTTAGACATCTTCCCGTGCATCTTTGCCTGCTCAACGATGCATGCGTTTTTGTTCTTCGAGAGCAGACGCCGTTCCTGAATGCCACAAGGTCTCACGCGGCACACTTTCGGCGAGTGTTACGTAGCGCATGCATGCGCCAGCATTGAAAACGTTAACGTTTATGCTCATTGGACGCAAGGCCCTACAAGAATGTCACGTGGTCCATACCGTAAAGGCATTGATCTTTTAGGTATCCGTATATTTACCAGCTCTGCTGTGCGGTTGCAAGAGGCAAACAGGTATATTCTTGTGCAACCATGAAACAATTCCAATTCAGTGGTTAAAGCACGGGAATACATTGCCGATCTTAGACAACTCTGCCGTGTCCTGAATCGTTTCGTCCAAGCATTTATTGCGCTAATGGTCCAAATTTAGTAAATCAGAAGTGGTCCCAGATTTTCGCGCTTCATCTCAACCACTTCCACACTCATCTCAGATAAATGTGGAGCAGAGGCCATGCGTTAAAAGGCCTTTCGTGCCTTGGGAATGCACAATATTTTCGTACTTCCCTATGTCGACAGTTTAGAAGACTCCAATCTCTGAAATTTCCAAGCCTTCCCGTGGCGCCCGCCGCCGTCAAAAAGACACTGAAAGCGGGGCACAAGACCATCCGAAGAACGAACCAAATGGAAAGCAGTGCCACAGAATCAGCCATAATCTCGCTCTTATCGAAATACAACAATCGACAGGTGGAAGCCAGCGAGCTTCAGCGGTACGTCAAGCCGGTGACGTCAATCTCCATTGGCGAGACTATAGATTTGCAGAAAACCAGTCAGATTCTCCAGAACAACGGGCTTCATTTCAGCGTGATTGTGGACGACGAGGTGATCAACTGGGTGGTGTCGACCGATAGCGAAAAGCACAATTTGATGATCTTGGCAAACGGTACTTTGGTAGGGTGGGGCCTTACTGAAGCCCAGATGATGAAGGCGTACGTGCCTACTTTGATGGGTGCAGTGTCGTGTGTGTATGAGCCAGAAAGTGAAGAGATGGACTATCTTGAGTTGGACGGCGTCAACATCAGTGAAGAAGGCTCGTTTATGCAGGGCGATGTATTGATCATCCAGGGCCAATCTGTAGAGCAGAAAATGCTCGAGTTGGCTGCGTTTGCCGTCGGCGTTTCTCGGTCCACCCGACTTTCCATTTTGGAAGAAAGTCTAGACAAGCATATCCAGTTGACCAGGGCAAACAGCGAGGTTTTGAGTGAAGGCTTGTCGGTGCGGTCTAAAGAGTCCGAGGTATTGAAGATAACCGGCCGGCTCTTTCTTTTGCGGGGCAAGTTGAATCTCTACTCGGAGCTTATCGAGACTCCAGACCTCTATTGGAGCGAGCCGACACTAGAGAAAATCTACGAGTCTGTGAGCCGCAGACTAGACATCCAGCCGCGGATTAGTATCATGAACCGCAAGTTGGACTACGTGACCGAGGAACAGCGGGCTCTCCTCAGCGTGTTGAACGAAAAGAAAAGCACGAGGCTCGAGTGGATCATCATCATCTTGATCATGGTGGAGGTTTGCTTTGAAAGCGTCCATTTTGTGGAGAAATACCGGGGCCTGGAGAATGCCGGGTAGGATGTCTGGGTGCGGGGCCGGAAACCGGCGGGGCGCACGTGATCCGGTGACTCGCATGGCCAATAGAGTGCGGTGCCCGTTATCAGTTGGTGCGCGTTGACAGCCGCATGCGTAGAAAGATGTGCAGAAGGTGAAGAGAGGACCAGCGAACGAGGCCGTTTTACAAGAATGCTGGCTGCACGTGACTGGCGGCCACAGGTGATCATCGTCCATTAATTCAGGGCTCTTCCTAATTCAGGGCTCTTCAATCATGTGTCTTGGCCCGTCGCTGCCGCTGTTTCGGCATAAAGGGTGCTGGTGTTTTTCCGCACCTTTTCTTGGCTAGACCGCAAGAGCATGCCAATCAGCACAGGCCACAAGAATACCGCAATATAATATCAATAGCAACAGAAATCGTATTTTGGCCATCGACGAGAGATCCATGCTTGTTTTGTCGATGGAGGAAACTGGGCGTCGGAACAGCCACGAGGCAGAAATCGAGTGTGTAGAAACACATCGCGCATGCAGAGTGCACTGACCCAATCTTAATCTCCGGCAAATGAGCATTGGCGCGGTACTGCAGGTAAGCATTCGGCTAGAGATTTGGCAAGAATTTGGCAAAAGTGATCCTGCGGCAGTGGAAAAGTTGCATGAGTTCTGGCTAATACTCACAGGCCCATGCGCCTGATATATTAGTCTTCTGACTCCAGCCCTGCGCAACGTTTTTTCAAACTTACGCTACAGGGTTTATTCTTTCTTTCGCCTAAGGTTATTTTTCTGCTTTCATTTCCATTTTCGTGCTATTTCCTACTACTGGCATAGTCACAGCATTGCATTCATTGCCATTCGACTTTCTTCCGAGGCCTGTTTAGCCACTTTCATAACGTGCCACTTTTTAACGTGCCACTTCATAACTTGCCACTTTTAAACGTGCCACTTCATAACTTGCAACTTTCATAAACATCTCATAACGTGCCATGTTGTCGAGAAGAGAGGTTTTCACCCAAAATGAAAACTACGACTCGAGTGTGGTTCTTGTCTACACTATAGCATCAGCGGGCATCTGGACCATGGTCCCCGGATTGGCGTTTCTCTACTCGGGTTTGGCCCGTAGAAAATCCGCCTTGTCGATGATCTGGATCGTCATCGCATGTTCGTTCATCGCCACATTCCAGTGGTACTTCTGGGGCTATTCGTTGGCGTTTTCACCCTCCAAAAACAATTTTATCGGCAACCTCAAATTTTTCGGTTTTAAGGACATTGTCACCAAAAGCGACCCGGAAAAGGCGTACCCCGAAATCTCTTTTGCTGTTTTCCAGATGCAGTTTCTTCTAGTGACTGTGGCCATTATGGGCGGAGGCTTGGTGGCCGAAAGAGGCCGTTTTGTCCCAGCCTTGATCTTTATTTTCTTGTGGAGCACCGTCGTTTATGCGCCAGTAGTGTACTGGATCTGGGGAGGGGGCTGGGCCTCCACCTGGAGAGGCGGTGCACTCGATTATGCGGGAGGTGGGCCAGTGGAGATCCTCTCCGGAGTTTCCACTTTCGTCTACTCTGCATTTATGGGCAGAAGAAACGAAAACTTGATGATCAACTTCAGACCCCACAACATCTCCACCATTTTCTTGGGTACGTGTCTCTTGTACTTTGGCTGGTTGTTTTTCAATGGATTTTCCTGCGGAAACGCCTCGGTCAAGGTGCCTTATTCTATGATGAACACCCATTTATCCGGCGCATTCGGCGCCATCACTTGGTGTCTTTTGGATTTCCGTTTGGAAGGCAAATGGTCCATGGTGGGCGTGTGTTCTGGATGCATTTCGGGATTGGTTGCAGCCACGCCTGCCTCGGGTTTCATTCCACTTTGGGCCTCGGTAATTTTGGGCGTGGTCGCTGGAATCGTGTGTAACTTCCTGACTCAACTCAAATACTTGTGCCACGTCGACGACTCCCTCGATGTGTTGGCAGAGCACGGAATCGCAGGCATGGTGGGTCTCATCTTCAACGGAATCTTTGGCTCGGCTGCTGTGGCTGGCTATGACGGTGTCACTGCACACGCAGGAGGCTGGATCGACCATAATTGGAAGCAACTCTACATCCAGATTGTGTACATTCTTGCCACCACTGCATACTCGGCCGGAGTCACGGCTATTTTATGTTTTGTCATCAATAGCATTCCGGGCTTGCACTTGAGGGTAGACTACAATGCCGAGGAACAGGGTGTGGACGAGGACCAAATCGGCGAGTTTGCGTATGACTACGTGGAGGTGCGCCGTGACTTTTTGGACTGGGGTGTACCTCAGCCGGAGCAGACGGAAACAAACACTCCCGTGGACACGGGGGCCGTGTTCCATGCTGTGGAGGGCTCGTCGCTTAGCAACGATGACGCTCAGTCGGCAATAAACTCGGAGAAGCAGGACTAGGCAAAGAATACCAGGGCTCCCGCACGCTAAGTGCATCTTAGGGGACCCACGGAGGCATATATGGGCATAATATAAGGACATTGAACGCCGCTACAGAGCAAGTAGCGAAAAGCATAGCCAGAGCATAGCCAGAAGCACACGCTACTAAAACACGTGACTCAATAACACATGATGGTGGTGCGCGTGGCCGGGCCGTTTTTTCGCCGCTATGCAGGCCGCGCTGACCTCGATCTCCGCTAGTGCGAGGGATTCCGTGCATGTGTCCTGCACACAGTGCAAAAATGCTCTGAAAATTCTGACTCAACCATACATATGCTCACCATAAATACGAGTGCCCCCAACTTCTTCTTCCTCACTATTGCCATGCTTCGTTTTGTAAGGACGAAACCCGCCGCACTTGCGGCCCGTCGCTCGCCCGCCTATTTTAGCCATCTCGCCAGCCAAAGCAGATTTATCAGCACCACAAAGCAGCAGAATGCTGTCATGAGTCACGCCACCGAGGCTCAGGAGAACAGGAGACCACACCCGGCTCCATCGTTCGATGCCGGCCCAGAAAAGAAAAGACCACAGGGCAAAGAAGTGGCCATGGATGACTCCTTCATCGGTTTGACCGGAGGTGAGATCTTCCACGAAATGATGTTGAGACACCATGTCGACACTGTCTTTGGCTACGCCGGAGGTGCCATTTTGCCTGTTTTCGACGCCATCTACAACTCAGACAAATTCAAGTTTGTTTTGCCAAGACATGAGCAGGGTGCAGGTCACATGGCTGAAGGTTACGCCAGAGCTACCGGAAAGCCAGGTGTTGTTTTGGTCACGTCGGGTCCTGGTGCCACTAACGTCATCACGCCCATGCAAGACGCCTTGATGGACGGTGTTCCATTGATTGTGTTCACGGGGCAGGTTGTAACAGCCTCCATCGGTACGGATGCTTTCCAAGAAGCCGATATCGTGGGTATTTCCAGACCCTGCACCAAGTGGAATGTCATGGTCAAGAATGTTGCTGAGCTTCCGAAGAGAATCAACGAGGCCTTCGAAATTGCCACCTCCGGCAGACCTGGGCCTGTGTTGGTTGACTTGCCCAAAGATGTGACTGCTTCTATCTTGAGAGAGGCCATTCCCGTCAACACCACCTTACCATCCAAAGCATTGTCGCAAATCACCAAGCGTTTTACGACCAAGTTCACCAGCGAGGCCATCGAGAGATCGGCTCACCTCCTCAACCAGGCCAAGAAGCCCATTCTCTATGTCGGTGCTGGTATTCTCAATAACCCTAAGGGCCCTGAGTTGCTCAAGGAGTTGGCTGACAAAGCCCAGATTCCTGTCACCACTAGTATCCAGGGTTTGGGTGCATTCGACCAGAACGACGAGAAGTCCATGGACTTCTTGGGTATGCATGGTAGCGCTGCCGCCAACTCCGCCATGCAAAATGCCGACTTGATCATTGCTTTGGGTGCTAGATTTGATGACAGAGTTACTGGTAACGTGAGCATGTTTGCACCTGAAGCTAGACTTGCCGCCGAGCAAGGCAGGGGTGGAATCATCCACTTTGAGATCAGTCCTAAGAACATTAACAAGGTTGTGGAGGCCACCGAGGCCATCGAGGGAGATGTCACCCGCAACTTGGCCTCTTTCCTTCCGTTGGTTGAGAGCGTGTCTCAAAGAAAAGAATGGTTGGGTCAGTGCCAGGCCTGGAAGGATCAATATCCATACGCTTACATGAAGGAAACCCCTGGTTCCAAGATCAAGCCACAGACATTAATTCAGGAGATTTCCAAGCAAGCTCACACTTACGGTAAAGAGGTGATTGTCACCACTGGTGTTGGACAGCATCAAATGTGGGCCGCTCAGCATTTCACATGGACCAAGCCAAGAACCTTCATCACATCCGGTGGTTTGGGAACGATGGGTTACGGTTTGCCCGCTGCTATCGGTGCCCAAATCGGAAAACCTGATGCTATTGTCATCGACATTGACGGTGACGCTTCTTTCAACATGACGCTTATGGAGTTGTCGTCTGCAGTGCAGGCCAATGCTCCAGTGAAGATTTGTGTTTTGAACAACGAAGAGCAGGGAATGGTCACCCAGTGGCAGTCCCTTTTCTACGAGCACAGATACTCACACACTCATCAATCGAACCCAGACTTCATGAAGTTGGCCGAGGCCATGGGTGTTACCGGCGTGAGAGTCAGCACCCAGGAGGAGATGAAGGAAGGTGTCAAGAAGTTCTTGGACGCTACGGGACCAGTGTTGATGGAGGTCTTTGTTGAGAAGAAGGTGCCAGTTTTGCCTATGGTTCCTGGAGGTAAGGCCTTGGATGACTTTATCGTGTACGACGCTGAGGTCGAGAGACACGAGAAGGAAGTCAGAGCAGAGAGAACAGGCGGCGAGCATTAATCAGATTTACATTTCTTTGACAGTATTTGATTCTACGTAACAAAATTCAAAATTCAAGTTTTATTTCATACATCTTCATCCGTTTTCCAGATACAGTTATTTAGGCCTGTATTTAGCCCAACACCACATGCAGTTTGCGTGCGGCACTTCCGCTCTCCCGAGGATCAAATTCTGGGGTAAGCATTCGCGAAAACGCATAAACACAAGTCCTATAACAAGGCAGTTTTGGACAGCCAATTATATCGGTATACCCAGTTTCCATTGCAAACGCAGTCACTCTGTCTGCAAATCCCATTATTTATATCGCTAAAAAAGTTTGATCGGCACATCTCATTTGGACAGTGCAGGCGTTTGAATATTGAAATGGTGGAGCTGAATTCGGAAAAGAACAACGAAATTCGGTACATTAATACTCTGTCTGGTTTCCGGATTTCCCAGGCGTGTGACCGGTGTCGTGTTAAAAAGACAAGATGTGATGGGGGAACGCCTTGCGCCAAGTGCAAAACCGACGGCTTTGAGTGTCTAACTTCTGACAAGCTCACCCGAAAGTCTTTTCCCAAGGGCTACACTATGAACCTAGAGAATCGTGTCAAAGAGTTAGAGGAAGCAAACCATAAACTAGAGACCCAGGTGGCTCAGATGGCTGCCGGCAGAGGCTTTCCAGAAAACGCAGCACTGGAGTCTCACAAGAATAATGGGCAAGCAGAAGGAAATGTACCAAATGGCCAAACAGAAAAGCAGCTTTTTGATAACCATGCGGATACTCGAGGAGAGCTTCAGTCCGTAAGAAGGAGAAATCAAGCCATTCAAATGAACAATCCCATCGACAAGATTTTCAACTTGAATCAAAACGGCGTCATTATTGGCAATGATAATTTGAACTTCGAGTCCCAGTTCAATCACCTCCTCATTAATCTCAATCTTCCATTTCTCAAGATAACAAATTCCCACAACTATCTTTTGAACGACCCAGACTCTTACTTATACCATCCGTCGTATTCCAAATACAACGAATTTCACAACAAGGATTTGGGTGTCATTTACAATCCGTTGACCATCAAGAAAAACGACACGAGAGTTGTCAACGAAAATCTCCCCACCGACATTTATGAGCTTTTCATAAAGCTTGTTAATAACTTCAAGAATATCTTCAATTCGAAACGAGAGTTGGATCAACAGGTGACGCAATTCTTTTTGAATTACAATACATTTGTTCCCATCCTCGATTATAAACTGTTCATGGAAAGTTACGATGCATTTCACACCATGTATCCTTTCATTTTCACCTATGACGACGCCACAATCAACGGCTTTAATCTTTTGTCGGATGATTATTTAGTGGTCGACCGATATCTCATGGTCGTCATACAGATATACGCGATGATGCTGATGAGTGATCCAACACTTAATTTGAATTTGTTGTTAAATCATGAAACTCCGTGTTACAAAATTAATTACCATAAGAAGTCAGCCACATCCAGTGTCAAGTCGCTCTATGATTTTCTCCCTTACTTGAATATATTCCATGTTTCAATGTGCCAATTGCAGACTTATCTTTTGTTCTTCTATCACTCGCTTTTGACCAATAATAAGGAGAAGTCCCTTCTTCTATCTTCTCTCATCAATGCTTTCATTGGTATTCTTGGGGTTAACTTGAATGTGAAGAATCTCTTCTTTGATGATCTTTCTTTATCACTTTCTCAAAGAAGAGATAGAGTGAAGATTTTTTGGAGCTTCAAAGTCTTACTAAAATTGTTCAACTTGAAATTTGGCTACAAACCAAGTATCAACACTACTGTCATTAACCCCATAACTATTGAGCGGTATTTTGAATTGACGCCAGAGAAACTTTCCCAGCTTATTGATGATTCGGGTAAGAGTGGAAAGGTTGACAAAATTTTTAATACGCTTCTTAGACCGAGTATTGAGTTTTTGAACTTAATGAACATCATCATTCCTTCATCCTTCTCGCCTAATTATTATCAATATTTAAAGAGTGATCGCCAAGAGGGAGAGGCTCATCTGAACAAAAAAGGAACAAATAAGCTAGATTGGATTTTGAACGATGATGATGGCGATGGTAACGATGGAAATCTAAATTACAACTACGCTCAGTTTTTGACTATTGACAAAAATTTATCGAACTGGAGATATTCTTTGAAAGAACAATATTTCGATGGCGAGCCTTTGGAGAAAGTCATGGGCTTGGCCCGAATCTCTGATTATTCTGAAAATACTTTATACAACCGGATTTCTTTTGAAGGTGAAAATGCGTTGAGGAATTACGCCTTGTCTCAACAGGCACTAATTCATTATACTAATTACGGACAGCCTGATGTCCACACAGCCATCCAGTTGATCAAAATGCAACTCAATTTCCATTACTTGTTAATTCGTTCCATGAACTACCTCAACTTTGTGATCGACCGCGAGCTAACTCAGAGCTATTACATTAAGATTGCCAATATATCTAGAGAGGTTTTAGCTCATTTTATCATAATCTTTGAGCATGTGGGCTGCTCCAAAAGTGAGCATGGACTAGGCATGAACGAGTTTGATAATACAAGCCATTTCAATCCTAATGCATTAAGCCATCATGAAACTCTTTCAGTGAACAACTTGGACATGGACGAGGATGGCTTCATTATCAATGACTTCTCCATGAAACGCCGCAAAACCTCACAGAGCAAGAAATCCAAAACTTTTCCGGGAAAGGAAATCCCTTATTCCCCTTTCAACTCTATGCTTAATGCGCTCTCCTTGACCATGATTAACTTCAAAAAATCGATAATCTTGCAAATGCTTTACTTGCTCATATGCAACTTGAAGATTGCCAAAAGAGGCGGCACAATGAGCGGCGATACACTCAGAGTGCTCAACATGAGTATCTCACTCTTCATCCGTGTCTTCATCAACTATCAACCCAATGCACATAATTTCCTCGAAGCTACAAAACTACGGGAGGACTTTTTATTCACAAAAATACTTAATGATGAACTCAAGGCAGAATTTTTAAATGATAAGGCTGCATATCTTGGGGAAGAAAGCTTTGATCAGGATTTTGGAAATGATCATGAAATTGACTGGGATGACGAGCATATGGACGAAGACTTGAAGTATTTGAAAATTTTGAAATACGTGAAGTACAAGACAAACAGCTTGTACGAGAAATCGACAAGAAACGGTAAAGGAAGGGAAAATAAGCTGCCTCTAGGCCCAATGGTGACAATGGAACTAAAGACCGATCCAGGCGCCAAAAATAGCGTGGGATCCTCGGTAGTCCAACTTCCACCTTTGGTGTATCCTGCTCTGAACAGTATGTCACCACAAAGTGCATCACCTCCTTTTGGCCAGATGAACAACATGATCAATTACAGTAATCATGCTGGTGCCAGCTTGCCAAGCTATACTTCGCGGCAGCTGGAAGAATTGGCTGAGCAACTTAAGAGAGAGCAAACGGCTAACGAGCTTATGCAGTTGAAAAACGGCGGCCGGGATTTGCGATAATATTACCTGGATAATATAAAAGAGCTAGTTTAGTCTATAAATCTATTCTGGGCCATCGATAATGCACTTAACTGCACCTGAGCCCTTACGAACCTCATCGTATGCCTTGATAGCATCCTTGAAAGAGTAACGGTGGGTAATCATGGCCTCAAAATCAATCAAAGCATTTTCTTTTCCGTTTTTGTAGTTCTCGTCCAAAATGTCGACGGACGTCTTGTAATCGTTGTAGCCGTAACGGAAGGAGCCGTACATGGTCAACTCCTTGGTGGCAAATTCCGTGATCGGGAACTTGACGTAGGATCCTGCGTTTCCTACCTGAACATAGCGACCATTGGCTTTCAAAGCAAGGACACCTTGTTGAATGCAGGGCTCAGCACCCGTACATTCCAACACAACATTTGGTGCAACTCCAGCAGGAAGGGCTTCAGCCAAAGTTTGTGAGCTCTTGGAGTTAAATGTGTGTGTTGCAACACCGATATCGAGAGCCATCTTCAACTTGCTGTCGAAAATGTCGACAATAGTCACAGTGGCAGCACCAAACTTTCTGGCAACTGCAGCGGCAAGTAAACCCACGGGACCAGCACCAAAAACAACAACATTGTCGCCGAATTTGACAGAAGCGGTTCTGGAAGCATGAACTCCCACAGACAATGGCTCCACCAAAGCACCCAATTCTAGGGAAACGTGATCCGGCAATTTGATCAAAAAGTCGGCAGGAGATTTGTAGTATTTACATAATGTTCCTGGGGGGTTTGGCTCGCCCTCCTTGGAGTTTGGAGTAGCTGCAAAGCACATGTGTGGGCAAAGATTGTACTTTCCACTCTTGTATTCATCACTCAACCGAGATGGCACACCCGGTTCAATGGCAACCTTGTCACCCACCTTTAAGTGGGTGACACCTTTACCAACCTCGGCAACAACACCCGAGGATTCGTGACCCAAGACCATTGGCTTGGTCAAAACAAAATCACCAATTTTACCGTGGGCATAGTAGTGTATATCAGAACCGCAGATACCGGTTTTCTTGACCTCAACGATGACATCGTTATCATCGGTAATTTGAGGAGCGTCGTAGTTCTCAAAAGAGATGTCGTCAATTTTGTTCAAAACCAAAGATGGGTTGGATGGCATTTTTGATATGTGAGTTGAAGAAAAGACAAATTTTTCAATCCATCTTCTGCCGTGCGCTTCTTATACTCCGTGAAATGCGGGGGTGGGGTGATTTATATTTCGGGAAGATTAACGCGCCATTACACCTCGCAAACTGACGGCTTGCGATCTCCTTTTTAGCACGGTTTTGACACGCTTGTTATTCATTACTTGCATGAAGAACAAGGACGCACTGGGAAGGGATTCAATGAGACTGTTTAATTTCCTATCACTAGACGGACTCAAAGTTGTAGCGGTCGTTTGGAGACTATTTAAATAAGTTTTAATTGATATATCATTGTATGAAACTTTTAAATTCACAAATGGTTTCGTGGTCTAGTAGGTTATGGCATCTGCTTAACACGCAGAACGTCCCCAGTTCGATCCTGGGCGAAATCATTTATTTTTTGTGGTAATTTTACGCGCATTTGCATGCGCATTGCCCAACAATCGCAGCTGCGTATCACCCCCTGACAGGCTGCGACCAGTGTCCGAATATTGCGTCTACGTACGGCCTTCTGAACGCCAGCCTCTCGTCACCGTCAACTTCATTCTGCTTATTTTCGATAGCCACGTATTCATGTGACTGGACATTGCCACTGTCCTAAATCACTTCAGTAGCCATCACCAATATTTCCTTGTAATTAGCACATAAACAAGAACATTCCTAAGTGTGAAATTTCCTAATGAGGTTGTGCTTAGTCTAACCAAGCACTACTGATAGCTATTTTCGGTCCAAGTGAAATCGATGTGCGGCACGCTGGTTAATATGACGAACATGCCCCAACAGCAACTTTTTCTCATGCGAAGCTTCTCCGCACTATATATATTACCACGAGCCCCTCAGTAAAAAAAAAAAAGCGATTTCACCTTCATTTAATCAGTTAATTTAAAGAATCCACAATGCCTCAATTGACTGTTACAGTTGGCGAAGCTAAAAAAGGAGAAACTGCGCCAAGAAGAGCCGTTGCCCAAAAGTCCCAAGCTTTGGTGAAGCCATTGCACACCTCGAGTACCACATTACCCGAATTCATCAAGGAAAGTGTCGAGAGAAATGGTAACCGTAAATGCATGGGTTGGAGAGAATTGATTGAAATCCATAATGAAACCAAAAAGGTCAAAAAGGTGGTTGACGGCGAAGAAAAGGAAGTCGATAAGAAGTGGACCTTTTACGAATACTCCCCTTACAAGTACCAGTCTTACACCGATGTTTTATCCACTGTTGAGCTGTACGCCCGCGGCCTCACAGAAATCGGATTGAAGCCTGGTCAACAGGACAAGTTGCACGTCTACGCCCCTACCTCGCACAAGTGGATGAAGACCTTTTTGGCTGCGTCTTTCCAGAACATTCCAATCGTGACTGCCTACGATACCTTGGGTGAATCAGGATTGATTCATTCTTTGGTTCTGACTGAATCAAATGCCATCTTCACTGACAACTCTCTTTTGTCTACGTTGATCAAGCCATTGCAAAAAACAGAGCACATTAGATACATCATTCACGCGGACGACATCGATGCCGACGATAAAAGAAATGAAGGAACTTTCTACAAAGATGCTGCTGAAGCTAAGAAGGAAATTTTAAAGGTTCGCCCTGATGTCAAATTTTACTCTTACAATGAGGTTGTTGCTCTTGGTGAAAAGAATTCTGAACCTATTGAACAAAAGCCAAAACCTTCTGACATTTGCTGCATTATGTATACCTCTGGATCCACTGGTGATCCAAAGGGTGTTGTCATCACCCAGGAAAACA
Organism: Metschnikowia kipukae; assembly: GCA_002370135.1. NCBI lineage: Eukaryota > Fungi > Ascomycota > Pichiomycetes > Serinales > Metschnikowiaceae > Metschnikowia > Metschnikowia kipukae. The sequence goes on along the minus strand of NKZJ01000153.1, from coordinate 1,577,084 downwards.
TCATTGCTGGTATTGCTGGTCCAAGTGCCGTCGCTGGCAGAGATATCGTCAGACAAGGGGACAGAATCATTGCCTTCCTTCCTTTGGCTCACATCTTTGAAATGGTTTTCGAATTGATTTGCTTCTGGTGGGGTGGTTGCCTCGGCTATGCCAATGTCAAAACCTTGACTGACGCTTCCTGCAAAAACTGTAACTCAGATTTGACTGAATTCAAGCCAAATATCATGGTTGGTGTTGCCGCAGTATGGGAGTCTGTGAGAAAAGGTATTCTTGCCAAAATTAAGCAATTGCCTCCCGTGGTGCAAAAGGTTTTCTGGGTAGCATTCAAACTCAAGTCAACTATGCAAAGCTACAAGATTCCAGGAGGGTCCATCTTTGACATCATCTTCAAGAAAGTGAAGGCAGCAACCGGTGGTGAATTGCGTTTTATGTTGAATGGAGGCTCCCCAATTTCAAAGGATACTCAAGTTTTCATCTCTACCTTGATTGCTCCTATGTTAATTGGTTACGGTTTGACCGAAACTTGCGCCAACGCAACCGTTCTTGACTACCACAACTTCGAGTATGGTGTTGCAGGAACTCTTGTCGGTAGTGTCACCTGTAAGTTGGTGGATGTGGCTGACGCTGGCTACTTTGCCAAGGACAACCAAGGAGAGATCTTCTTGAGTGGTGCTTCAATCACTTCTGAATATTTCAAGAATCCAGAAGAGACTAAAAAGGCTTACACCGATGATGGCTGGTTCATGACCGGTGACATCGGTGAGTGGACATCAACTGGAGCATTGAAGATCATTGATCGTAAGAAGAATTTGGTCAAAACTGCCAACGGTGAGTACATTGCCTTGGAAAAGTTGGAATCGACTTATAGATCCAATGCTCTCGTTTTGAACATCTGTGTCTATGCTGATCAAAACAAGGTTAAGCCTATTGCTATGATCATTCCTAACGAGGCACACTTGAAGAGTCTTCTCATTGACTCGAAGGTTACCACTGAAGAGCAATTAAAATCCAAGGAGCTCAGCGACTTCTACACCGAGAAAAAGGTGATTGATCTAGTACACAAGGACTTATTGTCTACTGGTAAATCCCAGGGTTTAGGAGGAATTGAGTTGATCCAGAGTGTTGTCTTGATTGATGATGAGTGGACCCCACAAAATGGTTTTGTCACGTCGGCGCAGAAATTGCAAAGAAAGAAGATCTTGGATGCGTACAAGAGTAAAGTTGACGCTGCTTATGCCAACAGTTAGACTTCCGTTCCGCGCTACTCAATCCTTGTAAACAAGGGTGTTAATTTATTAGTTCTTCTCAATACAAATCTTATGTATACTCAACCACCGTAGACTCCTTTGAACACTTCCCTTATCTTGTTGATGTTCATGTTCAGTAAGAGACATAACTGAAGCAAAATGCGTGATTTCTGTGGATTCAAGTATCCACTTGCGATGAGGTAGTTACTTGAACCCTGAGGCACCCCCGTACTTGGTATCATTCCATCTGTTGCTCTCTTAGAATAAATCACGGGCATGTTATGGGCAATTGATAATTCGTGAAGAAGTTTGTTTGCCAGTTCCGGCAATGATCCAGAGCCCATCGTTGCAATGACCACACCCTGTGGCTTCAATGCTTCCACAGCCACCCTGATCATCTCTGAATTGAGGCATTGGTGGCTGTAAAAGACGAGAACGTCAGGTAGGTTGCCGTTGTATGGGATTGGTAAGGGGAAATGTCTGCGTCCTGTAGGCACCAGTGGTGGGAAATAGAAATTTGGAAACCCACTAATAAAATTGCCCAAGTAGCCATGGCCCAAGGATTTGAAAGTATCAAGAGAGTTAGCATCCGTCTTACTTATGTAATAACCGGACCCGATCTTGTCATTAAGTGTCACTAAAATTCCTCTGTCACGGCTATTCTTGTCTGCAGCCACAACACAAGCCTGATACAAATTAAGCGGGCCATCAGCAGAAGCCGAAGTCAGTGGTCTCATCGACCCGCACATGACAACAGGCTTCCCGTTAGTATTTATAGTGGAATCCAAGAAAAAGGCCGTCTCTTCAAGAGTATCAGTGCCGTGAGTAATCACCACGCCATCGAAATGGTTCAATGATTCCAAGACCTTGTTTCTCAAGGTATTGATTTCCTTATCTGAAAAGTCCTTGGAGTCCATGTTGAATACCTGCTCGAACTCCATTTCACAAGTGTGTGATAAGTCTGGGACAGAGGCAAACAACTCTTCAATCGTGGTGTCAACCTTGTATCCTGGTTGAGGAATTGCCGTAGCACCTTTGGCAGCTATGGTACCACCGGTTCCCAAGATCTTTATGACAGGAAGTTTTGCTGAGCTATTGCTGGTAGCGGATTCGATTGTAGAGATGGAGTTCAGGCGGTACTTAACTGTATAAACCGGGTGGGAAGGATCGGTCTTGACCTCCCGAATTTCCAAGTCTTCAAGATTTGTGTGACTTGCCATTGTTTATCGATCTACTATTTTAGGACAAAAAAACCGAATACCTGGGGTTGTAAAGCTTTAATAAATCTTTTTTTTGTTGCAGCCGGTGCGTGTGCAAGGCATTTTGAAATGCGAGTCATTGTTATTACATGTAGGACAGCATCGGTCAAAAACACCAGGGTCCGTCCGCATGAAGGATATGCATACTAATCAGAAGCCTATTTGATTTTGATATTGAAACGATAGGAGTTGTTTGCTCAAAAACTACCGAAATCTCTGATATTTATTGGACAATGAATATTGACCTGATAATTTTCAGTGGTGAATGATGACACTCTTCGGATTGTAGTATAATTTCGCAACAAATTGCCACATACTTCAGATAACTCCAAACATAAAAAAACAAGATATGACTTCAAGAATTCATGGAAGCCCCGTTGAGGTGTAAAGTGAATTTTTGGAAGAAATGTATTTGCTATATTTTCGGAAGTAGGATATTAGGGCTACGTAAACTAGATCCGTACACCATGAGAAAGTAACCTTGACAATCTTACATCGCACTTGATTACACTAGACAATCATGGGTTTTTTTTCTAAAGAGGAGAAGATCGTGGATCCACCTAACAAAACAAAAAGAAAGATTTGCTGGGACTCTCGTGACAAATTTTTTGAATGTCTCACACAAAATGGAATAATAAACTCGTTGGACCCCAAGCAAGTTGACAACGTGGAATCTAACTGTGGGAAAGCACGCGCAGAATTTGAAGACAACTGTGTTGCCTCATGGTACAAATACTTCCAGGAGAAGCGCTACAATGATATCAAGAGGCAGATGTACATTCAACAATTGGAGGCAGATGGCGCTAAACCTTTGCCTTTCAAATTGGACAGAAAATAAGCATGAGTATGGGAACATGAGTGTTGTATATAGTATTAAATGAATGAACTCATGATGAAAGAATGGCTACTCAGCCTTAAAATGGATCGGAGATCGTCCAACTGCCCGTTCTTTTTCTCTATTGGAAGCATCGAAAATGCAACCCCACTCATAGAACCCCTTTTCTAGAACTAAAAACCCGAGATTCAACTCTAATTCTCCATGTGGCGCGATAGCGCCCTCTTTCAAATGCGTCTGCAAAGAGCCGTTGTAAAGTATGCTTGAGTCAGTGGACATGTCATGTTTTCCGGATTGATTCAGAGATATCGGTATGTGCCTGAAGGTACCACTCAACGCTTGATCCGTATTGTTAACTAATCTCGTCCTTATTATGTAGAATTGCTCTCGTTTTAAATGGTAGATCGCACCAGACTTGACCATGACTTCATTCGGATTATCCTCGCTGACCAATGCTTGATAGATCAGAACGCTTCCAGTAGTGAGTAGGTTGACCATTGATGAGCTGAGGCGAAATCTGCGGAGATCGATTTCGCCTTCTCTTTCGGAGGTCAAGTTAATGGTGGTCCATGTAGCCTCTAAGCATCTGAGCAACTCGTGTCTCACCCAAAATGACAATTGGTTCTGATACTCTTCTTCGTCCGTCAATTTATGGTTTTTGATGTATTGTTTATTTCTCAAAGAAGGAATCCTCTTCTTGACTTCAATCTCATTGAGGCTGAATTTCCGTAACGGTAACAATAATCTCGTTGTAGTATTCGGATTAAGACAGTCCTTTGCGACGAATTTGTCGCTGTGAACAAGACTCTTGATGCAAATATCGAGCGAATCTTTCCATACATTCCGCACATCTAGTGCAAGTAAACAGTAGTCCGAAGAATCTTTTCCATTCAATGAGGCAATCTTGGAGACAAATGATGAAACTGACACCAACGACTTTCCATCTAAGCCATGACCATCTTCCAGAATTTTCAAATAAGATGGCTGAAACGGATAAATTTCGCAGTTGACAATCTCGGCAGAGCGGACCACACTGGTATTGAAAGGTACCACTAAATTCCTGAGGTATCTTCCGCTTATATCGCTCTCTCTCTTATTCGCGTATTGAAGAAATAATTTCAGAGATGTCATGGCTCTTTTCCCGAATAATTCGAGTTTGATGTGAAGGTCTCCTCCAGACTGAATCTCCTTGTATTTCGAAGCGATTTCAGCCTTGTTGGATACCTTGATAGCTTTTTGCTCCAATAACCTCCACTCGAGTTCGTACGTCTCTTCCGAACTCAAAGCAGAATAGCTAGGGCCCGTGTTAAGTTTGGAATTAATTGAATCAATGGTGGAATCCCAGAGCGAGAAGGACAAGTAATTAACAATCTCTTGCGATGTATTCCTCAATGTCATTGAGTGCTTTTGCACCTCACCTTCAAGGAGCATGACATAACCATTGGATACCAGATTATCGATGAAAGACAATCTTGGCTGTAAGCAGCTCGCAGTAAGTGACAATGTCTTGGTCGTAACCCTGTCCCCAATATTTCCTTTCAATAGGTTATCGATCAAAGTATCAAGCACTTTGGTCTTTGTGACGGAGCCGGGTTTTTTGTATGATAACTTTTCAAATGCAATGATGCGCTCTTCGTTGACTATGTTGAAGAATTGTTTTTGGGAGTTCCCAATTGTCAAGTTGAAACCCTCTATACTGAAATCACCGGCTTCGAGTGCACGAAACGAAACAAGAATATCACTGAGGGAATTTGCAGGTAGAGTCAAATCAGCCTGTACCTCTACAGGACCAGAATCCGCTAAGACCTTTCGCTTTGGAATGCTTCTCCAATTTTGCAACTTGTCGCGGTTGTTCTCGAAATTCGCAAAAGAGACGACTTTTGCCAGCGATTCGAGTGTCGCGAGTTTGAACTGATTGGCAGCAACAATTTCCAAATCTTTAATTTTGACCGGAAACGCAAAGGGATTTTGCATTGTGACTTTCAACTGGTTGACCTCATTTAGGCAAATGACTCGCTCCAAGTTTGCCAGCTTGGCTTGCTTGTAAGGATTGAACAATACCGCAGCACTTTCTTGCCTCAGAATAGTGGTGTCTTCCAAAGATGATAGTTGCAGAGAGTTCACATTATTTTGTGGGACAACAAATCTCAAATCACGAATTATGAAGGGGTCGGGATGGGGTAGTTGGATCTGAGAAGATTCATTTCCTAGATATAAAGTAAGCCAATCTAGCTTCTCCTTCAATTTTATCTGGTCTTCGTTGGGGAGGCAATGCGAAAATCTAGAGAATGTCAAAATGCATAATTTAGCTAGCAACGTGTAATTTTGCAACGCCTCTGCTATCCGAAGACACACTTTTATGAGCAGCACTTGCAAAGTAATGGGATCTGTGTAGTGATTGCATGCTGACGTACCTAAACTCTCGGTAGAGGTATCCATGTGATAAGTTGTGAAGACGGTTTCAATAATATCTGTAATTGATTGCAGTGAGCAGATCTCATCCGGGGACCTCTCCTTCCCAATGACCAGAACCTTGGGCAATAAAGCCACAAGAAGGATACGGAGAATAAAACCCCGCTTTCTGTGATAGCCCAAGTCGCTGTAAATGGAAGCCAATGCACAATAAATCCGGCATTGTTCGTTGAACTCTAACTGCACTAACTGCAATGCAAAAATCTTGTCGATTTCACGGAGAATCTCAGTGCGAGGCAAAGCAGGCGTGTCTATATCTTTAACTTGTTGTTCAATTGGCTCAAACTCAACCATTGATGTGACTATCACCTTCGTGTTTGAGGACCCCGCCAAAAACACTGTGACCATAAATTTGATGGTTCTTAGAAGTGACTCAACATACACCATGTCAGGGACACAATCATCAACATCAGAGGTGCTGAGTTGATAGAATTGAGACGAGCGCTGAGTCAAGAAAAAGAGCGTGTCGACTAACAGAAATTGAGACACTTCCACAGTTGTGTTAGAAGACAAGCTTGCAAAGCTTCGATTGCTATTCATGGATGTTCTTGGAGACGAAGTCGAAGCTTTCCTGGAGTCAAATGAAGTCGGAGCCGAGCGTCCAAGAGATAGAGTTTTGGACTTCTGTGACAGTAAGAGAGGCCAAAGCATGGAGTTCTGAATTTGGAATGGCAAATCAAGATACAGGAGCATCAGTAGGGCCACACATAGACCGTCCAAAGAGCTCGCCAACCATAGGTGGTCGTCCGCTTTTTTGCAATTGATGGCGGCATCTGTGAAATACTGAAGAGCATCTTGAGATCGCCCTGCCAAGAGATAGAAGTTCCCCATAAGTTTAGCTTGCCGTCCTGTCTGCCTTTGGGATAACCGCAATTTCAGGGTCTTTGACGACTGCGAGCTTTGGCCATTGGTAAATGACATTTTGTATGAAGAAGAAGAGTGCAAGGCTTTCTGGGCCTGATTTATTGTTCTGGTGAGCACATTGGTGTTGGTCATGGAGACAGGAGAGCGGAGAGTTATGTTTTCAAACGAGCTAGCATACGCATCCAATGCCACTAGAAAGTTGCGGGAGATCTGACAGAAAATCGTTTCAATGGTGGTGATGTTGTGTTCTGCTTCTTCCGAAACATGAAGGATGTTCAGTATGTCGCCGTGGCTTTGAGTTTCTAGAGAGCTTTTAAAGCATATAATGTTATGCACTATTGCCGACGGAAAAGTTTGCTTCATATGCTCTATGGTGTCAACGCTAGGTGTGAACGACGGCAGGCGAGCAGTAACACCCAAGATTATGAAAGTTTTGCGGAACGGTTCGAACTCATGAAGATGCAGAGAGTCATCCTCAGTAATGCTGTGGTCTATATCGTAGAGTAATCTGCCTTGGGAAAATTCTTGAGGATTGAAGTAACGGCACTGGGGACTGGGCGATATATCTAATAGCCTGACATTGGAAACGGATGCAATTGTATGGGCATAGCGATCGAATTCCGCGATAGATATTGGGCCCACCGGTATAAGGGCAACCTTGATCCGGGCCGGGTTTATAAAATTGAATCTATCCATATATTTGGAGGGAAATCGGGCTATGGACACTCAGTAGGCTGATGTAAAGAACGCGGTGCACATTTGCATACACGCATTTTGAAAATGCACTGCGATAAACCCGGACCTCTCTTTTGGTGCGAACATCAACCGGCCTCAATTGACGCCACTCCCTTCAGAAAAGACTTGGCTTGTTGATATCAAAACGCTCTATTCACACTGGGCTTTTAATCTATACTACAAAATTGGGAGATAGCTCGTTCATATTCGCAGACTTTCAAAAATGCCTGGCCTCTCCTTTGACAATTACCAGCGGAACCACTTCCTTTCCACAAAAGGGTTTGCCCAACCTAAAGCCACCTCGACAGGTACCACCATCGTGGGCTGCAAGTTTAAGGGCGGAGTTGTAATCGCAGCGGATACCAGAGCCACAGCAGGAAGTATTGTGGCCGACAAGAATTGCGAGAAGTTGCACAGGTTGGCACCAAGAATCTGGTGTGCTGGTGCTGGAACTGCAGCAGACACCGAGATGGTTACACAGCTAATTGCGCTGAATCTCGAGTTGCATTCCATGTGGCAGCAACGCCAACCTCGTGTGATTACAGCTTTGACTTTGTTGAAGCAGCATTTGTTCAAGTACCAAGGCCATTTGGGTGCCTATTTGATTTGTGCTGGAGTGGACCCCTCAGGTGCCCACTTGATGTCTGTCCAAGCGCACGGATCCACCGACATTGGTGAGTATCAATCTTTGGGCTCTGGATCTCTTGCAGCAATGGCTGTTCTAGAGTCCAGCTGGAGGCCAGACATGACTAGAGATGAAGCCGTCAAGCTCTGTGCCGATGCTATTGAAGCTGGTATCTGGAACGATTTGGGATCCGGTTCCAATGTGGATGTTTGCGTTTTGGAAGTCGGCAAGGATGCTGAATTGCACAGAAACTACTTGACCCCTAATACGAGGGCTGCCAAGGAGAGGTCGTACAAGTTTCCCCGTGGCACAACAAGTGTGATCAGACAGAGTGTTCGGGAACTAGTAGATGTGGAGGAAACTGTCGTTCATTTCAATAGGCCAGAGTCGATGGAAGTTGACGCATAGGCTGTGCATGCTCCAACGCCATCAAACCATGATATACTTACATAATTCAAATATTACACGATTAAAAGAGGTATAATTGTAGACACGCCAACATTAGCTCCTTACTGTGCATTGGGTGCTCGATGGCGTGTTTAGGCTCTGGAGGCATGGATTTTTCTAGAATGCTCATGGTCTTACATATAAGTTTTGGACATAGACGCTTGAGCACAGGCGCATCTAAATACAGCCTTACTATAGAACATCTCATCATGGTAGTGAACAACCCAAATAACTGGCACTGGGTCGACAAAAATTGCATAGATTGGGCAAACAAGTATTTCAAGGATACCTTGATTGGCTTAGAAGCCTCCAATGAGGGCAAATCTGTGACAGTCCTGTCTATCTCGTCAACCGAGGGAGATGTTGAAGTCTGCCAAAGAAAAGGCAAAGTAATTTCCATCTTTGATTTGAGAATCGTCTTGAATATTGAAGGAAAAGTGAGTGCCGACAAAGAGTTCAAAGGTAGTATCACGATACCAGAGTTGGCGTATGACACCGAAGAGGATGAAATACAGTTTGACATAAGCATCTACAACGAAGACTCAAGCTCCGAACAAATGAGACCTTTCACCAGAAAAAACTTGACGCCCAAGATCAGAAAGGCTTTGATGGAGTTTGGAAAGGATTTGATCAGAGTGAACGGCTCGGACATTCAACTGGACAAGGACAATACGTCGAAATTCACCAAGGAAAACCAAGCCAGTGCTCCAAAAACTGCACAGGCCTCCAAAACCCAGCCCAAGCAAGCTACCCAGGATCATAAAAGCAGCACCACAACTGAAAACGAGAGCTCAAATGTTCCAAAATACAATACATCTACGTTGCATTTGGAGCCCACTTTCAACACCACCTCCGAAGAATTATTTATTACTTTACTCGATCAGCAACGAGTGTCAGCATGGACCAGATCCAATGCCCAAATCGAAGCTAAGGAGGGAAGTGAGTTCCACTTGTTCGGAGGCTCGATCAGCGGTAAGATCTTGAAGTTGGTGCCAAACGAGCGTATCGTCCAACTGTGGAGACTTGACTCTTGGAAAAAGGGCCATTTTGCACAGTTGGATATCCAATTGAAGCAAGGTGCCGGAGAGACCGCCATGGTGGTGAAATGGGCCGGGATCCCAATTGGCGAAGAAGACAGAGTGAAAGGAAACTTCCAAGATTACTACGTGAGATCGATCAAAATCACCTTTGGATTTGGGGCAGTTTTATAAGTCGTCAAACTTGCTCTAGTAAAATTAAAGTTTTGATTACAGGCGCATTGATGATGAGTAAAAGGATACAGAGACGAAAAAATGTAGCACTAAGATTGCAGAGCTCAATGATTCAGTTTATCTCATTATAAAGGTAGGCGTGGGGCCGCGGGAATATATACTGATTACGGCGCACACATCTAAGATTGCATTGGCCGCGCGGAATCCAGTGCAGGAAGTTTTGGCCCAGAACGGCAAACGAAAGCGCAAATCTTTTCGTATAAAGCAATTCTTCTGTCGCTGAAATACAAGAGGTCAAGAATTCTCACATTCGAAGAAACTTCAAAAGAAACAAGAAATCATGTCGACCAAAGGACAAGTATGTATTTGCAGCCAATTCCAGCTGGCCATGGCGCAATGAATGCCTCTTTGCTACCCTGGTGGTTATCTGTGCCGACTGGTGCAGGCCTACAAAACACGACTAACCACAGACCATTACATGCAAAGCCGCTGTTGCCTGGGAAGCAGGAAAGCCATTGAGCATTGAAGAAATCACTGTTGATCCTCCAAAGGCTCATGAAGTGAGAATCAAGATAATCAACACTGGTGTTTGCCACACAGACGCCTACACCTTGTCAGGAGTGGATCCCGAGGGAGCATTTCCTTCTATCTTGGGACACGAGGGCGCTGGTGTTGTTGAGTCTATCGGCGAAGGCGTTACAAACGTCAGTGTTGGAGACCACGTGATTGCTCTTTACACTGCCGAGTGTAAGGAGTGTAAGTTCTGCAAGTCCGGAAAGACTAACTTGTGTGGTGCCGTGAGAGAAACGCAAGGTAAGGGAGTCATGCCCGACGGAACCTCTAGATTCAAATGCAAGGGCAAAGAGTTGTTCCACTTCATGGGATGCTCCACGTTCTCGCAATACACTGTTGTCGCCGACGTTTCCGTGGTGGCTATTGACAAAAAGGCGCCATTGGAGAGTGTCTGCTTATTGGCATGCGGTGTCACCACTGGTTACGGTGCCGCCACCGTGACTGCTGATGTGCAGGAAGGCGACACTGTCGCTGTGTTTGGAGCTGGCTGTGTGGGTTTGTCGGTGATTCAAGGTGCAGCCTTGAGAAAAGCCAAGAAGATCATTGCCGTTGATGTCAACAACAGCAAGAAGGAGTGGGCTGACAAGTTTGGCGCCACTGACTTTGTCAACCCAAAGGAGTTGCCAGAGGGAACAACCATTGTGCAAAAGTTGATTGAGATGACTGACGGCGGTTGTGACTTTACCTTCGACTGCACAGGTATCGTGGAGATCATGAGAGATGCATTGGAGGCATGCCACAAGGGATGGGGCCAGTCGATCATTATCGGAGTTGCCGCTGCCGGTAAAGAGATTGCCACGAGACCATTCCAATTGGTCACGGGTAGAGTGTGGAAGGGATCTGCATACGGAGGTATCAAGGGAAGAACCCAATTGCCAGGCATGGTGGACGACTACATGAACGGTAAGTTGAAGGTGGACGAGTTCATCACCCATCAGCAAGATCTCGACCACATCAACACTGCTTTCGAAGACATGCGCAAGGGAGACTGCATCAGAGCCGTGGTGACCTTATGAATGCCCAGGGGTAAACTCTAGTCTCGGGCGATGGCCGAAGTTTACATACCCTTCCAGATAAAGCAGTGTATACAAGCAAATGCATTGACGTGATTGCAAATGGTGCCTTGGTCAAAGGTGTTTGAATGCAAATGGTGTTTGAATGCAACTCTATTGTAGCTGTTTCTCATCGTGCTGTATGCAGTCTGTCCCGCGCATCACGGCTATGAACTCCGGAGAATGGGCCTTTTCGCGTTTCGGAGTATCCGGCCACCGTAGACCGAGCACAAGCGCATCTTGAACAAATTGCCTTCTAAGCATTAAAATGGCAAAAAAACACATAGATTGAGGCTCCGAACACCGCAAATTAACCCTCAACCCCTTTTTTTTCGCTGTAATTGCCCCACGGGTCGGCACGGCCCCGGCGTTTTTCCATCGGAGCCGAGCAGTGTTTCGCGCTCTGATTGGACACCAAAAATCTTTTTTTCGTCCCTCTATGCTCACACCTGATTTCGGAGGTTAAATATTCTCCTTCACTTTCTTCTGCATCACCTCTCCAGAATACAAGAATGTTCAGACAATTGGTTAACTCCAGAGCAGTTGCTCCTAAATTTACCAGATCCTACATCGCTGGTCAATTCACCGGCTCCAAGAAATCCAACGGAAAGTACACTGTTACTTTGATTGAGGGTGACGGTATCGGTGTGGAAATTTCCCAAGCTGTCAAGGACATTTACGCTGCTGCCAACATTCCTATCGAGTGGGAGCCTGTTGACGTGACCCCTCTTTTAATCAACGGTAAAACCACCTTACCTCAAGAGGCCGTCGACTCTGTCAACAGAAACTTGGTCGCTTTGAAGGGCCCCTTGGCCACCCCTGTCGGTAAGGGACACACTTCCATGAACTTGACCTTGAGAAGAGCTTTCAACTTGTTCGCCAACGTCAGACCATGTAAGTCTATTGTCGGTTACCAAACCCCATACGAAAACGTTGACACCGTGTTGATCAGAGAGAACACCGAGGGTGAGTACTCTGGTATCGAGCACACCATTGTTCCTGGTGTTGTGCAGTCCATCAAGTTGATCACCAAGCCAGCCTCTGAGAAGGTGATCAGATACGGTTTCGAGTACGCCAAGAGCATCAACAAGCCACACATTGTGATCGTCCACAAGGCTTCCATCATGAAGTTGTCCGACGGTTTGTTCGTCGAGACCGCCAAGGAAGTGGCCAAGGAATACCCAGAGGTCAAGTTGTCCTTCGAGTTGTTGGACAACACCTCCTTGAGATTAACCTCCGACCCATCTGAGTACAAGGACGTTGTCATGGTCATGCCTAACTTGTACGGTGACATCATGTCTGACTTGTCCTCCGGTTTGATTGGTGGTTTGGGTTTGACTCCATCCGGTAACATGGGTAACAAGGTTTCCATTTTCGAGGCTGTGCACGGTTCTGCCCCAGACATTGCCGGTAAGGGTTTGGCCAACCCAACCGCTTTGTTGTTGTCTTCTTGTATGATGTTGAGACACATGTCTTTGAACGCCGACGCCGACAAGGTTGAGGCTGCTGTTTTGAAGACCATTGCTTCCGGACCAGAGAACAGAACCGGTGACTTGAAGGGATCTGCTTCCACCCAGCACTTTACTGAGCAAGTTATCAAGAACTTGTAAGGGGATGGCAAGCCTCATGTAAGGTAATTATTCATTAAACAACAACGATAGACTATAACCTTGGTGTTTTATTACTGTACTTGCGCCTACTTGGCTACCTCTAATAACAAGGAGCTGTTCTCATCTCCTACAACAAACTTAATATTATCACCTTTGTGATACACTCACCCTCCTCACTAGTAAACTACTCTCCTCTTTAATAAACTTCTCTTCTCTCTGATAAAGTTACTTCTGAATTTCCTCTATTATGATATGATACTTATTTTTGCAACTCCTTGAGGACTATATTGGTGCCCTCAACAATGGCGACGTGCTCCACCGCATGTACTCTGTCCTCATAGCTCTCCAAAGTCTCTCCTATTCTCAAATCAATTTCCTTGACAAGAACAGGCTCTCCTTTGTCCACCTCGGCAATAACCTTGTGAATCATCACACCACCAGTGGTAATTTTGCCGTCTTGGCCAGCTTTCCACGCCCGATCGATTGCGTGGGTGCCCTCAAAAGCACCTGGCAATGCAGGGTGCAAATTGATAATAGAAATGCCTGCATCTTTTAGAGGGGCCAATACGGACGGCGATAGAATAAGCATCCATCCGGCACAAACAATCAAGTCTGGCTTGGTGTAGGAGGCGTCATGTGAACCCTCGACGTTTCCGGTGATGAGAAGGTTGGCCAAGTCCTTGTTGAAATCCTCTCTCTTTTGCTTTCTGACTTCCTTGTCTTCCTTTGACGTGCCCTCATAGTACTTTTTCAAAATATGGGTTTTGGCGGGGATAGAAGCTTTGGCAGCTCTTTGCAAGCCATATGCGGACTCACTGGAAGAAATGACCTGGGTTATTGATCCATGAAGATTAGAGCTATTTTTGGCATCGATGAGTGCTTGGAGGTTGGACCCCGATCCGGAAATTAGAACTGTTATGGACATCGGCGGCTAGCAGATCTGTGCGTTGAAAGATTTTCGGTCTATTAGTTATCTCACGCAGCAGCTGACTCGGTTCGTTGATGCAGTACAGGCGAGGCCCACGCTGGAATCCGGGCCTAAACACATGAATTAATGGCTAATGAACAAATAGGCTTATGATGAGACGTGTTATAAATGTACAATGTATGGTGATTTATGAATAATATCTTGAGATCAAATTGCCTGGTTGAGACTCTTCTAACAGATAAAAAATACTTTTGATGATTCTGACTTGAGGTACTGCGAATACGTATTTGGTGGTATATAGAATAGATAGCGTGATGCGAACACCACTTATTCTGGACATTATTCTGCAACCAAAGTGATGATTACCCCAAAAATTAAGTAAATCGAGTACACGGACATCAAAATGTCTCCAATAAAAATCTCAATTATTGAGCATCATTAAATTTCTACCATTCAACGTATCATCTTTCTACTCAATGGAATCATCTCATCATATGTTCATCTTTATCATGTGTTCATCTTTATCATGTGTTCATCTTCATCATACTCAATTAATTCAATCATATAAATCATTTTATATATCGTAACAATTCAATGTCAAAGTAATCATGTGTCAATACGTTATCTCATTCTACGGATATCTCAATCATTGATTTCGCCGATATGTTGCCTATAGTGGCTGCGGAGAAACCTGCAGACAGTGCACTCCCAGTGCGGAAGTACAACTCCTTACCAGAGCAGAAATATCGTGCAGTCATTACTCCAGAAAGAAGGCCAATGATTTGCGAGACCTCTACACAGGTAAAGGTTCCAGGAAGTGTCCAGTGTATCTTTTCCCGCCTGCAGTCCTGAATATGCCCGCAACACCAATCGTGAGCGCGGCTTCCCCTCTGCTCATATGCCCACGTTACCGGGTGGCGGGGCGGGTAACCGGGTCCCAGATTTACCCGCGCTTCCCTATTTTACTGAAGGAGAAAATTTTCTCCTGATGCCCTGTGCGCCAGGCGCACCCAAATAAAATATCTTACTCCCGCTCTTTCGTCCCTGTAAGTCAGACATCACTATAATACATAATGGGTATGTAAATAACACAGGATTTCATGAAATTCACCTGTTTCCACGAGTGTCAGCAGCTACCACCTTCTGCGGCTACGCAAGGATGCAAATGGTCTGGCTTTCTTTCCTCGGCGGAACCTGAGCAAAACTAACTTTCTAGTTGCATTCACTATTGACCAAATCCGTGGTTTGATGGACAAGGTTACGAATGTTCGTAACATCTCCGTCATTGCCCACGTCGATCACGGTAAATCTACTTTGACCGATTCTTTGGTCCAAAAAGCCGGTATTATTTCCGCTGCCAAGGCTGGTGATGCCAGATTTATGGACACCAGAAAGGATGAGCAAGAGAGAGGTATTACCATCAAGTCCACTGCCATTTCTTTGTATGCTGGTTTGACTGACGAGGACGTCAAGGAGATCAACCAAAAGACTGTCGGTAACGACTTCTTGATTAACTTGATCGATTCCCCAGGTCACGTTGACTTCTCTTCTGAAGTCACTGCTGCTTTGCGTGTTACCGATGGTGCTTTGGTTGTCGTCGACTGTGTTGAAGGTGTCTGTGTCCAAACCGAGACTGTCTTGAGACAAGCTTTGCAAGAGAGAATCAAGCCAGTTGTCATCATTAACAAGGTCGACAGAGCTTTGCTTGAGTTGCAAGTCACCAAGGAGGACTTGTACCAATCTTTCTCTAGAACTGTTGAGTCCGTCAACGTCATCATCTCTACCTACTCTGAGAAGACTCTCGGTGACGCCCAAGTTTTCCCTGAGAAGGGTACCGTTGCTTTCGGTTCCGGTTTGCACGGTTGGGCTTTCACTGTCAGACAATTCGCCATCAGATACTCCAAGAAATTCGGTGTCGACAGATCCAAGATGATGGAGAGATTGTGGGGTGACTCTTTCTTCAACCCAAAGACCAAGAAGTGGACCAACAAGGAGAAGGACGCTGATGGAAAGACTTTGGAGAGAGCTTTCAACATGTTCGTTTTGGACCCTATCTTCAGATTGTTCTCTTCTATCATGAACTTCAAGAAGGATGAGATTCCTCAATTGTTGGAGAAGTTGGAGATCAACTTGAAGGCTGACGAGAAGGAGTTGGAGGGTAAGGCTTTGTTGAAGGTTGTCATGAGAAAGTTCTTGCCAGCTGCTGATGCTATGTTGGAGATGATTGTCATCCACTTGCCATCCCCAGTTACTGCTCAAGCTTACAGAGCTGAGACCTTGTACGAGGGTCCATCTGACGATGAGCACTGTCAAGCCATCAGAAACTGTGACCCTAAGGCTGAGTTGATGGTCTACGTCTCCAAGATGGTTCCAACTTCCGACAAGGGTAGATTCTACGCCTTCGGTCGTGTCTTCGCTGGTACCGTTAAGTCCGGTCAAAAGATCAGAATCCAAGGTCCTAACTACCAGGTCGGTAAGAAGGAGGACTTGTTCTTGAAGTCTATCCAAAGAACCGTTTTGATGATGGGAAGATCCGTCGAGCAAATCGACGACTGTCCTGCTGGTAACATCATCGGTATGGTCGGTATCGATCAATTCTTGTTGAAGTCCGGTACTCTTACCACCTCCGAGACCGCCCACAACTTGAAGGTCATGAAGTTCTCTGTCTCCCCAGTCGTTCAAGTCGCTGTTGAGGTCAAGAACGCCAACGACTTGCCTAAGTTGGTCGAAGGTTTGAAGAGATTGTCCAAGTCTGACCCTTGTGTCTTGACTTCTATCTCCGAGTCCGGTGAGCACATTGTTGCCGCTACTGGTGAATTGCACTTGGAAATTTGCTTGAACGACTTGCAAAACGACCACGCCGGTATCCCATTGAAGATTTCCCCACCTGTGGTCTCTTACAGAGAGACTGTTGAGGGTGAGTCCTCCATGGTCGCCTTGTCTAAATCTCCAAACAAGCATAACAGAATTTACGTCAAGGCTCAACCAATCGACGAGGAGGTTTCCTTGGACATTGAGTCCGGTGTCATCAACCCAAGAGATGACTTCAAGGCCAGAGCCAGAATCCTTGCTGACAAGCACGGATGGGATGTCGGAGATGCTAGAAAGATCTGGTGTTTCGGTCCAGATGGTAACGGTCCTAACTTGGTTGTTGACCAAACTAAGGCTGTCCAATACTTGCACGAAATCAAGGATTCCGTCGTCGCTGCATTCCAATGGGCTACTAAGGAAGGTCCTATCTTCGGTGAGAACGTCAGATCCGTCAGAGTCAACATCTTGGATGTTACCTTGCACGCTGATGCTATCCACAGAGGTGGTGGTCAAATTATCCCAACCATGAGAAGAGTTACTTACGCTTCCATGTTGTTGGCTGAGCCAGCCATCCAAGAGCCAGTGTTCTTGGTTGAGGTTCAATGTCCAGAGAACGCCATTGGTGGTATCTACTCCGTCTTGAACAAGAAGAGAGGTCAAGTTATCTCTGAAGAGCAAAGACCAGGTACCCCATTGTTCACTGTCAAGGCTTACTTGCCAGTTAACGAGTCCTTCGGTTTCTCCGGTGACTTGAGACAAGCTACCGGTGGTCAAGCTTTCCCACAAATGATCTTCGATCACTGGGCTGTTTTGAACGGTGATGTCACCGACCCTAACTCCAAGCCAGGTGCTATCGTCAAGGCCAAGAGAGAGCGTACTGGACAAAAGCCAGAGGTTCCAGGTTACGAAGAGTACTACGACAAGTTGTAAGCAAGTCGAATGTATTGGTGCTTTGCGCAAATATATATTTCATTGTTCAGAATCTGCGGACTGAATTCTTGATTGAATCTTAAGAATACATGTTTTCTATACAGTGGTTGTAGTCACCGAAAACGCGCACGCGACGGCTGAACGGGTTTAGGATCTGCCGGGTGTTCGGCAGTGAGCATCTCGGCGAAAGGCCCTTTTTGAGCTATTTTTGGCCAGTGGCTTTTCCCACCAGATTGCCTAATGCGCGCGTCGGCTAAACATAGTGGCAATGTTTCTGCTATATACAGGTACAGGGGTGCATGCTATGCGAAAGAGGTTTCTTTTACGCGTAAAATTGGCCATCGGGTCGTTTCGGCTCGCGAGTGAGCCATAATGCCTGAACGAGCAAGATGCACCTCTATGCGAGCCATTAAAGTCTTTACGCATATTAATAATATATATCCAACACCCACTTGCTTTTACAAATCAACCACTTGGATAAAACCCTTTTCTCACTCCCAACCTCATTATTCTGATTTGGATTCTTAGTGTTTAGTCTTATTGATATCGTGAGGCATTGTTTATATCTCACGCTGCACATCTTCCCATACTAAACTCTTTGGCAGCTACACAGTCGCCACCTTGGGCAGAATTGAACGATATTAATCCTGATTCCAGCTTTTGAAATCTCTTCAGCGGCGCCATGTGCGATAATACTTTAAAATGGTTATTGGTGGGCATCACCTCCGCTGCATTCGTGCTGTCGTTCATTGACATGTCTTCTCGTCTGGTCAAATCTACATCTAGCAACATTTCAAAGTGCCAGCGATGTATGATGCTTCTTTTCGTGATCATTTTACCCACAATCGGCCGGTACGCTCTTTCTTTGGACAGCTTCCGAGCTCGAGTGATGAAATGGCAGATCGAGGAATCTCATTACTCTGGCGAAGACTTTTCCCGGCCAGACTTTGAACACGATCTCTGGAACGAGTATGGGCTCGATATATTTGCCACTGTGCTGATACTTCTAATATCTTTATACACTGCATACTCGTGTCTTATCCATGCACTCAGGCCTGCCATGGAAAGAAGAAGAAAGTGCCCGAGCGAGGAGGATTCATTATACACATGTTCTTCAGCCAGCTCTGAAACGCGAGAAAAGCCGCTTGTCAAGCGGGTCACGTTCGATCTTCCGGATTTCCAAGAAAGCCGTACCGTTCAAATCTATGCATACTTAAGCAAACAAGCGCTTCGCCACAGCAGGCGCATTGCCAGCTTCGCCTTATGCGCAATTTTGGTGATATTCCTTCTTCCTCAGCTGCTCAAGCACACATTCTACTATGAGATTGCCAATTTCCGCGGCGTCAGCCTCACCTCGGACCATGTCATTGTCATGTTATCGCTGGTTCTCTGCATAGATTTGTTGCTCCATCATCTGGCCATCTCCAGGCCTGCCGGATATTCCGAGGTGCGTTTCATGGCCTCCCGTTTCACTTTTTGTTATGGAGTGTTCCTCATCATCGTTAGTGTGCTCGCACTCTTGCAATTCAACGACACCTTAAAGCTCTATGTGTACCGCATGTATGAGCCACATGCCACCTTCAAAGATAGACCCACTTCATTTTATGATCTGTCGATCCCAAATATCAACATTGTCTCTATGGTTTTGGAAAATTACATGACGAAATACTCGTATTCCCTTATCCAACCCGACACGTCCATCTCGGAGAGAAACGAAATCATCAAAAGCTCTTTGAGCATCTTTACCAGTGTGTACAGCGATTGCATTGCATGCATCTTATTTGCCACCATGGTCTTTGTGCCGGGTGTCCTTAGCATCTTGATCTAATCCATCTTCTCATAGAACAAAATGAATAATCTTGCATCGTAACGTAATTTTCAGTAATTCAATTGACTTAAGTGCACTACCGAAGCGTTCAAAAACAATCACACACACGTCGGGCCAGGGACCTATTCACCAAGAAGACTAGTATAGGTCCGTGGCCGGCAGTTTCAAAGTGGTGTCAACTTCCGCCGGCCATGCTGGGTGCAGGACAATCAGTAGAAAGTTCCGCCAAGTGGTTTCCGCATTGAGCAATCTTTACCGCGTGGGTGCATTGTCGCGATGTATTTCCGCATCGGGGAACACGATCCGCCTTCGCCGTACTATCACCAGCGTCTCTACTTTATATAAATCCAAGGTCAAGCCCACTCACAATTTCCATCTGCACTTCAAGAATATGGAAAGATTGCAACAAATTGCTAAGCAGGCCACTTCCAGTGTGGCAGCTCCCCCAGCACCGGCTCATCCTTTGGACCCACTTAGTCCTCAGGAAATTAAGGCCGTGACCACTATTGTTTCAGAACATTTCAAGGGCCGTAAAATCAGCTTCAACACTGTGACATTGAGAGAGCCAATTAAAAAGGCCTACTATGCATGGAAAGAGGAAAACGGTCCTTTGCCTCCCAGACTTGCTTATTTCGTGGTTGTGGAGGAAGACATCACGGGTGTCCAAGAAGGTGTTGTTGATATTCCCTCTTTGACTGTGACCAAATCCAAGAATACAGGCGAAGTTCAGCCAATTTTGACTCCCCAGGATCTTCAGGCAACTGAGGAAATCGTCAGAACCAACCCTGACGTCATCAAGCAGTGTGAGATTTCAGGAATCCCCAAGGAGGAAATGAAGAACGTTTACTGTGATGCATGGACCATCGGCTACGACGAAAGATGGGGTGCAACAAGAAGACTCCAGCAAGCTTTGATGTACTGGAGATCGGACGAAGATGACTCTCACTACTCCCATCCTTTGGATTTCTGCCCTATTGTTGACATGAATGCTGGCAAGGTTATCTACATCGATATTCCAAACAGACGGCGCCCTGTTTCTAAACACAAGCACTCGTCATTCCACCCTAAACACATTGCTGAGAAGTTTGGTACCAAGGAGAATCCTTCCGGGTTCAGGCAAGACAACACGCCTTACAACGTGACTCAGCCCGAGGGAGTTTCTTTCAAGATGGACGGCCATATCATGGAATGGTCCAACTTCAAATTCCACATTGGTTTCAACTACAGAGAAGGTATCGTGTTATCGGACGTCACCTACAACGACCACGGCGATGTGAGGCCCATGTTCCATAGAATCTCTTTGTCCGAGATGATTGTCCCATACGGATGTCCAGACTTCCCTCATCAGAGAAAGCACGCCTTAGATATTGGAGAGTACGGTGCCGGAAACTGTACGAACCCATTGGCTCTTGGCTGCGACTGTAAAGGTGTCATTCACTACATGGATGCCCATTTCCCCGATAAGAAGGGTGATGTGCTTACTGTGAAAAACGCTCTTTGCATCCACGAGGAGGACGATGGTATACTTTTCAAGCACTCTGACTTCAGAGACGACTTCCAAACCACAGTCACAACCAGAGGAAAGAGATTGATCATCTCGCAGATTTTCACGGCCGCAAACTACGAGTACTGCTTGTACTGGATCTTCAGACAAGACGGTACCATCAAGTTGGAGATCAGATTGACGGGTATATTGAACACATACGTCTGTGCAGAAGATGAAGACGTTGGTCCTTGGGGTACTCAAGTGTACCCACAAGTCAACGCTCACAATCACCAGCACATGTTCTCTTTAAGATTGGATCCAAGAATTGACGGTGACAACAACTCTGTGGCTACTTCAGACGCCATGCCCGGCCCAGGCGAAGTTGGGTCTGCCGAAAACAAGTACGGTAACTCCTTTTTAGCCAAGAAGTCCGTATTCAAGACTGTGGAGGACTCTCTCACCCATCTGACCACATCCAGAACTTGGGACATTTTCAACCCAAACAAGACCAACAAGTTCTCTGGCAAGCCACCTTCATACAAGTTGGTTTCTACGTGGACGCCTCCTCTTTTGGCCAAAGAAGGTTCTTTGGTCAGAAAGAGAGCACCCTGGGCTGCTTGGACCACCGAAGTTGTGCCTTACAAGGACGATGAAGAAGCCTATGGCAGATTGTATCCATCCGGTGACCACGTCTCGCAATGGTCTGGTGACTCTATCAGAGGTATGCGTGAGTGGATCGGATCCGGAAAGGATAATGTGGAAAATACCGACGTTCTCTTGTTCCACACCTTCGGTATCACCCACTTCCCAGCGCCAGAGGATTTCCCTGTGATGCCTACCGAGATCTTTGACCTCATGTTGCGCCCACGGCATTTCTTCACCGAGAACCCAGTTCTCGATGTCAAACCATCGTTTGCAAAGACGACCACCGAGGTCAAGAACGGCGCCGGGGGTGTCGACAGCTGCACTTTGAACGTCGACAAGTCATCTAAATTGGCTTTCTCCCAGACCTCATCTTGCTGCAGCAGAAAATAGGTCTTATGTATAGATTTTAATGCACTCTCACTTTGAAAGCTAGTATGTTCTGTGCACTCACACACACACTCTTACATTGAGATGGGACTCGCACAGTCACGTGAAGCCATCTATTTCTCTACGCTTTAGAACTTCTCAACGGTGCAACAACTATGAAGTACGTGATTGAACACATGGAGGAGGGTTTCTCCGAATGGGTTATTCTCGAATATTCTCAAATCATTCGGGACCTCGGAAAAGAAAACCTTGTTTTGACATCTCTTCCTAAGCACACAACAGAGAACGACATTCCCGCCCCTCTTCGTGAGTTGGGATTGCAATGGACTACAGATGAATGTGTGACGCTCGATGGCGGCTTGGAAAAATCCACAGTTTGCTTGCTTGATCCTGCTGCAGATCAGGATTTGGTTCCCGAGGACGGGAAGCAATTTGACTACTTCGTTTTCGGCGGCATTTTGGGTTCTCACCCAAGAATCGACCGTACTGGTATCTTGAGAAAGAAGTATGGATTTGCTGGTAGACGGTTGGGTGCTTTACAGATGACAACTGACACAGCGATCAGAACCACTCAAATAATTGTGGAGCAGAAGACCAAGTTCGAGGACATCAAGTTTATTGACTACCCCGAGATCAGATACAACAAGTACGAGTCCACCGAGATGCCTTTCAGGTACGTCTTAGACGCGAAAGGAGAGCCGATTTTGCCACAAGGCATGTTGAAGTTGATTGAGAAGGACGGTGAGCAAAGTATAGACGATCTTTTGATTGAGTAACCTGAAGGTGTATAATTGACGAAATAAATAAATAGGGCTAAGACTAGCCCTTCAGCTTGTACACAGTGACTTTCCGCTCCTCCACCGCAGGCTGAGAAGAGCTAAGAATCTCCTTCATGAGAAAGCCAGTAGTTTGCTCGTCCTCAAAATACGATATGTGAGCACTGATGGCTGAGACTATGGCAATATCAAAAACTCCTGTGGGGAGACAGTAATCGACTCGTCCCGTTTTGTTGAGATCAATCAAAGGATGAAGCTGATCCCTGGTGCACTTCACCACTTGGGTTGTGCGTGCTTCTTGGTCCTGAGAATTTTGTGTTGTCAAGGTGGAAAGAATGTCGCCAAGAGCATTCTCCAGATCCACGGACGGAATGTCTGCACTGGAATTGCCTTTAGATTCCTCAACTGGCAGCGCTTTCAGCGCACTCTTTTTGAGCCAGCTGGAGGCCTGCCATATTTTTTCCTGTATGTCACCTCCAAACAGTGATAGATTTTGGACTTGAGTGTTGAAGCCACGGAGCGCAAACGGAACTTCTTCGGGATGGAAATCGGCGAATTTCGGATCAACTAAGGGCTCCATTCGATAACTCACTGGATCATTGGGGTGAAACAAGTTGTAAAGGTTTTTGCATTTTGGAGATGAGAAATGGGAGTCCAATGAAATGTCCTCCTCTGCACATTCGGACCTAGGAAGAATATTCTTTTGCTTGAGAAGCTCAAACATTCCGACTGGAGAGCCAACACAAAAAAAGTTTTCAACATCAAAGTCTAACTTGTATTCGTTCATTCCTTCTCTCTTTTGCTGTGAGAG
The DNA here is from genome assembly GCA_002370135.1 of Metschnikowia kipukae. Taxonomy (NCBI): domain Eukaryota; kingdom Fungi; phylum Ascomycota; class Pichiomycetes; order Serinales; family Metschnikowiaceae; genus Metschnikowia; species Metschnikowia kipukae. The sequence continues at coordinate 1,553,552 of NKZJ01000153.1, read as the reverse complement.
CAAATCGAAGCAGATGGCTGAGCCGAGAGAATGTCCGAACAAATGCACTTTTCCTTTGAAATCTGGATTTTTTTCCTTGTAGCGTTTGTAGACGTCATTTAGCTCTGACAGAACAGCTTTGAGGATTTGTTTGAGATGAAGTGGTTCGTAGTAAAGAAGCACATCTAAAATGACATCGCCCACAACATTTCTCAATGGCCGGATCCCCTCCACGTTTAGTTGACTCAAACTGGGAAGGCGATGGCTATCTGATACCTTATCGTATGCATTTGGACGCCTGGGATTGAAGGATATCCTGTGTCTCCAAGAAACTGGAAGCGTCTGGATTGTATTGTTCAGGGTGTGGCTTTTTGACTTTGAGTCGAAGTCGTCTCCGTGAGCAAGCCTCTGGTACTTCTCCTCGTTTTTGTATATATCGTTCATTATTTTTCGCATAACGTTTATGCTATGTGGGAAGTTGACCGACTCATATTTGTAGCCCAAAAGCTGACCGATACCATGTACACACAACACCAAATGATCAATCTGCCTGTCGCGAATGGGAATCGATTCGTTATCGTCATTCTCATGCAGGGTCTGCTTAGTTTCGTCTTTGTTTGAGGTTGGCTTTGAGTCGAACATAGTAGCGACTTCTGAATGAAAGTAGTCAGTCAACGAGCTGACATTATTCGGGGACACACTGTCAATGACAGAGGAAACCATCGATTCGGAAAAGCCACGTTGAATAGGAATAACAGACATGAGAGAGCCATAGGAAGGTTTCAATGATCTGATGATGTTGACTTGAAAGGTCGAAAGCGAGTTAGGGAAGAGCGCACCATAGGTATCATCAAAGAAGATTACGGCTTGACCGCCCCCCACGTCATAGATATCAGACTCGTTTTCTATATCCAACGCCTCTTCAGCCTCAGAAATTGCCCCGCGGGTCTTTTTAACCTGATCGTTGAATTTCGAAGTTAAGTCTCGCGGAAGCTTGGATGTTGCGTGGGAGTTACTTTTCAGGCGTCGTTTCAATGAATATGCCTGGGTAGAATTGTAGCCTTTTTCAATTCGTGCTGCCATTTCTTGCTTAATTGGCTTGCCTTCGTAAGTGAACCAAGTACCTCGACGAACCTCGTAAACGGGACCTGTCCAATATATCGTGGTAAGAGCCATTTTCTCCAAGTCCACTTGGAATAACTTATCTTCCTTGACCCCAACAGTCTGTTCACCAACAGAATATGCTCTTTCTAGCCTGGCATTGTCATAGCTGTCGAAAGGAACAAACTTCTCAGGTGCTTTCTTAGGTTTGTAGTTATACCATTTTGGTTTGGCAATCGGAACATCAGTACCGTAATACCACTTGACCTTGATAGGCTTGCTGGAATTGAGCCGCGAAAAGATTATTGAATGTCGAGCAGCTAGCCGTCTATACAAGCCTGTCCCAAGAATCTCACGCATATGGGCTATTATGTGGAGAAGCTCTTATGTTTATCAGTATTGCGCACATCAAGCCTGCACCACGGCACTACTGCACACTGCAGGCCTTTTCTACATAAGTTTCTTATCCTTCGATTTTGCAACATTTTGTGTAGAGAATATTATGTCTCTATAAAATATATGTTGTCTCTATAGTTCAATTGCCTTTGCGCAACCTATCCCAAGCACTAGATTTACCCTGCCGTGGTGCTTGTGTCTCTGCTTCACTCACAGAGCCAGCCAGAGTCTCATTTTCTGCACCAATTGAATCAACATTCTCAGTATTCTCACTCATAGAAGATGATGAGCTGCCTTTAGTTTGGGCAAATCCATTGGCTTCCCGAAGTTTCTCCCAATGAGGTGCACTTCTTTCATGTTCCTGCACAGCTGCTAATGTCCCATTTCGGGACTGTTCGGGCGGTGGGAAGTACTGGACGGCGTGCGGATCTGACGAAGCAATTTCCATAGGGTTTTTCATGATGAGCCCCGGATTGGCTGCCGTTTCGTGGTAGTAGAGCGAGAACAAGGTCAATTGTGCAGGATGCAAAGCTTTCCACACTTCAAGCATTCTTTGTTTAGACTCCCTGTCTAGATCGCTCACCAGAGCATCTTCGCTCTCTTCAGTCAATCTAGTAATGCGGTACTCCTGATGGTTTTTGCTGTGAAAGTATAATGACCAAAAGTAGACTCCGGTGGCGAAAACTGTAGAAAGAATGGGGCGATGGAAAAACGGCTTTCTGGTACCTTTTGGAAGCACCACGCCAGCCTTCCGCTCCGTATATTTCTTGTAGAGAGTAGGTGCTAGCAAAGCAATTGTGCAATCGAACATGCCCCACAAGGTAGCCGTGTTCCGGGCGTTGGAGATGTCATCTGATAATAATTTTCTTTCTTCGGGCTTTAGTTTGTGGTCTGCTTCGTAGAAATTCATGAGATGCTTGAGATCCTCTGGCTTGATATAGCGACCGAGAATCGATACTTGCTCAACTGGAGTCTTTGTATCATTCCCATCTTGTTCAGTAGAGGTCATACTCAGTTTAAACAATGAGGCAATTTTGTGAGACATCTATAGCAATGCGACTTCGCGTGCCCCACAGCTCGTGTGCAGAATTCATGGAGATACATTTTCGATTATCTATATTGCAACTTAAACCAATTTGTTGTCCAGTCTCATCTCCTCCCTCAAGGTCTTCAATTGCGACACAACCTCGTCGAACTTGACCGTAGCGTTCTTACCTTGCTCTTCTTGGATATCTCTGTTTCTCACATTAACACTGTGTTCAGACTGCTCTTGCTCTCCGACGATGAAGATGAAGTTGTACTTCAACAATTGGCCGTTTCTGACCTTCTTTTGCAAGGTGTTACCAGAAACATCAACATCTGCGTAAAAGTGGTGTTTCTTGACCAATTCCTCCTTCAAAGTTTCGGCATATTCGAAGTATTTGACTCCAACTGGGACAATCAAAATCTGTCTTGGAGACAACCACAATGGCCACTTACCCTTATAGTGCTCAGTCAAAATGGCGGTCATTCTCTCGACGGATCCCAAAATGGCTCTGTGGATCATGACTGGTCTAGCAATGGCATTTTCCTTAGTGTTGGACTCAGATTTGAACTCGAGTCCGAAACGGTCAGGCATTTGAAAGTCCAATTGGATAGTGGCACACTGGAACCATCTATTCAATGCATCACTGATCTTGATATCAATTTTAGGACCGTAAAATGCACCATCGGCTGGGTTCAACTCCCACTTCCCTTCACCCATAAACTTATTCAAAGCATTCTCCAAGTTCTTCTCGGCAGCATCCCAAGTTTCAATGGCTCCAACAAACTTCTCAGGTCTGGTGGACAACTCCATTTTGAACTCGAAACCAAAGATTCCGTACATTTTTTGCAAAAAGTCGAAAACTCCAGCAATCTCTTGCTCGATTTGTTCCTGTTGACAGAAAATGTGAGCATCGTCCTGCTGGAAACGACGGACTCTGGTTAAACCAGATAAAGCACCAGAGAACTCATTTCTGTGGAGGACACCAAAGTCAGCAACACGCCAGGGCAACTCTCTGTAAGATCTTTCACGGCTCTTAAACATGATACAGTGACCAGGACAGTTCATTGGCTTCAAACCAAAAGTTTCTTTCTCAACCTCAAAAGCAAACATATTCTCTTTGTAGTTTTCCCAGTGACCCGAGGCTTCCCACAACTTAGTGTTATACATATTTGGAGTGATAACCTCTTCGTAACCTCTTTGTCTGTACTCGTTCCTGATCAAGTCCACCAAGGTGTTGTAGATTCTTGTTCCATGAGGCAACCAAAATGCAGATCCAGGGGACATTTCGTTGAAATAGAACAATTCTTGTTCCCTACCGATCTTTCTATGGTCTCTCTCTGCGGCTTCTTTCAAGAACTTCAAGTGCTCGTCCATGAGCTTCTTGTCTGGGAAGGAGATACCGTAGACTCTTTGCAAAGAATCATTGGCAGCATCACCCAAGAAGTAAGAAGAAGAGTTTTTCAAAACCTTGAAGGCCTTGATTTTGCCGGTGTGCAAGATGTGGGGGCCTCTGCACAAATCGATCAAAGGACCACATCTGTACACTGTGGTGGAAGTATTGTCAGGGACCTTGTCACTAATGAATTTCACCTTGTACTTGTTGTAGGCAAACATTTTCAACAACTCTTCCTTGGTCATTTCCAATCTGATGAACTTTTGCTTCTCCTTTATGACCTTTGTGGAAACTTTCTCCAAGTTTCCGAAGTCGTCCTGCAGAACGACACCCTCACCATCTTTGATGGACATGTCATAGAAAAATCCATCTTCGGTAGGGGGTCCGTAAGACAAGTGACAACCGTAGTGACACTCGCAGGCTTCACCCAAAACGTGGGCAGAAGAGTGCCAGAAAACAGCCTTACCCTCTGGGTGCTCGAAATCCAAGAATTCCAAAGTGGCGTCAGACTCGAAAGGTCTCTCCAAGTCCCACAACTCACCGTTCACTTTGGAGATGACTTGACGCTCGAGGAAGGATTTTCCAATGGAGGAAGCGATTTCAAAAGGGCTTGTCTCGTATGCAGTTCCCTCCTTGACAGATCCATCCTTCAACGTGATTTTGATCAGTTTTCTTTCTCTGGCAGCAATGTCGGCATCGTGTTTAGCTTTCAATTCATCGAAGATCTTGATTCTGTAGTCTAAAAACTCTGGTTGAGGATCCAAGAGAAGCGGGTTACCCTGAGGAGCCTTCTTCTTCTCCTTTTTTGGAGCGGCCTGCTTTGGAGCCTTATCCTGCTTTTCTTGAACAGAAAGGCTTTCGACACCTTTTTCAACTTCAGCCATGATGTTTGATGGGGATTGAGTAATGAATTCTTGATGATTCATTACAACGCGAAAAAATGTGTCCGTACTGTTATTTACGCAACAGTGAAATTTACTCCTGGTTGGGAAATGGCATGACTTTCACGGGAGATCCGGCCGAAGCCAGATTGGTTTGTACGGGTCAGATACAAAACAATAATACAGAACTCTGCTGTTATGTTCTTAATGAGTTTAATTATATACATGTAGCACTCTTGCACTTAATATTCCGTGAAGCCACGTAGCCGTCTTTCACTTAAAACACCTTGGGAGCCAAAGCAACAACTTTCTTGTACTCTAGGTCCTTCAACTCTTTTGCGACAACTGAGGACACTCTTGTTCCGAGGGGATCACCATTCTTGTTGATTAGAACACATGCATTGTCATCAAATCTGATATACGAGCCGTCGGGCCTTCTGAAGGGAGCCTTTGTTCTGACCACGATAGCACGACAAATGTCTCTTCTCTTGACTCTATTACTGGAGGATTGGCCTAAATCGGTCCTGATGGGTTTGGCTTCTTTGATGACAACGGTAATTTCGTCTCCAACCTTGGCAAAGTTCCTTGGACCATGGCGAAGCACTTTGATGCACTCGGCTATTTGGGCGCCCGAGTTATCGATAACGTTGAGGAGTGTTTTCATGTAAATCATGGTGATGGTGGTATGTGCTCTGTATGGATTTGAAGTACTTGTAGTTAGACTTTTTTTCATCTCTATCTGAGTAGTGCGCGCCCAGAGTGTACGGCAGCAGCATATTGGTGTAGTGATAGAAGAATATCGTTTGGCCAGAATTGGGCTAGAATTACCAATGGAACAAATGTCTACTTTTTTGCATTTGCAAATTTGCCTTTCACGGGGAAATAGACTTGCATTATCCACGTGTGAACAAGTTTTCAGTTTGGGACTGTATCTTACGTGTGTCTACGGAACGCACTAAGTGAGTACTCTGTAACGTAAGACAACAACAATAACATGAAGGCATTTCGTACACAGGCAAGGCATATGTCGAAAGTTCGGTCCTGGAACGAGTCTAACGTGATTACGGATCGCAAGTCCCGATTTCAGGCTCGCCATGTGGAATTGTACGATCCTACTGAGCTCCCGGAAATCACACACCAGTTCTTGGAGCAGCATAAAAGCTTACTAAAAAGCGCCAGCCACCGATGTATCCTAGCGTGGCGTACGGGTGAACTTTCTCAAGCTGAAGAAGGTAAAAAAGCAATTTACAAAAATATCCAGCAAGGATTCAAGGATGACGGGGAGAAGGGAGCAGGCTCTAGACTTCTCGACTTTTTGGTACAGAGAAACGTGGTCAACAAGGCCGTTTTTGTGACACGTTGGTTTGGCGGATCACACATTGGAGCACTGAGGTTTCGCCACATCATAAGCTGTAGTGCCGACAGTTTAAAGCGATCTGACATCAAGACATAGATTGCCATATTTCTAGACAGATAGCCCACATGGCCTGCACGCAGACAATGAGCACCTCACATCGCACCTCATGTTCACGTGACCCTCAGTAATTTCGTCAGAGTCAAAGGTGATTTATAGCTTCTTCACACGCCTTGCCCACCACCATGTTTACGCGAGCAAAATTCTCAATAGTAACGCCCAAAGGGTTGTTCAAACACACGGCCCTCCGGTCCCGTTTCTACTCTGCCGGAAAGGCGGTTCCGCTTACTGCCGAAACATATGCCGATAAGGTGCAAAGAAATCAGGCTTTTAAGACGTTGGCAGACGAGGACCTCCAATTCTTCCGTTCTGTATTAAAGGATGATAACTACGTTATTACAGATAAGGGTGACCTCGATTTCTACAACGAAGACTGGATGAGGAAGTACAAGGGCCAGTCGCAGTTGGTGTTGAAGCCGAAAACTACGCAACAAGTTTCCGAAATCTTGAAGTACTGCAACAAGGAGAAACTCGCTGTTGTGCCGCAAGGAGGAAACACGGGCTTGGTCGGTGGCTCCAATCCTGTCTTCGATGAAGTGATTGTTTCTGTCGCTAATTTGAATCAGATCAGATCATTTGACAATATCAGTGGTATTTTAAAGTGTGATGCAGGTGTGATTTTGGAGAATGCCGACAACTATTTGGCTGAAAACGGTTACATTTTCCCCCTCGACTTGGGCGCCAAAGGTTCTTGTCACGTTGGCGGTGTGTGCGCAACCAATGCTGGTGGTCTTAGACTCTTGAGATACGGATCATTGCACGGCACAGTTTTGGGTCTTGAGGCTGTGCTTCCTGATGGAACTATCTACAACTCCATGGACGCGTTAAGAAAAGATAACACTGGCTACGACTTGAAGCAATTGTTCATTGGCTCCGAGGGAACCATTGGCATCATTACCGGTGTCTCTATTCTCTGTCCTGCTCGTCCCACCGCCACCAATGTTGCATTTTTGGCCGTGTCCTCGTATGAGGCAGTTCAGAAAGTCTTTGTGGGTGCCCGTCGTGAGCTCTCTGAGATTCTCTCTGCTTTTGAGTTCATGGATGGTAAGTCTCAACTTTTGACTGCAAGATACTTGAAGGCTGACCACCCTATCGAGAGTGGCCAGTACCCATTTTATGTCTTGATTGAAACCAGTGGTTCCAACAGAGACCACGATATGGAGAAGCTTGAGACTTTCTTGGGCAATGCTATGGAGGAGGAGCTCGTTGATGATGGAATTATTGCTCAAGATGAGTCGCAATTGCGCAATTTGTGGTCTTGGAGAGAGTCTATCCCAGAAGCCTCCGCAATGAATGGAGGTGTCTACAAATATGACGTTTCTCTTCCTTTGCCCGATTTGTATGGCTTGGTGGAAGCTGCCAGCGAGAAATTGAACGCAGCGGAATTGATCGATTTTGATTCTGACGCTAAGCCAGTGGTTGAAGCCATTGGCTACGGCCATGTCGGTGACGGAAACTTGCATTTGAACGTTTGTGTTCGTGAATACCAAAAGAAGATCGAGGGCGTTTTGGAGCCATTCGTTTATGAGCACATTCAATCTAAGAAGGGCTCCATCTCTGCTGAGCATGGTTTGGGATTCCAGAAAAAGAACTACATTGGTTACTCCAAAAGTGATCTTGAGATCAAGATGATCAAGGACCTCAAGAATCATTACGATCCCAACGGTATCATGAACCCATACAAGTACGTGTGAGAAATAAATATCAATCAAGAGTTTATTTACAATTTGGTGTCGACAAGTCTAGTCAAAGACCCTTCATCGTATAATTCGCCCAATTGCTTCTCAAAGTACTTCACCGCAATTGGACGTTTGACCTTCATGGTTGGAGTAAGGACGTCACTTTCGACAGACATAGGCTCAATGGCGAGGCGGAGGTTGTGAACACGCTCCAAACTCAGCAAATTGGGCGTCGAACCGTTAATATCCTCCAAAAATTTCGTCTTGATCTCCTTCTCGTTGAGAGCCTCGATCAATTCCGCATCAGAGCTGACTGTCTTGCTGAACTTGTTCTTCAACCAGTTTCTGGCTAATTCGGGCTCAACACCTGCAATGGCAACCAAAAATGTTTTGAGAGAATCACCATGGATGTATATCTGAGACAAGACTGGGTTTGCGGACAAGTAGGTGTTTTCAATCTTCTCCGGAGTGATGTATTCACCTTGAGCCAACTTAAAGAAATTCTTCACTCTGTCAATGATGAAAATTCTACCGGTTTTAGCATCGACCCTGGCGACATCACCAGTATGGAACCAGCCCGCTTTGTCAAGGACTTTGTTAGTCTCTTCTGGATTTTTGTAGTACTCCTTGAAAATTTGAGGGCCTCTTAAAAGCAATTCACCACGAGGCCCGCCTGCATCTGTGGAGAGGTAGTTCATTTGCGGAAGGTCTTTCAAACGCATTTCAGTGGTAATGCAAATGGGCCCACAGGATCCAGGGCTGGCTTCGTAAGGCTGAGAACTGCAGACACCGGCAAAAGATTCGGTCAACCCGTAACCTTGTGTGATACCAATATTCAAAGCAGCTTTCAAAAACTTGACTGTCTCAACGGAAATCGGAGCAGAACCTGTGCCCATGCTGATAAGGTTATTGAAGCCAAGTTTTTTACGGAGAAGTCCGATAAGTCTGTCATAGAGAATATGTCTACCTTCCGCACCATCTTCAGTCAGCATCAACTGGGACTTGGTGGCAATGGCATCCCTGAACAACTTTTGCAACAAAGGCTTTTCATCATTGTCGACGGTTTGAGCCTTGAGAGCAGCTTCAAGCTTAGTGAGCACTCTTGGCACCAATGCTAAGGTGTATGGCTTCAAGACCTTCACATCGTCAATTAAGGTCAACGGTGATGCAGATTGTGGCATTCCCACAGCTGTACCAATCATATAGGCGTAAGAAAGTCCCATTCTCTGATAAATGTGTGCAAGCGGCAAGAAGCAATAGAAGCGAACCTCCTGAACAAAAGTCAAGTTTGAGAGACAGAAGGTGACCGACGAGACAGCACTGGCGTGCGTCAAAACAACACCCTTGGGAAGAGAAGTGGTTCCCGAAGTAAATGAAATAGTGTATAGAGTTTCGGGAGTAGGAGGGTAGTAAAGCAATGGCGCAACCTCACCTAGCTTGCAAACTTGGTCGAAGTCGTACAAAACAAGCTCCTGAGCTCTGGCCAGGTCAACCAAAGCCAGATCCAAAGGACTGAGGCGGTCCATGGACACAATGGAGATAAGATTTGACAATTTCTCTGGATATTTCTCCTTCAACTTGATAATCAGCTCGATTTTGTCCTTGGAACACACAATAATTGGGGACTCAGTCAAGCCCAAAATGTACTGAGCAGTGTCGCCACCCAAAGTGTCATACAAGCAGGTGTTTGTCACCGAGTAGCTGGAGCACGCCAAGTCTGCAATGCACCACTCACGTCTATTATGCGAGTACAAGGTGACCACGAAGGACATGTCTCCCTTGGCAACAATCTGAGCGTGATCTTCAATCTTTTGGTGGGCCTCAGACTTGGTGAGGTATGGGTTGTGTTTCAATACGAAAAAGATTCCGGCACCGAAATTCTTTTGCAACCGATCCACCTCCAGGTAAGACTCCCACACATAATCCCCCAAGGTGCCGTCGGTCTTTTCTTCGCGTACTCCGAGACAGTCGTTGTCGGGGAAATTAGCAACAGCTGTGTCAAAAATATCCTTCAATGTGCACACAGAAGAGTGGGGTTTCGTGATCAATCCATCTTGAGACATTTGGTTTCTGTAAACTGGCGAGTAGCCCGGCTCGACACTTCCTGGAAGAGGAACGGCATTGTGATTGTCACGCTGTACAGAGGATAAGGTTGTTTTCAATTCGCTGTACGCAGCTTTCTTGGATTGTGACACTAAAGCAGTGGCCATTTTGGGTATTTCGAAGACAAATAAATTGAAGCGACAGCGAGTATGGATGTCGAAAACTTATATGAGCGTGGCAGCACTCCCTCGGCTCATGCAATGGTGGGGTAGAATTCTGCAGGTTACGCGCCTGCGCTGAGAACCAAAGCAATACCAGGTACAGTATTTTCAATGGGATTGGGATTTCTGGTGACTTTTTTCCAGAAGAAATGTACTGGTTTTGACCTTACAGTGACTTGATTTTAAGTTGTAGTGTTTTGAACAAATTGATTAGTGAGTTCTCTGGTGTATTGTGTGACCGGATATAATTACAGGGGTATGCAGTTCACCGCTTATATCCGGCGGATTAAGAGGTTTTGCCTATATTCAGGCGCACAGTGAGACTTTCCGATTCGAGGTGATTACTGCAAACAGCATCTAAGTAATTAGGCATTGTCTCACCATGCAACCGTTAGATAAGGTTCTCCGATATTTCCACTTGATAGCTTCTCCACATGATGCTCGACAGCTTGTCCTTTTTAATAGGTTCTGTATTCTATTTTGAAATTCTTTACCTTTACTAACAATACTTTACTCTATTCTAATTGATACTTTTTTCTTTTTTCATCAGTCCATTCAGATAAGCGCAACACTTTGTTTCGATTGATGCTTCACTCTATTCTAAGTAATAATTCACACTATTTAATAATTTTCTCCACCTCTTCTCTTTTGACTTCGTTTTCAAACACTGGCCTGGGCTTTTCGTATCCATCTACTACACGCCCATACGTAATTCCACCCAACCGTGATACTGGTTTGAACTTGCTGATGTCTAAAATTGTTTTGTCATCGTTGATAACATCTTCACGAACATGGAAATTGACGCCCTCCACAATACACAACACTCCCGTGGCCTTGTTTGGGTCGGTTCTAGAATGCCATTCGTGAGAGTGCAACAACTTGGCCTCCACACTAAAGGCACTTTCAGCCACATGTGGCGGCTTGACTTTCTCCGAAGCCAAAGCGGTCAACCCACTCAACTTCCATTCATCTACGTTTGGCGGTGCGTCGATTGAACAATAATCTGCTGCCTCTGCGAACCACTCACTGATAATGTTGATGGTCAATTCCCCTGTCTCGAGGATATTTTGAAGTGTGTCTTTGGCCTTTCCCTTGCCACCACTAAATCCGATTGTGAACACCGGGGGATCACTACTCACAACATTAAAATATGAGAATGGGGCCAAGTTGCGTTCCCCTTCAGAACTTACAGAGGAAACAAAAGCTATAGGACGGGGCACAATTGCTGAAATCAACATCTTGTAGTTATCGACAGGAGATCTGCCCTCGTATGGATCAAAAGACACTTTTTTGTGTTCCTTCCATTCATCAGAATTGGCCCCAGTCCCAGGGGTCCAATTGATATCCGGTATCTGGGTGACTTTCCATGTATTGGAAGTGTCAAAAGGGTTTCTTTGCTTCTCTACCAGAGAAAAATCAGGATGCTTGCTTTTTGGGGCTTGTGACATTGGAGTTGAGTAGGGTTGAAGAAATAGCAAATTCCTCGCTGTGGCTCCAGCGCCAGTCATGTGACCACTCTTTGCACCATGCAAATAAAATCTCAAGATTGAAGAGATGGGTTTTATAGCTATCATTGTCTGAACGAGAAATTGCCTTCAACTGAAACCGCAAAATCCCAACGTCTAATTTGACTAATCTTGTCTTGTCTATATAAGACTGCGCTTTCACTACTCCAGGCGCGGCCACTTTTTTGACTCATAACGTCACACGATAACCCCCCGCAGAAATGGTGAACAAAGTTTTACTAATAAATGGCCCTAATTTGAATTTGCTAGGCACTAGGGAGCCCGAGAAATATGGAACCACCACTTTGAAAGATATCGAGAGCGAAGCCCACGCTCAAGTGTCGAAGCACGAGGGGTGTGAATTTTTCTCGTATCAAAGTAACACAGAAGGCTACATTGTGGACAGAATTCAACAGGCCAAACAAGATGGCGTAGGATTCATTGTCATCAATGCCGGTGCTTATACGCACACCTCTGTTGCCATCAGAGATGCTTTGTTGGCCACGGCAATTCCGTTCATCGAGGTGCACATAACCAACGTGCACCAAAGAGAGCCTTTCAGACACCACTCGTATCTTCTGGACAAGGCTGTGGCTGTTATCGCTGGGTTGGGTGTTTATGGGTACACGGCCGCCATTGAGTATGCCTTGAACTACTAATCGGAAACGCAGTCGGAGGTGTGACTCATTGCTTTAAATTGAGCTCATATTACACGTACATACAGCAATTCGATATATACATACTAGCCGTAAAGCCCTTCCTCCACTGCAGATGGTAAGGGTCTATCGCCATAAACCCCTGCCCAGCTAGCAGGAGCTATCCAAGTGGGGACATTCAACTGTAGAAGACGTGCGATCTCTGTTGCCAATTTATAGGCATCATGAAAATTGTCTCCCTCGTACGCATAAGTGACGACGTACTTGAGTGGAACCTCTTTCAGAACCGCTTCGACAAGGCTTTTCGAGTAGGGGCTCTGTGCGCTGGCGTTCGAAAGAGGTTCTGATATATCATCTGAAAGCGAGAGCGAATGGAGACTCTCGGAGAGTGTAATGTCATTTTTAAACATACGAATATCTCCCGGAAAGTTCTGAGGCGAGAATGCTGCGTCAATCAGATCCACTAGTATGACTTGGCTGAACTTGCCTTCTTTGATGAATGGCACAAGCACTTCGGTAACATGACGTGAGGCAAAGCCTGGCAAAATGGGAGCCCGTTGCTGAAGAACCGTGAGGTTTTGATTCTCATTTTGAAAGCATTCTAATGCCAAAGAAACACCTTCCTTTTGCTTAGCGCCTTCCTTGAAGTCAATCGGCGAGGCGAATGAGTATAGGTATTTATCCGAGAGCGTTGCAACTTTGGTGAAGTCCAATGTGTGTATGAGCAAATCGGTACAGAATTGAGGGACGTTGGCCACAGAAACAGTCGGTATTAAAAGTACTGAGCCTTCAAGCAGGCCTGTAGAAAATCCCGGCTCGAACGACATACAGTTATAAGAGGAGTGTTTAATGATAATGTGCGAGTCATGTCGTGATCGGTGCAGTACTCCACTACACTCAGGTATAAGAAGAGAGATCAAGTATAAGAAGAGAGATCAAGTATAAGAACTGAGATTAAGTATAAGAACAGAGATGAATTAATAGTGGTGAAAACATAGATGAAACTGCAGCTGGATTTAAATTTTGTATATCACTTCAGAAAACCTCACTTTGGATGAAGCTTAAATCGAAAGGTGTGATTCAGTAATGTATGCATGGCTCTTCGCTTTTACTACTCTGCGAAATGAATACCAACAGCAGTAAGAAACTCCTTTCGGCAGCCATTCAAATACATATTCTGTGCTTTAATACGTATTCTGTGCTCTCAAACATTACTCGACCACCTCATTCGGCTAAAACTACAGGAAAATCACATATGTACAAGATTATGATGTATGAACGTATGAGCGGTGCGCCAGACACCAAGCTTACTCCAAAGAAATCTTGGCACCCAATCCTTCCAAGGTGCTCTTGATTTTGTCGGCATCTTCCTTGGCAACGTTGTCCTTCAACACTTTAGGAGCGGCTTCCACAAACTTCTTGGACTCCACAAGAGACAAACCCAACAAGTTCTTCACCTCTTTGATAATCTTAGGCTTAGACTTGGCGTCGAAAGACTCCAACTTAATGGTGAATATGGTCTTCTCTTCAACGGCTTCCTTAACCTCCTCCTCAACAGGTGCAGCGGGCGCAGCGGGCGCAGCACCAGCAGCAGGAAGAGCGATATCCGATATGTTCAATCTGGTCTTCAATTCAGAAACCAAGCTGGAAGTCTCCAATAACGTCAAAGTGGAGATTTGGTCGACGATTTGTGAGATTTTAGGGTCCACTGGAGCTTTAGAAGCCTCGGTGGCTTCGGCAGCAACAGAATTGAACCGCAATGAACAGCGTGCACTGCTTCTGGTGATAGCTCTAGAGGCTGGTCTGACGATCTGACGCAACATGTTGGTTGTTTTAGATTTAGGAGAACGAGATACAAATTTTTTTCGATTTTTCGTCTCGACCATTTCGCACAAGCGTGGTGTACGGATGTATGCCATCCATCCTACGATTGTTTGTTGAGAAGCTCTCAATAAGTGCTTGATCATGAACTAGATAATATCAAACTCTAAAGTTTTCAGCACATGTCTGAAACCGTGGGAATTTGCGAAAAACAGTCTCCACAGAGAAGTTTATCTACAACTTGGTGCTGCCTACGCGGCTGGTCCTGCACATGGCCTCACATTTGATCAAACCAAAAACCAACTGTCAGCATTCGAAAAAGGTCATGGCTTCTTTTCGTTTCTGTGCAGAATGCAACAATATGTTGTATCCAAGAGAGGATAAGGATAATGCCAGACTTCTTTATTCTTGCCGGAATTGTGACTACACAGAATTGGCAGAAAACCCAAAGGTCTATCGTCATGAATTAATCACCAATATTGGTGAGACTGCCGGAGTTGTTCAAGATATTGGTGCTGACCCCACCTTGCCACGGTCCGACAAAGTATGTCCGTCATGTGGAAACAATGAATGTGTTTTCTTCCAGTCACAGCAGAAAAGAAAGGACACTTCCATGATCTTGTTCTATGTTTGTTTGGAGTGCAAAAAAACGTTTATGGCGTAGTGGTGCACTCCCAAATACACATTGGGCTACTTGCTGGGCGAAACCCACACAAAGCTCGCATGTATTATCAGCTTCAGTGTGGCATCATCCACATCTAATTCTCATATGTATTATAGTTTACGTTGTATTATCATGAATATACCAACGAATCGAACAGTTGAGCTTCTGAAGCCATTGTAGCACATTAGCCTCAGTCCCACTGACATGATAGACCTGCTTTACTTTTGATGACTCGAAAAGTTTGTACATCTTAAAATTCTTCGAACAAATGTCCGTAAGTGTCCTCTCCCTCCACACCGTAACTGGATTGCTCCTCGGGGTAGTGGTCAAACAAGGAGGAGTCACCCACGCCAGCAGTGATTGGGGGCTCATAGGGCGTCTCAATGTCCTTTGCCAATAACTTCTCCCACACAACTTCACTGAACCACGGATGGTTTCTAATATCTGCTGGACCGTTCAACAAATTTCCTAATCTGGAAGACAAATCTGCAGTGATCAAGCGAGTAAGCAAGTCAACAACATCCGGGTGGAAATAGCTTGGAAAGTGGATCTTTCCGCTTAAAATTTTCTCGTAAGTTTTCATGGGCGAGTTCTCATAGAACGGGGTGTACCCGGCTAACATTTCGAAGATCAAAACACCTAAGGACCACCAGTCAACAGACTTGTTGTATGGCTTAGATGTAATGACCTCAGGCGCGATGTAATCAGGAGTACCACATAAAGTCCATGTCACGGTAGAGACCTCTTTAGCGAAGCCAAAATCGGTGATCTTGATGTGGCCGTTTCTGTCTAAGAGAATATTCTCTGGCTTTAGGTCACGATAGATGATATCGTGCGAGTGTAAGTACTCCAAAGCCAAAGTGACCTCAGCAGCATAGAACTTGGCCACGGGATTTGGAAAGCGCTGAGACTTTCTCAATAATGAGAAAAGCTCTCCACCCTCTATGTAGTCCATGACCATGAACAAATTGGAAGGATCTTGAAAGGTGCCCCATAATCTAATCAAGAACGGGTGTTCGACAAGCTTTAGCATTCTGCGTTCATCATTGGTGTGCTCGACTTGTTTCATTTTGACCACTTGTTGTTTCTTCAATACCTTAATGGCGTAGTAGCGACCATTGTGAACAGAACGTACTAAATGAACTCTTCCAAAAGAGCCCGTTCCCAAAGTTCTCATGATGTGGAAGTCAGCAAGCGAATACTTTCCCTTGGAAGTGGTCGATCTCTGTGGTAAAAGAGAACGATTGATAGCCTCTTCATCTGCAACCTTTAGCTTTTCCTTAGTCACTTCTTCCGGGGTCTTTTGAGCAGTCTGTACTTGCTGCTGATGTTGTTGTGAATTAGTGTTGAGCTGTTGGGCATCAACAGGGTATTGGCCGTACTGGTGCTGGACCAAATTAGAGGATTCCAAGATCGGCTGATATTGACCCTGAGGTGCTGGAGTGCCCTGTGCTTGAAGCTGACCTCCTGGTGCCGGAGCTGTGTGTGACGAGTAGTAGCTCATCGAGTGAATATTATCTAACGAATTGACGGAGATTTCTGCGGTGCCCGTGGAATCTGAAGGGGTGTTTGACCGAGAAATGTGGAGCTTTTTCAACAAACTTGAAGTAGGCATTGAGGGCGTAAAATTGGGCAGTAACACAAGCTGTGTTCAGACAGACAGAAGTAATCCGGCTTCACGCTTCGGCACTGTTTAACGCTGAAAGACCAGTTTTGGTGCCGACAAGAATGCACTGAACTGTGACGTTATGAGAGGATCCCTGGCGAATCCTGTGAGCGGGCTCAATTGAATGTTCCGCGAGCCTATGAAGGAAATAGATCTGCACGTGAGGTCCAAAGTTATTCCGGATCGGATTTTTGCAGTGGAATTGCGTTTTTTGTTACTTGGTAATATCTGGGTTGGTATGGGATATGACGGGGGCAGGGTGAGGGTTAGTGTTGGAAGTGCGTCATGTGACAAGCATGGACCGACAGCATGTCGTTGGCCGCGAAATGGCCAGACGCGCCATTAGCTGAGTGATACGCCCATTTCGGCAATTACATTGCAATGATACATTCGGCAATTACAGCTATTATATGGATCGGCAATGATATGGTTCCGCAATTACATCATTGGCAATTATTCGAATTAGATGAAATTAAATGACGGTGATTGAAGATTCAGAGTACTTTGGGTGTGCCTTCAATATGTGACAGCTCGAAATTGGCTATCGCTTCACATTCCGCATTAATCGTATATTGCGAATAAATACTGGTATACTTGACACTAAGTGAGTAGTAGCTATGTCTCCGCGCTCAACACGGTGCCACCTCTCGCCTAATTCTCTATGTATTCCTCATAAGACTTGCCGTCATCAATAATACTTTTGATCTTTGCAAAAATGTCAGCAAAGTTGGTGAATTCGGTGTAGGGAATATTTTCACGGCGGCAGTAAGTGATCAAGTCTTTACCGTGCTTAGCGAAAAGCAAGTTCGTCTCCTTGGCAGCAGAGAGATCAGACACTCCATCACCACAGTAAAAGAGAGGTGGTACATTGGAGGCGTCGTATCCATTGTTGCGCAAGTACTCACGAATAGACCTGCTCTTGTCGTGGCCAAACCCGGTGTCTGGGTCCTTGTACTCAATTTGCCACTTGCCGGTGTCGGCATCCACTTTGACTGCGTTTGAGATGATCTCAATGTTTTTAATGGCCTCACTACCCACCAATTGCTCGAGAAGTGCGTGGATAATGGGCTTCATTCCACTACTCACAACCACAACGGGAATTCCTTTAGCAGCACACCAGACGTAAAACTCTTTGAAGCCTGGGTCAAGGTCGATATGTGCCAAGAGATAGTCAATACACTCCGGGAACGGCGTAGGAATGGACCGCAACATTTCGGAGAAGCCGTCTTTGAAGGATTTGGTTTCGTTGAGGATCTCGTCGTTAATTTCCAAGCGCCGAGGGCGGCCGAATCCAAGATTTTCCGTCAAGTAATCATTGGAATCTTGGATGGTGACGGTTCCATCCCAATCGGTGAATACAATGGCTGGAGGGGACATGTTGGTGAGTAGGCGAAGTGTATAGTGTCACATGCGAAGTGGACGGAGAGTCAATAGTCGAGATGTACGGGTGTGGCGCCCACGCAGATATTAGGGTAACGCGGTACCCCGGAGTGATGGCAAATATATCAGGCCATCACTTGTGGCGAATTATAAATTTGGCCAGAAACGGCGCCACGTGATTGCGAAAGGAGCGTATAGAGTTTATTTTTCGCTGACTATAGTACTTCCAGGAATGTAACATGCCGCCTGATAACGTTGCCACAATTCAAGTGAGACAGCATGTATATGAGCACCGGGGAAGTCCCGGATAAAACGCACGCTGCGCGAAAACATGGAGTTCCGCAAATCTGCGGAACCCCAGAATTCGCCCCACCCATGTTTTACTAGGCCACTGATACTTAACTGTGGCAGTCTAATTACCACATGACAGCCCCAATTATTCGTTTACGTTGACCCCCTTTCTGACGATAAATTACGTATTATGATATCGCTTTTGCTTGCTGTTGAAAATAAGATTGCGGCGCATGTATGACAGTTGCAGGCTTGCGTCAAAATACGGAACCTGCCTCGGCGAAAAAAGCACCTACATAGGGTCGTCGGATCAAAGTTCCCGCGTAATCTCGTGGCCACGAGCCGTGACCTTTAATTCTCGGTTCTGTCCGAAACACATTAGCGGAACCCGACAGTGTGGATCGTGCCCCAACTCCGTGTGGCGCATATTTCAATCTTGGTGCCACCGAAACTTTATCGCACTACAGTGCGGACCTAAGCTCGTTTGAGTATATCATTTTAAACTTGCTTATAGGTAAAATTGCCCAACACATGTCGTCATCATGTGTTCTTACGTGTAGCTTGGATCAGGTCCCCAACTTACCCCACCAGCTAATTTTGGTACATAGGGCACACGCAGGCGCAGTCGATAATGCGCCACGACGTGTATGCGAGTACCAGAGCGAGAGATCTGGAATTGCGTTTCTTGTGCACCGTTATGAGACTAAGGCGGGAGTTCTGTTGCTTTTCTGCAATTTATTTTTCTTTCCGTACCCTTTTTATTTTCTTTTCCGGTCTTTTTTTTTTTCGCACCACATTATCCAGGAATGCCGCATTTGCTTGCCCTCATTAAGGGTGTCTTTCTGTCCAAGCTGCATATTACTGGCCGGCCCTGAGACACTCTCACTGTATAATCCAGGACGCATGCTTAGCTTTGCAGCGTTTATTTGCTGTTCTTTATATTTCATATATAAAGTCAGCTCATCCTGTAAACTTTTCCTGTACCACGATTTTTACTTCATTTGAATCATACTTGAATTCATTAATCTTTTTAATTCTTAAGAGACCCGCTTCCTGGCTTCAACTCATAAATACAGGATCCCGCCGCAGGAAAGTCCGCAAGCTCAGCACCTAAAAACTGGCGTTCCAAATTTTTATCCCCATATAACTCATTTTGTCTCTGCCCTTACAAGTAATCTGGACTTCTTATTTCAGCTAATACTTCAGCTTAAGTATCCATCCATCTGCTACAGCTCAACAGACCTTACGCATCCCTCCTTTTTTAGGGCATCCCTGCTCAACATGTTAAATAACTTGAAGGCCTTCATCAGGCAAGGTAAACAAGCAAGCGATTTCAAATCGAAACCACTGACCAGCATCCAGTACGGTCAACGGGAACAACACCATCACGCTGAAATGGAGGCTCTCAAAAGAGACATTCTTGTGGACCCACACAAGGACGTTCACGTGGATATGGAATCCAAGCACAGAACAGACCTTAATTCCCAAGGTGTTCCTGGTCGTCAAGTTCCTGCTGTGGAAGACACCTACAAGGAACAGCCCAAAAACCAGAAAAATGACTACAGTGATGCGGTTGACCGCATCGTGAAGGAGGAACTGGAGGAGAGAAACAATAGAAAGAAGCATCCCAACCTCGTGGATTACGAAATCCTAGATAAGATGGGAGAGGGTGCATTTTCTGTTGTGTACAAGGCCCGCCACATCAACTCTCAGAAACTCGTGGCTATAAAGGTCCTCCGCAAGTATCAAATGGATGGGGCTCAAAGACAAGCCGTATTCAAAGAAGTGATAATCATGAGACAACTCTCTCAAACCAATATTGTTCAATTCATCGAATTTATTGAGCACGAATCATATTTCTATATCATTCAAGAGCTCATAGAGGGCGGAGAAGTTTTCGGTGCCATTGTTAACTACACCTACCTCAGTGAAGACTTGGCCCGCCATGTGATCTACCAAGTGGCCAAGGCAATTCGCTATTTGCATGAAGAGGTGGGCATTGTGCATAGAGACATCAAGCCTGAAAACATTCTCTTCCAACCCATCAACTTTGTGCCTTCGCTCAATCCTATTTCAAAACTCCGTCGTTCCGATGACCCGAAAACCAAGAAAGATGAAGGCGAATTCCTTCCCGGTTTGGGTGGTGGTGGAATCGGAGTCGTGAAGCTCGCAGATTTTGGCTTGTCAAAGCAGATCTGGGAACACAACACTAAGACCCCATGCGGGACAGTCGGCTACACCGCCCCAGAGATTGTCAGAGATGAGCGTTACTCGAAGGAAGTGGATATGTGGGCCATCGGCTGCGTGCTTTACACCTTCTTGTGTGGTTTTCCACCATTTTACGACGAAAGAATCGAATCTCTAACAGAGAAGGTTGCTAGAGGTGAGTTCACCTTCCTCGCTCCATGGTGGGACGAAATCAGTGACGAGGCAAAGTACTGTGTGTCGCGTCTATTGACAGTGAATCCTAAAAATCGCTACACCATCGAGGAGTTCCTTCAGGACCCATGGGTGCTTAAAGTGCACGAAAACCCAGCTAGTAATAGCTTGGTTGACCCTGCTGCTGAGACTTCGAATGCATCTCTTGCCAACTACCAAAGAGCCGCACGGTTTTCACCAGGTGCACTGGCTCTCCGTGAAGCATTTGACATTTCTGCAGCTGTCCACAGAATGGGCGAAGAGAGCAATTTGAACAAAAACTTTAACGCTGATTCATTCACTCTTGTGGAGGAAGACGAAGACGAAGATGCCGTGCATGTTCCAAATGACCTGGTCCCTAGAGATATGAACAACCAAAACGGATTTGCACTTGATCTTAAAGGTGCCTCTATTTTAGGCAGAAGGAAGAATAAGGTAGCAGTTGCATGTTAAATAATTTGACGGGAACATCAACGCGACAGAGGTGGTGAATTAGAAGTGCCCAAGTGGGCGCATGCGGGTGATTATTATAGAAATCTGGTGATACTTTTTAGTTCTCGGAACCGAAAGCAAATGCTGATTTGCTCTTTCTAAATCTTATATACGGTAATTTTTTTTTTACTTAAAATTCATGTTGTAGTTTGACGAATCCGCCACATGAGATCTTAAGTGTATTATTCATTGCGCGAAATCCATAGATCTGAGAAGTGCCAGACTAGCACCAAGACTGAATTCGCCGTACTCACCATCCCCGCTTCTTCAGAAAAAGCGTGGTATATCAACACTGTCCTTAATTCTATGTCATTTATCCCCACTGATACACTCGAACTCGACTTAGAAACGCTCTTGCGCTATTTCAAGATCTCACGAAGCAGCACTAAGCCAGAAAAGAAACTCACCAATTCTAATGTGTACCCAGTTATATCAAGGGTCTTGAAGACAGTCAACCAGTGTCCTGTGGCGTTGGATCCTGTGTCTATCTCTTACCTTTCAGGACAGAGTCCTGAAAACGGAAGATTTACTTTCGAGACTGATAGTTTCGAGATAAAAGCCGTGGGAAAGACTCCGCCAATCATATCATTCTTCTCCAAACAAAAAGGCTCGGTCAAGCGGACCACATTGTATTCTTTGAACATTCTTGACGCTGCTTTACGGTCTACAATTGCAGCTGAACTCAGATTTCTCACGAACAAGATAAAGAAATGCCGCCACCACTTTCAAGTTACTCAACTTCGCTGGAACTTAGTCTTGGATACAAACTCAGGAACCATAGAAACTGAATTATCGTATCATGTTGATATGCAAATCATGTTCTACAGATATTTCTCCTCTGACATTTCAACAGCATTACTTGACATTTTAGAACCTGATCTACTGACTTACGCTCTTCGAGACACACAGATGCCAACCATCACAGGCGACTTACCAATGGATAAGCATCTCTTCTATAAATCCATTATAGAGCACACGAGCCGATTCCCCCCTCCCGAGCTGGATTTATTTCACCCTTATCTCCTCACAAAGCTACTACCCTTTCAAAAACGCAGTGTTGAATGGCTTTTAAAAAGAGAGGGGGTCAAGTATGACTCTGAAAGTAAATCTGTCCAACATATTCCGCTAGTCAGTGACAACATGTATCTGCTCCTTTGCAACTTTCCTAATTGTGATACAGAGAGTCTAGATGAGAAAATTTATGAGTCTAGCAACAAGTTGTGTTTTGGATGGAACAGAGTTTTTCATAGAAACAATGTCTGCTGGCTTAATGCATATACAGGGAATATATTGACCGAACAGCAGATTATCGACTTCTTTATTGATTACTATATTAACAATAAGGGATCTGGCCTTCCGGGGTGTGGCTTGCTTCTGGAAGAAATGGGCCTCGGCAAGACTGTGGAAATAATAAGTCTAGCTCTCTTCAATACGCGTCCTGCCAAAGAGGTCGGACGTGAAATTCCTATTCAGTTAAGCGAGGAAACTGATTTGACTTTAGTGCAAAGTGCCAAGACTACGTTGATTGCCGCCCCTCAGGCTATTCTTCAGCAGTGGTATAACGAGATCTGCCGTTTATGTCCTTCAATGCTGGTGGCGATATACAAGGGCTTAGGCAATTATCCTGAACTCTCTAATCTACCCAAATACATCGCTGACTACCTTCTGCAGTATGATATAGTCCTCATGAACTATGACATCATGTCAAAAGAAACTGACTACGCCCACTATTCAACTCGGCGTAAGCAAACCCGGGGTGGCAGAAAGCGAGGAACAAACGAGTCGGAAGATTCTAATGAGGCAGATGATAATTTACAATTAGATCTTGCCTCCAAAAAGTCCTCTTCAGGGGAAGAAGTTTCACGAAGTGCAGACTCAAACGTCGAAGGCTCTGACTCCAATGTAAATTCCTACAAGGCACAATTTCAATTCTTCGAATCAAAAAATCAAGCAGACTTGATGCTCAATCAAAAAAGATATGATAGAGCCATAATGGATGAGATGATGCAAAAACTACGCCAAGAAAACCTCAATGAAATTCCACACACCGAATTTTACGAGTCTCCACTCATGCTCAGGCAATGGTGGCGTGTTATATTGGATGAGGTTCAAATGGTGTCATATGGGGCTTCAAGAGCTTTCGTGACAGCATCACTTATACCTAGGTTTCATTCTTGGGGTGTTTCCGGAACCCCTTACCGTCTGTCTTCGGTTCTACTGTTCTTGAAATTTCTGCCATTTAATTACGACATCTCTAAATTCTGTTGGAAGCGGCTTACCAATGAAGAACTTGGTAATCAAGATTTTGTTAAGCTTTGGCAAACTTTAGCAATTCGTCATACGAAAGCAATGGTATATGATGACATCAAGCTCCCGCCTCAAGATAGAATCCTTCTCACCATTCCTTTCACCGAGGTTGAACAAGATAAATACAAGCAAACGTTGGATTCTGTTTTAGCCTATGTGGGCATACACGATAACAAAGAGAAACAATCGAAAATTAACTCTCTCTCACTGTCCGACTACGCACATCTAAGATCTTGGCTTGTTAAACTTCGTCAATTGTGTGGCAACTCACAAGTTGGTAAATTGTCCAAATCTGGTGGAGGGAAATCTAAGGCTAAGAATAATTTCCTTGTCAGCGGAGCTGCTGAACTCAAAACTTTGGACAGTGTTCTTGATGAAATGATGAATACTGTCGCGGAAGATATCAAAGAAAATGAGAAACTGCTTAACAGTCATATTATCGAAATTTGTCAATCACTCGAGTATGTGCTATACCCGGAGAAAGTCATCGACATCTTGGATTTGCTTGTATGCGACATAAATCGCTCATTAGATGACGCAATAAGCAAACGTGCTTCAGATTTGGTTTTGCATCGGAAACTTAAGTCCAGATTAATGAAGATGGGAAAATTGGGTGTTCAAGACCTTGATGCTGTTTCTGAGGATGACGAGGCTTCAGAGATGACGCACGTGAAGGTGAAAGAAGAGGATCCAGGTTTAGATTACACAGAGGGAGTGTTGAATGAAGATTCTGCCGAAGATCTTGCAGCGTTTAGGGATCTCAAAGATGCTTTAGTGGCTCATCGCTCACGGATTCGCTCATGGAAGATTCTTCAGCACAAATGCTTCTTTCTTCTTGGGTCTGCTTACTTTCAATTATACGATGAAACGTATCAGGAGAAGATTCAGAATTTAAAGATTCATTTTTCAGCCTTAGATCAAGTGATGTCACTGGTGAGTCAGTGTCGTTTGCATACTAATACTGTGAAAGACAAAGACCTTCCCTTTGCACAGAATACTGAAGCTGAGTTGATGCGAAGTTTTGTGGCAGATTCGTCTTTATCGGTAGAGGAACAGAGAATTGGAAGACTAAAATACTTGGAAGCTACTTATTATGAATTGTCGGAAACTTGTCGAAAGGACATATTAAAGCACTCAATCAAAGAGGTGTCTAGCGTCTTGCAAAAGAGATTCACAGACCGTTCAACAATCAAAAAAAATAAGTGGATCAATGATGGAAGTTCGCTATTACCCAAAAGCTCAAAAAATCTTTTCATAGAGATACCTGCCTTTGAAACTGAGTCAATTACAAACATGGTTGGCAGTTTTAAGAGTCAACGCATAGCAGATCAATACCTTGCACTTACAAAGAAACTCAACGAGCAGTCAGCGGTGATAAATAAGTTTACGAACCAGCTTTTCGAGGTTTTGAAAAGCCCTTTATTGGGAAGCGAAGAAAAGGTGGCTGATGGTGATGAGTATGAGCAGTCTATACAAGACCAAGACAAAGCTGCTAGTTTGTTGTTAGTATTAACGCACATGTTATTGGACAGAGCCAATGTGACTTCAGAGTCGAAGATGTCTCTCACAGAAGTTAAATCACAACAAGATAGAGATTATCGAACAGAGTCACAACAAATTTCTGACAAAGCTTTTTTGAGGGATCTTAATCGATTAAGAGCCAGTGTGAAGATTGAATTGGACACATCGCTTGAAGAGATCACTCAGGATTGTCGGATTCTAGAACTTGAGCTCAAGAATCCCATGGAAATTAGCCAGTATGAAGTATTTCTGGAAATGTCGACTATAATCAAAAATTCGTTTGAAAATGAGCGAAACTGTCAGAATATCCTCAAGAAAGAATTGAACACCAGTTTCAATGCCGTCTTTAATGCGAGGGTTGAGTATTTCAAGCAGTTACAAACAATTTCTGATACTGTCCAGAACAAAAAGTTTGGGTTTACACAGGATGAACTCGACCCAGGTCGACTTGATAATTTATTTCAAGGTCTTTGTCACACTTTAGAGAATGCAAAAAACAAGCATACCCGCAGTGTGTCCAGGTTGCGATACTTGTCAAGTTTGAAGCCAAAAGTGGAAGATGACCAGAGCTTCGTCGACGGCCAAGAGGAGGCCATCTGCATAATTTGCCAGACACCGATAACCGTTGGATCTTTGACATCTTGTGGACATAAATTCTGCAAGGCGTGCCTCGAAGAGTGGCTTACAAGGAATCCGAAATGTCCAATGTGCAAATCATTTGCTGACAAAAACACAGTTTATTCATTTACTCAATACAAAACTGGCTTAAGAGCTGAGAAAGTTTTGAATGACGTTGAAAAAAGTTCGGAAAATAAATCGAATCTCAACGAGATTTACAAACTGATTGATAATGACTCTTTGAAAGATATCCAGAACATCAAATTGAGCAATTCATATGGCTCGAAAGTTGACTTGATAGTGAAGCAAGTTCTACATTTAACACAAGAAGATCCCGATGTTCAAATAGTCATATTCAGCCAATGGCAAGACTTGTTAGTCATCTTGGCATATGCCTTCGACAAAGCTAAAATTAAATATGTGTCTGCCAGAGGCTCTGATGTGGCGGGCTACAAAAAGCGCAAAATTGATCCAGTCGAAGAATTCAAGGATCAAACTGATGTTAAGACATGCTTTCTTTTGAATGCGCAAGCGCAGTCGAGTGGTTTAACTTTGATAAATGCAACACACATATTCCTCTGTGAGCCGCTCATCAACACCTCGACAGAGTTGCAGGCTATCTCGCGTATTCATCGCATAGGGCAGAAGCGTGTCACTACCGTCTGGATGTTCGCTATTGAGAATTCGGTGGAAGAGAATGTTGTCTCGCTAGGAGCGAGAAAGCGGAGGGAGTTTTTGGAAGCGAATGCTCGAGAGAGTCTTGAAAAAGCGAAGCCAGATGTTGGCGACCAGGTGTTTTTACGTGAGAACGAGCTCCGGGCAGCAGAATCTCTTGCGTTGACTCTAAGCTCGATTGATGCAAAAAAATACTCAGGAGCCAATGAGTTCACGGAGGACGACGACATTCGAAAAATTTACTTTGGAACTGAATAGTTTACAACTAATTATTAACCTCAATTTGATCTCTATATAAGAATCAGGCACACAAGTAGGCACCATCGTCGTAACCCTGGTAAATTCTTCCTTGTTCCGATAAGTATTGACACTTTTCCTGAACAGTGCTCACAGGAAGACCCAAAGAGTCACTGATCCATGTAACAGGCACTCCCTCGAGCATGGAGGATGAGTTGGATGCGATAATGGCCAAAATTTTGTCCAGAACGTCCGAGCTTCCACTTTTGGCATTGACATTGTCCAGCACAAACAAGCTATTTTGTGGTTCATTCTTTGCCACTTTAAGCAAGCCCTCAGCCTCTAAGTGGTTTGCCACAGTGTAAAGCATATGGTAAAGTACCTCATTATGATCGGTGATTTCACGGATAACAGCATGCTGAATCGCTTTTTTCTGGTTGAAGTCTTTCAAGGCGCCTGTCACATAAACATATTTATTGATCATGGCTGAATATGCCTCAGACTCCTCAGCTGCAGTTGTCAACTTATCGTCTATCCATTTCTTCACATCGACAGAACCAGTTCCGTCTTCAATTGTCACAGTGACTGCACTAGTTTGGTTATCTACTCTGCGAATAACACCAATAAATGAAACCATGTTTAGAGAAACATTGTTAATTGAAAACTCTCCGTCTGGGACGTGTTGCGCGGAGTCGTTTATCTGTTTTATAGTGACAGGACTCAACGTGTTTCTGGTTTGCTGTTGGCGCTGAGATCCCTCGCCGTTGAAATCAGTGTATTGAGCATCGTTACTGAAACCGCCGTCGCCGTAGTTGCCGTAATTTCCAAAGTCCATTGTACTTGATAAGTGTATTGAAGTATTAGCGTTGTGAAGTGTAGAGCGCGTTAGTCACGTGACCAAACGCGCTGCTCATTAAGACCTCAGATACTGTGCACCTACGATTTTAAGATCCGTTTAGTCATTAATTGCTCTGAGCTATTTAGGTGACAGACATGAGTCTGAAAGAGATGATTATTATTAGGAGTCAGCCACCCATTAGAGCGGGAAAGTTAGAAAGCGTATTTGGACTTGCTCCGAAGAACCTTACCGTACTTGTAAAACAAAACTGGCACAGGAATCAAGACGGCAGCAAAACAACCCAAGAAAGTTGCAGCCCACTTGATCTTCATTCCCTCGAACATTTGGCGAGCAAAGAGTGGGAACACCGCACCGAAGGTTGATCTCAAGAAGGTATTTCCTGCTAAGGCAGAAGCGGCAAACAACAAGTAGCAATCAATAATGTAGTTCAAAGATGGCAAGAAAATTGTAATGAGTCCAATACCAATTGGAGCTGCACCAATAGTAGGCACAATCCAGTGGACTTTCTCGGGATAACTGCCGGACCATCCCAACCAAAACAAACCAATAGCGAATAGAACAGAACCAATCATCATTGGAGGCAATCTCTCTTCAGGGACAGGCTTTCCTCCATTGGCATTGAGTACTCTCACAAATCTTCTCTCCATGAAAATACCGATGAATCCACCAATGAAAACACCGATAAGCATGGAAAGGTAAGGCAATTCGGCAACACCCTGAGAAAAGCGGTATTCGCCTTCAAAGATGAGAGGGACTGCAGTCAAGAACAAGTAAAGGAGACCGTAGATGAATGCATTATACAACGACACCAAGAACAAAATTGGCTCCAATGCTAACATCTTAAGAGGTCTTGCAATATTCTTCTCCACAATTTCTTTGATAGAAAGTGACACTTCTTCATGAGGAGCAGATATTCCCCAATTACCTGTTCTTCTTCTCAAAGTTTCAGCTTTGCGTACAAGAATCACACCATGGTGGGTTTCGTCTAAGATGAACACAGTGAGACACAACGAGAGTACGCCGATCAATGCCGTAAAGTAAGAGGTCCATCTCCAACCGAGAGATGAATTTTTAGCAGTAAAACCGCCAATAATTGGGGCAAGCATAGGCCCACCAAACAAGGCCATGGAGAAAATTGACATGGCTTTTCCTCTGCTCAGTGCTGAGAATATATCAGACATAGATGCTGGAGCAACCACCAAAGGGGCTGCGCCGATGAAACCAGCAAAAAACCGACAAATCATCACTGTCTGAATATCCTTGGCAGTGGCAACAGCAAAGGAAAAACAAACAAAACCAAAAAGCGATGGCACAAGAACAATTTTTCTTCCATACAACTCCGAGAGAGGGCCCCAAATAATTGGCCCAGATGCAAAACCGAAAACGAAGAGTGATGTTCCCAAAACAGCAACTTCGGAACCTATGCTGAATTCTCTCATCAATTCTGCGGACCCTTGGGAGAACATCGCAGAACCCATCGAGACACCAAACGCACTCAGACCAACTGCCACACAGGTGAGAATCTTTTTAGTAAGAGACCAATTGTGGGGAAAAATGGAGTCTTCTGGTCCGTCATATGCAACATTGTATGGCTCTCTCGAAGGAAGTAAAGGAGGGTAAGGTTTGCCAGCACCCATTGTTGGTA
Organism: Metschnikowia kipukae; assembly: GCA_002370135.1. Lineage (NCBI taxonomy): Eukaryota > Fungi > Ascomycota > Pichiomycetes > Serinales > Metschnikowiaceae > Metschnikowia > Metschnikowia kipukae. Next base: position 1,524,603 of record NKZJ01000153.1, on the reverse strand, counting down.
AAGGCTCTGTGGACGTAGATGCTTCCCTGTATAACTCATCTCTTCCAGATATTCTTCTACTGATAGTTCTAGAAACAGACTCGGCTGTAAGAGATTCGTAGTCAATGTCTTCATCCATGTTGTCATCTGGGCTTCTGAGTTCATCTCCGTTAAAATTTTGAACATCGAATTCCCCGTCTTCGTGAGACAAGATGTCCAGCTCACTCTTCACATTGTGAAGAGAAGGTCTAGACTCAATGTCATTTTCAAGATCCGGCGCAGGAGTGTGGTACTCTTTAGAGCTCATGTTTAAATATCACTTGTCTTAAATTTTTGAGAGTTGCTTTTAGCTCCGTTTGTCACCTCTTATATACTAATGCGCAATGGGAATAAAATAAAAAAAAGTATTTTTTTTTTTTTTGTTGGCAAAAACCCTAGTTTTGACTGTGCACAGTATAATTTCTATTCAAAAATTTTATTAGATGTATCAAAAGCAAAGAGATTTCCCACAAGTGTACTTTTCACTGGACAAAGTTCTGAAGCCACTAGCTTCTGGGGACTCCCCTAGGTTTGCTGTGTTATCAAGCAATGTTATGGCCTGCATGTAGAACCGGCTCTTCGCTCGGGCCGATAGCCCACAAATAACAACCCAATCAAGCAAATCTTGGTTTTTTTTTTCCAATAAATTTCATCCCGTATTCATTTTCTGTTTTGAAATGCTTAGGAAAACTATTTCCGCTCAATTAAATCTGGTGCCACCCCATATAGATCTCAATGCACGGAGTTGCTTACGAAGAGGCTATGTGTGGAGTGCATATACTAGTGGCAAAATTGAGCTATGACAGCATCTTATTTCCCAAAGGGTTTAAGTCCGCGCTTGCATGATTCCCTGACACTTGAAGTCCAACAAGATATTGAAGCCTATAGAAAAGTTCTTGTTTTACAACCCACTTTCTTGTCAGGAATTCAAAGCCGCTTCTCAATTCTTTTTAAGGTTTAAACGTACTTGATCCTCTTGGCTGCCTAAATGCGACTCTGCATTGGTATAAAGCCGAAGACATGCGCGGCTAGATGTTTTCTCCCGGTGCCGATGCGGATCGGTGAACGACTCAGCCGCTCCGATAACTTAAAAATAAACCGCCGCTAAATTAGTTCTTTTCGCCTGCCGGAGAAGAATCTAGAGATTTGTTTTTAGGAATGTTGAGTATCCGGTGCTTTGACTAGAGTGAATACATGCAGCAACCTGGTCTAATGAGGCAATCGGCAAGCTTGAATGATGAAAGCTGTTAGTATATCAGTCTGCCTCTGACACCACACAATTGCATGATAAGAAAGACATTGCAACTTGCGCTGGACGACTAGATCTAATGGAAATAAACCACTTTTTTAAAAGTCAAATTTTTTAGCCCGTAAGTACTTTATATTTTTGCTCATTTTAACTTTAGCTAAAAGTTGACGATTTCTGAAACACGATACAAAGGTGGCGAAAAATTTTCAAGGAATTTTAAATTAAAGGCTTTCTTATCACTCGAATAGTTTTAGCTCTACACTTAAATTCGCAGCAAAATCAAAGCTGTTATCTTAGAAAATTCTGTAGTATTTTGCAATTATCCATTTTCTGGTGAGTCGCGTCTTCGAGACTAGTAAATTTCAATGCGTTTGCCAGCGCTTCCCTGATGCAGGTCCGACATTGAGTGAGCTTGAGAAAGAGTGACTTCGGAAGCAACAGCAGCCCATAGAGCGAATCAGAGGGTTCTCCCTATTGTGAACTATATCCATATAATGTCAGAAGCTTCAAATAATACATCAGAAGAAGCCACTGTCCACAGCAACGCGCCCAATTCTGGCCCGGCACCAAAACCAAGAAAACAGTCACAATTGAACTTTTCTAGTTTGAAAGGAGCCACTACCATCTCCTTGAAAACTGGTGTTGCCGAAACTCAGTCTAATGACAATGCAGTTGTCGCAGAAGAAAAAATTGACATATCAGAAGCCCCTCCTAACATAGTTGGCTCAGATCCAATAAAGTCAGAGGACAGTGCAGAATCATTGAACCGTCGAAACAACGTGAGATATAGCGATTCTAGAGAATCCAAAGGAAACTTCATGGTAAACATTCCTTTACACGAATCAATGAAGATTGAGCTTCTGGACCGATTGAATGATCTTGACGCTGCTAATGCCCTTCGCAAATCCCATCATCCAGCATTTCCTGCTCAAAAACTCACATTACACTTGGAGAGCCCCATCAGCCGGACTACTGTGGTGCGTGACAAAAACAAGAATAATAGAATTTTGCCCGGCCCATTGTTACCTTTGCATAATGATCTTTACGACGAAAACCTAAAGAAAAGTCCTAACAACGTTTCGATCGCCACAGAGCTGATAGCTCTAGGATTTCCGGTAAAAGAAAATCCTTACGCGCCAGATATCTTGTACATCATATTATTCATTTCTAAATTCAATGCAGTGCTCAACGTGGATTCTTTGGGTCCTGCTGACTTTATGCATGGCTTGGGGCTCGATCGGGAAGCCAATGATCAAGATGGCGAAACTAAACAAGATGAAGAGGGAGATTTTGTTGTGAGCGAGACGATGTCGAGTCTCTTCAGAGCATTGCTCACGTTGCTTGTCAACCGGAAGAAGACAATATCGAAAGAGGGCCAGAAATCCGCAATTCTGGACCTTCGGGGGAAAGTGCATGGATTCGGCCTTCCTTCGGAATGGCGAGACGATTCGGCTGTTTATTCAGTTTCTCGAATTCATTGCGATCCCGTGAATGATAGAGTCGATGAAAGCAAACCGGAAATCTCCACGGAGGAGCTTGTTGAGTACGAGGAGCCTACAGATTTGCAAAATCCTTTTCTCGAAAAGAAATTTGAAGAGCAAGGGCTTCAAGGTATTGAGTCTCCCAAAGATCGCCTTGTGGTTCTCCGAACGTTATGCTCTTGGTCTTTATCTCACTCCGCGGTCTTGAAGGCGCATTTAGCAGAAGTCATTAACGGTCAAGAGTCCGCTGGTGAGAGGGATACATTTTTTGCCTCAAGGTCTGTCTTAAAAGGCTTTCAGCAGACAACAGAGCTAAAAAAAGAATTAACTTTGAGATTGGGCAAAAGGAAGCAGATTCCCTCAGATACCTCTGATACGAGCTACATTGACCCAACTTCTGATCCTTTAATACATCCTTTGTCGCTTCGTCTAAACGAATTCGTTGTGGGTGATTGTGGCTTTCACGTGGGAAGGTTTTATCTAGTCCATATGGCGGACGCGCAAGGTGGCGGCCTATCTGCTCTAGAGCAAATGAAAGCTTTGCCCAAGCAGCTCAAAAACGTACGTGTCTTGGCACCCACAAACTTTGCTTTATATGTCGAGGATGTGCATGCGCAATTAAGCGAATCACTTAGAGATTTTGGTGTTGAGTTTGACCGAAATCATGAAGAAGTCTCCAGGGTTACCGCAAAAGAAAACAAAGACCACTGGTACACTGTTGCAACTAATTGTCAAGAATTGAAAGAGTTTCTTCAGCATATTGGGTCAAAAATCGGTACTTTTGGCTACGAGACGCAGACAATATCACCAAGCTGCGCCGGTTACAAACCCATTCTCCTCATGTATCAGTTCTTATGTCTTATTCTTCCGACTTTGATGGAGTCAGAGAAACTAATCGCTGAAGCATTACATTCCTCAAGAACCTCCCGTCGAAAAAAAGTTGATTATATCATGTCTCATGCTTACGATGAAGATTTACACGACGAGTACGTCGAACCAGAGGGCGAAGGGGGATATTCGGACGAGGAGTCAGAGGACGAAGAGTACTTAAATTGAAATGAAAAATTCACATTTATATTACAATACATACCAGCCATCTCATTTTTAGTCAAACATGCGCTATTGCGCTTGGTTTAAACTCTCGATTCCACTTGCCTAAAGCTTCTGCGCACCTAGCATGAGGTCAATCTTTTGCTTTAACAATTCTTCATTCTCTTTGAAGAATTCAGCGCGTCTCACAGTTTCCTCACTGTAACCTTCTTCGCTCTTCAAAGCCTTCAATGTTTCAGACTGACTAGCAAGCCATTTTCTCAAAAAATCAACAGGGTCCTCGGATAATTCTCTGTAGAACAACTCTCTTGAGCTGATATTGTTCAATGCAGCGATACCAAGAGACAAGCGCTGATTCAAAAATTGTATACGTTCATCCGACTTGGACATAACCTCAAACGCCTTTTTGTTCTCCTCGATAATCTCTTTCTGCACTTTGCTTAAGGAAAGAGGCAACTCGATAGGGATGTCAATGACCTCGTCACCCAAAGTGGTAGACTTTGTAGTGTTGACTTCGTAATCAAGTATAATGGGTTGCTTTGGACTCAAATGAGGCTGAATTAGTTTATGCAAGTCCTTGAAAGTGAAATGGTCACATTTAAGCAAGGTTTTCAAAGTATGGTCACACTTTACTAGAGAAATGTCCTTCTCATCATCTCCCTGAGTACCCATTGATTGGTTTGCAAGTCCAGATGCTGAGACTGCTGGGACCTTGGTAAGACCACTGGTCTCTTTGAATAAATTTTTAAACAAAACGTACTGCCAAATTTGGTAGACGAGCTCTTGTTGCGAGGCTTCTTTCCGCCCCGTGAATTGTGCCATGATTGGAGATAAGACAAGGCGAGAGGAAAAATCTTTAACTAGTATAGCAATTTTCGTGCTTATGTTGAAAACGCCGGGACGCTTCACATCTATTCCATCAAACAGATATTGTGATGAGTTGTTTGCAAAGGTACCTGCAAGTGGATTCTCACCATTGTTTCCAGCAGAATCTCTCCATTCGATCAAGTTTGAAGGGTTGTTCAAAAGACTGGGGTAGTCGCCATTGGGCACAATCTCAACCGAAACTCCTGAAAGAAACGAGGAAAACTTCAAGTCACTTCCTGCAGTAGCAGTATCAGCGTCAGGGATAAAGCGACCTTCTATGCGCAAAGTCCAGCTCGAATCACCCAGAGTGTCATTGCTAGACTGTTCCTTTTGCCAGGGCATGTTCTCGCAAGTGTTGTAAATAAAGACTCGTAAAGTTCCGGTTTCTTTCCTGACGTTGTAAGGTTGCATAGATGCAGCTTGAATTGACTGAAAGTCCAAACCTTTTTGGGCAATGAACAAATCCAATTGTTTTTCAGCTTCCTGAAGTTTTTTATAGTGTTCCAAATTCGGAATTTTCTCGTACAACTTGGCGGGGATTGTCACATCGGTTGGAACATACGAGACAGCAGGAGCGATGGAATTTGCCTGATGGACTTTTGTGGTAGGATCAACCGCATGAGCAGGTTGTCCGTTTTGCTGAATGTGTGATGGCAACAGCATTTCCGTCAGCTTACAGTAGTTGAGAAATGGGCGAGGTGTTTACGTATTTCGCGTTGGAAGCACAGCTTTGGAACTGCATATTGTAGAAGAACATGGAGTAGTAAAAGGCTTAAGAGCAGGCATCTGATCAAAAACACTATCTCCACCTTTCTTCGACTGCCAGGTGTCATTTAAAACTCCAAATACTGGATCAAAAGTGGCTTGTCGTTACCCTACTAAAAAAGCCCATGAAGCTTATATACAGGAACATACACATTCAACTGGATTGAAAGGTGAAGTCAGCGGCAAGGTGACTGAATTCACGTGCCTAGTGGCTGAAATCCCATTTCATTAACAATGTCCATGGTGGTCGTGCTCTACAGAATTGGTGTTCGTTTGTGGTACTTCAGAAGAACAAGTCTTGAGTTTTCTCAAAGTTACCTGCGTACACTCTTCTAACTTCAAACTTAACGCCCCACTACATGCTGTCGCTGGCTACACGAGGTGTAAAAGTCCAAAAACGGAAAATCAAAACAGTTGCACCTAATGACACTCAAAGACTTGCTCGAAATGCTCTCCGAAAGAGAAAGCAGGACCTACTAAAGCGCATCAACTACTCATCGGTGGTATCATCCGTGATATTGCCTCTAGCGGCTTTGCTCTACATAGCAAACTACAAGCAAAGCCTCATTACTGGAAATCATAAAACACTTTGGCTTTGTGTATTATACTACAACTTTACCATGTTGTCTTTTACATCGGGGTACCATAAGTGCTACGCCCACTCGACATTTCGTCCGAAGTTCAACGCAATTCACCTATTTTTTGGAGTTTTTGGAGCCAGCCTAGGCTTAGGCCCAGTCAGGACATGGGCTGCCATGCATAGGGCGCATCATCAGTTTACGGACGATCCCGAAAAGGACCCATATTCCATCAAAAGAGGTATCTTATGGGCTCACTGGGGATGGCTTTTGAAGAAGCCGAAAACTTCAGAATTCCATAGAGAGTTTGTCGAGATGGAATTTCCCCTGCAACTTAACAAAATGGATTCCAGTGGCGCTTTAGTAAGTGATGCAGAATCAGATGTTGACTATACGCATGATCTGCACATGTCTTCAGAAGACAGCGACGACGAGACTGTGAAAGCTCAAGTGGCCAAAGTCAGTCGAGAGCAAGAAACTCTTCAATGGATTCTTTGGCAAGAACGAAGGTACATTTTTTTCTTCGTTTTGACCACGATCCTTTTGCCTATGATACTCGCCAAATTTGTGTGTCAAGACACGTATATGAATGGCCTCATATATCCTGGAGTTTTGCGGATGTTTGTTTGCCAGCAACTGGTATTCAGTACTGAATCGCTCTGTCACTCTAGAGGTTTGCTGTTTACAATACCTTCCCAACCCTTCAGCGATAAAAACTCGCTGGTAAACTGCTTGAACCCACTTATCTCACTCTTGACCTATGGACAAGGTCAGCAAAACTATCATCACGAGTTCCCTCACGACTACAGATCATCCAATCTGATTTGGGCGTTGGACCCCACAAAATGGCTAATATTCACACTTGCCCAACTTCGGCTCGTGGAAGATGTTGCCAAAACTCCCCAAAATTTAGTTGTTCAACTACAAATACAACAGCAACAAAAATTATTGAACCGCATGAAATCCCAGCTTGATTGGGGCACCCCTATATCCAAGCTCCCCATGATATCCGCCAAAGACTTTCGTACGCTTTGCGACTCGTCATCGAGTAAAGACAGAATCTACATAGTGGTGCAAAACATCATTCACGACATCACACCCTTTATGGACCAGCATCCAGGTGGGTTGCCACTTCTCAAAGCATCGCATGGAAAGGATGCAAGCAAAGCATTTTTTGGGGGTGTTTACGGACATCTGACTGCCGCAGTCAACTTGTTGGCAACCATGAGGATTGGAGTGTTGAGCCTAGGCAACAATGAGGATGTGTGGAGCAGAGCTGTGAAAGAGGAAAACGAGGGAAGAGATGGCGACGAAGAAAGGAGTGGAAGATACCAGAGTGCTGAAGCTGCGTGAAGATTTGGATTCACAAGAGAATCAAAAAATTGGCTGCAAGATCTGTCGCAAGCTAAATCGTGTTGCAGTATTTGTTGGCGCGGCCACGCTGACCTCTGAGCTTATCCTTAGCGCGCGGTCAATTTGAGATTAAGGCTAATAGAAAAGTAGGTATATCTCCAACATGTCTACAAGCTTATTTCAAACCAAAGACTACCGAGGTGCAACGGTCGAAGACCTAGATATCCGCCCGGCCATTTCAATCAATCCATCTACTCCTATAAGCCGTGCCTCCCAGGTCTCTTTTGAGCATGAGTTCACGTTTCTTCCTGTGATCCATGAGGTTAACAAGAGACTACTCGGAGTTTTGAATGTGCTGACTCTTCCACCTCCAAATGCAAAATCTACTACACTTTTGACCAAGGACTACATGCTCTGGTTTAGCCAAAACGCCAAAGCCAGGTACGTAATCGAGTCTAGCTCTCAAAGCCTCACGACTCCATTGAACTCTAAGATTTTCAAACCAAAACCCTCCGGTGGCAAAAGGTATGAAGTAATCACGCCCTTGACTCCCTTGGAGACCTTGGGTGCATTTTTCAATTCCGACAACTACTTTGCCATTGTTACCAATGGAGAAGGCAACCTAGTTTATGGTGTCGTGACCCCGGAGGACTTACACAAGTACGAGCATTCGCGTCCTCGTTTATAAGATATACCGTGAGAAGACGAAAATAAAACTCAATCTATCTAGAACCGTCGCGGGCTGACTTGGCTAGATGGATCTTGGCTTGCTTGGCCAATTTCCTCTCCGCCTCGTCTCCGTGTTTCACCTTTTTGCTTTCTAGACCCCGCTTGTAGGCGTAGTCCAAATTGACCTTGTTGTTCATGAGCATCGTGCCATTCATGGCCTGTATGCACTTGTCACTGCTCTCGAAATCGTCGTACTCTACCAACCCCAAACCCTTAGAGTAGCCCTTCTCGTCTCGTAAAACGGTACATTTCAATAGTTTGCCGAACCCCGAAAATGTGTCATATAGATACTTCTCATCCACTAACAGGTCTAGCCCCTTGACGAAAAGCTTGGCGCCAACACTGGCCGGAAGCATTGGCTCGGCATCTTTTGAAGTCTTAGCAGAGCCGGCGTCAATCTTGTTGAGTTTCAACGTGCGCCCAAAGAGTCGTATGCCTCTGAAGACATTCAATGCATAGTCGGCATCCTCTATAGTTTTGAACTCCACAAATCCATAGCCCTGATGAGCTCGTAGAATACGGTCCTTTGGTAGATTTAACAGCTTAATAGGCCCCACCTGAAGAAAGAGCTCAAAAAGAAGGTTTTCATTAACCTGTGGATCTAGGTTTCCAACGTATATCGACGATTGAATGTTACGCTCATTGCCAGCTGTATTTCGAAGCACGCTCATGCTGGTGTTGTTCGTGGCTTCGTATAGTTAAATGTCAAGTGTGCGTTATGTATGCGCAGATGTATGCGCGAGCAGCTCTGGATCGCACGACAAGCGTCAGATCTTGATATTGTCATGTCTGGAATTTAATGCTTGTATCTATATTATAATGGATGTGTCTATATTACAAAGCATGTAACCTTACGTCAATTCTGCCACCACACCTGTTCCAGCGTCTGTGGAAATCATAGTTGCGAGTTTGGATGATGACTCTTCTGGCCCTTCTCCATCAGACTCAGAATCGTCATCACTAGATGTATCGCCCAGTTCAGAGCTCGAGTCCAGGCCTGACTCAGAGCTGGAATCCAGACTTTCTGCCTCGAGTCCAAATGCTTTTTCTTTGCTCTGTAAGTTTCCTTCCAAGCCGTCTGGCCGATCGCTGTCTCGTACGACATAAATCTTGGGGTATTCTAGAACAACTGCGTCCTTCAAAGCTTCCGATATCTGCTCATTTGAATTCAATAGTATCAACAGCCGCAGATTGCCATGATTATGGAGGCAGTTGTCTAGATAAAAGCTCAACTCGCCCTTCTCTACCTCGTCGACCTTTAAAGATTTGGCAAGCACCGCTAGCGGCACCGCTTCTGCTAGTGGCGTGGATTCCTTTATTCTAAAGCTCAAAAATGATGCAACCTTGTCAGTTTCACCTGAAAGCGGGGCCCATTCAATGGTCCATGTGAAACTGCTCGATTTCTTATCGAAACCTGACTTGTTCTGCGTGCTTCTAGACATGCCTGGGGGGAGATGTATGACCAAAGTGTTCTCCCTTTTAATGCTGGTATCTTTCACATTAGGAAATGACTTTTCGATGCGGGCAAGTCGTGGATCATCTTCATTTTCATCTTGCCTCTGCCTTTTGGGGCATCTGTTCAGATGAGCTGTATTAGACCTCTTAAGGATTTTCGGTGCATTTTCTTTCACGTCCGAGATGCCATTGGCAATCTTTCGCTCGAAGTTCAAGAGATAGTTGTAGTCACGGTTGACCAAAACTTCCTGCGATCCTAGCTCTTTCCTGGAGACGAACTTCGTGGGGTCCACCTTTCCGGTGCACTCTGTTCGAAGTTTGTGCCTCTTCACACAATCTAATGAGCATGTTTTCGATCCGCAAGCAGGACAAGTATATTTCGACTCATTTTCCAGGCAAACAGAACACTTTTCACTTGACATGTTTTAATTGTAGAGTGTGATTTAAATGATGAGTGCGTATTGTTCGCGATGAGCCAATCGCGTAGTATGTGGGCAAAGTGACTTTCTCGTATTTAATAATTTTTTTTCCACGTTAGAAATGTCAGTATATAGAGGGTGAATGCCACGGAGCCCAGAATAGCCACCAAAATCTTTCCCTGAATCTTTCCCGACACTTGTGGTACAAAGACACCCGTACACCATCCGGACTGAGGAAAATTTCAAATCACCGTTCACACTGTACGAGACAAGACCAGCACTTATACCATGATGTCAAAGGGCAGAGTTCTTAGGCTGTTCACTCGGCTTGCATCCACGAAATCGGAGAAAATTCCAGTTCAACTATTGAAGGATCAACGTTCCTTGGGTGTGACAGGAGAGATTGTCAGAGTCAGACCCGCCTACATGAGAAACTTTTTGCACGTCGATAACAAGGCATGCTACATCACAGAAAAACAAGGGCCACGCATTCCCGTTGTTACAAAGCTGAAGACTACCAAGATTAAAGCGAAGAAGCCAAAGAAGTTGATACTGGCAGCTGTTAAGGAGAAACAAGCAGAACCAGTCTTGTCATTGGACGATTTGTCCAACTTGTTCGCCGGCATGAGAAGTGGCCGCAAGCAAGAAGAGAGCGCTTCAACATTCGAAGCTGAGGCATCAATCTCATCTTATAATCTACTTGAGCTAGGCGACATTTTGCCTCAAAAATACACTTTGACGAAACAATCATTCCCGGTTACCAAAGACACGCTATCGCAAGCAGTGTTCAACAGCACAGGTATTGAGGTTCCTGCTGCTATGATCAGGGTCAAGAAGGATGGACAAGACTTGAATGAGATCACTGTTGCCGGAGACTACATCTGGACTTTCCAAGCCGCTGGAGACATGTCTGTCCTCAGAAAAAACCTCTCCGTCCAGTAAATTTGTAAATAGAACAATGTATCCTCCATAGTCAAATTCTTAGAACTGAGAGCACTGCTTCTTGTCTGGTGTATAAATGCGGTGAAATGAGGCAACTGTGATTTCGCGCATCAAGTATCTCTCTTCTCATGAGCCTAAGATCTACGGCTGCAAACCTGTCGAGAATAAACAAGCCAAAGGGCTTGAATAAGATCCTCGGCAGTCCTTTGAAAAAGAAAAAAGAAACTGTTCGAAAACAGTCCGATTTGGATGGTACTGTGTCCTCGAAAATACAATCGGAGCGGTTAGAGGTTTTGGAACACAATATACAAATGGACTTCCAGATAAGGGGTGTGGAAAACTTGGTAAATGTGATTGAGCGAGTTCTTAATAACCAATGGGCCGAGTCAACGACTTTTCACAGCAGATACTATAGCTCTGAAACGAAAAGGGATGCAGAAAACAGCACAGATTTACTTTTCCTGCTCAGGGGTCTTTCGATGGAGACAAAGGCAGAAATTGTCAAATACAGAACTCAGCAGCTACCGAAGGGAGGGTTGCTAACCATCAGTCAACTTTATACTCTTTTTGATTCCAAGGGAAATACATACGTCGACAGAAGTTTGGAGCTATGTATCCGCGAGGGTGTGCTTCGAAAGTTTGTAATAGCAAATGCCCTGCCCGTGATCCTGCGAACTGGCAAGGGAGGCTTGTATCATCAGGTCAGCTACGGGTACGAAAATGCAGAGTTTGTCGTGAGGCTCGACCAGTATTTGAACGCAATCTCCGATACGACACAGGGTCTGGAAGCGCTTCCCATAGATTTGGCTACCGCATTTAAAACCTATGTTCTGAACAACCATAATTCGGTGTATGTGACGACAAAAGATTTTCCGGCGCTGGACTTGGCTCTTCTAGTCAAGAAAGGCTTGTTGACCCTTACCTCTAACCATGATCACGAGATCGATGTTCATCATTATGTTGTATCGTACCCTCGCTGTGGAACATTTCTCAAAATGATCAATTCCGGTCGAACATGGCTTGTGAGGACACTCAGCAAAACAACTTATAAAGAGGCCCTAGAGGACACACTTTTCGAGAAATGGCAAGGGAAAAACATGAGTAATTTCCGCAAACCGTTCTACGGCTACGACCTCTTGTGGATCCTCGCCGATGCCAAAGGGTCTGGTGTTGTGGAGGCATTTGACACACCCGTCGGGCGCGGATGGAGGCTTACTGGTAAGCTTTGAAGTGCATTGCATGTATATTAAAACGTTAATAGAATGGCAACGAGCCCTTTCATGTCAATTATGCTCTAGCCTTCATCTTCTTCTGAGCTTTTCTTTGCTTACGATCATGAGCTTTCTTCTCCAAGCGGGCTTGCTCCTCTCTAGACAAGTTTCTCACACGGTCCTTTTCTTGTCTCTTTAATTTGGCCTTCTCATCAGCCAACTCTTCTTGCTTCAATACCTCTTGAGCCTTTTTGATCTTGGAGATTTCAAGCTCTCTTGTTTTGACAACCTTTTTGATGGATTCTGGCTTGAAAGTGATTTCCTTAGAGGCAATTTTGTCGACAATGTCAAACACAGCGGAGAGAACCAGAGAAATGTGTTTCAATTCAGATTTTCCAGTGACCAACAGAAGGGAAATGACAATTCTGCGTCTAGGAACTAAGTCAGGGATTGCTTCTGGCTTCTCGGCAGGTTGGTCAGTGAAAGAGATGAACTTCAAGTAGGAAGCCATGGTAACATCCAAAGAGGATTGAAGCTCTGAGGTCAAAGTCTTTTCTTGGAATTCGTTAACTTCACTCATGAACACAAACGTCTCTGGCAAAGTAGCAGATTCGGATGTTTTGGTCAAAGACAAGTAGTAGTTGAACTTTCTGAGGTCACTCATTCCAAACTTAGTGACAATGGCGGAAATGAAGTTCTCGTAGTCAACAGAAGGCGTAATGAAAATGTCAACAGTGTCCTCGGGCTTCTTGACGGTTTCAGTGAAGATCCCAAAGAGGGTCTCCATGATCCAGAGAAAAACGTTTTGTCTTGGAGCCAACGAGAAGTTGATATTGACCTTGGCAATAGAGTCACGACCAGAGGCATAAGAGGCGTAGTTCTCAGCGCTATCCTTCTCGTATAACTTGCCGTTGCCAACGCCAAATAAAGCAAAGTTTTCGTCGAACACCTCTTGGACACCAGAAAGGAAACCCTTGACTCTCAGGTCATTGTACAAGTCACCGAACTTGTACAACAGCACAAAAATCACACAAGTCAAAACAGTGAAGAGCTCCAACCTCAAGTCGGTGGTTTGAAATCTTTGCAAAAGATTCATGGAAGTCAATTCTTCAATGGTATGCATATGGAAGGTCTTACTAGAACAGTTAGTATGATGCATTGAAGACATGTAAGCCCGCGGGCCGTTTGCGTGTCACACATACAACGCAGATCCATCAGCATTCTGAGGTCCATGTTTGAGGTAATCCAAGACTTGTTGAAACATGTTCGTGGAGAAGTATTATGATAATTTTCGGACTCGTCGACTTCAAGCTGCGAAAATGAGTGCGGAGTGCACACGGCCCCACGCCTACAAGTGGGGCTCCACTTACTGTGTAGCACTATGTAACTAAGGCGTGTTGACTTGAAAGTTCAATCATTGGGGTTTTAGTGATGAGGTTCTTGTATAAATATTTATAAGTATCAACGGGATAACTAAGTCGACTGTTGTGATACATTTTGCCACCTAATTCTCCTTCACTCTCTTCAGGGCGCTCTCGTCCACGTCTCCCTCGTACTCTGCCAAACCCTCTCTCACTGCAGACGTCACCAACTCTCGAAGAGCCATCTCCGGATTCTCGCTGTTGATGATTTTTTGGAGTTTTTCCCTTCTTTCTTCGTCCAAGTCTCCCACATCCTCCTCCATGGAGTACCTGATCTGGTGACCATCGACGGTGCCCGGGCTCGGAAGATTGTCCAAAGAGCCAGAAGACGAGGTGGCTGGTGTTTCATGTAACAAGGAACGCAAATATTGCGCTAGCTCGGGAAACTCTTCTTCTTCTTCGATAAATTGAAGGGCGGTTTGTCCTTCCTCATTCTTGATGGTGGCATCTGCCTTGAGTTCTTCAATGAGAAACTTGGCGGTGGCCAAATCTTCCACGTGATGCAACGGGGTATCACCCTCGTTGTCTTGGATATTAATGTTGCCGCCGTTGGCAATCAAAATCTTCAATAAGTCAATGTGTCCATATGAGGCGGCTGCGTGGATGGGCGTGTAGCCATTTGGGTCCTGTGAATTTGGGGTAAATTTTTGGCTCTGGAGATAATCCTCGACCACTTGAACCTGATTGTCTGCTGCTGCCACCCAGATGTTTGACACCATGCTGAAAAGAAGTACTGTTTGAGAAGTGCTAATTGGAAGTACTGATAGTGGAAAACCATGTGCGACGTGAGATGAGCGCACATGACCATGCTAGGACACCAGTGACACATACACCAAAAAAAGTCTCCCCAGCTCCTTTTTCCGACCTGCCGGCTGTCTTGACACAAGCACGACATTCAACTCCAAGCAACCTCTGTTCCGTGTATTTCAGAAATATACGGTCCTGCATACAGGTACACGGCACGTTTTTCTCGGTACCACTGATTCGTTACACACTCTAGAAACACATCCATGACATCCGAAAATCCCGGGGACACAAAAAATGCCGGAATTACGGCATCTCCGCCGGAAAAGCTCTCGGGCTTTGAGTGGTGGCGCAGATCGCTTTCATACAGAACAGGACTCGGCATGGACGACGGCGAGAAACGCCAATTCGAGGTCGACTACAGAGCAAAACACTTTCCTGACAACTGTAGTAAGTGTGAGGAGTACAGGGACTGGATGATCCGCTACTCGCCGTCGGTGACATTCATGTTGGGCCATATCAAAAAACTCGGGGGCAATTTATCAACCAGAAACATCACATGCGAGACATGCGACGACTTGAAGGGCGGCGGTTTTCATCCCGAATTGGGGGTGATTTTGTGTTCGAATTGGCTACAAAATAAGTGGCAGCTCGAAGATGTCTTGACACATGAGTTGGTGCACGCCTACGACTATCTCAAATTTAAGGTTGACCCCACCAACTTGAGGCATCACGCTTGCACGGAGATCAGAGCGTCTATGCTCAGCGGCGAGTGCAGGATCATGAATGAAATCCGGAAAACAGGTTTGGGTGATTTTGGAGGCAAGTTTCAGAGCTGCATCAAGAGAAGAGCGGTTCTTTCTGTCTCGGCAAATCCGCAATGTAAGAGCAAGCAGGAGGCTGAAGAGGTTGTTGACAAAGTGTGGGGCTCGTGCTTCAATGACACCAGACCCTTTGAAAGGGTTTATAAATAATGTATATAGGGATGCCATGATAGCTGCGAGTTGACTACGCACATAGTACTAATAATCTAGCCTCCCGAGAAGGGACTTTTGAAACTTAAATTTTGAGGCGGCGGCATTCAAATTCGCTTCACTTTCCAAGCCAATTCATCCGGTATTCTCGGATTGAACGGAAATTATGGATCAATTTTTCATATGGTGTTTGTCGGTGTAGCCGGCTAGAGCCAGTAGCAAGTGGCGGCAAATGCGGAGTGCATATTATGCGGAGTTTATTGGATCTCTGCCGATGATAGCCATTTCATTGCTGCAACTCCAAATAAAAGCCATACCATTTCCTGAGCTTCCAAAGTGCCCTAATTATTTTCCAATTGCATGACAGCAACATATTCGGAGAAGTCACTAAAACGCATTCCTAAAAAGGAGTCCAGGAGACCTTTTGAAGCGGACGTCTCAGATGTCTCCGAGATCTCAAGTGATGATTGTGTCATATACGATAAACCTAAGTTGAATAGCTCCAGATCCTCAACTCTAACAGCTACCAGCTCCACAAAGTCTTTCAATGTGCTGGATTTGGATCATGACACAATCGAGTGGGCTTTTCGACAAATAGAGCATGAAACCAAGGAGAGGACCAGGCGCCACAAAAAAGCCAACGTCAAATTCAAATCCAACTTCTCGGAAATAGACTCCTTACCAACTCTACACACCATCTTCGATGATCCTTCCTTCAAGAGTTCCCTGTTCTATGGATTTTATATTCTTTTCTGGCTTGGTGTGGGTTTCTTCATACTAAGGTATTTGATCAACTCCTACTTCGAAAACCGGCCTGCGATACACCGTGCCCCTGTATTCAATATATTCACTACTGGCTTGGTGCAAATAGCCATTACTGACCTAATCATGTACGTGTCAATCTACTTTGCGTACTTTATTCAATGGCTTTGTCTCAAAGGAGTTCTTCAGTGGCGTCGAGGCGGCAGGTTTGTGATGTCTATTTACGAGGCTGCTTTTGCTGTATTCTGGATCTACTTTGCTTCTGAGTATGTCACGAAGGACCAATGGATTGGAAGAGTCTTCTTGGTACTCCACATGTTCGTTTTGTTGATGAAAATGCATTCTTACGCGTTCTATAATGGACATCTATGGAGAATCTTGAGAGAGCTTCAGTTTTCGGAAAGTTTCCTTGATCAGTTGAACGAAGAGTCTGTGAGTCTCCCCAAGGGCTATGAATTGAAATCCACCAAAGAGTTGATCGTGGACTCCATCGCATTTTGCAAATTCGAATTGCTTCATCAGTCAAGAGTGTTGGACAAAGCGAAAGACAACGCTATTCTTGAGTTGAGCTCAGCCGAGTTGTGTGATTCTTTGGTGAAGTTTCCTTCCAACATTACATTGAAGGACTATTTCAAGTACACTATGTACCCCACTCTCCTGTACACTTTGGTGTTTGGTCGCACGAGAAGTATACGTTGGAGCTATTTTATGGAAAAGCTCTGTGCGCTTTTTGGCGTGATCTTCTTGATGCTAATTGTGGCAGAGGAGTCAATATACCCACAAGTGGTCAAATGCAATCAATTAAGAGCAGATGGGCTCTCCTCTACAGAACGAATCCCTTTGGCGGTGATAACACTTGTCAATCTCATACCGCCGTTGGCAATGGAGTATTTGTTCACCTTTTACATTATTTGGGATGTCATTCTCAATGGGATTGCTGAGCTCAGTCAGTTTGCTGATCGTGACTTTTACGGCCCTTGGTGGTCTTGTATCGACTGGTCAGACTTCGCAAGGTACTGGAATAAACCTGTGCATGTTTTTCTTTTAAGGCATGTGTACCACTCTTCGATAAGCACGTTCTCATTGTCGAAAAAGTCAGCTGCGTTGGTTACGTTCCTCATTTCGAGCGTTGTACACGAAATTGTGATGTACGTCATATTTGGAAGGGTCCGGGGTTTCTTATTTTTGTTCCAAATGAGTCAAATACCTTTGGTGATCATCAGTCGTGCTCCGTTCATGCGTGGACGGAAGATACTCGGCAACGCTATTTGCTGGTTTGGTTTTGTTACAGGTCCTGCAATAATAGCGATGCTCTATTTAGTATTCTAGTCCTGGTATGGAATAAAGATATTTTTTTGCATCTTCGCGCAGCCACAAATTAGTAGAGTGCTTCGATATAGTGTTCCTGCACAAACGATTTTTAACACTCATCTCACTGGGCTCGGAAGTTTTAGACGTATCACCACAAACCAACATGTCCAGACCCGAGGAAATCGCACCCCCAGAGGTTTTTTATAATGACTCTGAGTCCTTCAAATATACCTCCTCTAGCCGTGTTCAGCACATCCAGGCCAAGATGACGCTTCGATCCTTGGAACTCTTGAACCTAAATAAAGATGAGCCCCATTTCCTCCTCGATGTCGGATGCGGTTCGGGGCTCTCGGGCGAGATTCTTACTGAAGAAGGTTACAACTGGCTAGGTATGGATATTGCTCCTAGCATGTTGGCATCTGCTTTGGACCGTGAGGTTGAGGGAGATTTGTTTCTCGCCGATATAGGCAGTGGAGTGCCTTTCAGAGCCGGAACTTTCGATGCAGCCATCTCTATTTCAGTTATTCAATGGTTGTGTAATGCAGACACTGGTGGCGCAGACCCTAAAAAGAGACTCTTGAGATTTTTTAATTCTTTGTATGCTTCTTTGAAGAGAGGTGGAAAGTTTGTTGCGCAATTCTACCCAATGAACGATAGCCAAACACAAGCGATCATGGAGTGTGCCAAGGTGGCAGGTTTTGCTGGTGGTCTTATTATGGATGATCCCGAGTCGAAAAGAAATAAGAAGCATTATTTGGTTCTTACGGCAGGACAGGCAGAGAGAAACCTCAATCTTGCGGGCGCAGAGATGGAGGCACCAGCGGTCAAGAAATTGAGCAGTAAAATGAAGAAAAAGATGGAGTCCAGGAAGGATTACATCAACAGAAAGAAGGAGACTATGAGAAGAAGAGGCCGTAATGTGGCACATGATTCCAAATTTACGGCGCGCCAAAGACGCCCTAGGTTTTGAGTGCAGAGCGGCATTTGTATATTAGATAGCATGACGATCACTACGGTCTTGAACAGCATACGTTGTAGTGAATTAGTGAAGTTGATTATATGGTGTGGTTTGTGTGCAGGTCAGCGAGTGAGCTTTTCCGAACAAAAAATTGCATGAGAATAGAATGCCATCATGTTCAGCCTAGCTAATTCCCTCAAAAAGGCCGTTGCCACAGGGCGTGTTCTTTGCGCTACGAGGTCCTTGGTCACCAAGCAGCCCAAGCAGGTTTTCGAGCCGCTCCCCAAAAGAAGAGGTGGGCAAAACGTCACTGACTACTTGCACCAACAACTCCTTAAAAAGCATGATCCCACGGGAAAAAGAACTGCTTTGGTCAGCGGGCCGGAGAAGTTGAGAGCCGGAGATTTGATCAGGGTTTCGTACTTTGATAGAACTGAAGTCATCGGTAGAGTTTTGGGTATTAAGAGGGGCCAGAACAACCTCGGAACTAATATTTTGGTGAGAAACAGAATCACCAAACTAGGCTGTGAAATGAGAATTCCTCTCTTTAGCCCCATGATCAAGCTCATCGAACTCATCCAAAAGCCCGAAAGGTATATGCCCAAGAACAAGCAATACTACATCCGTAACTCGAAGTACGACGTGGGTGATCTCGAAATGCTTTTGAGAAAGCAGAAAAAGAACACAGATTCTAACGTTTGATTACATGTACATATTTATAAAGAGCCATCAGCTGTTGTCAGCATTTGAAAGTTGTTGTAGCTTCGAAAACAAGTTTTCCGCAAACCTCGCCCGAAATCCTGGAGACTTGGTGTCCATAAGGGCCTCGAAGGTGTCAAAACACTGCAGTGACAGAGAATCATACCACCCAGCAGTGGATACTGAGATTTCGAGTTTCTTGCCCTCTATTGTTTCTAAGCAGATTTGCCTAGCAGGCTCGCCTATGAGCAGAATATCAGGGAAGTAAGACTGATATTCGTTGACTATAGCTTTGAGTTCTGACTGTGGGAACATACTGGTAGCTATGTTTTAGAATGGTGGATTTAAGCACCGTGATGTGAAAGATCTACGTAGTTGCGCAGCAAATTTTACTTCGAGAAAATGTAGCCTCAACTGATTCCTAACGCTCCATGTAGATGTCAACGTCAGGCGCCCAGCAACGTGCTTTTATCTACGCTTATGCCCGAATACTTGCCTCGCTCAGCAAAATGGTGTTACTTCTTGCAAAGTTTTGTGAAGCTCGGAGCCGCGATTGATGTTACCGTTGGAAAATGGACCCAGGTGTTCTTTTATAGTCTCTGGACACAGTGCGGGTAACACTTGTGCCAGGGTGCCGTATGCGAGGGCATGAATACCAATCAAAAAACACCTGGGCAATAACTTATGACTCGTAAGTTTGTAAATTTGATAAGAATGGTCTGCAGAGAATCTGAGTGACTTGAAGTAATCAGAACTCACAGCATTTATTTAACATTGCAGCTGTCTAGCCCTAAAGCTCATGCGCGCATGATCCACTTGATGTGATTTAACACCACTAACTGAAGAAATGCAAGAAGTCGTCGGCTCGGAGTTGTACATTGAAACGACAGATGGCAGGGGCTTGCATGGAACACTTTCGGTTGTGGACCCATTTGGAAATTTGCTCATGTCGAATGTCAACGAAGTTTCACAGGACAAACTCAATCCAAAGCTAAAGCACACTAGGGAGTTGGGTTTAGTCAGTGTTCCACGAAATCAGGTTGTTGGAATCTTCTCGGATCCGACTATAGTGGACAAACTTGATATGCAATCGGAGAAGTCATGAGTTTTCGTTTACACAGCAGACACTTGTTCGACTCAGCTTGCATGTTTTCTCCGGAACTCCCCCTTTTTCCGAGGCTTACGTCTTTTCGAAACAATTCGCTGGCTGCTATAGGCTGGTGCTGAAGTGGTTTTTTTGGCGGCATCACTTGAAGATTCATAGCTATCGTGCGCATCACCGTATACGCCGGGTTGGTTCAATATGAAGTTCATACAACTTTTCAACACTTGTTCATTGATGTCCGCTCCGCTTAACCTTTGAGTGCACATCTCGCCATTCCCACTCTCGTCATTGACAAGATCATGTTCTGCTTGTTCTTTGTGAATCTCATGTTCTTCGTGAACCTCATGTTCTTCGAGTACTTCACTCGTCACTTCAGGAAAGTTCTCAGGCCACACAATACTACCGTCTCTTTCAAATTCCCTATCATGTTCGCTGCAGGTTCCGAGGAAATGGTCTCTTCCACTGAGCTGGTGAATTCCATAGCAATATTGGGTGATGCACTGATCGACCGCTTCATGTAGTTTGCAAAAACACTCGATATCGCTCTGTCTTCCGGGACAAAAGTGGGCAATATCGTTGATACAGCTCAAGAAGCATGCTGGAGGGGTAGCTAAAGCCTTATGTAATGCAATTGCCCATACGAGAAAGAACAACATGTTGTAATTTGTGATTTTGCACCCAATGTCGCGGTGCGCAAATCTTAGTAATAGTTTCTATTGGGAAAAGACGTATGGCTTTGGTGCCAAATTTATGATATGTGGCTACGCCCAAATTAGATTAAGGGACAAGGAGAACCGTTTTCTTAGAGTATTCAATTATGGAGTCTGCGCGATGTTTATAGACAACTTGACACAATGGTGAAAGTAGTTTAGATTAGAACTCCGCGGTGTTTCGTAGACAATTGTCAAAAAGGTTAAATGCTATAAATGTCCCACTAAAAAACGAAATCTTCGAGAAAGTTAAACAAAAGTCAAAAAAAACCAATCACTGTTAAAGACCGATCGCCTTGAAAATTTTTAACTATAGTGTAATTGATGTTTCAGCATTGTTTCAAGTGTGTCTGGTTCCAGTGTCAACTCGATTACTGCGGCCGCGGTGTGCATACTCAGTGCGTGTCCCGGGACTAGACTGGTCGCTGGAAAACGCACGCTACAAAAGTCTCCGCACTAGACACGCCCATTGAGCAAAAGTGAGTTTCAAGCTTTCGTTGAAATATCGAGAAACAATTCAGCGGAAAAATCAAAAAGCCATATTAATGAAAATCTAACCAACTAGTTCATTCCCAATAGACTCACCCTGCCAAACGTTCAATCTTAAGCTAAATACTACTTTCATAATGCAGGGATCATATACAAACAATGGCTTGCCTAGACCTTATTACATGAAGCCAAACAAGCGAGGGTCAGCATACGAGAAAATGCCCAAACAAATCTTCCTCACAAACTCACGCAAGATGATGGGATACTTGTTGATGCTATTTTTCTTTGGGCTCTGTGTGTACATGATAGGACAAGAGTTGAAACCACAACAAGAGGCATCATATGAGATTGTATCTTCTGGCGACTACAAAAGCTCTGACAAGAACTTAGGAAATGTGGGCAACTTGGTCGACTCGAACAAAGGCGAAGATAAACCCTTAGAGAAGCTCGATTTGGCTTTAAATAAGGCCAAAAACTCCAAAGGTGAGCTAGGACATGGTGTTTTAGAGGCTCCCAAGGGAGGCATAGTGAATGAGGCACCTAATGTGGGCAACGACGCGGATTTAGTCATTGATGGAAAGAAGAAGGCTTCTCAAGGTACTGACGGAAAGAGCGGCAACGACATTAAGGCATTGAGAAATGATGAGGCGATAGTCAACAACAAATTCAAGGTCGAAAAAGACGCCAAGGCCGTTAAGGGTCAGGAGAATAAGAAAGAAGAGGAGCCTTGGGAAGGCAAGAAGGAAAAAGAAGGCAAGAAAGAGAAAGAAGGCGCTAGCGCAGAGGACATAGCCAAAGTGCAGAAGATTCTTGAAGAGAGCTAGACCTTCATCTAGATTCTGCTCACAGGCTGGGTCATATGATTTGGTCCGAGCTCCAGTGAAGCCCGATTTAGAAGATGGAAGACAGAAGGGGATGAATGGTATAGAATGGGACGAAGGGAGATGAACGAATGAAAGTCCTTTGGAGAAATATTTGGGTGTGATTTAGAATCATTCCGGTGACTTTTACAGGCAAACTGAGTGCATTCAAAGATCATGTCGAGGCTTATCGGTATCATTCTCTGAGACATGCTTGCATGCAAGTTACTAGGGCGTGCACGTTGCAGTCAGGCTCAGTTGACTACTTTTACGTAATTGGCTGCGTGATATTTAGGGCAAAAGAAAACATAGAGCATGACCCGTAAAAAGTGCAGAGCCCATAAAAAGGATACGTAGTTATCAATCGACTCAATTGATTCGTGCCCTCCAATGGAACTCAAACTGATTGCAATGAAGCATCTAAGATTAAAACAGGGGCCTGCGCACGGGGGCGGGTAATGCCACGTGATGCGATGAGGATGGCAGCGAGTAAGATAATATCACGTTTCGTTACATGCCAATTCAGGGAACTCATTAAAAAAAAGTAATTGTACAGTAGATCAGAGAAAAAATGATCGGACACTCGAGCACAAAGAGCTCTAGATCCCAACGATAGCTCAGTGCCTGTAGTTCTACCAATAGCATGCTCACAATTACGCGCAGGAATTCCAAAAAGAAACTCGTGTGGTAGTGCACACAGGTGCCATTGAAAATTTTTCTGTATAGCTGCGTATCCTTATAAGCACTTCTTTTCGCTTTTTTTTTTTTCCTTTGAAAGCAAGGAAAGATGTCTACCAGTGAATCTAAATACTCTGCTGAAGTCCTCTCCGAGTTGTTGAGCAAATTGCAAGTTGCTGACAACAAGGAGGAGGCTGCTGCCAATGTCTCTTCTTTCTTGAACTCTTCTATTCTTGAACATGATGTTCCTGTTGAGTTCTTCAAGGACTTCACTGCTCAAATCAAGAGCAAGTCCGCTGAGACTGCCACCGCTGCTTTGGTTGCTTACGCTCACGTCGCATCTGTCAACGGCATGGCTCCATCTGTCGAGCCATACGTTGTTGCTTTGACCAAGGAGGTTGCCACCAGAACCGGTGACAAGAACAAGGAGGTTGCCGCTGCCGCTCAAACTGCTTTGATTGCCATCGCTTCTGCCATCACCCCAACCGCCATCAAGACTTTCTTGCCAGCCTTGACGGAGAACTTGTCCTCCACCAACAAGTGGACCGAGAAGGTTGCCATCTTGAAGGCTATCTCCCAATTGGTTGACACTGCCAACGCTCAAGTTGCCTTGAGAATGCCTGAGTTGATTCCAGCTTTGTCTGAGGCTATGTGGGACACCAAGAAGGAGGTCAAGGAGGCCGCTCACGCCACCATGACCAAGACCACCGAGACCATCGACAACAAGGATATCGAGAAGTTTATCCCTAAGTTGATCGAGTGTATCGCCAAGCCAACCGAGGTCCCAGAGACCGTCCACGCTTTGGGTGCTACCACTTTCGTCTCTGAGGTTACCATGGCTACTTTGTCCATCATGGCTCCATTGTTGTCCAGAGGTTTGGCCGAGCGTGACACTGCCATCAAGAGAAAGGCTGCCGTCATTGTTGACAACATGTGTAAGTTGGTCGACGACCCTCAAGTTGTTGCTCCTTTCTTGTCCACCTTGTTGCCAGCTTTGAAGGTTAACTTCAGCGGTATTGCCGACCCAGAAGCCCGTGGTGTTACCCAACGTGCTTTGAACACTCTTAAGAGAGTCGGTGCCGTCGGTGAGGACGACAAGATCCCAGAGGTTTCCACTGCTGGTGACATCCCAGTCACCTTGGGTGTCTTCAACGAGTTAATTGCTGACAAGAAGATCGCTTCCAGATTCGACGAGGCTCGTCACTACATTGCTGCCATTGGTGGTGACTTGATTGACGAGAGAGACATTCAACCTGAGTCTTGGTTGCAAAACATCTTGCCTTTTGCCACTATCTTCTTGCACGAGGCTGAGGCTAAGGAGGTCATCGAGGAGTACAGAAAGAGAGCCCTTGACAACATCCCAGAGCCTCCTGCTTTCGAGGACGAGGAGGACGATGGAGAGGACTTGTGTAACTGTGAGTTCTCTTTGGCTTACGGTGCTAAGATCTTGTTGAACAAGACTCAATTCAGATTGAAGAGAAACAGAAGATACGGTTTGTGTGGTCCTAACGGTGCTGGTAAGTCTACCTTGATGAGAGCTATTGCCAACGGTCAAGTTGAGGGTTTCCCATCTCAAGACGAGTGTAGAACCGTCTACGTCGAGCACGACATTGACAGTGCTGACGCTGACCTTCCAGTTGTCGACTTCGTCATCCAAGACGGTATGGTCGGATTGGACAAGGAGACTGTCGAGAACAAGTTGAGAGAGTTCAACTTCTCCGAGGACATGATCAAGATGCCTATCGGTTCCCTTTCCGGTGGTTGGAAGATGAAGTTGGCTTTGGCCAGAGCTGTCTTGAAGAACGCCGACATCTTGTTGTTGGATGAGCCAACTAACCACTTGGATACCGTCAACGTTGCCTGGTTGGTCAACTACTTGAAGACATGTGGTATCACTTCCATTATTGTCTCTCACGACTCTGGTTTCTTGGACAATGTCACCGAGTACATTATCCACTACGAGGGTTTCAAGTTGAGAAAGTACAAGGGTAACTTGTCTGAGTTCGTCAAGAAGTGTCCATCTGCTCAATCTTACTACGAGTTGGGTGCCTCCGACATGGAGTTCAAGTTCCCAGAGCCAGGTTTCTTGGAGGGTGTCAAGACCAAGCAAAAGGCTATTGTCAAGGTCTCCAACATGTCTTTCCAATACCCAGGTACCGCCAAGCCACAAGTCACTGACATTAACTTCCAATGTTCTTTGTCTTCCAGAATTGCTGTCATTGGTCCTAACGGTGCTGGTAAGTCTACCTTGATCAATGTCTTGACTGGTGAGTTGTTGCCAACTACCGGTGAGGTCTACGTCCACGAGAACTGTCGTATTGCATACATTAAGCAGCACGCTTTCGCTCACATTGATAGCCACTTGGACAAGACTCCATCTGAGTACATTCAATGGAGATTCCAAACCGGTGAGGACAGAGAGACTATGGACAGAGCTAACAGAGTCATCAACGAGGAGGATGAGCAATCCATGAACAAGATCTTCAAGATCGAGGGTACTCCAAGAAGAATTGCTGGTATCCACTCCAGAAGAAAGTTCAAGAACTCTTACGAGTACGAGTGTTCTTTCACTTTGGGTGAGAACATCGGCATGAAGAACGAGAGATGGGTTCCAATGATGTCTGTTGACAACGCTTGGTTGCCAAGAGGTGAGTTGATCGAGACCCACTCTAAGATGGTTGCTGAGGTTGACATGAAGGAGGCTTTGGCTTCCGGTCAATTCAGACCATTGACCAGAAAGGAGATCGAGGACCACTGTACTATGTTGGGATTGGACCCTGAGTTGGTTTCCCACTCCAGAATCAGAGGTTTGTCTGGTGGTCAAAAGGTCAAGTTGGTCTTGGCTGCTTGTACATGGCAAAGACCTCACTTGATCGTCTTGGATGAGCCAACTAACTACTTGGACAGAGACTCTTTGGGTGCTTTGTCTAAGGCCTTGAAGTCTTTCGAGGGTGGTATTGTTATCATCACTCACTCCGCTGAGTTCACCAAGGGTTTGACTGAGGAAGTCTGGGCTGTCTTGGACGGTAAGATGTCCCCATCTGGTCACAACTGGGTCCAAGGTCAAGGTGCTGGTCCAAGAATCGAGAAGAAGGAGGACGAGGAAGACAAGTTCGATGCCATGGGTAACAAGATTGCCAGCGCTAAGAAGAAGACTAAGTTGTCCTCTGCTGAGTTGAGAAAGAAGAAGAAGGAGAGAATGGCCAAGAAGAAGTTGTTGGGTGACGCTTACGTCTCCTCCGACGAGGACTTCTAAGGGTTTTAACCTTTACATTGTTTCTCACCATACTTGAGAGCTTAAGTACTATTTACTTGTAATTCATAGCTTATTATAATAGATGTGTATTCGATACTGGTTGAAAGTGCGACTGCGAAATCTTTGACGCACAGACGCTGTTTTGCACAAGTAATGATCTTAGCTGTGACAGTCGTCAGATGCCTCCTATTTTTGGACTTCGTCTCGTGTTTCGAGCAGGATTCAACCGCTGAAACAAGGGTGGTTTTGAATGCTGGCGGGGTAAGCGAAAAGGCATTTAAGGTATCTCGCAAGTCATATTCGCCTTACTACTCTGTTTGCGAGGCAAGAAGCTTTGTGCGATATGCAAATCACGTATGTATTTTACTAGATAGCAGGGATTTCAAACTAATACTAACTATAGACAATAAGCGCCGCAGAGAAGGAATATGTTTCAGTTCGGGGCCACTACGCCAGGGAGGAGTTTTTGGGGTTGATGTCTCGTTTGGACTTCCCCAATGTAGATAGACTTTTGCCTACAGGTTTGGTGAAGATTGGCATAGCCATATCCGGAGGTGGGTACCGATCCATGTTGGGTGCAGCCGGTGTTTTAAGTGCGTATGACGCTAGAACACCACGATCTGATAAATGCCTTGGCGGGATCTACCAAAGTGCAAGCTACATTGTTGGGAATTCGGGAGGTCTGTGGCTAGTAGCCAATAACTTGTTGAATGATGGTACGCCAATCTATGACGCCATTCATAGTCAGACATTTGATAGCCCGCTCATAGAAGGGTTAGGAGATTTACCTCTCTCACAGATGAAAAACCAGATTGAGCTTGGAAGTGAGGATATGGAACTGCAAGAACTGGATCGGCCAATCACCCTTCGTTCTGGAGGGTTTATATCTGCAGTTTTGCAAGCATTTTTTACCAAAGCATCCGAGTTAAGCGGCCCACAAAAAATAGCTTCAGCGATGGCACATAAAGTTCTCAGCTTCTACCGTGATTTAAACTTTGAGGTCAGAAGCAAGAAAAACAACGGCTTTCGCGTGTCGCTTACCGATTACTGGGGAAGAGCTCTTTCAAAAAATGTATTCCCCAAAGGCAAACGATTGATCAACATGACGTTGTCTTCTGTCACAACACTACCCTCTTTTCAGAATTTTTCGCAGCCATTTCCTATTTTCGGTTCCGTTGAGAGGCTTCCTGGAAAAAATGAAGAGAGCAAAAACTCGCATGTGTTCGAGTTCAACCCTTTTGAATTTGGCTCTTGGGACAGCTTTCTTAATTCGTTCATGGATTTAAAGTATCTTGGGACAAGCTTGTCGGATGGAGTGCCTACAACCAAAACCTCGGATCAAAAGTATTCTCTATGCGTTTTGGGCTATGATAACCTCGGCTTGGTGATCGGCACCTCCTCCAGTCTTTTCAACACCTTTTTTCACTACGTTTACCGAGCCATTGTGCAAACTGAAGGAAGTTCACTTTCTTTTATTTCGCTGGTGTTGACCATCTTTGGTCTTCTGAACGACAAAAACTCCGAAACTATTTTGCACCCCGAGTATGCAGTCTTCTCCCCCAACCCTTTTTTCAATTTCCGACCTGACCGGCCCATGGGTCGGCCCGTCTCAGATAAAAGCAGCCTTTTCATAGTTGATGGAGGAGATGATGGACAAAACATCCCTTTTCAGCCGCTTCTTGTCCGAAGCCGAGCTGTCGAGGTGATTTTTGCCTTCGACGCATCGGCAGATTTGGCAAATTATCCGAATGGGACTTCGCTATTTAATACGGCTCAACGTTATCAGTCTGTGGATTCAGAGCTTCGAATTCCCGTATTTCGACACGAAGGTCAAATTCGCAGCATATTCCCAGAAGTTGCAGATCAGCATACTTTCATGGAGCTAAATCTCGCAAGTAGGCCCACTTTTTTTGGCTGCGATCTCACAGATTATCCCCAAATGAAGACTCACTTAGTCAGCCCAGTGTCGACAATTTCTGAAGATGATCTCCTACAAGAGCCTAAATACGATGTTTGGGAAGAATACTTGCCCCCGTTGGTAATTTACCATGCTAATTTTGACCACTCTCATTCATCAAACTATTCCACCTTTCGGACGACATATAGCGACGATGAGGTCATTGAAATGGTGGAGAACGGATTCAATGTGGTGTCATATCCGGCAGATCCGAGCTTTAAAAGATGTGTTGGATGTGCTTTGATGAAACGAAAAATAGACCGGATGAGAAAATATGATTTACTCCCTGACTTTTGCACGTCTTGCTTTGAGAAATACTGCTTCAAATCATCGCACTGATAAGTCTCGTGCAGATAGAGTGTTTTTCTTTAATCGCACCCCAGAGTAAAGCACTTCTTAGTAGTCTCCTGCCACGATAGCACCACACCCGGGAACGATGCTGTCAAGCAAAAGTGCACTGGCTCTAGATGGATTCGATTTAAAAACATCGGTGAATACGCTATATTTATTGCTATGTACACTAATAATGTTGTTGGTGCCTCTTGGGGTGTCGATGTTCTACTCGGGACTCACCCAGCGCCGCTCTTCCTTTACTATGTTGTCAACTTTTCTTCTTGTGGCTTCTTTCCTCGGTATTGACTGGTTCATATGGGGATACTCGTTGTGCTATGCCAGTTCAGGCAATAGATTTATTGGAAACTTGAATTTTGTGGTTTTGCGTCATCTACGTGATCCAACTGAGTTGATCTATTCAACTCCACGTGGTGATATTCTATCCATCGTTCATTTTCTTTTCAACGGCTTAATGAAAGTTTCTTGTGCAGCGCTAACATTCCCTGCTTGTGCGGCTGAACGGGGCAGATTACTTCCCATGTTATTGTTCATCTTTTTGTGGTCTGCTATGATCTACAATCCTGTTACATACTGGGTTTGGAACAGAAAAGGCTGGCTATCAACGCAACGTGACTCATTGCCAGTGTTGGATTTTGCTGGAGGTAACTGTGTTCACATTGTTAGTGGGTTCACTGCTCTAGCATACTCCTATTACTTGGGCTCCAGAAGTCCTAAAATTCTTCAAAATTACAAAAGTTCAAACTACTCTTATGCCATCATCGGGATTTATTTTCTTATGGTTGGATGGTGTGGCTTTATTGCAGGTTGTGACTACAGCTTCACGGTGACATCAATATATTTATATGTGGGAACAATTATATGCGCTTCAACCGCAGCATTAGCGTGGACATGCATTGATTTCTACTACTCTGCTATTCCGCTAGAAGAAGAACTTACAAACGAGAGTCTAGAGCTTCTGGGGTTGAGCTCAGAGGGTTCTCAGATGTCGACATCTCCCAAAGTCAAACATACGATCTTGGCGAGAAAACCTTCAATGATATCCTTGAGCTCTGGATTGATGGCAGGGCTTGTTGTTTTTACACCTGCAGGAGGATTTGTCACACAACGTGGGAGCTTTTGGAAGTGTATCGTTTTTGGATTAGTGGGAGGTATTAGTGGGAATTTGTCCACGCGTCTCAAATACTTTTTTAGAATTGATGATGCCCTTGATATCTTTGCGGTGCATGGGGTTTGTGGAATCGTTGGCTCACTTCTAGTGGGAATATTTGCTGATGAATCTTATGACTCAATGGGCGGATGGGTCGTCAGAAACTGGGTTCAATTAGGGTACCAAGTTCTAGGGTCTGTTGTGACGTCCATTTACGTTTTCGTCATGAGCTTGGCTTTCCTTTACCTTATAGACCTCATACCCGGGATGCATCTAAGAATTGACAAGGAGTTCAACAGAAGAGAACGCCATCTACAGCGTGGAGCCCAGGATACGGAAGCGGTGTCTCCAATTAATGAGGATTCATTTGAGAAAGCTGAACTACTAGGAATGGACTATTCCGAATTAAACGGTGAGTACGGTATGGATTTTATGGAGTTCATTAGGGTTATTGACCCGAAGGATTATGCTCTAGATTTGGATGACGAAGTCGTTGGAAGTGAAGGCAACGGTTTCTCAAATGAGTATGACAATGTTAGACTTAGAACAAGGGAAGCGAAGGCTTCGAGCAGCCATGGCACAACTGGTCATGGAAAAGAACATTAAATCAAAAGAGGTCACACTGATTACGTCTATAATTACTCCCTTAGTTGATCAATCTCATTGTCAACTCAAAAATTGCAAAGGTAGCGCCATTTGCTGGAGCAGCTCTCAAGATTGTAGGCAAAAATCCTTTGTAGAAGCCTTTAATGCCAGCTTTTTTGAAAACATCACGCACAACATCCGCCGAGCCCTTGTAAACCGGTTTGCTAATGGAGTCTGTTTGCAACTTCGACTTGATGATGTCAACAGGGTAGATTGAAATCCAGAGCGTATAACCTGACAAACCACCGTACATGCAAAGCTTCCAACCAGGAATGTCACTTCTTGTCTTGTAGATCTTTTGAGACAACTCTCTGTTGATTAAAGCCTCATAAGTTGCAAAGTATATTCCCATTCCCACACTCTCTCTGAGAAGTGTTGGTGCCAATCCTCTAAAGATACCTTGGCTGAGTCCCCCTGCGTTGTACACTTGCTTTGCGCAATCAATTGGACCAGCGAAAGCTTTGGTATTCGAGCTTTGAGTTTGCAATCTAATACGAATGTGCTCGATTGGAGAAGCCAAGAAGCCGTTGGCAAAGCCAGCCACTGCACCCGAGTTGAAGAATTGCAAGAGCGACATAGGCTGACCTTGCAATTTACCATCGTAGTAACGTTTCATGAATTCATTCACCGAGAATTGGACAGAAACACACGCTCCAACACCAACAAGAGGTGTCAATGTTCCTTTGTAGAAGCCACCAAACCCTTCATTGGCGATGAGTTTCTTGATGACATCTCCTGCACCGCTATAGGTTCCTTCGGGAGCAGACTGCAATCTCACCTTGACAGTATCAAACGGCTGCCCGACCAAAACCTGACCAATTCCACCCATGGTGCCTCCGAAGAGATCTTTGAAAACCTGGTTGTCATCAACCAAAGGCTCATCCAATTCAATACCCATTGTTGCTGACTGAATACTCTCAATGCGCGATTGATATAATTTGCAAGTCTGGATGCAGGGTGACTCGAGGGTTTACTAAACATTTGGTTCAAATGGACCGTAAATTGGCCTATTCTACAAAAGCGGGACTATCTGAGCAAATCATGCCAGCAATTTTGAACATTATCTTAAATACTAATATGTTTTGAATAGTCTTAGCATGTACATAGATTTTGGGTTGTCTGCAGCTAGCGTTCGGGGGCATGATCATCAAAAGCCCAAGTAAAAGCTTTTTTGGGTATACATCCATACTAAGCTAGATGATGCAACCACCAATGGACCAGCCAAACCCTTATCAAGCTGGCAATTCCTGTAAATGAGCCACTCACTGACAAAATGGCCACCGGCAATTGCAAAAGTCCACATGCAAAGGTTGTACATTGTCTCGTTGCCGACAAGATTGTAGGCGCCGTAGAATCTAACAACAGATGTCAAGAATGTCCATGTTCCAAATGTACGTGCACTTAAATTGGTCACTTCAGATTGCGGGGCACGAGAGTAAACTTTTCTAGTAAGGGAGAGGTCTTTAATCAAATAGTTCTGGAAGGAATTGAAGACGGATACCACAGATATGAAAAGAAGCCAATGGGGCAAGTAGCCACCGCGGGGAGTTGTCGAAGGTAGCAACAGAAGAAAGGGAAGCATGTTACAGAAATTTGAGATGGTGCGAAGTTGCACTTATACTATAGCGCGCCAGTACTAATTCGGTATATATTCAAAACAATTATTGAAGAGCGGTGGGGTCTTGCTTTCTCAAGACTTCGAGGGCAGGGCCAAGCAAACGTGTGAACCCAGATTTGCCTAATGTAGCAACAATGACAGTGTCGGTGGCAGTTACCGTGGCTTGTCTGGGCAAGTCGTTCAACAATGCAACCTCACCGAAGTATTTTCCTTTGCCAATGGTGGCGATCTCGCCGGCACCTTCCTTGGAGATGATGCAATTACCGCTCTCGATCAAGTAGAACTTATCTCCACTTTCGCCTTCAACGACAATCTTATCACCCGCATGGTAGATTTCCGTGCTCAATGCACTAGCTAACTTAGATCTCTCCTGTGGGGTCAACCCGGCTAACACCTTCACATCTTTCAAGAAGTCCTCGTACATTATTCTGCGGTCGAATGTTCCTTCCAACAAGATACGACGGAAGGTAGCTCTGTCTAAAGCCCAACATGTAGTGTCAACAGCGGCCACTGCAGTTGCAGCTCTAGGGGAGTTGTACATCAATGCTAATTCACCAAATGAGGATCCGTCACCAGAGGTGTTCACTTTAGCGCCGTTAACATAAAAGTCCACAGTACCAGTTTCAACAATGTAGAAAAAGTCTCCAACATCTCCTTGAGTAATAATCTCAGTAGATGCAGGAAAATCCTTCTTGATCAAGGCAGACAAAACGGTGGATTTAGCGTACGCATCCAATTGCTGGAACAAAAAGTTCAGCGACAAAGTTTTTGATAAGTCTCTTCTCTGTTCAGGGGTCAAATTGTTGACCGGGGGTTTCCAGGAGTCGGACTTGAACTCATCTGGGTTCATGGCTTCGGCAGAGACCGAGACTCTTCTGTTTGCATTGAATGTTTTGGGGAGGTTGGTAACAGGCTTGTAGTCACTAGTAGGATGTGGGGCTACAGCTGATGGATCGTCCGGGTCGGTGCGTTCTTTCTTCTCGGATACCTTGCCAACAGAGTATGCTCCGAAAAGGCCAGCACCGGGAGAGGGTTTATGGTGTGGATCGTGTGCGTGGGTGTCCTTGGAGTGATCCGAGTGGGGATCGTTATCACTGAATGGCGACTTGAAAGAAGGCTGACGGTTGCTAGGAACCACACCATTGCCCTTATTGTCGAAAGCAACTGTATCGACGTTAGGGAACAACTCGAGACCAGCAGCCTTGGCCTTCACTTGGGATTGCCACAATTGCGCCCTTTGAGCAGCTAACTTCGTGTTGAAGTAATTGGCACAGAATTGCAAGATATCAGTGGGATTAGCTTGCAGAATTTCCTTCTGCAACTGATTCAACTCCTCAGTAGCGTGTGAGGACATTGTGGATGTAAACTTGAGCAGGTATTTGGAAATGCGGAGATTTCAAAGCGGGCTCTGAACAATCGAGCAGAAGAATGGTAGTGGGGTGTGTTGTCTTACTTGAAAGTTTTTCGGAGTTAATTGAACTTCGCTGTGAAATGTGCCTTAGGGCGGTCGTTGAGTGGAGTATGGGAGAGCGCGCCGGGGAGCAGTCAAAGAAATGTACGGATGTTGCACCGGCGGAGGCTTTGCCCCTCTAATTTCTCGAGGAAGATTTTGAGAGGTAAAGATTTTGAAGGCCCATTTCAAGGCCTTAGAGAGCGTTATTCTAACTACCCTAAAATGCACCCCTTTGCCAAGAATGCGGTGCTGTCCTTAAGCTTGCTTTAAATTCAAAGTCTTTTTGACACCGTTTACGTTATGACCGGCAGTACGCATGCGCTTGCATTAGATCTTCTCTCCACGCACGCAGTATATTCATCAACCGGTTAACTGAGCCTTCGAAAATTTGCAATCATTCTCTTGTGGAAGTCACCTCCATTTTTGGTGTTGTAGAGTAAAAAGTGACCCCAAAAAATACTTTTGTCATATGTGTGGCGCAAGTTCCTTTCCTTGACGACAGCACTACACTGCAA
This sequence comes from Metschnikowia kipukae, assembly GCA_002370135.1. NCBI lineage: Eukaryota > Fungi > Ascomycota > Pichiomycetes > Serinales > Metschnikowiaceae > Metschnikowia > Metschnikowia kipukae. The sequence goes on along the minus strand of NKZJ01000153.1, from coordinate 1,490,830 downwards.
TTGTTTATGCATTGCCAGCTGGCTGGTTTTACATTATTTGCCTCCCTGAAAGGAAGTTTGAACACGTAACATAGGGTCGTGGTTCATGTGCGATCTCACCAATGCCACGTCACAGTCTCATACTGCATATTTACCGAGAAGAAGTTCTTCCTGTTTCCAACGCGTTGTTCGGCGCGAAGTATAAATATATTTCACAAACCCGCCACGCTCTTAAATTCCCCAGAAATTACGAGAATAATCATGACGTCAAGGGCTTCTTCCAGTAGACTCTGGGTCTCAGGTTTTTCCTTCCTCCTTGTCCTCTTATGTGTTGTCTTGCCTTTCTTGTCCGCCAACAATGGTTTGGTGATGGCTGATTCTGACGAGGCTGCAGATGAATACGGTACCGTTATTGGTATTGACTTGGGTACAACTTATTCTTGTGTTGGTGTCATGAAGAACGGTAAAGTTGAAATCTTGGCCAATGACCAAGGTAACAGAATTACTCCTTCCTACGTTGCATTTACTGAGGAAGAAAGATTGATTGGTGATGCTGCCAAGAACCAGGCTCCATCCAATGTCAACAACACCATTTTCGACATTAAGAGATTGATTGGTTTGGAATACTCTGACAACGTTGTCAAGAAGGAGGCCAAGCACATGCCATACAAGATTACCAAAAAGGGTAATATGCCAGTTGTTCAGGTCAATGTCAATGGTGACGACAAGACGTTCACTCCAGAGGAAATTTCTGGTATGATTTTGGGTAAGATGAAATCCATTGCCGAGGAGTACTTGGGCAAAAAGGTTACCCATGCTGTTGTTACTGTTCCAGCATACTTCAACGATGCTCAAAGACAAGCCACCAAGAATGCTGGTACTATTGCCGGTTTGAACATTTTGAGAATTGTTAACGAGCCAACCGCCGCTGCTATTGCCTACGGTTTGGACAAAACCGACGGTGAAAAACAGATCATTGTCTATGACTTGGGTGGAGGTACCTTCGATGTCTCTTTGTTGTCCATTGAAGGCGGTGTCTTCGAGGTTTTGGCCACCGCTGGTGACACTCACTTGGGTGGTGAAGATTTTGACTACGCCCTTGTTAAGCACTTCGCTAAGTTGTTCAAGAAGAGACACGGAGTTGACGTGAGCTCTAACCCCAAGGCTATTGCCAAGTTGAAGAGAGAAGCCGAGAAGGCAAAGAGAACTTTGTCTGCTCAAATCTCTACTAGAGTTGAAATTGACTCTTTCGTCGATGGTCTTGACTTCTCCGAGCCTATTTCTAGAGCTAAGTTTGAAGAATTGAACATTGAAGCCTTCAAGAAGACTTTGAAGCCAGTCAAGAGAGTTTTGGACGATGCTGGACTTAAGAAGCCAGAGATTGATGACATTGTCTTGGTCGGTGGTTCTACCAGAATCCCTAAAATTCAAGAATTGATTGAGGAATTCTTTGACGGTAAGAAGGTTTCTAAGGGTATCCACCCTGATGAGGCTGTTGCTTACGGTGCTGCTGTTCAAGCTGGTGTTCTTTCTGGTGAAGAGGGTGTGGATGACATTGTCTTGTTGGACGTTAATCCTTTAACTCTCGGTATTGAAACCGCAGGTGGTGTCATGACTAACTTGATCAACAGAAACACTGCTATCCCAACCAAGAAGACTCAAATCTTCTCAACAGCTGCTGACAACCAGCCAACCGTTTTGATTCAGGTGTTCGAAGGTGAGAGAGCTTTGGTCAAGGACAACAACATGTTGGGTAAATTCGAGTTGACTGGAATTCCACCAGCTCCAAGAGGTGTCCCACAAATTGAAGTTACCTTCGCTTTGGACGCTAATGGAATCTTGAAGGTTGAGGCTGCTGACAAGGGTACAGGAAAGTCTAAGTCCATTACCATCAGCAACGACAAGTCCAGATTGTCTAAGGAAGAAATCGAGAGAATGGTGGAGGACGCTGAGAAATTTGCTGCGCAAGATGCTGAAATTAAGGCCAGAATCGAGTCTAGACACTCTTTGGAGAACCTTATTTCTAGTATGAGACACCATCTCACTGAGGAAGAGTACGCTAGCAAATTGGACGATGAGGACAAGGAGCAAATGCTTGACACTCTCAATGAGGTGAGTGAGTTTGTGGAAGACAACTACGACACCGCAACCGCCGAGGAATTCGATGAACAAAAAGAGAAGCTTAATGAGATAAGCAAGAAGATCGGAGAGAAAGTTTATGGCGGTGCTGGTGCCGCAGATGACGAGAAGGACCATGAGTTCGGTCTCGACTCCGACGATGAGCAAGATGACCACGATGAATTGTAATCTACTGATTCAATAACTCAATAATCGCTATTTTTACTTTCAACACATCGTAGAGGAGCCTAGAAATGACGTCGCGTTTTTAAAATTTGGCGTGTGAGCGGACGCACGTGATGTCTACCACCCCAAGAAGTAGTAACTCGAGAAAAAAAAATAATTTTAGTAAGTTGGTGTAACGCAAGAAATGGACCTGCTACCTTGCCCAAGATACTAAATAACCCATTGCTATTATGTCTAATCGAAAACTACAGAAGTATGTGACGCTAACGAGAGGACTTCACTGACATTTTAAGTTCAAAGCCTCGGGAGTTTACTACTGATCATGTGTACTAACATAGTTATAGGGAAGTTGAAACAGTCTTTAAAAAGATCCATGAAGGGCTAGATCTCTTCAATTACTATTTCTCCCGACACGAAGCCTCAACAAATGACTCGCAAAGGGAGAAACTAGAAAGTGACCTAAAGAAGGAGATAAAGAAACTTCAGAAATTCCGTGATCAAATAAAAAACTGGCAAGGGAATGACTCTTTAGAGGCCACGATTGCACCACAAAAATTGCAGGAACATAGGCGGCTAGTCGAGGAGGCCATGGAGTGCTATAAAGATGTCGAGAAGCACTCCAAAATGAAATCTTTCTCTAACCAGTCAATTATGCTCGCCGCTTTAGATAACGGGGATCAAAATCTCTCAGAGGACGCTAAGGAAGCAGTCGAGTTTCTTTCAGAGGTCATAGAGACACTCACTACTCAAAGTGAAGAGCTAGAAGATGAATACGAGAAACTTTCACACAAGAAGGTGAGAAAGAACAATATGCTGTCCATTGAAGATCGCAAGCAGGAAATTGATGGTTTTAGATCCCGAAACGAATTTCATATTGAGAAGATCGAGACTGTTATTGGTTACCTCAAGCGAAACAAACTATCAGCGGATTCTGTGTGGGAAATACAGGAGGACTTGAATTTTTATGTTGAATCAAACCAAGAGCCGGATTTCATCGACGATGAATCTCTTTACGACGAGATCATGAAAGAAGCCAAAGAGAACCAAATGAACAACACCACTATCTCACATGGGGATGAACATCACGGAAGTATAGACCCTGAAGGCAATGATGTCAACACCTCCACTGTTTTGGAGTCTAACAGCACTCCAGAGCCGGCTCCCGCGGTAAGTGCAACTAAAAAACAATCGACGAACTCTCCTAGCCCGGTATCGAATGGCGCCAAAGATGATGACAACTCCACTTTGCCTAAGAACGTTGCACAAGCCTCCACTCCGAAAGGTAAAGGAAAGCAAGCTGTTGTTGATTCATCTAGCCCTGCATTTATTACCACTCTCAAGCCAGCCTCGACTCCCTCAAAGCCTGTAGGGGCATTGAAGTGGTCTATTGCTGCAGCAGGAAACCCACAAAACGGTGATACTGCAAGTACAACTCAAGCCAAGAAACTGCCTGTGAAATTGCCAAGCATAGCAAAAGAAACCCTGCCGCCACAAATAGACAAGGCGAAGTCGCATATAGTGACAAAGCCAAAAACAGAGGAAAGCACGTCGCTTGAGCTGCTTTCGCTAGTGGACGAAAAAAATGAATTTTCATCGTATGTGGAAGTTCTCAAGAATTCTGATCTTTCTTCAGTGGAGTTAGGCTTGTTTTGCTACTCACCATTGCTAAAATCGCCTCCGGGTATTCAAGAGCTCGCGGTATCCTTTGCGTCGGAAAATAAAATTAGTCAACTGGGAAAACTTCTCATCAAGCCAAAAGACACTAATCCATTTTCAGGACACATAAGGAAACCCTATCTTCCGAGTAACCTAGCCGGTCATGGGAGCCAATCTTTTAAACCTCCATTGTTTTTGGGCAAACTTCAAAATTATTGGAACCGCATTCGTGCAGGTAGCCAATATGACAGCTTTCTCGAAGAGCTAGGCATGTTAGAAAGGCAACAAACCTCAGAAAGTGAGATTGTCAAGAACGAATTGATAATGGTTCTATTCTATGGTTATTACTACGGCTTTCTTCCTTTAGAAAACGTTATAGCTGAGTCGATGCTTCATAGACTAGGATGGATGCCTTATGAGCTAAATGCCGACAACAAGTTGTTACACGGCAAAACTAAGCTCAATCAATCCCAGTATTGGTTAAAAAGTATTAGCGATACTTTTTCAACAACTGATGGTGATGCTGCTTTAACTATAAGAGACTATAAGGTGTTCGACTTGGCAACTTGGGAGATACACGTGAAACCCAATTTCAAGTTTGACTCCCGATTCAGTCGCTCTCGCCCGATTGAGAAGTTGCTTTGACGTAATTATCAAGACACTACGGAAGCGAGGACTGCTCAAGAACTTTTCTTACTATATTTACTATATAAAACACACATAAATGTATGTCAATCTTCACCTCTCTAAGACGTAATGTCTTCGGTCGGCTCTGGAATGCCACTAGTCAAAATTGGCTGTAAACATTCTTTTTCAAAATCACTGCTTAACATGTCCGATTCAAACTTGAGCTTTTGTTCTTGATCATCAATTTGGCAAGAATATTGAGTCATTATATCCATGCTATTATCGGCATCCAGAAAGATAGAACAGAAGGTATCCGCCCCGGACTCGAAACTTATGTCCACTGACTGATTCAGCGAGACAATCGCAGGCGGGACTGATAAAATAGATTTATAGTCTTTGCCAAGTCTATATAACCAGTCTATGCGGAATATTGACAAAGTCGAGTTCTTAACTTTGAACTCATCTGCTATGGAGTTTAAGGATTCGAAATGCTCCATCTGTTCTATGGTTTATATTCCTTTATGCAAGAGTTTCGCAGCTCCTTATCTATTTTGCAGTACACCACCAGAAACACTTAACCACACGCAACCCCATAAATTATAAAGTTGCAGAGCTAAATTGTTTGGATTTCCCTCTATACTTGATGCATTTGTCAGAGAAACTGCTAACTCCGAATAACCAAGGTCCCAGGCCAATTGTGGTATTCGCACGACCGGGCGTTGCGCCGCGGCTGAAGGGTTGTGGGGAACCCTCGTTTATGGACTCACAGTATGGAGTACTATTCATCGTTGGATGCTTCCAAACTTGACTCCGAGACTCCAACATTATTTGAGCTAATATCATCGAACCAACTTGAGCAACTATTGTCGCCATCGTTGAGATACGTCTTGGTACACTACGCACAAAGGTACCCAGGTTATTTGCTAAAGCTCACCAACAATTTCGACGAGCTCAACCTTCTTTTAAGATCAGCAATTGAACTTTACTTCTTTAAATATTGGCATGGAAGCTTCACGGAAAACTTTTATGGATTGAAGCGTGTCAGTCAAACCCCGCTTTCGAAAGCGAGGTATAATTCAAGTAAACTTACTCAATTGGTTCCATCACTAATAGAAGACAGAAGAAACTTGTCGTCCACTCAAACAGCAGTCTCGATCTTTGAGATTACCGGTATATCATACTTGCTGGAGAAATTGAACTATCAATATGAACTCCTCTATTCGAAATTCATTACCAATCAATTGCAAATTCAGACCAATGCAACGCCCAAAGAGAGGCGCAAGTTATGGCTTCAGAACATGTTTGTCCGACTCTATCCCTACATTCAAAGTTTTTGGCGACTCTCAAACCTTGCTACAACTCTTGCCTTTATGAGCGGATCCACAAAGTCCCCATCTCTTCTAATGTTATTGTTTAAGATGAATTATTCCCGTCTCAATCAGTATGACTACTCTCGAAATGAGCCCCAATTGAAAAATAGAAAGCCTGCTCCAAATCGCACGAGGCCGCAGTACTTATCGGAAAAGGTGTTGGGTTACATCCTTAGACTTTTTGTCAAGCCATCCTTGAGATCAATGAAGTTTCTTCTTGGTACTTTCTTTCCTTTGGCGATTTTCAGTCTTAAATTCTTAGAGTGGTGGAACAATTCCGACTTTGCGCAGAAGGTGGTGAAATCACTGAGAAGTGACCTTGAGGACTCGATTCCTCCACCTTCAATCTTAAGTCGGATTCTGTCCTCGGCACAGCGCAAATCGTCGCTCAAGAAGTCGGGAACTACCTGCCCCCTTTGTAAAGAGCCAATTCTGAACCCTGCCATAATTGAGACTGGATATGTTTTTTGTTACACTTGCATCTTCAACTATCTTCGTGACTCACACAAGATTGTACATCAGCGAAAAGATTTGGCAGGAGAATTAGACTCTGATACCGACAGCGACAACGACGATCTGGAGGAAGAAAACGAAAAAGATCATGCAACTGTGAATGATGCGAAGGTGGAGCAGGCTAGCACTAAATCTGCTATCAATATTGACAAAGGAGGAAGGTGCCCCGTTACTGGCCAAAAACTACTTGGGTGCAAGTGGAATGAGTTATCCGGCGAATTCGATGTGGACGGCATACGAAGACTCATATTTTAGTTAAGAATCTTATTACGCAAACGTGGGGATCTCAAGGTTCTGCATATAAGTGTATCATATAAATTATTCATCATCATCATTAACGTTTACCAAATTGACTCCTTCCCATGTCCCAAACAACTTTAGAGGCCATTAAATTTTCTAGGGAGAACATTTCCCTTCATATTTTAAACCAGTTGGAGCTCCCATTTGCATCCACATACATTGAAATCAAAACAATTGGCGATGCTTATGACGCCATCAAGACTATGAAGGTTAGAGGTGCTCCTGCGATCGCTATTGTAGGCGCCTTTGCTATAGCAGTGGAGACATTTCACGAAATAAAAAAGTCACAGCAAAAACGGACAATTCAAGATCTTTTGGACCGAATTGACTACCTAGTCACCTCACGTCCCACAGCTGTCAATCTATCCAACGCTTGTTCAGAGTTGAAACAATTGCTTCTTGATCTGTTTACTTCACAAAGCATCGTTAGCAGCCCTGTTTCTGAAGCTATTTTGGATTACGCAATCAGGTTGTATGATGATGACAAGCGCAATAATCACAAGATTGGAGAAAATGGCCTTGACTACATGATCAAAGTTTTGGAACAAGAAGACTTTCGCGGTCCATTTTCAATTATGACAGTCTGTAATACAGGCTCATTGGCCACTTCCGGTTATGGGACTGCTCTTGGTGTGATACGGTCTGCTTACGCAAGCTTGGCCAAACACACTAGCAAAAAGCCGTTTTGGTTGGATCACGTGTATCCTTTGGAAACCCGGCCATATAATCAGGGCGCAAAACTTACCGCTTACGAATTGAAGCATGATGAAATTCCATTCACGCTCATTTGCGATAACATGGTGACCTCATTGATCCTGAATTTAGGGAAGGAACAACCTATAAAGGGTAATTCCGGCCCAGTCAAGTTCATCGTGACTGGCGCTGATCGCATTGTCAGAAATGGCGATTCAGCAAACAAGATCGGGACACACCAGTTGGCAGTAATTGCAGATCAATTCAACATGAAAAAGAAGCAAATTCATTTCCTTGTCGCCGCGCCAAACACCACAATTGACTTCAATACTGAGTCAGGTGACGACATAGTTATAGAGGAAAGACCAAGTCTTGAGCTCATGCAATTGAAAGGTCCTATAATTCGTGAAGATGGGAGTGTTGGTGAGAAAGTCACTGTTGGAATTTCAGCTCCCGAAATTTCTGTTTGGAACCCAGCTTTTGATGTTGCTCCTCACGAGCTAATTGACAGTATTATTACTGAGGAGACTGCTCATGAAAAGAAAGGCGGCAAATTCACACTTCGGCCTACTTAGTCGTTTAAGTACTCATCAGTTAATTTATTCATTAGACTTTTTTAAATCTAACTTTTTTGCAGCTGCATCCTTTACCTCATTCCCCGCCTCAATTTTTGACTGGTCTTGTTGCTCTGTGACTTTCGAGGTTTTATCAGAGACTGGATCACTTGAAGCCGCAGCCTCTAAATTCGTCTGCATGACTATACTTGTCCTTGAATCTTCCTCCGTCACGATGTCATTAACACTCTCCCAAATGACTTGGCCAGAGTCTCCGTACCCTTCAACATCGCCGAGCTTCACTCTAAAGTAGTCGATGTCCTTAAGCAATGAATGTTTCTCATTGAGATCTTTAAGTTGTTTTAAGTCTTCGCAAAAACACTTCACCAAAAGCTTTTCATAATTTTTGAAAATCTGGCCCATGATAGTTTGACTGTCATCTGCCAGAAGATACTTCTTAAGTACCTTGGACACAGTAAGAGTTTCCTTCACCAATACTTCCATGTACTGATGACATTGTTGAGGCGTCTTTAATGGTTGACTTAAGTCAAGACCTATAACAGAATTGCAGTGCATAAGAGTCCTATCTCGCATGATGGAAACTAGTTTCGCGAAAAGCTCATTCTTGTGATCTTTGAAGTTATTGCTTGTCTTGAGGAATGTGGCATTCTCCTCAGAATCAGTTGGTTGAACGCGCTCAGAATCTTCCTTATGGAACACCTTCATCAAGCGGTTCAGAAAGGCCATTAGAAAATCAATAGTCTGGATACACAATGCGAGATGCTTAGTGGTAATGTGCTTTAGCCCGGCAGTTCTCGTGGCACCTGCATTAAGAATAGCTTGAGAAATCCTAGAATTCAAAACTTTGAGATATGTCAAAACATTTTGTTCTAAGACTGTACTTTTGCTAGGGAAAACTTTTGCAAGTTGGATATACCCAATGACACATTGAACAACTTCCGTTATGATTTGAGGGACAAAAAATAGATCTGACCCAATTGATAATTTGGTTGCTTCTTGCTCAGCCGGTGCAGCCTCTGAGACAAGGGCATTAGAATCGATTTTGCCAAAGATACCTCTCTTCCATTCGATGCCTTGGAACCCTGGATCACTCTCAAATGGATTAGAATCGTGTATAACGATATTGACTAGCTTTTGCGTTTTTATCAAACCCTCACCAGAGAATTCTTTCCACGTTTCAGTTGCGCAAATTGCAGCCAAATGTTTAACTGAGTTGGAATGATATTTGTGAACAAAGTACTCCACATGATTTCTCACCCAATCAGTCAAGGAACTTCCAGGGCCCGAAGCATTGTAACCCGGGTTGATAAGCTCACATTCCAGAAGGTATGCTGACGAATTCAGGTACATTGAAAGATATTCCAGGATGGACGAATCTGCCAATTGTTCCAGACGAACATTGAGAATTTTTACCAATCGAACTTGTGTAATCTCGATTGCCTTGTTTATTGCCACACTTATGTCAAGCGACATTACATCCAATTGCTGAGATGTTTCTGGGGTGAGATTTGTCAAAGAAAGATCTAATAATAGTTTTTGATGGGCATTGAGTCTCCTAAAGGATTCGGACAAATTAGCGTAAATTTTCTGCAACATCAAGTTAAACTCCTTGTTATCTAGATTCTTGATAGTTTCAGATAATGTGAAATTACCGCCGGATTGGCTTGGTGCGGGATCCCCGTGCGACGTTAAATTTTGGGACTCTGTTTCCAAGGCCGGTGTACTTAAGCTTGAATTATCAAGCCTGTCATGGTTGGATTGATTGCTTTTTGGCAAACCCTCCCTTATTACAGCTTTAATCTCTGATATGATCAAAGACTGATACTGTGCATATGCTTCCACGACGAATCCTGACTTGGCTAGGTTTTTGATGTAAATTCCAAGAGTGGATTTGAAGTCAGTAGAGATTTCTTTATACAGCTCATTAAAAAGCTCATTTTCTTGCTTCACTCGGTTTATGCTCGCAAAAATACGAAGCATAGTTTGCTCAGCAGAAACAGATTGAAAATGATCATGAAGATCCGATACCAATAAATCAGTGAATTCTGAAATGTAGTTTTTGCTGCAAGCGGTTTTCAAATGCAGTGCTTGTAATCTTAGAGGCAGTAGAGCTGGGAGATCAGCAAGATCAACCATGGGGTACTCAAATTTAGGATAGTTTGATATGGTGTCAGGATCTGTATAATCTTCGTGCTCTACTCCTTGTAGAAGGCTTTCAAATATCGTGAGCCAAGTAAGACAATCTAAGCTTTTTTTTCTTTCATAGAAGTCCTCAGCCGTGCTCATAGCATGTTTGACTTCTTTTATTTGATGCAATGTGGATTCCAAGTGACAAACGTTGCGTCTTTCATCAATTAGATTCAATATGTCGAGTCCCCTCTTGGATTGATTTGTCTCCATGGAATGTAGCTTGCTCTTGATTTGGGCAAAGTGAGCGACACAAGCTTTGGATTCGGACTTAATTCCCTCAATATCTCCCAATGTGCTGAAGAAATTTCTTGAGGTTTTGGCAATTTCTTCTATGAGTTTGATCTCTACTTGGTCCAAGTATGAAGACAATTTATCTTGAACCTCCTGCGTGCTTGCTACTTTCTCGGCACTTGCAGTATCGGGGTCCAAAAAGAGGTTTGATCCTGCCATGATATCACGAAAGACGCGTGGGTTGTCAAGCCTAAAATCTGCTTCTTCAAAAACGGGCGGAATTTGAAGCTCTGAATCTGAGTGAGAATATTCATTGGACTCCTTCACATCATATGTCTGGGAGTGATTGTTGAGAACATCAGCAGTTAATCCCCCATAGCTTCGTTCAAAGTGTTTAAAATCGTCACTATAGGTATTTGAAAATGCTTCAGTGTAGTCGGTATTCGAGACTTTGTTGCTCAAAGTTTGTAGCTGTATTGGAGGAATGTCATTAGTGGAAGGCTTGGTCAAATTGTAAACTATGTCAGATCCTCCGTTGATCTTGACCAGAGTCTTCAAAGCTCTGTTCAGCTTGATTCGTGCCGTATCGAGAGCCAAAGTGAGATCGTGAATTGAGTTAGGGCCAAGAGCATCTTCTGATCCTGAAAGATTGTATTCTTCTTGACCAGAAACCAGGCGTAAAATGTGGAAGCCGTTACCGCTGTTTGAAATGCCATCCAAACTGGGCCTAATACCTGAGAATATGGACTCTGACCTTCTATTTCGGGAATCGGTGGAGAATTCAGAGGCAATGGTGACATCTTCATTGATGTCTGCCATTGTATCTAATGACACTCTCTCGGGGTTTAGAGCTGTGTCGTCGTCCTCCATTGAGAATATGTGTGTGTATTTGTTGATGGTGCTTGTGTGTTCGCTATAGATATGCAGTCTGTTGAATTTCCACTAAATACGCATACTGAACGAGACTCACCACGAAAAACACTCTCACATACATTCACACATAGTATGATTTTATGAAGCTTGAACAAACACCTTACCTTAATTCACATTTGCTATATTCAGTAGTATGTTTTTGGATTAAGCGAGGAATTTTTGTAATGGCTTCATGCTAAGTCTGTTTTGTTACTTCAACGCCTAATTAATTGAGCTCGAGTGATGAAACTCACACCTACAGGCTTCAAAATAGGAGTTCTAATAGGCCAATTTGGAAGCAATTTGTGCTGAAGCTAGTGTTCAAACTGATTTAGTCAGCGATTATCTGGCCATATATATGGAGTAAATTCGGTAACCTTTCTCATCAATCAAATGATTGCACTGCCAGCTGGTTTCCCGCATCATTCGAGTTATGGTATTTAACGTATTCTTTAGTGATCATGTGGCACCAAAGCACAGTTTAAGTGAACTTGTATTATGTGTGGTCTAGAGTGCATATTGCATGGTGGCACTCAAAACTGAGGGTCTCATTACTAAGATTAATGCATTAGATATATTTCACAAGATGCCAGAACCAACAAAAGAAAACAAGCCCAAGCCTTGTTGTGTATGCCTCGACGAAAAAAAGGAAAGAGACGAATGTCTTCTTTTTAACGGCCAAGACGGTGGGAAGTGTAATGACATAATTGAGAAGTACAAAAGTTGCATGAAAGGATATGGCTTTGAGACGAGATGATTGCTTGAAGTAAACGTGTCGTAGATACACGGGCACAAAAAGGGGACTTTTTATACTGACCTTAATAAGTGACATCACACTTGTACATAGTAATCGAATTGTGTTGCCTATTAACTATATGTTGTAGTCTCTCAGTCATCTTGAGAAATAGATGAGTATTTAGAGGTGCCCTTCAAGTGGTTTTTATTCACTAAAGTCTCAACCTCGGCAATAATTTCCGGATCTTGTAAATCGTCAGCGTTGGCTTTTGAATTAACCTCATAAACAGTATGGTCTTGAATGATATTATCCACCAATATAAGTTGTAGAGAATTCATGAATATAGGCACCACAAACATCACAATGAAGATCTCTAGCTCATTGGGGTACTCATCCAACCAAGACAAAAGAACATGACTCGTAATCCATATAAGTTGGCTTTCAAAACACTCAACGAATCCATAGAGCAAAAACTTGGTGACCATTAACGATCCAAAATAAAGGCCAAGCTGTTTCAAAAACGCCTTATAAGAAGGGTGTCTCGCATCTCTTCCATACTCTCCACTCTCAATTTGAGTGATTCCAAAATGGCTTTTAGCGATATATTCTGACCACTTAAGCACAAGGTAGAGAATGTAGACACCGATTGTGCAGTCGAGAACGATACTAAGAAAGTACCAGTCACAGGGATCACCCAAACAATCGTCACCATCTCCACAATATGGATCATCATCGAGTAGAGTTGGAGATGTTTTCAATATGGAGAGCAAAAGGTTGAACACATGAACACCCATTGCACCAATCACTTGCTTGGAAACATCATAAATCCACACTTTCCAGGTCCGTCTAACTGGGTGCTCGTAGAAACGCTTAACTATTAAAGACAGTAGGCACAATAATCCCAAAAACGCCTGCGTTAATAATGAGAAGGTACCAACTAGTTCACATTTGCCACTTGGTTTCTCGTGTTTTGAAGACCCCGAGTAAGACGGTAGAGAAAATGAAAAGACAGAGAGCACAACTAAGCGTGCTAAAAAGCCTAGCATTTTCAATGGCTCAAGTAAAGCTTTGATGCAAGTGTCTAGCGATTTAAGTATAACTGGGGTACGGGTGTACTGCTAGTCGTGATATAAGAGCAATTGTCGAGCACGCACTCCAAATGTAATAAATGCGCGATATGAATTCTTGGCTCGCAATTACGCGGCCTCTCGCTTCGCGAGGTACAGTGATAAAGCATTGATTCATTTATTTATGATATTTCGTTTAATTCCTAAGTAGGAGAAATGGCTGGCGTTTTGATCAATCTCTCACGACCAGACTTAACTACTTTTGTTCCAACTCCCGAGAAAATTAGTCATAGCCAGGCCTTTTTTTGTTTTTTGATTGTCCTCGTTATCGGTATTCGGCATAGTAATTCCACTTTCACCAGCTACCTTTGATAAAGACAGATAGCTCGTAGGATTGATGTCCGCAGAAGGCTTGGATGCAAGTGGGTCCTCTTCGTCAAGCTCTTCTTCAGAATCGCTCTCTGAATCAAAAATAAAAGATTTCTTACTTGCCGGAACTCCGCTAGCAGCCAGAAATGCATTTGCTGACGTTATATGTGGTGGTACAGCGGATGATTTTGGTTGAACAGGAGGCGATTGAGTTCCTTGAAAGGCATTTTGGCCTGGTGTAACTTGCTCCGTAGGCGTACCTAAAGGTGATTCCAATGAACCCTGAATGTCAAAGAACAGACGACTTAGCTCTTGGTTATCATGAGCTTTGGTCATCCCACCACTGAAAAACTGGTCCGAAAGCGAATTTGAAGAATGTGGTTGTTTCGAGAGCGATTTTGAGGAATAGTTTGGGTTGATGGACGAAATATGGTTGGATTCTGGAACACGCTCCTCCTCTATTTCATCGGGAAAATGTTGTTCGTTCGAGACTGCTTTCGTCAAAGGTTGTCCAAAAACCAGTTGTGCTAACGATTGACTTGAGTTTCTCGCGCTTATTGAAAGCCCCATTTCCTCTTCCTCTTCTGAGGAATCTGATTCATCAGAGGCCCCCAATGAAAAAGGATTCGGAGTTCCTTTGGTCGCAGCTGAGTCGTCAAGAGATGAAATTGGTATTCTCTCTTTATTGTCTCCATTCGTACCAGTAGGAGATGTGGCGCCTAGGTCATGGTCGTACCCCAGGCCCTCTGCATTCTCAATGATATCGTAATCAAAATTAGATCCCAATGTCATATTTTCAGGAACATCAACAACATCAGGGGTTTTGTTTTTTGAGTTGTCCCCATAGATTGCATGATTTGGATCCACTTCATAGACTGTGTTATAGTCATAGTAATAATCGTAACCGCGTCTGGAATTGCTGCTAACGTTGTGTGATATACTTGAAGTGTAAGGATTGCAATCATCACTCTCTTCATCAGACCCGTAGTTCAAAGTTGTCGGTGGAAGTGGATGAATTGTTTTGAATTCACGATATGTTGAACTTAAGGTTTCACTTGAGTTCATCTTGCTCTCAGACCCTTTCTTCAATGCTTTATTCTGTGCGGAAGACGACAAACCTGGATAAGACCCTTGATTCTGAGCTGTCGAGGAGGAGCGGACGTTCAAAAAGAACCCACCTTCATCATCGTCATCCTCGTCATCATCGTCACCAACAGAATCTTCATCATTTCTTTCCTCTGCACTGTCGTCTTCTTCGTAAAGATAGCTTTCATCATCATAGTCATAATCATCTTCAGCAGAATCATTATCATCGTCGTCCGCATAGTAATGGTCATAGGCAATACATTGCTGGACCTCGTCGTTAAAATGAATATGACGGTCTTGCTTAGCTATCTGCAAACCTTCTTTCTCTGTTTTATGTTCATCCAAGGAAAGCTTCTGGAGTTCTGTGGAAAGGTTACCACTGGAAATCGCCGACTTATTCATGTCTGCAATATTAACCGAACTGTTATTGGCAGAGCTTTGTTGAGAAAAGTTTTTGTACTGGGAGTTGAGCTTCGCTGAAATTGCATTGTAATCAAAGTATTCAGGAGGTCTTTCAGTGGTGCCCGTCTTCTCCGCGGCTTCTTTTCTTGCTTGAGCAGCAGCATCCTCTCTCCGCGTTTGTTCTTTATCGGCTCTTGCTGAAGCTATTTCAAGTTTCAATAGATTCAGATGACTTATCATCATATCCTCCACAGTTCTTTTTTTCAAAATGGGTTTTGGGCGATGCGTCTTCCTTGCAATAGAGATATCGCCAGCCACCAAGTTACTAGCGGTATTGAATGAGCTTGAATCAGCATTAGCAGACTTAGCTTCGTTTTCGTGATCATCGTCGTCAACAATGGGTCCGTATAGCCACGTGACATCGCTCTCTTTCAGCCAATTAACTGCCTCTGGACTAATTGTTTTTAAATTTGATCGTCTCTGGGCCCACGTTCTCCAACTTGCATTTTCTAAACGAGCAGCGTTGGCAACATTCTTTCTTCTCAGAATGATGTATCTCCATGATTTCGAGATATCGCTCACGTCCCAGTGATGGGACAAATAATCAACATGACGGGAAGGCTCTGCTGCCAAGTCTGTGTCATCATGAATGGCGACATCTGGTGATCCCACGTAATGAGGATTAGAAGCCACACTTGGAGAGACAGGAGTTCCCTCACTTTCTGTGCCCGGTACTGGACTCGATTCCAGGCTATATCCCCCTTGCTTCTCATCTGATGAAGTGTTGTCGGAAATCGGAATTTCTTGTGCGTTACTCCGGGCATCGTTTTTCTTCTCAATATTTTTCTCCTGCTGCTCCGAGTCAATGAATTCATCTAATAGACCGAGAGAGCGCGTTCTCTTCAACTTGAAGGTCGTGTTTTGAAAGTGGTCATCATCTTCTGCATCCACGTGCTGCGATGTCGTTGCACCTCCAGCGAACACTTCTCCTTGGTTATTGGACATGCTGTAGAAAGATCGTTTCTGTATCTTAACTGCTCAATTTTTACGATCAACTGTAATTGTGTTTAATCAAATTCAGTTAGAAAGTAAATTATTTGAAGGAGTATCCTGAACCCCGCGTGGTGGCAAAAGCAAAAAACTAATTGATTTGAATAGAGAAGAAAGACGACTCTTTATGCCATGCGAGTCTACTCGAAATTTGAAAGGTAATGCAGCTTGGTCGACCTTGTCGGAAATGTTTCGAACGTGCCCAGCGTTTGAGCGATTATAAGTCCACTAGTTTAAACTTCGTAATTATGTGGACGAAGGTGATGGGACTTTATGAGTAGGTCAATTTTCTAGTCGAGGCAGTCCGAGTCTTGATGGAAAATGGAATTTGGTGTCTGACAAGTTAATGGCGTGACTCTTGGATTATAGCTCTGGAGCAAATTTACATGATAAATTGGAGAAACCTTCTCGAGTCCGCACACCTGTGCACCACACACGACTAGAGTAATAAATGATCGGAATGGGCCATTATAGAGCTGACAAGTGATCCTTGGATATCCCTAATGCTTTGCTGAGTTAAAACTCAGGATCTACATTCTTTTCGAAATTTTCTCGTGAACATTGAGTTCTTTAATTTTAAATGACTGACTCTGTTGCAGGTCACGTGTACAACAAAGGGTCGCAGAACAACTGTGGGGAACAACTGAGGAATGCCAGCACTTGGCATGGTCATAAATTGCCAAAAAGTTGCTCGTATCCATTTAAATATTCTATAGCGTGAGATCCTAATGGACGTGAAGAAGATTGTATGATTCACTGGAAGCTTTGCTTCTCTAAAGCGCCTACGGCTTTGCTCCGATAACACCCGATTTTTTCGGAAAAACTTGGGCAGCAATAGAATATTTGGCGCGTCAATGCTTAAAAAATAAAATAGCCTAAAAAAATGATTCCGCCCAGGATCGAACTGGGGACGTTCTGCGTGTTAAGCAGATGCCATAACCTACTAGACCACGGAACCTTTTGTTGAAAAACAATTTGAGCAACGCTGTGTAAAGTTCTTATAAAGAGGCATATATATCTTCGAATTTCTGGAGGTTTATGATTTGTATCAGAACTGTGAGAATTTAAGTAGTTTTTGCAGTTACTAAACTGCGAACGCTGTACCTTGTAGAGTTGTCATAAATCTGTATTATCTTGTTTGTTTGGGAAGTCATTCTTCGCCAGATACATGCTCTTCGAATATAAGAGTGATGAAGCAACAACACCATGCCGTTGACTAAGAGTATGTTTAAGTCTTACATTGCATTGTTGGCTGATAATGATTATTATTTGAATTTTATGCATTTATGTACCAATCGCCGTTCAGTACTCGCTGCTTTGATATATCATCAAAATACGTCCATGGATCTTTCCTCGTCAAATTCAACTCCTTGTAATCTTCAATGGAGTATGGTATTGTTTCGTCAACTCCTAAGTTGATTTCATGATGGCGTTGCGCAGCTTTGAAAACAATTTTGTATTCGTCTTTAATCCAACTTGATTTGCATGCACTCAGTAACTTGCCTGTTGTATTATTGACAGTGCAATCCCTCGAATCCTCAGATTGAGGTACCCAGAGCAGAAGATCCTTTCTGTAAGTATGGCCTTCGAACAGAAGTTCTGTAAAAGATTCCTTTCCGTATTTTCGGTTGATTATGGACAGGACGTTATTGGGAATATACACAGACGAATCCTCGAAGTATGTGTGTCGTATGGGAAGAAGTTCTCGGCATAAATGCCAATTCCAGTTTTTGCAATGAACAGGTAAGAGCTCTTTTCTTTCTTCTTCGCTTATTCCCTCAAAAAGACTCTCAGGAGGCTTATCTTCAGTGTAAGCCAAAGCGCTTATATCAATATAGAGGCCAGAGTTCACTTCGATGAATCGAGCATCAATAAAGTTACGACCATTTCCTTGACGTACATAAGTAGGGGATACTTCAAACAAGTACTTTGCGTTACCATCACGAGGGTTTTCGATGATAAGTGTAGAGTTGTAATTCCGTGCAAGTCGGTCGAGTTGTTTGATAGGAATTTGAATATCGACGTCTGTATCCCAAGGCATGTTGACGCCATTGAAAGACCATCCAAGGAGGGAACCCCAATTAACCCAAGTCACAACGTCTGCAGTTTCGGCAAACTTAAACCATGCTCGAACCATATGTTGTATAATGCTCTGTCTTTCACGGGTAGATATATAGCGCTTGAAAAATGGAAAGAGCAGATGATGAGACCTTCCGGCAACTATGTCGGTGTATATCCAAGGGTACTTGAAAAAGCGATCCGATGTGTCAGCGAGTCTGTTAGCTTCCTCAAGAAATGACAAGTGTGAGGACCCTGACGCCAGGAGTACCCCCTTTTTGAGCTTTTTCTTCAAACGTAAGATTTCCAAGTCCAACTCAAACACAAAGTCCTGAAGATCCACATCAACACTCTTTTTAAGAGGCTTATATGGAATGAGCTTTATTCCAGAGCTAGAATAGAAAGAAGTTCCCTTCACTTTCTCCATGCTTTTTATCAAAGTCTTTTTGTCAGCAGACAGAATTGCTTTTGGATCAACACGGAGTTTTTGAGCAACAGGGACCTCGAGAAATCCATCGTCAGTGGCGGCGAGAATTCTTGCTGGGATATCTTTAATGCAGTAGAGGTTGGCCATGCCTCGGTGGACTTTCTTTTTAAATGTTTCGAGAAAGTATGGGTTCACTAGTGAGAACTTATTATCGAGAGTTCCGCAAACACCTGATGAATCAGACTTTCTAATGGAAGCTAGAAGTTCGCCACCTGGGGACAAGTCAACCCAGTTGTCCCAATGAAAGTTCACCCCATTGTACGTTCCCAAAGGGTTATGCGGATCAGGGGAATTTTTGCTTTGAGATAATATGAATGAATATAGTGAATGTGTTATTGATTTGGGATCAAATGCAGATGCTCTATGAAGATCAAGTGCAAAACTGTCCAACACGGAATCTGATATGTTTCGGAAGAGAGTTTTGGCAATGGAAATTAATAGGCATAGAATGACGAGAAGAAGAAAGAGCTTTCTCCGGTAGAATTTGGGTACCATGATGAAATAATGCTGATGAGGGTGTTTTGATTATGGAAGGAGTCAGAATTTCGGACTTCTAGCAGATACGAAGCAAAATTTTTGGAAGTTTTTGATGTGATTCAAGTAGACATGGGCAACTTGTTTCGAAAAGCTCTCGCTAATTCGAAATTCACGCTCAATTTTGAGTTGAGCCTTATGATTTAGAATTTTTTTTTTTTGCTTGCATGTTGCGCCGCAAGGCTGTGCGCAAGACATTATCCTGCGGGAAAGGAACAAGGTGAAAATGTCGGGATAAATCATTAAATTTGTATTAGAATAAACATATTACTTTTCGGATTTTCAAAACGGTCAGTTTTCCGCCTAGATATGGTCATTTTACTTACTTAATTGATTCTGCCGAAGATGTTTCAAAAATCCTCGAGACATTCTTTTATACTACATACAGTGATGCAGCTCGTAATTTAATTTGATCATGTTCAAGTTTCGGATCGTGCACACGACTAGAAATTAAGATTATAAATAACCTCAAGTGCGTGGGGTAAGCTTGCAAATTCTTGAAACCACGTATTCAGCAAATATATGTTGCAGGCGTCTTTGATTGATTAAGAATTCTTCAAGAGCCATAAACCGTCTGTTGCTATTCACAATAGAATTTTCCTGCCAATACCCTCTGGATAATAAGGCTCTCGTAGACTATCTTACTGCCTTAACTATGCGCGGGTGTATCATTTTTAAATTACGTTTTGCTTGTGAGCTGCATGTATTAACATAGCTAATTTCATCGTAAGTCCAATGCATTACATGGATTATTTCAATGTTTTCCAGTCTTTACGGAGGAGCCAAGAATCTCCAGGAACGCTTTTGGATGCCTCCTCATCCTCTGCAGCCTGGGGAATGATTGCGAACATGGGTCCGTGCGGCTGATGCGAGCGTCTCTTTTCTGGCACAACACCCATACCACCTAATGAGCCTCTTCGGAATGGTGGCACGTACTTTCCGTTTGTTCCACTTTGAATGTCTGGCTTACCGGTCAGATAACGTCTGTGGCGTGCAAAAGGGTCCTCTTGTTTTGGGTCACTAGGCTCAATAGCAAATTCTCTGCCCTCAAAAATTTTTTTTCGACATGCTTGTCGATCAGCCATCACGTCTGCGTCGTCATCTAACAAGAATACTTCACTATCGTTGACTTGCATGTGATCAATTCCTTCCGCGAGCGCCTGAATTGATGATCGTTTGTGGCTGCCATGAGGTGACCTCAAGAAAGGAGGCTTATACTTCTGGCCGCTCTTGGAGCGACTCATAGTGTTTCCGGGCGATAAATTTCCAGTGCCAAAATAATGGGCGGTTTGAGGAGAAAACGTCGGAAACGTACCTCCGTTTGTAGGCATAGACATTCTTGAGTTTCTTGTTCTCCTAGAAGTGTGCACGATTTTTGAACAAGGTGCATCCGGTTGAGCAACTTGTGAATGTTGCGTTGCATGCGACCCAGCACCATGTTTCTTCCATGATTGTCTGCCCGGCTTGCGTCTTCTCTTCTTGTCATTTTTTGAAAATTCCTTCTGATCTCTCAGTTCCCCATACTTATCCATGTAATGAGAAAATATACTCCGGGGCGTGAAGAAATCCTCCCGGTTGAACTTGTGGCTTTGGTTATGGTTGCTTTTTGCAGAGGCAAACGTATTGTACTTATTATAGGACGCAACGCCAAAAGGCTTCCTCGTATTCCTGATCTGTTTACCTCCACCTATAGGGATGGGTTTGGTATGGGTACTTGGTGACAATAAAGCATCTGCACGCCTGTTGTGAGGCATGTCATCCTCAGAAGTCTCGTGTTCATCGTGACTTTGCGAAAATCTGTTGCCTGCTGCAACCGGCACAGATAAGTGAGTGTTTGCATTAGGAGATTCTTGAGGCGTGGCGAAAGACAACTTGTCCCTACCCATGTCAAGTTCACTGTCCACGACGTCTTTAGTGTCCTTGTCAAAATCGAACATCTCATCTTGAATTGTGACATCTTGGTGATCAGAGACGAAAGTTTGCTCCTCAAGCTCCTCGTCAAATTTAAACTTGCTTTCATCTTCATAATCATCAACATAATCATCACTGTGAGTTGCTGTGTATTCCTCGTCAATGGTGAAATAATGTATGTTTTGAAGCTCCTCTTGAAATCCCACAAGATCCCGATTAGATGGGTCTAGATTCAAACAAAATCTAAGAGCACCAAACATTTCGTTCGTCATAGAGCTAAAGAAATCAAATAAAGCTTCTCTGTTTGCGGAAAACTGTAAGAATCGCTTGTCTGAATAGTTGGCAATTTGAAAAGGGTTTTTTTGGAAGACCAATGTCAACAAAATAATTCCAAGGGACCATACATCTACTTTAGATGCATCGTAGAATTCAAGATCAGGATCAAATAATTCCGGAGCCATGTATCTCTCCGAACCCACATCAAATTCAGCAGGGTTCGTAATGATGCGTTCGGTTGTTGCAAGACCCCAGTCACAAACTTTGATGGACCAATCATCAGCAATGAGAATATTCTCAGGCTTCAAATCACGGTGAAAGATTGATTTGGAGTGGCAATAGGTAATTGCTGCAATGATTTGTGAGAAGACATCCTTGATATCTTGCGAGGTGGTAGGGCCTTGGTCATCCTGCATCGCCTCATACAAGTCACCCTTAGAGCAATATTCAAGGACCAAGCATGATTCAAAGCTATCAATCAAATCTGGTATGTTGGGGTGGTGGCCCAACACCTTGTGTATAGCTATTTCCTTGGCCGAATCATCTACCGTTTCAGACTTCTTAGAAGGGTCCTTCGAGTGAAGCTTGGCTGGAGATGACAAAGCACGACCTGTGCTATCTAAGATAGACTGATACAGCTTCTTTTTCTTGTAATTAACAGGGTACAAGTATTTCACCGCAACCAAGGCGTTCTTGTTTGCAGTGTCTTTAGCCAAAGAAACTAGGCCAAAAGAGCCTTCCGATATATCGTGTACTTTGACATATCTGTTATGAAGTACTCCGCCATTATCATATTCGTCATAGGCTCTCATGTCCAGTGCCGATTGCTTCAATTATGGATGACTCTGCTGATGCTGGAAAGACTCTTAAAGAACTGACTTGCCAAATCGAGGAGCTTGGTACCGGATATGAATATGCAAAGTTTGAGAATCCGAATGAAGCCGGCTCGATGCAAAAAGGTAGGTAGTGGTGTAAATGCTAATAAAGTTCGTTAAATGGTCATTAAAGTTGATTGCGTGAAGTCAAGAAGGACGAATGCAGATCTTTCAGCGTGGACCGGTTTTTCCGCCCGGGCTCAAATGTAGGGTTTGAGGAGCTGTGCCGCTTCAAATGGATGTGTCGGCGAGATAGATACAACGTGTTATGCTATGACACGAGCTGTAAGATCTAGCACCAAAAAAGCGTATTTCAGATTATCAAAGTTATCCGGCTATATTTGGAGAGCGACTCACTCGAAATTCTGCTGAGCAAACTCTTTTGGAACAAGATGGTTCGATGTGTGTAGTAAAAAGTCCGCAAGAACACAGGTATCTTCACATATTTTGGGGAAGCGCCGAGGTACAGGTTTGAGCTGATCGCAGCCCGAGACCGTTTCGCATGCATTCCATGACAAGCTACACCATCTTAGGCTTGAGCAATTTAAAGCGGCTAAATTTAGGATTTTTTGGCTTGTATCGAATTCGCTTCTGTTTAATTTCTTCACAATCTTGAATCATACTTGCAACCCGTTCACGAACCTAGGCCTGTGGTGTACACGCTATAACCGTGCATACAGCGCGGAATGCATGCACATACGACATCTGCAATATACCCCCACCGTCAGACAAACTGTGGCAAAGTCCGATACCAATATGGATGAGAACATAGCGACCTTTTTAGCATTCACTTCCACCGAGGACTCCGATCAGGCAAAACGATTTTTGGATATTAGCGGGGGCAACGTTGAATATGCTGTACAGCTCTTCTTGGAATCCGACACAAATGGACCGCCACCCGTCAGCGCTGGCAACGATGAAGAATTAGCGCAAAAGTTACAGCAAGAAGCTTATGAAAGCTCTGGGGTTCGAGAAGCTGACGCCAATATCCACCGCCATGACACATTACTTGGAGACTACAATCCCTACGGAATGGCCGCCAACAATGATGCCGCCATATTTGGCTCGGGAAGGGTTGGTATATTTAACCAAAGATACGATGATGATTATCAGGACGAATTTGACGAGGAATCAAGCGACGATGAAGTTATCGAAATTGCTCTGGACGACGATGAAGATGACGAGGGTGTGATGGAAATTGACCGTGTGGGTCAACCGGTGGAGCGTTTAAACCGTCGAAGTCAAGTTCACAGAGATCGCCTCAGTGACTTATCATCCACTCAGAGACGATTGGCGGAATTATTCAAGCCGCCATTTGACTTGATCGTTCGAAAGGACCTCGATTCCGCAAAAGTCTTAGGGCGTGAGCAGAAGAAGTGGCTTCTCGTCAATATTCAAGACCCCTCAGAATTCCAGTGCCAGGTTCTCAACAGAGATTTCTGGTCCAACGCCGAAGTGAAAAATGTCGTCCGTCAAAACTTTCTCCTTCTTCAGTATCAGCGTGATTCTCCCCATGGCTCGAACTTCTCGAACTTTTATTCCATAGATCAGTGTCCCCATTTGTCAATTTTGGATCCTATGACTGGAGAGCGTGTGAAAACATGGACTGACGGTATAGTTCCAGATGTCGATGAGTGGATTGCGGATGTTGAAATTTTCTTGGAGAAGTTTTCCCTACTACCAACTTCAAACAACCCGATGGTCGATCACAAGGTCAAATTCAACCCTGATGCGTTAACCGAAGAACAACAGCTCGAATATGCCATGAAGCAATCAATGGGTGTGGATTCCGAAACTGCGGGAGCAAGTGAAGCTGATTCAGTAAT
Source organism: Metschnikowia kipukae (assembly GCA_002370135.1). Lineage (NCBI taxonomy): Eukaryota > Fungi > Ascomycota > Pichiomycetes > Serinales > Metschnikowiaceae > Metschnikowia > Metschnikowia kipukae. The sequence goes on along the minus strand of NKZJ01000153.1, from coordinate 1,466,803 downwards.
GGCCGAAGCTCAAGAAGAGAAAGACTCAAATCCACTCGACGCCTTGGATGCCACAGACCACAATGAACCTACTTCTGGGCCTTCTACGAGAGTGCAATTTAGATTTCCAAACGGAAAACGGCTCATTCACAAATTTTCTCCGGAGGAAGATACAGTCAAGACGATTTACCAGTGGCTTAAATTTGTTATAAACAACGGAGATGAGTCATCTTATGGGATTCCGCCAAACGAAAAGTTCATTATTTCGTGTGCGGGTAAGCCGAAACTTCTCGAATGCATGGATGAAAGCATTAAAATTGCTGGTCTCTCAAATGCAAGTATCTTGGTTGAACGTTCATAGGTAATATCAATTTTCATGCGCGTGCACAAATGCCAGTCGGGTGCTAGCGAGGTAAGCTTATGAACATAGACGCTGGCTAATGGAACTCTGTTGCAACTTGTAAACCTCAGCACTCAATCAAGGCTCGTCTCAAATTTAATACTGGACGGAAGCCTGTTAACGTTGAGAAGCTTTTTATACTCATTTTCATTGATATTGCGTGTGTTTGTTGTAAGCCCTTTGCCAATGTGTTCATTAGCCAATTCGTCGGAATTATTCAACCCAGAAGGTAAAATTGATTTCTTCTTAATCTGACGTTCTCGAAGCATTGCAATGTCAGAATCTGCTTCTTCTGCAGATAGGCCCTGACAACCACTGAGCCTTACAGTTACGCTCTCAAGCTGTGGAATCGGGTGGCCCTCATTCGCATCGGTATAGCGCTGAATATTGGCCAACACTTCAGATTTAGTGTCAGAAATCTCAAGCTGATTCTTCTTGCAATAAACGTTGTCGATATCATGGTACGTATCAAAATTGTCGGCTTGCAAACGCCTTTGAGAATGAGACTCGCTCGGTACCCTAAAATGCAGAATAGGCACGTTTGACCTGTAATAATGCAGCTCTGCTTTATATTGCGATAGCAGAGGTTCCATCATATAGTACTCATTGTTGAGATTCCGTAGCTGCTGTTGTGTTCTCTCAATGAGTTCCTCTCTGTGCTCAAGCACGTCCAGTTTGCATCTCTTCCAGGTAAGAGTTTTATTTTTTTCAGTGATGCTTTCGATCCAGCGGGAATGATACTCTCTCAAATTTAACAAAGCGGAAAGCTGTAATTTATGATGACCGATAATCTCAGAAAAGTAATCTAGGAATGGTAGGTTTTTGTTTGTTTCACTAAATAGATCATCATATTCTAGCGGCAGCTCCATGGAGGTTATGAGAGTGGACATCCTCGCCTCAAACTCGCTTGAAGCTGCTCCTGTCAGCTTGTATGAAGGCTTGGTGTTGCTGAAAATAATGTTTTCAGTAATGAAGTTGAGTTCCTCTATAGCCAGAACTTGAAGGTTGTAAAACTGAGACCATCGGCTGTCGCTTGCTTTGGACTCTGCAATATTTGAGTCCAAATGTTCGATTATATAGTTCAAACGTGACATTCTCGCTTGTAGGTAATCATGAGCTAGCGTCGTGAATTCTTGGTTGATCTGAGCTTCTAAAATGTTGAGCTGTTGTACAGACATTTGAGGTAGCTGAGGCACAGTCTCGGGTTCAAAGGCAGCCTTGGATGGGGTAGCCTCTGCACCAAAAGCTGTACCGTTGTTAGCTGTAGCATTGGTATTATTGCTTGATTCCATGGCGTTTGAAAATCTTACCTTTTCTGCTGTATCGTATACCATTGAAAGCTCAGCCTTTGCTGCCGGTAGATTGCAAAAGTTAGTTGTTCTGGTGAGAAAAGTCGCACTGCGCATTGTGCCTGCATCAACTCGGTGTCACTAATGCGCGGCCACCGCTAACCTCGTCATCAAACGGTATAGTTTGGAATATGTAAGAGGACTATAAAGGACGATGAATTTCTCAAATGAATTGTTTTTCATGAATTTTTTTTTTGTTTTTCATTAATTTGCTTTTTTTTTCGATTATTCGTGTATCAAGTATTGCAAAATTTGGCCTGGTCTAGCGATATCTGTTTTCCCATCCGACATCATAAGGCTGATCTGAAGATTCGGCCTTTGGATCTCGATCACGGTCAACTTTAGGCTTACAGATGAATTCTTTGAAACTCGTCAATCGGCTTATAGCTGCTTGGGTCAAGTGATTTAACGCTTTAGCCCAAAATCCAATGTAATACACTTCATTATAGATATGTAAGCCGCCACTAAAGTTACAAGCCGGAGCCAACCCTAACTCTGCTAGCTCTTCTATCGGTCCTCTGCCCATTCATTTTCCTTCCTAATGGCAGCTTCCTCCTCAGGACTGAAATCATTAACGATATTGAACGTCTTTCTCAATTCTTCTGGAGATTTGTGCTTGATCATCTCGGCAATAATCTTGCATCCAGCATCCAATAATGGTCTGATATTCAAGTAGTTTGCTGCCAAGATAATCTCATATAACATTTCCTGGTCCACTTTTAAGAAATTGCGGTCCCAAGAGTGCACTGGAGCAGATTTTCTGGCATCTTCATCGTCATCATCCGGAAACACTGTACTTTTATGGTGCTCACACCATTCTAAAACTTTACTCAAAACGTTTGCTCTGACATTTGGGGTTGGGATTTCGAAATCCTCGTCATCATCGTCATCCAAGTCTGGCTTCAAGTCAGCAATCATGTTCTTGATCAAAACTGATTTGCTGGCAGCTTCAACATCAACCGGGAATTTCTCATCGTCTGATGAAATGATAACGACTTCGGGCATCTTGTAGATCGGAGCTTATTAAGTACTTGAACCTTTAGCCAGATTCGCGGAGGTCGATTTGTGGTCACATGAATTTGTCGCACCACAGCCAAAACCTACATAGAGATCGCCTGCAGCTAAGTAGTCTTACGAACATTTTCCGACTGGCAGAGATTATCAAGGTGATTGTCTTGTATTAGAGCTGGGTATTTGTCAGTGATTACTTCACTTAACAGTTTATTGCTGGTCGGTTGTTGCGGCGTTCCAGCGCAGAGACCGAACACTAGTCAAAGTTCGAGTAGATACTGGCACTGAACTCGTCTAGCTTCTCCACATTGTTGATGTTGTTGATGTAAGGGTTTCCGGCTATTTCGCTGTCGCCACCAAAGTTTTGAGGATCGATTAAGACGTTAGATTGCACCGACAACTGGGCCAAGTAGGTAGCCAACTTGCTAACCTGCCCTGGATTGTTGTCAGGGTTGACAATGGCCAGTATGTGTGTGCACAAAGTATCCACTCCATTGACCACCAACGCACTAAATACCTCGGTTGTGAAATCGTTAGCAAGAATGTAGTTGGTTTCGTTGATAAGCTTCACCAAGTTCAGCTGCTTGTTTTCGAGTTCAGAGACAAGTTCTGGATTAGTGCTGATCAAAGTCTCAATCAAATTATCATACTCAACGGGAAACACCAGATGGAAGATTGAGTTGCCGCTGTCAGCGAAGTCCATGGTTACCTCAATAAGAATCTGGCGGAAAGTCTCAACAGACAACTCGGTTTTGGGGTTGAGCTCACCAAATTTGATCTCGACCAATCTCTCGAGCTTGTTTGCGATACGTCTCCAACCATTGTGGAGCAACCACCAACTTAAAGACAAATAGCTTTGCTCCATGAAGTATTCATACGAGTTTTGAGGGTTTGAGGTCAGCGAGCCGCCAGCGAGAACGATAGCCAGCTCCAAATATGATCTCCGGGCCAAAATATTGAGCTGCAATCTGGTAATTAAAAGTAAGCCAGAGGTAACGTGGATGAGCGCAAGCATTCTCGTGATAGATTTAATCTTGAGATCGTGCCACAACTCCAACTTGGATTTGGACAAGTACGTCAGAAGCTCCATGGAATCTCCAGGTGAGTTCTCGCCAGAGTGTGCCATCAAGTTCTCAGTGGTAAGAGACTCGCTGGCCTCCCGAGCAGGGCTCTTTTTTCTCTTAAGTGCCGAGGTGATGGTTTCCGTAGGTAAATAGCCCATCAATGGTTGGGTGAGAACCGGCAATAGAGCCAACACTGTCAAATAGCAGTCAGTTTGCGTTTGCACAAACCTTCGCTTGATCTGCTCCTTCACGTGTAGCTCTTGCCTCAATGCATTTTGGAAGTTGCGGAACCTCTTTATGACTAACTGATAAAAGACTAGGTATCCGGAAACTGCGGCGGCGGACGTAAAGATGATTTTTTTCTTATGACGCCGAAAGAAGGCCGCTAAAGACGGAAAGAATGGCATGTTTTACGTCTTGGTGAAGTATGCCTTGAGATTTGACGGGGTACGACGTTGGCGCGTAATGTCACACTCCACATATTTTGTCTCCCTCACGGTCCCGCACTAAGATCCCGAGGTTCATGCGCATCCGTACATCTGGTATGGAAATGGAGGGAAATGTGGAGGGGACATGAACATATCAAGTCATTTTTAAGTGCTTGGGTAGGGGGAGAATTACCAGAGATACACGTGCGCTTGAATTTGGTAGCTATTATTTGTCTAATTTTGTAAACGATTGTAGAATCAACCGGGTTGGTGCATGTGGTTAATGAAAATATACGAGATTGCCATTAATTTACTTAATGCAGTTGAAATTGAGTGGAAACTTGCGAAGTTGATCATAATACACCTGCACTAACTAATTAGTTAAAATACACCGCACAAGGTTATTGATTGCACTGGGCCTGCGCTAGTTCATTGATTGCATCATACCTGCACTAGCTGCCTCGAGTGTCTGCACAAGTCAATATTTGCAGCACATTCTCCAAAAAGTAATTCTAGTGGGCATTTGCAGCCTGTCTGATATGAACGTATCGATACCCTTTGTACAGGCATACTAAGCTCTTTCAGGCATTCCAAAGCGATATTTGACTCCAGTTAAATTTTAAACACTTGCGCTGCAATTGAGGCTAATATGTTCCAGTTTGCTCTCGGTCAAGACTTGCCGGGGCAAAAGTGCGTTCGCACCCACGTTTCTAGTCCACGTTCCTAACCGCATGTGGTATCTAAATTTGCTATCCACAAGTGCAGGAAATGATGCGGAGATTAATTAGTGGCTACTTACTTCGGGTTCGAGATTTCTCGATTTAGGAGCCGGCGGGCTTCTGTGAAGGACCAGACCTTCATTAGACTCCATGGCCCGGAGTATAAAGCTGGGCCAATCTCCCCGTAATGTATATTCTCTACCCATCTCTTTAATACCCCGACTCAAACATGAAGATCGCCACCATAGCATCGGTTCTCTCTGTTATCGCAAGCGTAGTTGCTGCTCCAGTCAGCAACAGCTCCTCGTCTAGCAATAGCTCGTCCTCTGATTCTTCGAACTCGAGCAACAAGACAATTCTTCTCACTAACGACGATGGCTGGGCTGCAACCAACATTAGAGCTGCATACAGGGACTTGAAAGCAGCAGGCCACGAGGTCATCTTGGTTGCACCTGTGCTGCAGAGATCTGGTTTCGGAGGCCAATTCCAGCTTCCAACGTCGCAAAACTTGTCAACTGGCGGGGAGTTCAACTACCCTCCAAAGGGTTCTCCTTCCTGGGGCCACGAGGATAATGACATGAACATTTGGTACTTCAACGGTACTCCGGCCTCGTGTGTGGCGTTCGGCCTTAACTATGTGATCCCACAGCACTTTGACAATAAGCTGGTGGACTTGGTTGTGGCCGGCCCCAATGAGGGAACCAATCTTTCTCCTGGAATGTACTCTCTTTCCGGAACCATTGGTGCCACATACAACGCCGTGTACCGTGGATTGCCAGCAATTGCCTTCTCTGGCTCGATGACCAACAACTCCTTCTTCAAGGATGACGAGTCTCATGCTGATGACGAAACCTTTGGGCCCAACATCTTGAGTAAGAAGGTCGTGGAGCTTGTGGACGCCTTGTTCGAAACATACGAAAACCGCCCCAACTTGTTGCCACTCACCACTGGAATCAACGTGAACTTCCCTCCTGTCGGAGAAGACTGCACAGACCCTGAGTACGTTTTCACTCGTTTGTCAGGCCCTGACTCTATTGCTCCTAATTTGGAGTTCAACTCCACCACTGGATTGCCTCAATGGGAGCTGACCACGTACGAGGCAATTACCAGCTGTGTGTTTGGAGACTGCGCATTGCCTTCAGAGTCTTGGCTCTTGGAGAACAAGAAATGCAAGACATCTCTTAGTGTGTTCTCCGTGGACTATGATGCCAAATATGACCAAGCACAACTGGTGAAGAGCAGTTTGAGCGAGCTTCTCGAGTGATCTCTTCAGTCGTGATCTTCTGAGTCTTACAAGCAAAAGTTTTTTTTTTCTTTAGCGTCAAATTACAAGGCGCTTCCTTTGCTTTATCATTTCTATTTTCGATTTCGCCCTGTCGGCTACATATATATATACTAAGCTACGAACAGTTTCCAGCCTCAAGAGTGTATGCAGTTTCAAAGCTTGGCTGCAACCTAACCGTTGTCCCCGCTATTACATCCTGCACACGAGTCGTGTGGTGCCCTCCCGATCTTCCCACAAGCAAGCTTGATTGACGGGCGGGTCAGCCGGCAATTATACCCGTAACTAGCAAACGAAACTTCTACTTGTAAAATTGGATTTATATGAAGCTTGAATCCGTGTAACTAGCGCATTGTTCCCGCGGTACTCCGGATTGCGTTGTCCCCTTTTCCTTGCATGCCCCACCGCGTAAAAGAGCATTCACAATACACATTATTTGGGCTTGCTTTTCTTGTATCCCTATAACTTGACACATAACTCCCTGTTTCTCTGGCCATTATCCGTGCCTTTGAGCAATTTTGCATTCAATTCCCCAGCAATTCCTCACTACAATCCCATATCATTCATCTTGGGAGTCTAGTGTTGCCCTCCCTTAATGTCTCAGCATGAAATTCGTCCCACCAAATCCCAATCTCAAGAGAGTGCCAGTCCTAACCTCCTGAACAAAACTGGAGCTCAATTGCCTAAAGTCACGAAACAAAAGACGTCTGCATCCGATGACGCAGTATTGCCTCGTAATACTGAATCCAATGGACTCCTAGGCTCTCTAATGTCGGCAGCTCATAATGCCGCAAATATTATAAGCTCCAAACGAGATATTTCCCCAAACCCAGAGGGGAATGGCTCTAAATCGATAGCAAGTCAGCTCAAGGGCCCCGCTAACTCATCAGATCCAAACTTAACTCTGTTGAGTGTCAGTCCCGCCCCTAGCTTGGAAGTCCCGGGTGGCTCTAGCAGGCTACAAGCTTCCAACGTCCACTTTGAAGCGGTTCACGACTCTCCGGTGAATACACTCGGTAATGGTGATTTAACTCTTCTGCATTTTGAGGGGAAAGGTACAAGCAACGACCTGCGTTCTCCAAGACTCCATTCACATCGGGAGAATGGCCAAGGCTCCCCTAACAAACTAACGGTTTCAGGTTCTGATGACAGTAGGATTGTCCGCAAAAAATCCATATCCAATCACTCTACTGCAGATTCGGAACATACATTGGAAACCGAAGACCCGGATAACACGGGCTACAATGCAGATGCTACTGCTAACCTAGAGACAGAACACGATGCCGACTCCTCCAACTTCGGTGAACCCAATGCCAAGAAAAGAAAGGAGTTCCGGCATTCTTTCAAGAACGTGCCACTGACGGAGGAGCTTTTGGCCGAATTTTCTTGCGCCCTCTCAAAGGATATTCTAGTGCACGGAAAGCTTTACTTGACCAAAAACCTCATTTGCTTCAACTCTAACATCCTTGGTTGGGTGACCAACTTGGTGATTCCCATACAAGAGGTCATTCAAATCGAAAAGAAGTCGACGGCAGTACTCTTCCCCAATGGAATGATAATCAAAACCCTCCATCATAAGTACGTCTTTGCTTCTTTTCTCTCGAGAGATGCCACTTTTAAATTGATTACCAAAGTTTGGAGAAATACACTTCGCGAGAATCACATTGATAATCCTTCCAGGACCCACAAAAAAGAAGGTGCGGCCTCTATTGATCTGCCGGAAACCCAAACTTCATCACACGATGATAGTATCAACGACCTGGGCGATGAACTGGATGAAGTGAGCCAGTCAAGTTCAGACGATGGTCACGAATTAAGCTTCTTAAAAAAGATCAAGAAAAGAAGAAATACAAAGGCTTCAGAAGACAGAACCTCAGATATGCAAAGCACGAAATCAAAAGATGAAGAGTCCTTAAGTGGACCTGCTGAAGACAAGTCGAATTCGTTGCACGAGGAAAATGGAAATAAAAAGGTTGGGATTTTCAAGGGCTTTCAAAATCCCGGACCTTCTTCACACAAGCCAACAAATCCAGCTTATCCTAAAGACCATGTGCATATATTAGAACACACCTTTAAAGCGCCACTCGGTGTGGTCTTTTCGCTCCTTTACGGACCAGATAATTCCACTTTTTTGAAGATTTTGGAACAGCTGAAAAACTTTGACATCAAGAAAGACAACCTCACTGAGCTCAGTAATGAACACAAGGAGAGAAATTACACATATACGAAACCTCTCACTTCTTCGATCGGACCTAAGCAAACGAAGTGTGTGATTACAGAAACTCTTTTAGCTTGCGATTACAACGACTACTGCGAGGTGGAGCAAGTCACACAGACACCGGACGTTCCACTGGGTGGATCATTTAAGGTGAAGACTAAGCAATTCTTTTCTTGGGGAGCAGACAATTGCACCACATTTAGTGTATACACAAACATCGAGTGGAGTTCAAAGTCGTGGATCAAAGGCGCTATCGAAAAAGGTAGCTTAGATGGGCAAAAGTCTTCTATGAAGGACTTGACTGATGTTCTCGGTGAAACTTTAAATTCAGGAGCATCAACTGGCTCAAAGAGGAAGAGAAAAAAGTCTAAATCAGCTGACAATCAACCACAATCACAGTCCAGCGATTCTTCTGAAGTAAAACAACCCCCGACTTTGATCGAGCAATTGCTAAACCTCGCGGAGAGCGTTGGAAAGTCCATCCCCATAAGTGTTCCTCTTCTAGGGAACAAAGGGATTGGGTTTCTTTTATTCGTGTTGTTCTCTATTTTCTATTCTTGGTTGATGTTAACAATGGCTGCCTCGAGGGGTAAGGTGGTAGTGATGCGCGGTGGGGCACAGCTGACATTGGACATAAATGAGGACCAATACTACCTCACTCCAACTATCCAAACACAGCTTCGAAACAAAGAAAAACGCAAAGCCAGCAGTGCAGAGTTATGGCAATGGATTCTCTCCCGCACAGGAGAAGTGAAGTCTGAGGACAATCCTCACCATAACTCTGCCGATAGTTGGTCGTCCGAACAATACAAAGAAATATTGCGTCTCACGCGAATGAAAATCGACGAAGCCTACAAGGAGTTGGAATGAGAAATTGTTTAAGAATGAGTGCAAAAGCAGCGGAAACACATATCATTGAAGTAAGTAAATTACCTGAATTCGTCATTGACTCAGCTCTGTCATCATCAAATAAAGCTAATAATAAAATTTTTAAACCCTAGTTCATGGTACTGATTTCGAACCGACAATCCCTGATTTCACCCATTATATTGTCACCAGCGAATTACAAGAGAGGTGAAACAATGCCATACTAAGAAAGACAAAGAAGTGTAGGTCACGTGCGCACTACTAAACTGCAGTTAAGCGCTCCTGCGTGGTTCTCTGCAGCGGATTGTCTGGGTGCAGTTTAAGTGCAAGTCGTATTTCTCTTCAAAAAAATCTAGTGCATCCCATTAACCTAACCACAAATCAACCACAAGTAACTACATTGGCTATAAGCTGCAATTCTCGGTGAACCGAAAGCCTCTATTGTTTCGCAAAACATTGGGCTGTTGCTATTGAAGGTTCCTCGGAATCTCGCCAAACAAGCGCTGGCCTGCTTCATCATTTTTTCAATTCAAAAGGTGCCAATAAGAAGCACAAATCATCCCATTTATTTATACCCAATTATTGACAAAAGTCTTCGTCCCTTTTCCGCATATTCAAGGTAAGGCTTTCTACAAAAGCCTTTACCCACACCCCAATTTTGCAAGACACTAATTGGATTTGTCCCTTTAGGCTCTCGAGAAAGATGGTGTACAAATTCAGGCTTCTAGCCTCGCTAATATTTATATTGAGCTTAATATCGGCAACTTTGTGCTCTAGTGCTCCTCTTGAATCTCAACGGAGAGATTCCAGCTCAACACGGAATGGAATGTCAAGTAACAAAGTTTCGCCACTCCAGCTTCGATCCTTGAGCGAATGGGATCTCATGAATGTTGTTGTTGTGAGCGATATTGACGGGAATTTGCATGGTGTCGAAAGAAATACGGGTACCTCCATATGGACTCTACCGCTTGATGACCCACTTGTCAAAATTAGGGAGTCTTTTGATCGCCCCGAACTGAACTCCAACGAGACTAATATCAAATGGTTTGTGGAGCCATATCAAGATGGCTCGCTTTACTACTTCTCGCCTGAATATGGTTTGAACAAGCTTCCAACTTCCATAAAAAATTTGGTCTTGGAGTCCCCATTCTCCATGAATAACGACAGCAACATCTACACTGGCTCCCGCAAGTCTTCACTCTTTACTATTGATGTTGATACGGGCGAGGTTCTCAGTAAGTACGGATCGTTATTTGACGATGGAGAGTGCCCTGCATCTAATGTGTATCGCCAAACCGTCAACGAGGCCAAGACATCGCAAAGCACATTACAGTTAGGGTTAACGACCTACGAACTTGTCATTTACTCCAAACTTAATTCAACCATTGTTTGGAATGTTACATATTCTCATTGGGGCCCGAACAATATTGATGCCGATCTAGCGGCACAAAATGAGTACTCCACTGATGATTTGTATCTCACCCCGTTTTTTGACAGATCTTTATTGGCTCTATCCAAATCTCTGGGTGCCCCGGCATGGGTGTGTCGCTTGCCTTCTCTCGCGGTGAATATGTTTGACATTTACAGAAAACAAGGCAGTTTTGATGAATACGTTTCCCTTCCACATCCCCTTCAGAGGTTAAGTAATCTACAACATTTGTCCGACCAAACCAAAGATTACAATGATGACTTGTGTTTTATCAATAAGACGGCTAATAGCAATGAATGGTTTGCCATGAGTTATGCAAACTACCCTACTTTATTGAAACTGGCACCTTTGGCACCATACCAAGTTGCTCTTCAGAACTATGAAAATGGCATTCTCAACCAGGAAAATGCTAACAGACTACGCAATATGTCTTTGAGTGAAGAAGATGCTGATATCATTTTAAGTGGAGTACATCACTTGGAAAAGCTTAGCTACGCAAATCTGTATCGTCCCTCTGCTAAGTTCGTGTCCAAGGATTACAAACGAATTGGTGGCATTAACTCGGAACCATCGCAGACAACGTCATTCACATCACCATCGGGGGCTATCATCCCCAATTTCTTGGATGGTATTATCTTTCCAGAGTCCTCAGACTCTAACTCTTACATACAGTCGACAGATAGGAGTCAGACTCAACATCAGAGCCCGAGCTTGCAGACAAATTTGCCAATCAAATACGAAGGCACCTACAAGATGCTTGACCCTGATACAGGAAAGCTACCAATATCGGTCTTTCGCCGTATCGCAGAGGATTTGTTTGTGATGTCTACCCTTATTATCTTTCTTTTGGCTTTAAGGAAACTAGGGCATCTTTTCAAAGGGAAGCCGGCTGGTCAGCGCCATGAATTCAAAGACAGTGATATCTCCAAAATACCAGCAAACATACCACAGTCAGCAACTGCTGAAAATCTAATTGCATCTGTCGAAGCATCATCCGACGGCTTAGCCAAACAGGAAGGCAAACTAATGAATGAATTGGAATCATTTGAACCTGAAACACAATTCACCTCGCAAGGTGTCAACGAGAAGCCCGAAGTAGATCAAGATAATGACTCCGGCGATGGAAACCTGGACAGCCAAGATCAGATCTCTATTTCCAAAAAGAAAAGAAAAAGAGGAGGCAGAGGGGGTAAGCGAGGTGGGAAAAATAAGTCAAGTTCCAATGATGCTGATGGAGAAATTAACGGAGAAAAGGCTCCTAATCACACTGCAGATGATCCAATCGATGACATTGGTGTTGTGGACTCAATTGTTACGACTTCACTAGTCAGGCAAAGATCCAAAACACTGATGCAAGCCAAGAAGCTTCAAATTGATAATAACTTAGTCATATCTCATAAGATCTTAGGGTATGGTTCTCATGGAACAGTGGTTTATGAGGGTACGTTTGAAAATAGACCGGTCGCAGTCAAAAGAATGTTGTTGGATTTCTATGACGTTGCAAACCACGAGGTGCGTCTACTTCAAGAAAGTGATGATCATCCCAACGTGATCCGTTACTTTTGCTCGCAATCGAGTGAACAAGAGAAGTTTTTGTACATTGCCCTCGAGTTATGTGTATGCTCTTTGGAGGATATTATTGAGAAACCTCAAGTTTTCCCAAGTTTTTTGCATTTAAACAAGCGAATCAACAACAATGTTTTATTTCAATTGGTCAGCGGTTTGGATTATTTGCATTCATTGAAAATTGTTCACAGGGATATAAAGCCTCAAAACATACTTGTTGGCGAGACATCAAAAAAAGACGCATACGATCTGCCACGTTCCGTTCGGTTGCTTATCTCAGATTTCGGACTATGCAAGAAATTGGATTATGATCAATCCTCGTTCCGGGCAACAATTCAAAATGCTGCATCGGGTACATCCGGTTGGAGAGCCCCAGAGTTGCTCCTCCAGCATGATTTGTCGGAATTATCACCAGATGTCGTGACTCCAGTATCAGCAAATTCCAGCAATGGCCGAAGTAGGGTTGATGGCCTCGAAAAGCGTCTTACGAAAGCCATCGATGTTTTCTCTCTTGGTTGTGTTTTCTTTTATATCTTGTCTGGGGGACGTCATCCATTTGGAGATAGGTATATGCGTGAGGGGAACATTATAAAAGGGGAGTACAACTTGTCTGGAATGGAAAAGTACTGCCCCGATGACACTGTGGAGGCAAAGCATTTAGTGAGCATTATGATTGCTTCGAACCCCAAATTGAGGCCAAGCACAGATGCAATACTCAAACATCCTTTTTTCTGGGGCGTGAACAAGAAACTCGAATTCCTCTTAAAAGTCAGCGACCGCTTCGAAATCGAGAGAAGAGACCCACCAAGTGAAAACCTTCTCTTTCTTGAATCTAAAGGCTTCTCTGTTCATCAAGGAGATTGGCTCCAGAAGTTCGATGATGTTTTCATTGATAATTTGGGCAGGTACAGGAAGTACAAGGGGGACAAAATATTGGATTTGTTACGAGCATTGAGAAACAAGTATCACCATTTCAACGATATGCCCGATGACTTGCAGCTGGAGATGAGCCCACTTCCTCATGGTTTTTACAAGTACTTCAGTTCCAAGTTTCCGAGTCTATTGATGGAATCTTATTTTGTGGTGGAAGCCCTTTATCGAAAAGAACACATCTTTCAAGACTACTTTTGAATACCTGGTCTATTTTAATACACATGCACATTATCCCAATGATATGTAGCCTACTTCTTCGCTGGTTTGCCCACTTTGTTACGAGGCTCGTTCTTCTTCAGAGGCCTTGTTTGCTTTGGCTTCGTCTTCAGTGGCTTTGTTTGCTTTGGCTTTTCTGGAACAGCTGTCTTAGGTTCCTGTTCATTTGTGTCGTCCTCAAATTTCGTGTGTGTTCCTTTGAAATTCAGCGAGCTGATAGCGGGTGATTTCATGCTGTCTGGGGTAGCCTGCCCACCAGTGGTACCAAGCGTCTTTTGTAGAAAAGCGGACGCCTTTTCAGCATTTTCTGCCGAGGCTTCTTTGCTCTGTGTGCGTTCCATTTCGAGCGTTTTAAACCTTTTCATGGATTCTTTTATCCTCGTGAGTTCTTTCATGATTGGATGAGTTTCTGTGTTTATGCCCAAGACCTTGAGGTATGAAAATAAAATGGATATAACAGCATATTGGCGGTCATGGTAGAGTTTCACCCTTTCCTGAGGCAGACTGCAACGTCCGATAGCATCTTCAAGAGACCCCACGAGAGCCGGTTGTAATGCGACGTCGAGATTCTTGATGGAGTGGTCAAGGGATTCCACAAACGCATGTATTTCGTCCGTGTTTTCCATAATTGTGTTGTATATAGAAGATGTGGATATATATAGAGAGGAATCGGCTGCCTAAATGGTGCTATTTGGTGTATGAAGGTGTATAGATTGTAAACGTTCTCGATCTTTTTTCTACTCGGTGTGCCGAGTCTCATGTTGATGCTCATCGCGAAAATACATACTTCGCTCAAGTCAATCATGTCCTCGAGAAGTAACAGAGACATTCTCACAGGTGGTAACAAATACCGTCAGAAACAGGAAAAGAAATATGGCGTTGATGAAGTGACTTTTGACAAGGACTCCCGAGTGGAGTTCTTGACCGGTTTCCACAAGCGTAAGGTGGAAAGAAAGAAGAAGGCTATCAAATTCAACGAGGAGCAGGAGAGACAAGCCCGTATTGCGGCAAGAAAACAAGCGCGTACCGAACAGCAAAATGAATTTGAATCCAAGCTTCGGGAAATGGAGGCAGCCAAAAGCATTGATCTTAGCGAGATTTTGAAAAGCGAGGGTGCCGATGAAGAATGGAGCGGCTTTGACGATGCCGAAGAAAAGGAACAAAGCGAGGAAGATGAGCCTATCAAAGGAATATTGCACAGAAAAGAGACTTATACAATTGATAATCCCGAGGCCATGGGAGATGCAGTTGTTGACGAGGAGACAACAGTGACCATGGATACCCTTGAGAATCCCTACCTCGCCAAAGTCGGAACGTCGTCGCTCGACCGTATAGCGAAGTCTAATTATGTCAACTTGGCCAAGTCTGAAGAGATTCTAGAAGACTCCATTGACAGGGCCAAGAAGTACGCGGTGATCTGTGGGGTCAGTAAGCCAAAGACCAAGCCTGCCCAGAAAAAGAAGAAGTTCAGATACTTAACGAAGGGAGAAAGAAGAGATAACAATAGAAAAGTCAAGTTGAGTAAGATGAAGAGCAGAAATAGGGATTAGGTTAGCATACAAGGACAATCGAAATGTTTCGTAGCGCTCACACTGGTGTGACAATTCATCAGCTTAATTGACAGCATACGTGTAATACATCAACATACATGTGATACAAATAACATGTGAAATATTCACCTCAATCGTTATTACACCGAGAGCCGTTCTGAAGTGAATCATTGAATCCAATCTATACCTGTTCATTGACTGCCTGCAGGCGACCCAGAGTCCTAACTCACGCGGAAACTCCGGGTAACACGCATGAGTACTTACGTTGATTTTTTCTTCTGCTTCGCTTCTCATCCTACTCTACTCGTTGAAATAACGACGCTGATTATACACTTCCAAAATGTTGATTTTGCCACTACAGCAAACTCAATGCTTTGGAGTATCTAGTCACGAGGTATGTTCTATAATGACGAGTTGTTTTAATACCATGATGACCGAATGTCGCCCCAGACGGAGGATCCTTTTCAGGACGATGACCGATTCGATTTAACACACTGAAAATTCTGACACGTATTAAGCATACTCGAATAATTCTAGGGGCGTTAACTAACATTCAGCGTGATTTTCACTCTTTTCGCAGGACGTAGATATTGACTCTGGCTAATGATGTTTTCCATGCTAAAGATGAAATTTTTTGATTAAAAATCTTGCGCATTTATGTGCCTGAAGCCTTTACCGAGCCCAATCTAAACTTTCACCGTAGAATCTCTCCATATGCTTCTACTGAATCCTAGGAATGTCCTCGGTGATTCAGAGATCAGGTCACTTCTTTGGCGATGTACTGTGTTCAGCGTCTATTTTTGTTGACGCGCTTTGAGATATACGTAAAACTCGAAGCTACCTCAAGCGTCTCTTTCAATATGAGCACAAGCGAAGGCATTCTCTTCGACGATGTCGTCCCGACACCTTTACGGGTATCGTTGCTCATTGCTTCGGGCGTGTATCTATGGTGGCTTCTAGTTTACATTTGTTATCATTGTTTCCGGATCAATTGCTTGGCCTTATTGAACTTATCCTACTCTCCACACAAATACACCAATGGTGATGATGTTCAGCCGATTGATGGGTCTATGGCGACTGCAGCGAGTGCAGACTTCCAAGAAAATCTTCGCTTGCTTCAGGGAATTGGAAATACTGCTAGAATTGTAACAAGCACCAATTCGTTTGGTTTGATCGGCTACTGGGTATCCAATTTTCTTGACAGTGAAAGCCACGTTACACACTATGCCAAAACTCTAATACCGGTGACTATAATCGGCATCAATTTATACGTGGTTTTTCTTAGAAAAGGCTCAATTGGCCAGGATAGAGTGAACGCTACCTTCAAGAGAGTGTTGGTGGGAAAGATTAATTCAGCCACCATGAGGTCTAATGACATATTGCTATCCGACAGTCTTATGTCGTATTCCAAAGTGATCAATGACTGTTTTGGCTTCCTCTGGGTGTACCTTCTATCCACATCCTACAATATAACCGTGGAAGCTTTGGTGCTCTCATACCCCAGTCTTTTAAGAATAAAACAGTGTTGGTTTGAATACCGGACCACACAACAGAGACAGCATCTCTTTAACTTGATAAAGTACACTACACTGTTAGGGCCCATCATCATGAATTTATACATCAAATCAAAAATGGCGGAGAACAATAGCTCCGATTCAGTGGTGCAGGATCTCAGGTCTCTTGATAAGTGGTGGTACTGCGTTTCTTTAGTTAGCTCCGTGTACCTGTTCGTATGGGACATCCGCATGGATTGGGGGTTTGAGGCATTCGAATTTGTGTTTGGGACTAACTACAAAAGATTTATGATGCTAAGAGACAAGAGCAAGTTAGTGTGCTCATGGACCGTTGCATACCACTTTGTTATTCTCGTTGATTTTTTGCTTCGCTTCCTTTGGGTTTTCAAAGTCTTTGTCATGCTTGAGACAGAAATGAATCTTAGGTTTACCAACAGAGTTGGAAACTTTTTATTCGGTTACGACTCCAAATCTTTGGGGTTTGCAACTCTTGAGTTACTCGAGATTTTCAGAAGATGGCTATGGTGTTTCGTGAAGTTGGAAAACGATCTCATCAAGCTTCAGCTAAGAGACGAGTTCGCCAAGGCTATACCGTTTTCTACCCTCAAAGCCAGCTAAAAGAAATCCATATTCTCGATACTAGAACTTTCTACATCAAGTCCTTGGTACTTGTATATAACATGTTTTGTATATTTGATAGATTCGATATTCTATGGAATGAGTATGCGGGAGAGATGACACCATCAACGATTTGTAGTTCATTTTGCTAAAGGAAAGATGATTCAAGGGTTCTTAGCATCAAGCCATTTCTGAGCACCTTCTCTCCATGCAAGATCGGCCTTAGGGCTAAGTCTGTTCTCAGCAGCCCACTTGTATTTCAAAGGGGACTTCAACCAAGCGTAGATGGCGACGACAGAGGTCATAGCGCCAATGGCGTATATGTTCAATGGAGGGGAGTGGGCCATGGTCTGCTTATAGATGTATGTCTATATCTGATTAACCAATTTATTTTGTGAGAAGTTGGTTGGTGGAATTAGTCGTGTCGCGCACGACATCCTACCGGGTCTTCGCACACTTGGGTGCAAATACGCTAGAATATGGATTACTGTAGGAAGTATTAAATATTTTTGAAGCAAGCTGCACGACTTTCAGCACTTACTGTTGTTCTGATACACTCGCAATGGCAGCTTGGAAGTCGGTCAAGGATCTGAGTGCTTTTCCCGAGATTATGGCCTCCTTAGCCAAAATCACACCTCCTTCCCATGATTCGGCAATATTAGAAATGACAGCAAGAGCAGCTGAGTTCAATAAGATGTAGTCCACAAGAGGATGATTGCCAGAGTCTTTCACTTTGTATGCGGGGTGGTCTTGACGCAAGATGCTCAACAACACCTCGGCGTTCTCCTCTGGGGTTCCACTCTTGACAAGGTTCAAGCTGTGCTCTGGCAAATTAAAGTCCTTGGGTGAAATAGACATGGTGGTGATTTCGCCCGTGCCATCAATAATCCAGCATCTCGTGGAGCCAATAGGGGAAATTTCATCGAGGCCAATCTCACCATAAACAACCATGGTCCTTTCGTGCACTGCTGAGTTTTTTGCGAGTTCGGCAGCTGCCTTGGCGTAAGACTCGCCCAAGGCCTCAGAGTTCACACCCAAAATTCTTGCCCTTATAGGTATAGGGTTCAAAAGAGGGCCCAAGATATTGAAGATTGTGGGAATTCCAAGCTGGGCCCGAATCTGCGCCACTTTGCCCATTCCAGGATGAAAACATGGCGCAAAAAGGTAGCAGAATTTGGAGTCCTTTAAGATTGTAGGAGTAGTCTGCAGATTCACCAGTGACAAGTCGATGCCAAGACACTTCAAAAGATCGCCCGACCCAGATGCAGAAGTGGAGGCTTTACCTCCGTGTTTGCAGATATTGAGGCCCATACCGGCACCAACAATAGCAGCGGAGGTGGATACATTGAAAGTGTTCTGGCCATCACCTCCGGTTCCCACAATGTCAACATACCCACGAGCATCTACCAAAGTTGGATCTATAAGATCGGAGAACTCCAAAATGGTAGACACTGCAGCGGCTATGAAATCAGGTTGGTGGTCCAAACCTCTCAATCGAAGAGCAGTGAGAAAAGCCGAGATCTGAACCTCGGAAGGAATACCTTTGAAAATCGATCTGAGCACTATTGCCAAGTCATTTGGGGTAAGGTTCGGTGGCTGTAGAAAAAGCGACTTGATGTACGGCGTTAGAATGTTCTTTTGCGTTGACATTGGACGAACAAGATATGTAGTATTTGATCAGTTTGGCCAAGTGAAATTGTCGCTGCGCGCGGCAGCTGAACGTGCTTTCTTGTGACTAATCCGGACTTAACAAAGAGTCTAGTAAAAACTTTTCCACTCTACCAAATTAAGTGGAAGATGATGTAGAACATAGGTGATAATGATAGTGATTTAAGCAATAGTGAAATACTTTTTGTAAAGCTGTAACTTTTGGTGTCTGTTGTTTACTTTCATGAAAATGGCAGGGTACTTGCAAAATTTTGCGAAATTCGCCAACGGTTTCTAGCATAAGATCTTGAGTGGTAGTAAATCTAAAACTTATCACAATGAATTGTTAGAGAAAATCATGGGCTTGATAGAAAAGTCTCAATTCAAGACATCACAAGTAACCTATCGTTAAGCGATCCCATTGATGATTCTGGCACAGGCGCTACAAAGAGCTTCATGTTTTTACTCCAGTCACGAGAATTTTACTTGCTATAAACAACTCACAATAAATAACTCAAGCTTCATCTTCATGAGTATTACGACTTGGCCTCATTTTCTATACAAATGAACAGTTATCTAGTTAATTTGCACCAGTGATAGTGAGCTACCAAGCTCTCGCAGCTGAAACGTGCGCGTATCAATTTTGAAAAATTTGTTAACTTTAGGTGCACTAGTACAAGCTTAAATCAACACCTCATTACAGAATGTTGCGGGCTTTGACAAGAATATCGGCCTCGCTGGCATCCAGGCGGGCATTGCAACCTCGGATTTGCATCGCTGGCTACCATTCCGCTGAAATCGACAAATCGCTAGGCACTAATTACGAGTCTCTCACAGACTATGCTTCATACAAACACAGCATCTTCACACACAGATTACCGGAATCCACAGCTCAACAGTCGCCACCTTTAAACGCATTACACGCAAGACTTAGATTGCCAGACAGCTATTCTCATTCCACATTATCGCAAGCCTTGAACTTGGACAAGTTTGGCGGCTTGGCCAGCAATTTTGGCCTCAACACCCTTGGCAAAAATCTTCTTTCATACTACGTTAGCGAGAAATTGCTTATGAAATACCCAAGACTTCCTATGACTGTGCACAATGCTGCGGTCGATGCATACATGGGGGCAGAGGTGTTGGCGGAGATTGGTAGAGGCTGGGGTATTGAGATCGATAAATCCTCCAAGTTACAGAAGCATCTTGCAAATGAGCCAGAAGCATTGCAATACGGAAGATTAAGGTTCCTACTCGATAAGTACAAAGAGCAAGCCCAGGAGTCAGGTGTCTATGAGATGTCAGAGGAGGAGTTGAACTCACTTGACGAAAACTCCATGACCTACTTGTCAAGAGAGCAAGACGCATACGCTTCCGCCGTGAGAGCTATCATTGGCGGACTTTACACGCATGCCGGTGAAGAGGCTACCAAAGAATTCATCGCTACTCACATTTTGTCTAGAAAACTAAACTTGGCGGAAATGTTCCAGTTTAGCAAACCAACTCGTGAGTTGAGCAGAGTGTGTGACAAGATCGGCTTGAGTGCACCTCTCGAGATCAGACTAGTTGCCGAAACAGGAAGATTGTCAGCACATGCCATCTACGTTGCGGGAGCATTCTGTGGGGCTGAAAAGCTTGGCGAAGGTGTCGGTTCCTCATTGAATGAAGCCAAAACCAGAGCCGTTGTCAATGCATTGTTGTCATATTACTTGTACTCTCCGATCACCAAGGATGGTGATGAGGTGAGCTTCCCAAGCGACGCAACATACAAGTTCGAGGGGATCGTTGGTCTGGGAGATGTTGCTATCTGATTACCTGTATATATATATAATCCAATACTGACCAGCATATTAAGGAGCAATTATTCACGGTAACTGAAGTAACATGTTTTGCTTCTACTGGTTTAACGTCGCATTGGCATCTATCGGAGTCAGAAAAGAAATTAAAGTGAGAATATGCAAGGCTGAGAAAAATTAAAACCACGAAAAAATGCCTGGTTATTAGATGGACCCCACGCTTTCTCACTCAAGAAATCATCACAACTTACTCTCATAATGGCTGCCTTGAACATACTCGTGGTTGGAAACGGTGGCAGAGAACATGCTATCACATGGAGATTAGCCCAATCCAAGTCTGTGGGCAATATTTATGTGGCTCCTGGAAATGGAGGCACCTCTACCATCGGAGCTAACGTCGTCAATGTTCCCGAGTTATCTGGATCTCCTAAAGATTTCGATGCTTTACAGAAGTTTGCTCTTGAAAAGTCTATTGACTTGGTCGTTCCAGGCCCCGAACAGCCGCTCGTAGACGGTATTAGCTCCGTCTTTACAAAAGTTGGCATCCCCGTTTTCGGTCCTTCTGCCAAGGCCGCTGTGATGGAAGGTTCTAAGGCCTTTTCCAAGATCTTTATGGATAAACACAATATCCCAACTGCAAGATTCCAAAACTTTACAAATGTGGAGGATGCTAAGAAGCACATTCAACTGGTCGACTACAAGATTGTTTTGAAGGCCGATGGTATCGCTGCCGGTAAGGGTGTTTTAATTCCGGAAACCAAGGAGGAGGCGTTGGCTGGATTGGACGAGATTATGGTTGCCAAAAATTTTGGTTCCGCTGGTGACGAAATTGTTATTGAAGAGTTCTTGGAGGGTGACGAATTGTCCATCTTGACCATTACTGACGGTTACTCATACTTTAATTTCCCCGCTGCCCAAGATCACAAGAGAATCGGCAACAATGATACCGGCTTGAACACTGGTGGAATGGGTGCTTATGCGCCAGCCCCAATAGCCACTCCAAGCGTCTTGGCCAAAATTGATGCTCAGGTCATCAAGCCAACCATCGACGGTATGAGAAAAGATGGCTACCCTATGTGCGGTGTCTTGTTCACAGGAATAATGTTATCTCCACTGAAGGAGCCTAAAGTTTTGGAGTACAACGTCAGATTTGGTGACCCTGAGACCCAAACAGTGTTACCTTTGTTGACTGACGAGTGTGACTTGGCTGAGATTATGCTTGCTGCTGCTGAGCATAGATTAGACTCTGTCACTTTGAAAACAAAGGAAAACACCTTCTCTACCACCGTGGTGATGGCTGCTGGTGGATACCCTGAGTCATACGCCAAGGGTGATGAGATCAAAATCACCGAGACCCCAAAGGACACTTATATCTTCCATGCAGGCACTTCGGAGAAAAACGGTACCGTCGTCACCTCGGGAGGAAGAGTGATCGCTTCCACGGCTACTGCATCGACCCTCAGGGAGTCAGTCGATAAGGCATACGCAGGCGTTGAGCATGTCTCTTTCAACAAGAAGTACAACAGAACTGATATTGCCCACAGGGCATTCAGAGATGCCGAGAAGACGCAAGAAGGAACCACATACGCCGAGGCTGGTGTTTCTGTGGACAACGGAAACTTGTTAGTTGAACAAATTAAGGCCAAGGTGAAGTCCACAGCCAGATCTGGTGCCGACTCCGACATTGGTGGTTTTGGTGGTCTTTTTGACTTGAAGGCCGCAGGATACGACGGAGCCGAGACTTTGTTGGTTGCCGCTACCGACGGTGTTGGTACTAAATTGAGAATTGCTCAAATAATGGACATTCACGACACGGTTGGTATCGACTTGGTTGCTATGAACGTCAACGATTTGGTCGTTCAAGGAGCAGAGCCTTTAATTTTCCTCGACTACTTCGCCACTGGCAAGCTCGATGTGAACGTGGCTGCAAAATTCGTCACTGGTGTTGCCGATGGTTGTATCACTGCTGGATGTGCATTGGTTGGAGGTGAAACCTCTGAAATGCCAGGCATGTATGACGAAGGTCACTACGACACCAATGGTACCGCTGTTGGTGCCGTTAGCAAGAACCAAATTCTTCCAAAGATTGATTCCATGCAAGAGGGCAATGTGTTGATTGGATTGAGATCTGATGGTGTCCACTCCAACGGGTTCTCGTTGGTGCGTCACATTATCGAGAAGTCTGAATATGACTACAAGTCGGTTGCCCCTTGGAGCAAATCTGGCAAAACTATTGGCGAGGAGCTTTTGGTCCCTACTAGAATCTATGTCAAGCAACTTCTTCCCTCCATTAAAAAGGGCTTGCTTCTCGGTATGGCTCACATTACTGGAGGTGGCTTGGTTGAGAATATTCCACGTGCTTTACCAAAACATTTACAGGCACAGGTTGATCTCAGCAAATGGCAAGTTCCAGAAATTTTCAAGTGGTTTGGTAAGCAGGGAAGCGTCCCACATTCCGATATGTTGAAGACTTTCAATGTTGGTATTGGTATGGTTGTGATTGTTGAGAAGAACAATGTTGACTCTGTGTTGGCTGACTTCAAAGCAGCAGGAGAAGATGCTGTGGTTATTGGTGATTTGAAAGAGAGGAAGGTTGACGAGGAGCCTTGTGTCGTGTCCAACGTTGAGGGTCTCCGTTAGATTAGTGGCACACCGCTTAATAAAAGTATGTTAAAGCTGTGCGACAAGCAGTTGTAGGCACACCGAATGTGTGTGACTATCTCTCAATTTAGCATCTACGTTATAATCCTCATTATTCCGTGCGTACAGCCTATTCACGCACTAAGATCTCGAGACACGCACATGATGCGCAGGAACAATTGATTATTAATCTCGATAGCAATACTGCATACACTACCTGCACGAAAATTTTGATTGTGAGGTCCTATCAGCAGTGACAAGAATACTAACTTAGTGAAGATACGGCGCTGTACGGAAGGAAGATTGACACCTCTTAGGCATTTTTGAACTCTCCTCCTCACACAGTTTCATCACTCGTTATTATACTTTCACTGGGTGACTCAAATGGGGCTATTATCTCTTGGAACCCCCCTCGACTGGAGCTCCGCTAGGAAACACAACGAGCATGTACGTTCAAGCGGAATTGCCCAATTGAAAAATATTTTCCGTCAACATGCCAAAAGAGCGAATGACCATTTCTATTGGGGCGACGAGGTTGAGTACATGCTTGTGAAGATCGATCAAGATGCAAAGACAGCAAAGTTGTCCATTGACCAGGATCATATCCTCAATGACTTTTCTGATCCCGAGAAACCAGAGACTTCTGGAAAGGCAATTGACAATAATGTCAGCTTTCATCCTGAGTATGGTCGCTACATGATCGAAACGACTCCTTTAAAGCCTTACGACGGAACTATGCTCAGTGATTTCGTTTATGTCGAGGAAAACATGGATGTTAGAAGAAAGATTGCGCAAACGGAATTGCCGCTGGACATCATTCCATTAACACTCACTTCCTATCCTCGCATGGGCTGCGGTGACTTCACTTCTCCCAAAGCAAAGCCAATTGGCCCGGCATCCCAGTCGTTGTTTCTTCCGGATGAGATTATCAACAGACACGCCAGATTCCCTACGTTGACTGCGAATATAAGAAAGCGGCGGGGTAAAAAGGTTGCAATCAACATTCCTTTTTATCCAGATGTCGAAACAAAGTTGATTGACGACTCCATTCCTGTGCGTGACTTATTCGCTTCCGATAAGGAGCCGTTTTTAGGCGCCGCCAAACCTGGCCATGTTTATATGGACTCTATGGGATTCGGAATGGGATCTTCGTGCTTACAGATTACCATGCAGGCTGCCGATATCTCTCAGAGCCGTTATCTTTACGATACTTTGGCACCTCTCACGCCAATAATGTTGGCCCTCACAGCTGCTGCTCCAATTTTCAAAGGATACTTGGTGAATCAAGACGTAAGATGGAATGTCATCAGTGGTTCTGTTGATGACCGAACGTTTGTGGAGGAAGATGTCGAACCTTTCTCCGGCTACGATCTTTTCGGCGGTCTAGATGTTGCCGAGGAGTTGAAAGAGCACATTTCAACACTAGGAGGCGGCAGAGGAGTCAACGGGGACCGACTTGCCAACGAATACGGAGATACTTACATGGCGAGCCAGGACGGCAAACCAATTCAGAAGCTTCCAAAGTCCCGTTATGACTCCATTGACTCTTTTCTAGGAGACTCCCACTACTCTGAGAAAGCTTCCTTTTTTAAAAGCGAGTACAACGATATCGTGTCTCCAATTAACAAAAAGGTTTACGAGAATCTCATAAGTGACGAGAATTTCGATGAGGAATTAGCAAAGCATTTTGCACATCTTTTCGTTCGAGACCCTCTTGTTATTTTCAGTGAGAGAGTTAATCAGGACAATGAATGTGACAACGATCATTTTGAAAACATTCAACTGACAAATTGGCAAACTTTACGGTTTAAACCTCCGGCCTTATACCCGGAGGACATCTCCGCAGAAAAGTCTGCTCAGAAACCAGGTTGGCGTGTTGAATTTCGCCCAATGGAGATTCAGCTCAATGATTTTGAGAACGCCGCGTTTTCGGTTTTTATCACATTAGTGAGTCAAGCTATTCTAGAGTTCTCTCCAGATTTCTATATCCCTATTCTGAAGATCGATGAAAATATGAAGACGGCGCATAAAGTGGACTCTGTGCTCAACGACACGTTTTGGTTTAAAAATCCGACTTTGTGGAAAATTGATCATGAGCTGTTTATTGGTTATGATCTCAGCTGGTTTGATCGCTTCATCAATGACGGTAACGATTTGTTCTGCAACAATGCGGTTTACTTGAACGGCTACCACGGATGCCCCGAGAGAAAGAGCAGCACTTGTTCGCAAGGGGTATCGAATGAAGTGAAATTAAGCATAAACGAGATCATCAACGGCTCTGAGGCGTTCCCAGGCTTGATTCGCATGGTGATCAAATTCATCGCAACCAAGTTACTACCAGATTCTTGTGTCAACAGCACTCAGCATTGTAAAGATTCTGCACATGCAAAGCAATTAACTACTCTTCAATTCTATTTGAAATTAATTAGCGGGAGGGCCAGCGGAAAACTCCCCACCGCAGCTCATTTTATTCGTGATCTCGTCTTGAACCATGCTCACTACAAGAGAGACTCGAAAGTGTCCGAGAAGATCAACTTTGACATCATTCAGACAGCTCTCGGCATAACACAATTGGATCCCGAGCATAGCAAAACACTAGAGGCATTTTTCGGCCAAGACATCTTGAACTATCTCCAAAAGAGAGCATAAGAAGTACATTTAATCTGTACGCTAGAGTCTATCTAATGTATTTATTAATATATCGCATTCCCATCATCGCGGCTTTTAGATCTGGTTGTTGCAGGGTGCGAATAATTCATCTTGCATACAATCGCTGTCTCGACTTAACCCGCCCCTCATGTAGAGAATTTTCCGCACCAGTGCGTGACCTCGATCCAAAGTTCTGGACTGTGTATTCCCCAAGACAACCTGCACATACTTCCGCCAGTCCACCTCTAAAGTTATACTTTAGATTTTCATCGTCCGGATTATCGGGTGTTTTCAGAAAGCGCCGTGGCCTGCGATGCTTAGAAAATGAGGCGCATAACTATGTTGTCTGACCTGCACGAGGCAGTTGTTTCGCATAACCCACTGCTGCGGACGAAAACACATTTAAGACATACAAGCACGACATTCGCAAATTCGCACTACGCAATTGAATTGCTTGACCTTTCTAGCTTCTCAAAAACTTCACTCACCTACAAGACAACATGGGGTTTATGGACTCCGTCAAGGCGTTCTTACACTCAGTCACTACCGACGACCACTATGCGCTGTATGGCTCTCCATACAGTAATTCCACTGCTGGTGGTATCATGAACCAAGATGCTGCAGCTTCAACATCGAGACTTCACGAACTAAACAACTCCCTGAGCCATTCTCTCGCTAGTTCCAGAAATGCCAGTGCCACTAATATAGCTGGGTACCGTCCAGGCTTACGGTCCTCGGCCACAAACCTCCCTTCGTCTGGCTCGTCTGGCCAGGAAATGCAGAATTTGGCTTCTGACGGCCGCCCTCCATTACCAAGCATGGACTCCTTGTGGGAGAGGATCGTTTCTTTTTTGGAGGAAGAGTATCCCGAGTTAGAGGACAGCTTGAATTCAGGAGCTTCTACAGCTGACTTGAACGAGTTCGAAAAGGACTTGGCCATTGGCCCCTTGCCAGTGGAGGTGCGTCAGTTCTACAAGAAGCACGATGGTCAGTTTCGTGGTGGAAAGCCTACGGGCTTACTCATGGGCTTAACCCTTTTGGATGTGGAGAGTATCATGGAAGAGTATGCTCTCTGGGCCAAGGTTGCCGAAAAAGTCGAGAAACAACAGCTATCTTTGCATCACCAACAACAGCAACTTAAAGATTCTGGGTCCTCGTCTTCCAGCCAAGCTACACGCGAAAGACTTTCGAACACTTACCTCATGCACCAAAAATCTTGCCCTCCTGACGCGGTGCAGCCTTACTACGTTCACCGTGGATGGGTTCCGGTAGCCAGAGACTATTTTGGGAATTTGATTGGGCTTGACTTGGCGCCGGGTCCCAATGGTGTCAGAGGTCAAATGATTTTGTACGGGCGTGATTTCGATACCAAAATTGTGATTGCTTCCAGTTTACAAGAGCTCATTTTTCAATTTGTTACTGATTTGGAGAACGGAAACTATCAAATCGACAAGTCAGAGTTTGATGAAGATAACGGATTCTTGGATTCGTCGAGGCAAGATGACTACATGATTGGTGATGAAGATGAAGATAATGGAGAGCTCGCATTCTTGGACCGCGGAGGTCTTGAATTCGGCAAGGAGCAAATGGGGAAGCTTTCATACATAGAGGTTTTGAAACGCCGTGCCTTGAAAAGATACGGAATAAACCGCGTTGATGGGTTCAAAACACAGTTCACACCACAAAGGATTCCAAAGAGACCTTCGTCTCAAAACAGTGGGGTTGTCCCAAGTGATAATGCTCCTAAGACAGGCTCAAGTCTATTTAATGTGAGCAATGCTGCAGACTTACCAAAGGAAACTTTGATCGATGATGCCGCTCCTGCGAAGACCCCCGATGAGGAAGTCAAGAAGTCTACGGAAAATGTGGACAGTCCCAAAGTCGTGGTAACGGATACCGAGACAGACCTCAAAGAACTCAGTATTAATGATGATGAGACACCTGTTTCCGCAAAGAATGTCGAAGATGCCGACACTGCTGAGTCAACAACTGCTGAAAAAGGTGATAAGCACGCAGACAAAGAAGATTCCACAGAGATAGCACTTTAAATATAAAACACTGCAATTGGTAGAGAATGTTTCCACGTAGCTCCAGCTACAAGCTTCCGTGGGACAGTAGCGCGTTACGAGCGCGCGCGGAGATTGACATGTAATTTGGTTTAATGCAAACCGAAATACGGTACTCGATAATAAGTTTTAACACTTCATGGACAACAGGCCTGATTCTGAAAATGAGAGTTCGCCATCTGATCCTCTTGGAAATGAGCAACCTTCGATCGAACACGTTCAGGAATTCTATTACACCAAAGGAATTGAGGAAATTGAGAGCTTGCAATTACTAGACTTGTCACCCTTAGCTACCTGGAACTTATCTTCATTCAAGCAAGGCTATGGACTTCCTCAGCTACGAGAGGATACACCGGACACATACTGGCAATCAGATGGTAGCATTGATAACAACATGGAGCCGCAACCCGATTCTGAGATGAATCAATTGAATCATCCTCATTCAATCATGCTTCAGTTTTCAAAGAAAGTTTCCCTCGAAAGAATATCGCTCTTTACAAACTATCAGCTAGACGAATCCTACACACCCCTGAAAATAAAGATAATGGCAGGTGGATCAAATTGGGACTTAACAGAGGTCTGTATTGTCAATTTAGACAAGCCCTTGGGATGGTCCCACATAATATTCAATGGCGTGCGTGGGGATGGCTTGCTCAAATGCTTTGTCGTCAAGATCATTATACTAGCGAACCATCAGGATGGAAAAGACTCTCATGTCAGAGCAATTCGCTGTTATGGTAAAAAGTCGGGAGTCAGCACAATCGAGTCTTCAAATCCAAGGTGTGACCCACAACATCATAGTTTTACGAACGGAAGCCATTCAGAGATCTCTGGTATTCTGCTCAATCACCGCAGCACCGACATTTTTACCGCCGGCAGAATTAATTCCTTCGAACAAACCATCGAAGAGGAAGGCGATCCGAAGGAAGATGATCCGAGCTTTAACACGCAGTCGATGAAAATACTTAACTACGTGACAGATGTCATAGGTTTTAACTCAGGCTTTGAGAGCTTGGAGTTGCAAAGTATATCTTCAATTAGGTGAAGAATTCTTTAGGGTGCTTATAACGGATAAATGATCATAATTAATATTCAATGAATAGTCGGTCCTAGTTGATCTTTAATGAATAGTCGACAATTCCCGTACCTTGGTGAATAGACGAAGTGGAGTAAATGTCGATGTCATTGCACAAATAATTGCTCAAGTTTTGAAGGGTTAATCCACCGGAACATTCCAATAAAAATGTTTTGTTCGATCCCTCATAGTGGCGTTTTAAGCTCTTGGCTACCTCCTGCAACTCAGTGCCGTTAAAATTGTCCAACATGATGACATCTGCACCAGCATCAATGGCCTCTTTAGCATCAGCTTCTGTGCTGACTTCGACTTCTACCTTGACTGCGAAGCCACAAACTCTCCGAGCGCTTTTGACTGCTTGCGTGATACTTCCGGTGGACTTGATGTGGTTATCTTTGAGCATAACCATAGAGCTCAAGTCGTAGCGGTGTGCGTCGACACCTCCCACCAACATAGAGTACTTTTCGATAAACCTAAGACCTGGTGTCGTTTTTCTAGTTCCAGCAATCAAGCCTGTGAACCCTGTTTTAGAAGCCAATTCCTTGGTCTTGTAGGACTGCGTGGCAACTCCAGACGATCTAGCCAAGATGTTCAAGGCCGTTCTTTCACTAAGAAGAATCTTATTGGCAGGTCCCTTCACTGTGGCCACAACGATCTTGCCTCCCGAGGTTGAAAGTTTGGCGGAATCAATGTATTCACCTTCTTTGTAATGCCACTCGACTTCCAATTCACATTGCTTGAAGACTTCTGAGGCAAAGGGAACTCCACAAATCAAGCCTTCTTGCTTCATGTACAACAGAGCAGTTTCCTCTTTGTCGCCAACAACGAAAGCTCCGTAATCGAAGGATGGAACATCTTCAGA
The DNA here is from genome assembly GCA_002370135.1 of Metschnikowia kipukae. Lineage (NCBI taxonomy): Eukaryota > Fungi > Ascomycota > Pichiomycetes > Serinales > Metschnikowiaceae > Metschnikowia > Metschnikowia kipukae. Next base: position 1,436,928 of record NKZJ01000153.1, on the reverse strand, counting down.
CAAATAATCTGTTATGGTTTGTTTCCAGCTGCCACTGACAGGGAGTAAATTTGCGTACGAGGAGGCCATTGTGGGTGGAAATCTATAATACGAAAAGTGGAGAAGAAAGTGCGGGACAGGCCAACATACGCAGTATAGTTGGCGCGCTCGTGGTAGCGCACTTGAATTTAAAGCCTACTACGCCATATCAGCTAATTCACAAGCTTCCTAATGATCGAAGAGCACCCTTTCCGCAAATATTACTGGTGAGTTCTTGTTGTGTTTCTCGATCATTAGTACCCGAAATGATCCAGGGAGTCTTGAATATCCCTGCAACGAATAAGCCGAAGGTGTGCCAAATATGTGGAATGAGCTATCATCCTCACATCGATGGCGATAAGACTATGCATAGTAGGTACCACCTTGAATTTCTAAGCGGGCCCAACTTCAATGCTACATCACTTAACCATGTTAAAGAAGTCCGTCTTTTCTCTGGAAAAAAATCTCACCAGTGTAAAGTATATATCATTCCAAAAAACATCAAGAGATACCTAGAGAAAACTGAGGTGGTCATGAAAATGGTGAACACAGAGTTGAACGCACCGCAAGAAAACCCCTCGTGGAAGTGTGCGTCTAGCGCACCCATTGAAGGTAAGGCCTTCGTGGCAATTATCGATAAGAAGCTTGTGGCCGTCTGCGCAACCGAGGCTATCCTGGATCACGCTGAGCAGTCTCGCTGGATGGACCACGAAAAACAGGAAATAGTTCCAAAGGCAATCAACAAGAATGCCAAGATAGGAATTTCCAGAATCTGGGTTGCTCTGAAATGGAGACGTCTAGGGCTAGGGTCTATTTTGCTCAGCGCTGTATTGAGCCACCTGATATATGGCATGGAACTAAGCAAGCAGGAAGTGGCATTTAGTCAACCGAGTTATTCTGGAGGTTTACTCGCAAAATCTTTCAATGGAGTAAAGGCCAAGAACGGCAGGGTATATGTGCCAGTGTATATAGAACTGTGACTCTTACAAGTCTGTGAAAACCGACTTGTTATCAAGCACGTTGATGACTTTCTCAAAGTAATTGTAAAGCAATGCTGTTATGCACCCATGAGTGGCAATAACAAAGCCTCTTGGTAAGGCACCGCCATATAACAGTAAAAACCCTCTACGGGCAACCAACTTATAGGCTGTAGAAAGAGAGTCGTGGTAAAGAAGCTTTCCGTTCTTCAGTTGAATGTGAGATTTGACCACGTCGAAAGGTTGAGTGACGGCCACCGCTGCAAAAGCAGAGATTATGTAAAGGAAAGCCTGCTGCGTCCCACCAATGCTGAGTGAAAACCAAGAGGGCTCTTTAGTGCTGCCATGTGGATCAATGAACTGGCGAGTAGCACTATACGTGGAGAACCATGCTGCCGACGTACCAATTTGTCTCGCAAAGGTAATCATTGTACCAGCTGTAAATGCATGGATTCCTTCTAGCTCAAACATTTGCTTAACAGTTTTCACAAACGACATAGCAGGGTTGGCATTGAATTGTGCTTTAAGCGCGTCAAGCTTAGAGAGCTGTTTAGAATGGTGGCGATAGTTGTCGTGATGGGCAAATTTGGAGAATACTTTTCCGGTTTTGAGCTGATGGACCACGTCAGACGTAAAATACGCATGTGGTGAGAGATACTGCTTCTCGAAAATTAGGGATTTAGCGTTCTTGTCAAGCTTAGAGGCTGTGATATCAATGGCTGGGTTGGGGTTGCCCTTCTTCTCTGCAACCAACAAACTGTTTTGGATCATAGTAGTTTTGATTCTTTCGAATGGCACAATGAATAACGTCTCCATAAAGCCTGACATTGCGCCAGCAATCACCACTCGGGGTGCACTTGTCTTCCTGGTTTCACTCAGATTTTCAATGGCCATGAAATTGGAGGCCCAATTGTAGGACGACATCCTGGCGAAGTTCTTCAAGACGGCACCTAGAACCAACGCACTGGAGCCAGTCATAATATGATTTATACTGGAGAGACTTTGGTGGACATTGTACTTTGCCAAGTTCGTATTATTCGAAAGCTGCTGATTGACTTTAAGGAAATCAAGAGGAAACGTGAGCAAAGCAGTAAGGCCAGAAGCAGAACATCCCGCCACTTGGGCAGTCAAAAGACTATCACCTTTCTTCGAAGTCATGGAATGCTAAAGATGTAAGATTGCTGAGTGCGCTCATGAGAAAAAATGAATGCTTTCAAGCAACGGTCCAAGTAGTCTGCACCACGCAAAGCAGAAGTCACATAATCTTCAAACAAGAATATGAATGAAGGTTTTAAGACCTTTACAGAGACGATTTATCCTTCAAACTCCGACTTCCTTTAGACAATGCCCTCACACGCGGAGATAAGCGTAACGCTAACCCCGGATATTCCTTCATATACAGTGCACTTTAAACCAAAACATAACAAGCGCATCGTGTCTCAAGCTCCGAGTGAAGTTCGTACAAGGCATCGCTGTTGATCATGCTGTTGCCCTACTCCACACCCTCGACTCCACTACATCGACCTATTAGACACAATGACCAGTTTTCTAATTACACAGCTCCCATGCGGTCTCGCGTTTCTGGCATTCCGCTACCGCCTCAAGAGTTACGGCTGGTTTTGAACCAGTTTTCACTGCGTCGCTCAGACATTGTGAAAGTATTCACCTCGCCTGATAGTGCCTTTCATTCCACAAGAAGATCTTTAACCGGTGGTCACTCAAGACTTGGATCTAGGAAGGGCTCAAATGCTTCGTCTCGTCCTAATACCCCTACTCGCAGACTCAGCAGTATACGTAGGAGGCGCCGCTCCTCCACTGGTGTACTATATGACTCAGGATACGACGGAAAAGTTACGAAGGACTTCTTACGAGATATATCCAAAGCTTTGATAAGAGAGAAGCAAGACCCTCGAGAAGAACCGAGCGAGAAAGTGTTCAAAGCTCTCGACCAACAATTAAGGCTCAAATCGATAAGCCCACAAGCGGGTCCCTATGACTATGACTTTTCACTACCGCTCCCGTCAGACAACGACTGGACATCATCCGAAGACCAAACTACACAATTGCCCGAATCGTCTAACACAGCTACAGGAGAACCACAAGCAAAGCCAGCATTCAAGTCGTACCTTGAACGTATCATCGCCGAAAGAGGCAAAAAGGCTAAGCATATCAAGGCTAGCAATGAATTTTTTGATCTCGATGCCACTGATGACGTGGTGAAGCATGGCGTCGCATCTGATAAGATTAATACCTCAAAGTTTATGATCGAAAACACACTCTCGGGCCTCACGGATGTCTGGAGCAAAGTTTCCTCTGCTGAGTCTACCATGAGACTCGCGGAACCCGTGGCATTCGGTTCCATGGATCACGTTCCCTCATCCAATGAGTCCAGAGAGAATGAGATTTTTGTACCACCGGAGACGGAACCCTCAAACATTTCACGATCAACTCGCATTAGCTTGGGAAACTACACTCCTGAAGTGAAGGAAAATTTGTACTTCAAAACCATTAACCAGCTTGATGTACCTAGCTATGAGCCGATCCCCTTTTATGATCACGACAACCTAGAAGTGCGCGAGGAGTTTAATGAATATCAAGAATTCCCAGATCACCAGGTGGCAGTTAGCTCTGATCCGCTTGATTCAGAGTTAATTCAGGGCCACTTCACGATAGATGATGACAACATTGATCCATTTGAACCCTTTCTGCATGATGAGGAGGCTGATCCAACAGACCTTCCCAACGTTAGGGTTCAAAATGCCAATGGTATGCAACACTCAGAGACTACTCTGACGACCCAACACAAGAGGCTGAAATCAGCGTCTTCTCTTGTGAGCCGTTTGGTCAAAGGATTTGCGACTATTGCACGAAATATTACTTCAAGGACCTCAGAGGAAAATCAATCCTACAAGAAAAGACGGAAGATCGCTTTCAACCCATCGCTTGTGCAACTAATTGCGGAAAAATCGGAAGACTTTTTGACCAATGTTATGGTTGACTTGAGTTCTTATGCTGAGCATCGGAACTCTAATGAAATAAGCATTTCTGACGCAGTGTTGTACTTCAACAGGATTCAGTCATTCGGTCAAAAATCAAATGACCCAATGAATTTTGCGGAATTATCACGCCGGATATTTCCCCTCGAGTGCTTGCAATCATTGGACAATAACCTCCAGGCTTCCGCACTTAAGGCAATTCGGAGTCAAAACGACGGAACTGTTGCAGAAGATGATACAATCTTCCTGAGCTCCGAGGACTTTAAAGAGGAATAATCCGAAATTGTCTCGTGATCTAATTACATTTTATGCATTTATATACAAGTTTAATTTCCCGTTCATGTGGATCATTATTTTGCAAGCGACGCCAGCAGATGCTGCTTCACCAATTTGTATAGCTCAAAAATTGCGGCGGGAGTAACACCTTGAATACGTCTTGCTTGACCAATAGTCTCTGGTTGAATAGTGTTGAGTAGGTGACATACCTCGTAAGAGATCTTGATCTTGTCATCCACCGTGTAAATGTAATTCGGCGGTAAGAGAAGATCCTCGTCTGCTTCGTAAGCTTTTAAATGGGCCTTTTCTTTTTTAAGCCAAGGCTCATATTTGCTCTCCACCTCGATTCTTTCCTTCACCCAAGGAGACAAAGTCTCCGAATCAAAGCAGTCCAACTCAAGCTCTTTCAAGTAAGGCATAAGTTCTGCAAATGTCATGTCCTTGTAGGATAAGAGTTTCCAGCCGCTTACCACAGTCGTTCTGTTCACGTGATGAGTTCCCCTAAGAATGGGTGCCCAGCGTGCACCAGACATAGATATGGATTGAAGCAGTTCTTTGGCAACTTGAAATTGAGCCATCTCTTTTGTGTGACGACTGTATCTTTCAATGCCAACAACTCCAGCATGGTACCCCTTCTCAGTGAGCCTCTGATCAGCATTGTCAGCTCTAATCGAAAATCTGAATTCAGACCTTGAGGTAAACATGCGATATGGCTCCTCAATTCCTTTCGTAACTAGATCATCAATAAGGACTCCCGTATAACCATCATACCTCTGTAATACCATCGGCGGTTTTCCAACTCCACTGAGGCCAGCATTGATTCCGGCAATGCATCCTTGCGCTGCAGCTTCCTCGTAACCAGTGGTACCGTTGATCTGGCCAGCCAAATACAAACCATCAACAAGTTTAGTCTCAAGGGTGTGCTTGAGCTCCCGAGGGTCAACATAATCATATTCAACTCCGTAGCCGGGTTGGATCATTTGCACGTTTTCGCAACCAGGCATCATTCTGACCATAAGCTCTTGTATATCTTCGGGCATCGTGCAGGATATTCCGTTTGGATAGACGAAATCAGTATTCAAGCCTTCTGGTTCAAGCCAGACGACATGTGATGTCTTGTTTGGAAATTTGATGATTTTCGATTCGATAGAGGGACAGTAGCGAGGGCCCTTCACCGTCTCTCGTATGTGGATGGACTTGTCAAAATTCTGGCTCATTAAATCATGCAATTCGGGAGTAGTGTTGGTTTGATGGCATTGCACTAAATCATCAATGAGGCTGACTTTATCGTTCATGTAGGACATCGGTCTAGGTGGGTAATCAGACGGTTGAGGTACGAGTTTCAGATAGTCAATGCTTTTGCTCAGAAGTCTTGGAGGTGTACCAGTTTTGAGTCTTCCAAGACGAAATCCAGCGTCTCTCAAGGTCTTCGAAAGCCCAAATGTTGCGTCTTCGCCAATTCGTCCCGCAGGATATGATTTGAGCCCAATGTGTATTTCGCCACCTAGAAAAGTTCCTGTTGTGATGACAACTCTATTACACAGCCTTACTGAACCGTCGCCCATTATCACGCCGGTCACCACTCCATGGAACCGACCATCGAAATCTTGGCTGTGCAAACCTTTTTCAGCCTTGATAATCACGTCTTCAACTTGCGCTTGCAACACCTGCAAATTTGGGTAGTTCATAATCACCTTTTGCATCTCCTCTAGGTAAATTTGACGGTCTATCTGAGCCCGAGGGCCATGCACCGCTGCGCCTTTAGAAGCATTAAGTGTCTTGAAATGGATCCCGGCCTTATCTGTAATTTTCGGGGCAACTCCGTCCAAAGCGTCGACCTCTCTTAGAAGTGTTCCTTTTCCAACACCTCCCATGGAAGGATTGCAAGAAGCAGTGCCAATTTTTGAGATATCAGGTGTCACTAACATGGTTTGTGCACCTGCTCTAGCGGATGCTGTTGCCGCCTCACAGCCAGCGTGTCCTGCGCCGACAATAATCACGGGATGGTGTGGAGCAGAATCAAGTTTGGCTTTCAAATCAGCATTTAAATATATATGTCGCCGCTGGAATGCAAAGCGGAACGTTTGCCTGAACATGTCCTCCGTAGACTTATCTTGTATGTTTTACCAAGTCATCTCAAGAGTGCGCACAAGCGAACGGAAGGCATCGCATGCATATACATATCAAATACATTCCAATAACTAAATTATTTACCGATTAAAAATGAACGCCGATGATTTAGATGACGGATTGGTCTATGATCTTGAGCCCACCTTGGAGGGAAGCTCGCCGGAAAGCGAGGCTGAAAATGTCTCTGATCAAGAGACTGCCCCAACTCCAACGGAAGCCAAAGTAACGAATGAGACTTCAAAGAAACGGACGAAGGAGCCTTCAAAGTTTCAAGAGAAAAAGAAGATCAAAATGCAAATAGATGTGGACAGGAAAAAGGGGTTGTCGCAGGAAGCTTCTGTCGATGCTATTACAGACTACATTAATGACTCTCTAAGAAGAAAGCACGCCGACCTCTCTGCATTGGAATTGGCCGAATTATACTTCAAAAAAACTGATATCAGGTCTACTGCCGATTTCAAGGAGCCAAGAACTCTTGACAACTTGCCAAAATTCATCGAATCAAAATTCAGCAACATGCTTCCATCAAAGACTCCAGGAAAGAAAAACAAGAAAAAGGGCAAGAAAAAGGAGTCTGATGCCACTGACGAGAGAAAGTTTATTGCCATTCTTTCCATGTCTGCTTTGAGAGCTTGTGATGTACATAGAGCTTTGAGAGATATACCCGGATCCTCGTTGAAGTTGATCAACAAAAACAAAATCGACATTGACTTAAAGTTGGTTGGAAGCACTTGGGCGCGTGTGTTATGCTGCACACCTGGACGTTTGCAAAAGATTCTAAACAATGAAGACGCAGCTTTGAAGAAAGATGAGATCAAGATCGTGATTCTCGATAACTCTTACTTGGATCAGAAGATGCAAAACGTCTTCAACATCGCCGAAACTACTGACACAGTGAAGGACTTGACCAACTCAAACTCTAAGGTCTACTTATACTAATATGTTATTGATTGATATATTAATCACTCATGTATTAATTAAACAGAAGAGGAAGGAAGATTTCTTTGCTCGAAGTGTAACTCTTGTAAACTCCCCGGCAAATGATACTGGCCACTGAGCCTTCCACAGGCTCTTCGCTCATCTTATTTATCAGATCAATTGCGCTGGCAAGTAAAGGAGTCTCTGCTGAGATCTCCTCTTGAAGCGTAAAGCAGGTAATGAATGCAACGTTTGCCAAAAGCTGCCTTGACTGGTCTCTTGGCAACTTTCGAGTTTGACCTTTTTGTTTCGGGGACTCCGTAGCTACCTCATCCAAATGACCCTCAGGCTTCTCTTCCTTGGGGCTACTTAGCTTTTCTGGTAAACTTTGTTCAACTGCGCCATTTTCACTGTCTTTAGTATGGGTTAAAAATACATCCAAACTGGACAACTGTTCCTTCAAGATTTCAGAAATCCACTCATTCTTCTTTAGTGAGAACTCGCGGTTGGTTGCCGAATTCAGGTAAAGTTCGAACAATTCATCCTGTGAATAAACAGAAGATTGTAATAGCGAGGTTGCTAGTTTCTGCATAGCTGAGTAAACAATTAAGTGGGGTCTAATTGGAACAGTGGCACTCTCGAATCCAGGCTCCAACGTTGGAGGCTTGAACATGAGGTTAACGACGTTAGTCTCTGCACTCTCAACAGAGCTAAGTCCTTTGAATATATCCAAGAATATTTGACTAACTCCGCCCATAATATCAGACACTAATTTGTTGGAGTCTGGAACATTTGCAAGATTAGATACTAAAATCAGGGAAATGTGCAAGTAGAAAGTTATTAGTTCGCCATCTTGGCCTCTGAGACTATCTTGCAATTTAGTGGCCATTAGCTGTGCGTAGTTTCCGATGCTAATAAGTAGGTTCTGCAGAAGGGTGTTCCGAACCTCAGATATTTTGGTGTTAAAATTTTTAAAATTGAATTTTCCCCACAGAGTGAATTCGACAGCATTTCGGAAATTCTTTTTCAATGTTTTTGTGAGTTTGCTGATATATTCTGACTCTAGACTCAGGTTAATGTTAATAAGATCGTTTTCCACAATAAACCAATTTTTTAAACGAGAAGCTGTGTCGTTTCCAGCAGATGAGGATGACAGTGATTCACCAAAGGAAGAAAGCTCGAGCACCTTGCGATAGTAGTTGTTCACATCATTGTCAATCAGCGCAACAAAATCTCGAGAGAACAAGTGAACACGATCGTCTCTTGCAATCGGAAAAGCTTCTGAAAAGTCCGATGACAGAAGCAGTTTTTGATGGTTTACTGTGATACTCTGGACGAACAGCAAAACGAGCAGGAAGATATCCCAGATGAGCTCTGAGTGATTGTAAAATTGCTTGACAATTGACTCTGAGCTATTCCATTCTGCGAGGACCTCTGACTTTCTGGCGCTGCAAACGAAATTGTAGAACAAGCACATGGCTCTTTGACACAAGAATGTTTCGTCAGATGAAACATTCAAAACGAGGATTTTCTCAAAGTGTTCCTTCAAAAGAATCTCGAATTCTTTAAGAACATCCAGATAATTTGTACTAGATCCAAGATCGGAAATAGCATATTTCGAGGCACTGAATTCGATCTCATCCTCAGTGAACCAATTATGGAATCCTATGAAATCTGTAGCCTTCCAGTGAGGAATAGAGTTGAGAAATGAAACCAACTTGTTCGTCTCATTGGAAGCAAAGTAATCTTGAACGTAATTTTGCGTGGACTGGATGAAATGCAAAAGTGTTGAAAAGTTGATGTTACTGGCACTTGATGGTTCCAGCAATACGCGGGACTCAAGTGTTTCAGACATGTGTTTGATTCTCCAGTAGATGAATTTTTGGGCAATTGAATTCAAGTTTTGCAGATCAGGATTGTCATGCGAGAGTATAATGTATGCAGCCAAATAATTCAAAAGTGGCTCTGAGCTGAAGCGAAATTGGTTGTAATCATCAGCAATTTCTGAGTCAGACTCATTTTCTCGTGGATAATTTTCTTGAGAGTGTGCAAAGAACTCAACATCATCTCCTTCAACCCATTGCCGAGTAGCGGAGGATATGATATTATTGCTAAGATAACTCCCAGAGGCATCTGAAGGTGTAACTTGCGAAAGCTTCTCTTCCAAATGGTCAATGAAGTTTTGTTTGAGGGTACAAAAACTGGCGTTGGAGCTTGGATTGGAGCCGAGTGTTTCGGCAAAAATAGAGGAGACAGTATAATAGACTTGAGCCATGTAGATCAAGTGGGAATTGGGTTTCACAGAATGAGTTTTAATCTTCAAATCAAATGCAATAAGCTTGAAGTTGACAATGTTGTTCAAAATTGTGTTTTGAGAATCTTTTCGAGCTCTTTGGGACCTCCTGGACCGAACAAGAGAATCGAATTTGGAGTGTTTGTTATGACCGAAGACGACGTGCTTGGACTGGCTGTATGAAAGGTTGTCAATCTTTTGATTGACTTGTTTGGACATGTTACTCATTCCGTCGATATCTTCTGCAATTCGGATCAAGTCTCGATACCTCTGTCCTACCAAAGAGTGTAGCTCAGCTTTGGCATTTTTGACGTTGGCCTTGTATTCGTTGTGGAGACCCCTTACGTACTGTATCGAATGCTCTTTGAAGAGATCGTCTACCGATAATTCGGAGAGCAGCAATTGATTTTGTCCAGAGGCCATTGTCGCTTCACTTGTAACGTATACGCCAGACTAGAATTCTAGTGAGGTACGAGCACGTGACGTTGATGTACGGCACATAGATTCATGACCTGGAAGCGGGATAACACCACTTAGTATTTGCAATGGCTCTGAGAGAACTATCGAATCAGCTCAGCTGGGCTTCTAGAAAGTTTAATTTTGGTTCTCCATGGCTCAACATATTCCAATACAACCAGGCTAGAGCATACCAAAGCCTACAATGCAATACATTTTTGCAAGAAAAAAGATGTAGATTAGGGAAGATTGTGAACTAGGACTTTCAAAATGATATGGAAAACATCATTTCTTCGGTGCCAGCCTTAACTCACAAGGCACGACATTGTTGATTTCTTTTCCTCGACTTATTCTAGGCCTGCAGGTAAAAACGCACTACAAGCCGGATTTAACAGATCTCCATTACGTTCATACCCAAAACTCGTTAATAATTTGTAAATCACGTCACAAGTAAGACATAACATGTAGTGACAAGTTTATTCATCTCGCTTCCTTCCTGCACTTGTAGCTAGAAGTTTTTTAGTGCTTGGTTTGAGCTTCAAAAATAGGCCCGAGATCGGAATACTGGCGTACGTGCAGAACCCGATTATTCCATCAATAGTCTCAATCTTTCCATGTCTCCACAACACATATAGTTAATACCTTATACTGACCACCACCGCTTTCTAAAGCTTTAAAGTTGACGAACTCGCCTCTCGCCACAAGAAAATTGCATTATTTTCCAAGAACCCAAACCACATCTTGCCAGCTGACGCTCTTTTGCATTAATACCAATCACGAAAACAACCAAAATGGCGTCTTTACTGGAGAACCAGCAAGATTCTTACTACCATGAGCAAGTGCCACAAACATACTACAGTGGTCAGCCCTCACATCAGCTAATGCAAAATTCAATAGATCAACATGAACGGTCGCCATACTATTCAACCGCACCGGCATCCACTTTTGACTCGACCCATGATAACGGTAACGGATTTTACAACCAAGCACCTATCCCTGGGGATGCTATCACAGACCACCATGGCCAGGTATCTACAAGTGCAAGTCCCCAACTGCTGATGACGCCGAATCCTCGAATTATACCGCCGCAGCCGATCGAAAAGCCCGTTGAGCAACCATTTTACGTTAATGCCAAGCAATACCATCGCATCTTAAAGCGAAGGATTGCACGTGCAAAGTTGGAAGAAACCCTTAAAATTGCACGCACGAGGAAACCATACTTGCACGAGTCTAGGCATAAGCATGCCATGAGGCGGCCAAGAGGACAAGGTGGTCGTTTCTTGACTGCAGCTGAACTCGCAGAAATGGAAAAGGCCAAAAAACTCACCGAAATCAACGATGAAAGTGAGAAGAGTGATATCACAAAGCCTGAGGATGATTCGGGCAACCAATATTCTGAGTCTCAGTCAATCAGCGGATCTCCCAAACCTAGCACGGACGAAAATGTTCCGGTGAAAGATGAAAACATGTTTCAAAACCTAATAAATGCTTCAAACTAGGGTTCCGATATTTATTTCTTCAATGCTGTATAAATTAAAATGAAAATGCTTCTCTGCTGGCTACTTTAATTTTATTTTCGTATTTTTAGTACCACGCTTTTTATATATTTAATTGGCTGCTTCCCAAGTACTCACCTTCACAAGTTTAAGAACACTTGCTTGGAGTCGGCACTTAACAGATCTAAAACACCAAGTTCAGCAATGCTTTTAACGTTTGATGCGGCGCCCATTTTAATAGACTTGAAATCCTCGTTTCTGACCCCAGGGACTGGGTCAAACGGTTTAAGTTGAATTGAAACGAGTTTCGAGAAAGAGGAACCGTATGCGGCGCTCTCCAAGTCTAAGTCGTTTATGACCAAGCTGGCGGCATTAGAACCACCTGTGACGCTATTCTGGACCGTGCTTGTTGCTTTAGAAACACCCTCGAGCAAGTTAATATTCTTGGCTAATTGTTCGACAGTAGGTAGCAACAAAACCTTGTAAGTACCTTTCGTGAACCCTTCAGAAGTAACAAATTGCGAGAGACCCAAGAGACTTATTTTCTTCTCCTGCAAATTGTTGAAGGACTCTGACGTTGGCAATATGAAACTGGAAAATATTTGTTGGAACACCCCATTTTGAACGGAATCGATAAAATTAATCACGAAGTCGGCGTTCACTTGGCCTCCCGTTCTTTGCCTCAACTCTTCGTTGAGAGGAATGCAACTCAAAGTTGTAGCAAAAATCACAAATTTTTTTATAAATTTATCAGTTCTTGAGTTCTTGAGCCTAGTCAATAGAAGAACTGCAATTTGCTTTAAAAACTGAGACAAAGTTTCGAAGGTGAAGTTCAATATAATCGCTTCCAACAATTCAAAACCGTACGCGTCATTGGCTCTAGAGGCAATTAGCTTTTGGAAGACCCCCAATAAGGGTGTGAGGCCCTGAGGCCCAGTCGTGAAAGCCGAAGAGTCTTGTCTAATGATTGCAATGATGAGTCTCGTGACACCCGGCACATTTCCTCTGTATTCCCAAACAGAAGGTGACAAGATCGGTTTGATTAATTGTGAGAATTCCTCGGGCAATGGTGATGAGAGAGGCAATGCCTCAAGTAAAAAGGCAAGGATCTGGAAGGTATAAGGCACAAACTCTTGCACATCCTCACTAAGAATCTCGAGCAATTGAGGCATGATCATGGACATGTAGCCATGAATCACAGCAGCTTCGCCATTGTTAAATTTAATCAAGAGACCCAAACTCTCGAAGACATAGTGAGTGAAACGAGGATTAGAAGGATTTTTGGCAATTGTACTCAAAGTCTTAAGCAACAGCTGAATAATTGTAGCCTTAAAGTCCTCATTTACAGAATCTTCTGCTGTTCCTAATACCCTCATAACCGACTTGATCAAAAACTCGTTCTCAGATAGCTTTTCTGGGGCAGTGTTCAAGAAGATCAAGTTGAACAAATTACTCAACAAGTCATTGACAAATGGCAGTATATCATTCTTGTCAAAGACAGGAGTGTGAGAAGCGTTCGTAAAGCTGGTCATAGAGAGCAACTTATCAACCGTAATAGCTGCATATGTAAAAACAACAGCGTTTGGGTCTTTGAGATGCTGCACGAGTAACGGAAAGGTCGCGAGAAGCTGGTCCTTTGTCAACTGGTTCCTGAACGTCATGATGTACTTAATTGCGTCGGTTTTTAAAACAGGCGATGCGTCTTCGACCAAATATGATGCAATGTTGTTTGAGAAGAATTGGACGACGTCTACGAGCATGTTCGTAGACGTAACGCCAATGTTGGTAACAGAACCTTTGGCAGCTAGGGAAGTAAACAAATAAATCGCGATATCTCTATTACGCCAATCGGAATGAGACAAAAACTGATTCACATAGGACATGACGGTGTTGGTTAATAACGCGGTGTTCACTTCCTTCAATTCTCTTAAGAAGTCTGTTGAGGATTTTCGTCTTGAGTCAAAATCTGATCCTTCTAAATCAGACCTGACATAGGATATAGGTTCGTCCTCGAACTGCTCCTCGTCCACATCTCTAAACATGATGTTTGGTAAAATAATTTTTTCGATGATCTCTTTGATTGCTTCCTCACTATTGAAAAATGATTGATATTTGGTGATTTGAGCAATTGAAGTCAAAAAGGATAATGCGCGAACAAGCAACAAGTCGTACTTTGGCTGCTTGGTAATGTTGGTGTTCACTAACTCCCACACGGATTTGATGAAGGTCTCGATCATAGGGTCAAACTCCTCGGCGTATCTTGTCACATACAACGAGATCAATTCGATTATAGCCGATTTGGTCTTGATGAGCACTTCTATGTCTTCATCGTCGTCGGGGTCACCGATTAATGTAGTTTGGAACAACAAGTATTTGTGCATAATTGACATACCAGTTGACATGTTATCCTCGAAAAACTCCGGGATGTCTTGGCAATTCAAATCGAAATAAATTTGTACCTCGATCAATAAACATTCCATGTAAATTGACATCGAGGCCGAGTCGGCCTTAGATGCAGCTTCGTCGATCAAATGATCGGTTCTAGTAAGCAAAGTCATGAATGGTTGTGCAAACTTGTCCAAGACCAGTTTTATTTCGAGGAAAAGCTCATCTGAACGGAAAAGGGGCCGCCATTTTTTGAAAATAGAATGAGCAACAAGCAAGATGCCTCTATTCAATACGAAGTCATCAGCGGACAATTTAGAGACCAACTCATCTATCAAGCTGGTCCAGTTATGAGGGAAGTCCAGCTCTGCAATGATGGATATTGTCTCTCCCAATTGAACCTGCAAGTTATGAGGTAACTTGATCATGACATTCAAGATTTCTCTCTTGATATATTCCACATCTTCACCGAACATCATGTACTCTCCGTCTTCATTGACCCATCTTCTTTTAACTAAGTTCTTCAAGAACAAACATGCAGCTAGTCTTGTTGATGCAGATAGATTGGTTGAAGCGACAACGTTTAACAAGTTGATGGCGAAATGAGGCTGTGATTCAATCGATTTCAAGCTTGCCTCCGCCTGTTTCGAGGTACGAGGATCAAGAGATTCCTGTAAATAAACGGGAATTGCCTCCAAAGTGTTTTGTGACATTCTCAATTTTCACCGGTAGTGAACAAAAGCTTATGGATCCAAGAATTGCTCTCGATTCGATGTATCTTTTTTCGAGCGACTTGCACAGTGTAGAAACGGAGGGTAATATGCAGTCCGTCTTCTTCTAAACACCCATAGCGAGGCACAACTAAAGTCGGTAAGTAGCGACTGTATTAAACTTTACTTGTGAGCACAAAGCACTCGACTACATAAATCTATCTATAGCACAGCCTATTTGAAGAAGTTCGACACTTACTTCGAGACTGGCAATTGTTGGGCGTTCTCTCTCAGTTGCTTTTGTTTGGCAACAGCGTAAACCAATCCGGAAACGAAACCAATGAAGATAGATGAAACGGACCAGAAGTTGACAGCGGCGTCAAAGAAGATCAAGCCAGACAAGGCAATTGGCAACTTGTTCAAAGCACCAACCATAGAGTAGGTGGTTGAGGAGGTGACTCTGACACACCAGGCTGAACAGTAGGAGATACCGACAGAGGATGCACCAGAAAACACCATGGCGACAATTGTGGCAGTTCTGTTCTCAGGTGGGAAGTTTCTAGCGATGTTTTGAGGAGACCAGTCTTCGACAAGTAAAGTGGCCACCAACAAAACAGGGATGGACAACAAATTGTTGTAGTACATAGTGTCGAAGTCCTTAAAGTTGGTCAACTTAATTCTGATTCTCATGAACAAGACAAAGGCGGCAGATGCGAAACAGTTGGTGAACATCCAGAAGTATCCCAAGTACAAAGTGTACATGTCATCGGCGGTTTTAGTGCTGGCACTGTCACCGTAAGTTGCAAGAACAGAAGAGAAGACCATCAAAAGGAAAGAGCCCAAAGCCATGTGGGTGACCTTACCACCAAACCACAAGACCTCACCGTATGCGATCAAAATAATGGTCAAATTCTTGAAGATGGTGTACACAGGAATGGACAAGTACATCAAGGCCTTGGAAGAGGTGTAGATCATGGCAACCAACAAAAGAGCAATTGGCATCCATTTTTTGGCCTCATCCTTGTTGAACTGTCTGTATGTAATGACATTGAAGGTCTTCAATGTGCCAATGGTGGCAATGCATACAGCAGCCTGAACAGCCAAAAGAAAGAAGTTCAAGTTGAAATCACCAGAAAGAACGTATTTGTTGGTGACGGTCATCAAAATCGATGCCATACAGTAACAAAGGATGGACACGGGTCCAGAGTTTGCAACTGAAGATGCACCGCCGAGGGGAGAGTAGCTTGTCTTATCCATTTTCTTTTTTATGATGTATAGTGCTTGTCCGATGAAGTAGGCCAGAATAATTCCCATACACTAGTGTACCAGAGTGTATATGCGAGCAGTGTTTGGCAAAAGGACCTTCTGATGATTCTCGAGAAATGATCAGAGTAAATAAAAAACATGTCAGAACATCGGCGCCAGCACGCGCGTTGCGTGTCTGCACCAAGTTTCACGAATGCGCTTCTATACCCACGCGTACCGTGTTTTTCTGCCAAGTTATCGATATTTTAGGGTGTTTATCTCATGAAGATTCTTCCTAATACAGCCTCTTTGAGTGCTTTTGTTCGGGATTCTCTATTTGTTGCAAGATCAACTGTTTTTGAACACTCATCGTGTTCTTGTTTCTGCTGCATATATTGAATCGCGTTCGTGCAGGAATATTTCAGATTGAACATCAGACAAGATAACACCACGCTAATTGAAAGCCATTCTTGATTTGAACGGTATAGCTTGTTCTGTAAAACGCTATTTCCCTGATTAATTATCGTGGATAATTTATTAGCTACAGCTGCATTTATTTAGTATTTCAACATGTATTCAGTATTTCACTAATTCTTCCCAGAGTTCTAATTTCCTAGTGAATGTACCTTGCGGTGAGCGCCATGCCGCGCTTCAAACGCACTTAAACATTTCAGCAAATCAAGGTCGGCTACGCAGAACCACAGTATAACTTCAAAAGGGGCATGGAAACCCGCGCTCGCATGGCGTGTGGTGTCTTGGTCTTCTCTTTTAAAATGAGAAAATACGAAGTCATGCGCGAAATGCTTTAAACCGTATTTCTGCACGGCATCCATTGTAAGGCCACGTTCTCTGCAACACTTGTTCAATAAAGGCAACTTTTAACATGGAGCAACATAAAAACATTATTGGATCAAAATGAAATCGATTTTCTTGAAAAGATCAGAAGATTGATCCGTGGCGTTTTATAGTTCGTTTTCCGTGGCGCGCCGTGTGATCATTTTTTGCCATTTTCGTTTCTTGGGGTACTTGACTATGCTTGCTGCGGCATATTGCGCTTAAGTAGAGGAGATTTGGCAACGTCTAAAATTTTTAGACTCCCTTCTCATATCGAAAACTTAAGAAACCATGGCTGATAGTCTTCTTACACACAAAATCTCGACCATTGTGTCCTGGGTGCTTTCTGCTTACTCTACCATTAGATACTTTGCTGGAAGACAGCCATTTAGCGATGACAGTCCTCACCATGTGTCTGACACCCCATTCACCATTAATATCTTAGTGGTGATTGCCTTCTGGGCCTTCTTGATGTTCATGCAAGTCTTATTTGTCAGTCAAATTTTCGTCCCTGTTGTGGACTCCGCCGCAGGTGTCACCAACAGATTGGACTTCACGAAAAAGGTCGGATGGCATTTCACTGCTTTCAACTTGTTTGTTTTTGCTTGGACTAACCTCTTTGTCAGAAAGCACTACTTCTTGTCTGTGACTGTCTTGGTGCTCAATTTGTTCAACATCCTTGCCTTGTATTTGACCCACAAGACTTTTGCAATCAAGCCAGTGCGTGACTTGGCTTTGATTCACTTTACAACGGCCGCTTTCCCATTGTCCTGGTTGCTCTTCGCCATCATGTGGAATGGTGCTGTTTTGTTCCACGTGCACAAGTTTTTCGGAAGAGTCATTGCCAACATGACCGTATGGCTTTTGCTCTTGATTCCTGGATTCTTTACTCTTGGTTTCAACGACTGGGGTGTGGGTCTTTCCTCATCCTTCTTGGCCTTTGGTTTGGGTTTGGGCCAATTGTTCACCAAGGCTTTTGCTTTGCAATGGATCTTCGGTTTCATTATTTCTGGCCTTTTGTTCATTCTCTCTATCGCTGTTGCAACCGGCAAGCTTGCCAGAAAGAACATCGCCGGCTCTTCCGAAGCTGCACCATTGTTACAAGAGTAAGTTAACGAAGCTTTTTACTGAATTTCATAGTTCCGCATGTAATTGATTCTTTCGTGTATTTAATTTCTAGATTCCAACGACTTCTTGGCAAGAGCTAACACTCCCTCTTGTGTTTTGCAGCCACCAATAAATCCTGCTGCATGGACAAAGATACATCCGTCGACACCCGTGAGCTTAGACAACTCCTCATCTCTGACTCCACGCCAAGGTTCTGGGAGACCAAATCTGAACTCGAAGCTCGAGGAAGTCACAGACACAGTGGAGATTCTC
Source organism: Metschnikowia kipukae (assembly GCA_002370135.1). Lineage (NCBI taxonomy): Eukaryota > Fungi > Ascomycota > Pichiomycetes > Serinales > Metschnikowiaceae > Metschnikowia > Metschnikowia kipukae. Next base: position 1,418,814 of record NKZJ01000153.1, on the reverse strand, counting down.
CATGCAGAACTAGAATCCTGGAACAAAACAAACTTGATGTCACCGACAGCATTGTTCTCCTTCTCAATGGAGTAAAGATGTTCTTTCCAAGGACAAAACTTACCCAAAACGAGAATCTCACCAGACGAGTGTACGTCGAATCTTTGCTTGAAAGAGGTTTCAACGATTTCTCTGGCTGGCAACCAAGATTCTCCGTAACCCTTGACCAAATTGACGAAAGCAAGACCCATCAACTCACTCGCCTTTTCAAAGGCCTCGTCGTAGTCTTTGTCGACTGGATCAGAGTTCCAACGTGGGTTCAATTGGGACACCAAAGATGGAAGAGTCAAGTTCTTGTCGTTGAACTTTTTCTCCACATCCGAGGGATAATTGTTGATTCCGTTGTCGTTTGCATCGATGGCTTCAATAAACTCTTTGTAAACCTTGACATAAAGCATGTTAATATCAGAGGCGTTATTGAGCTTGAGCACTTCCTGGATAATGTCCTTTCCGAAATGCTTGTAGATCAACCCTGCCGATGAAAGTTTGGTTTGAAAGTCACTGGAGAAGAATTCGTTGAATTCTCTCTGGTGGTGGTCGAACCACTTATTGCCTTGGTCATATTTTCCACCAACGTCGACCACTATGTCACTAGCCTCCCAGTCAGCAGGATTTCTAGATCTTGTCAACTGTGCTCCCTTGAATTTGGGCAAAAGTCTCAAAAGATATATGGCCAAACTTTCGTCGGCGTGGAATGATCCAGAATGTGTACAGATTCTCATTTCAGTGGCTTGAGTTTTTTGCTTCTTAACGTCGGACATACTGTCTCATCGCATATAAATTTACGCTGTTGAGTAATGCTCGTGATCTTACTGGATGCAAGACCTCTCACGCATGGAACCAAAATCAATCATACTCTTTAGTTTTGGGCCTAATATAACGAATCTTAGCTCTGTTTTATTATTCCGTATATGCTCTTTGTTGATGCAGGGCTTTGAACGATTCAACTTGAAATCGACTGAGTTTAATATTTAGTGCCTTTTCGTTTAAATGCGGCAAAAACGAGGATGACTGCGAACTACAAGCACTCGAATCTACTACCAATTTGTTCATAATAGAGTTTTCTATGTTGTATAAATAATTTCTTCGTCTAAGTCATTTGGACTGGAACCCCGTCGAACATAGACAACGTAAGATGCAACATCTTAGGAGGAGGATATTCACCATTGTAAGCAGAAACTAAGTTAGGGAACATTTGAATCAATCTTACAATCGTGTATGAAGCCTCAGTAAGAGCAAATTGCTGACCCAAACAGATTCTTGGGCCACCATTGAAAGGAACATATGCCCATCCGTACTTGGGCAGAGATCCCCATCTCTCTGGCTTAAACTCCTCAGCATCTTTGCCGTAGTATGCTGGATCTCTGTGTGTGCAGTAAACAGAGTAAGCGACAGTGGTACCTTTAGCAACGAAGATTGGAGACTTGCCGTCTGGTCCACCACCAGTTGGCAATGTGGTGTCTTTAGTGGCGTCTCTGAAATTCACCGGCACCGATGGGTAGAGTCTCAAGACCTCATTAAGCACCCATTTCAAGTACTCACACTTCTTCAAACCCTCAAATGAAATTTCGTCAATGTCTTGTTGAGAACCCTTGCCAAAGTGAGAGTAGACCTCAGACTTTAACTTCTCCCAGACGTCCTGATTTCTAGACAACTCAAACATAGTGAAAGATAACAAACCAGCGGTTGTATCTCTACCAGCCACCATAATATTCAACAATTGATCTTGCAAGACCTTTGGATTTCTGGTGGTTTTGGCCAACTCGTACAAAAAGGTGTATCCAGATTCAGACTTCTTTTGTAATGTTTCCTCGTCCATTGCGAGTGTTTTCTCAACGTAGTATTTGGCAAACCCATGAACAGTCTTGCAAGACTTTCTGAACGAAGGAGAGTCAACGATCCGGAAGAAACTTTGACTGTAAGATCTTGCAGCTAAAACCTTTTGGGTGTGGTTGAAGGCCTCATTAAACTGTTCACGTCCACTGAAACCACCGCTTGGTGGCAAGTCATCAATACTTCCATCTCTCAAGCAATAAACTGATTCACCGAAGAGAATCTCAGTTGCAGTGTCAACAGTGAATTTGAAAAACAAGTCTTGGATGTCAAACACTCCTCCGTCCAGTTTCTTGATGTGCTTAGCCAAGCTCTGAATGTGAGACTCCAAACTTCTCACGTGAGAAATTTGTTCTCTAGAGAATTGAGGCCTCAACATGGCCCTAGAGTTCTTCCAGCCATGCAGATCCAAAGTGAAGATACCATCGCCAAGTAATGGCAAGAAATGGCTGTGTCTAGATCCCAATGCAAAGTCGTTGAACTGGGTAGCCAAAAGTGCCTTCATATTGTCAGGGTTCACAGTGAAGAAAAGTCTAATGTTTGCAATATAAAGTTCGTAAGTCTCTTTCCCACTCAGTTCCTTGATGCCTTTCATGTACTCTAATGAACGGCCTTGCCTCATGTTGGAGTGAACTTGAATGAGTGTTGGAATTCCGAGAAACCCTGTCTTGAATCGTGCTGCATCCTTGCAGCCAAATGCTTTCTTGAATTTGAATTCCACATATAGTCTATGCAACCAGTACAAGCAGATTGTGCCAAAAATTAGAAGAAAGTATTTAAACAAGTGTGACTCAGGGATCTTAGAGAGCGTGTTGGAATTTATCATCTTGTTGATATAATATGATGATAAGAAAAGAAAGGGTTCACTTTGTATTTAAATGAGGCCGCCCCACAGCGCCCCGCATCAAAGTCCGAAGCATATGATGGCCTTTGAATCTGGAATAACTCGTGTATTTCACATGTGAGGGTTGATGTGCAGGAAAACATGACTATATAAAGGAGCTGACTCGCCTCCCCGCCGTTTATTTCGCAGGTGCAGCAATCACGTTTTTGTATTGGTTCTCGTCCGCATCACATGCGAACGAAATCTCGATATCACTATCATCGTCTCCTGCATCCTGCGAGGTCTTTTCACATGGAGCAGCTTTGGGCTCATCATCCACAATTTTGGGACGACTTCGTTTATTTTTGTCTGCAAATTCACGAGTGTCGCCAGATATTCGAGAATGCTGCTGGAATTTGCCACCGGGTTGCGTTATTTGAAATGCCTCTTTCCACTTGCGTTGCTTCTTATTGCGTTCTTCTTTAGATGCTTGCAAACTGATACTCTTTGATTTGCCAAGGTTACGCAACTCCTCCACAGATTCCGACGCCTTCATTTTTTCCACACTCTTTAATCTCTCTTGCGTGGGATCGTAGCCCATTCCGTGAAGAAAACTTCCTTTGAAGGCTTGCTTTCGTAACTTTTGGAATGAACTTTGGCGCTCTTTGGCACCAGGATTGTCTTGCTGCACAATACCCAATTTCTCTAAATCATCGAGCCTAGCAGGGGCTGATGTCTGAACAAGGAGCCTTTGAAGTTTTTCGTTGGCTCTCTTCTTTTTGAGCTTTGAATATGAGCTCTCCTTCACTGGCATATCGTATTTTGCATGGTCAAATTGTTCTCCGCCACCGTAAACCACATCTTTTTCATGAAAGCCGGCATTAGCATAATTTACAAAAATGGGCTGATTGGAAGCGGCGTTCACAAACGCTTGGCCAGATAAACCCTGTTTGTTGACTGGAGCTTTGGGCTTCACACTTCCCTGCAATTCCATTCTGGATCCATGCTTGAACTTACTCTCCTCGTGATAGCTGCAAAGCTCGTTCTTCAGCACATCAACCACAAATTTGCACTTCTCCCCAGCTTTGGTAGTAGCTGAACAATGTCCAAAGTTTTTCAGAGTCCCTATTTCAAGAACGTTACTCATGTCCTCCAGTAACGAAAGATTGAAACCAGAACCATATTTTTTTACAGTTGGGTTTAATATAGCGATAACATCGCCACATCTGAGTTTCCAGTATTTGGTGAATGCGTCTCCAAATAGATACACGTCGATAGTGTGCAAAAAGTTTCCCACTCGTAGAGCCATGAATTTCTGCTTGTTGACTGCAGTTTTTGGATCACTCTTGTGTAGAATCATTCCTGTAAAACACCAATTGATGTACTGAGGCTCTTCAAATTTTGGGGGAAAGACCTTTGCCAACAATTTTGTAGTTCTTAAGATTTTCACATCGGCAAGAAGGTGCTTTGCGTCCGATTCAAGGATATACCTTCGACTCAAACATTCACCAGATATAGGATCGATACTATCCTCGGCAATCACCTTTCTTTCTGGAATTTTCTCAAATTCGAACAAGCGCTCATTGTAATTGGCACTCTTCGAAGCAGCACCTTCAGTTTCGTGGAGTCGTGAAGCAAACAGACTTGAAGCTACTGGAATCCTATGAAATAGTTTAGCCTGTTTGTTAACTTGCTGCGAGGCAGGATGCAACGACGGACTGCTCTGTGGCAAAGAATCTTTGGCTGCAGGTTTTGGTACCTCCACCAGCGGCTTTACTCTCTCAGGAGATGGTGATCGTTCTATTTGAACCAGACGGTCTGATCTTTCTTTCTTTCGTGCTCTTTCCTCTAGCAATTTTTGTTTCTTAACGGCAAATTCTTTTTCAAGGTCAGCTAGAGCATCATCAGAATCTTCAGTGAGTACCTCGTTTGGGTCTTCAGGCTTCTTATCTCGTGGATCATCGTACATTCTGTACAACGCAGCCTTGCAGTAATCAGGTCAAATGTAGGGGCCAATGGGTGATTTCTAAGTTTTATGACTATATCGGTGACTATCAAGCTTCGATGATTCAACACAGTATCAGTCACTCCGAGAACTTTTCAGAAATGGCTTTTTGGTTTGGCCTTCTTTGACTGCGGTAGTATAGTACTACATTTCCATCATGTCGCGTTGTGCGCAGGTCTTCTACCACGCGACCATCTAAAATCGAGAAAGTAATACAATTACGTATTGACCTCGACATGACTAGAGACAGAAGTGCGTCGGTGATCAAAAGCATAGCGTCCAGAGTGACCGATATCCCTGAAGATGGCATAAAGCCTGAAAACGAGAGCAGGGAGGCTCGCTCGGTGCATAATCCAGTTCTTGAAAATCAGACAGCGACGCCAATCGCTTCCCGCCCAACTACCGCCAAAACGAGGCCTAAATCCATGCCCAATGGATTTGAAAACTATGACTTCAGTGAAGAAACTGTACCTCGCAAGCTGTTGGATGTGAATATGTACCCCTTCACTCCAGCTGAGGAAGAACAGTTACTCCAAGACTACCTCGCTTCACTCAATTACAACTCAGTTCTCGACTCAGAGCACATCCACTGCATAAACGAAAGTTTTGATGATGAAATTCTTTCATTCAAGGCAGACTGTGATCTTAACATCGACTATCTCGAGTCTTTATTCCAGCAAAGTCAATCCATAAGTGACAAACTCAACTCATTGAGCCTTAACTACGACCAGGTTGTCAAGGAAACGGAAGAGTTTGCTACCCAATCTGCAAGGCTCTTAAAAGAGCAGGAAAATCTAGGCCAGAAAGCTGAGGAATTGGACTATGTCATGAGAATGTTCGAGCCTTTAGAGTCCATCAGTAAGACCTTGATCTCTTCCGGTAACAGTATCATCAAGTCAGGCAAGGTGCAAACAATCTTGCTGCAATTGCAAGAATATATCGATTTTTTCGAATCCCACAAGTCTTACCAAGATGCTGAAACTTATGCTCTGAGATACCGCCAATGCATGACAAGAGGCCTCACTTTGGTGAGGAACTACAACATTGACTTCCTCAAAGCTAAACAGAGTGAGATCTCTTCTAAAATCACTGCTAAAAAGCCTGACACGTTATCTTTGGACATTCTTATGTACAGTGAGTTCAGCAATGACATTGAAAAGCAAACTGATAACACCAAGTTTCCCAATCTTGTGGGTATCATAGTGGAAAGATGCTCCAGTCACGAGGAGTATAGAGGACTACTTCTGGAAATTCTTTCACAATACTTCAGAGTACGTTTAGACTTAGTCAAGACCTATTCTGAACTTCACTCGTTGCAATTCAACGGCGCATTACCGCCATCTTCGACGCCCGACTCGGGAGACAAAGCAACTCCTCTAAATGATATAGTGCTGTACTGTCAAAGAAGCATCTCGTTGTACAAAAGGTTGCTCGAAAGAGAGTTTGGACAATTTGCTGCTTTTTTTCCCATTTCAGATTACAATGCTGACATGCAGCTTTTTTTTAATCAAGAACTCATCACTTTCTTCAAGCAGGTTCTTGATCCAATGTATGATGAGTTGAGAGACAGAATATTGAGGGAGACTAAAATAACAGAGTTGTGCCACTTGACGAACTTAATTACAAGCTACTATGAAGATAATGACGGATACCGCGAGGACGTGAACATTCCGTACGGAGAGCTTTTGGAGCCTGTCTTGAACGATTCACAGTCAAGGCTTATTTTCAGGATTCAAAACTTTATTGATAACAAGCTTCTTAAGTACAAGCCTAAGTCTGATGATCTTCAACTAGGCCAGCGAAGAAGCAGCACAAGAAGAAACTCGATTTTGGATGAGTTCGAGGAAAACCTCTTTCCGAATCTTTACGTTCCAGTTGGCAAAGCATTGACAGTTTTATCGAATATCTACGAGCTAGTTGGCCCGAGTGTTTTTGATGACATGGCTCACTATATTATTCACAGCTGCATATACATGCTCAAGAATGGAGCACTCAAATTGGCTATTAACCATTTGGGACCTCTAGATGCAAAGCTCTTTTATCTTTCAAATCTCATCATGTTGAAAAACCAGCTCAATAATTTCGACATACAATTCATTAGAACTGAGACTTCTGTTGATTTCACGAGTGGCATTCAAGAGCTTATTGAGATTTTCCGCTCGGGTAAGTTATACGTCAATTTCAACTCCAACGGTGGTCTCCTTGAACTCGTGAAAAAGTCAGCACCCAAAGTTGTCAACGATTTGATCGATGCCAAACAGGAAATTGAGATGGAGCTCACCAATGCTGTAAATGACTTGGTAACAGAATGCACTAACATCATATGCGCCCCCATCTTGAGTGACGATAAGAAATCATTAAAGGAGAAATCGATGATATTGCATGACAACTTATTGATGAAACTTCCACATCTCTGCTCTCAAATGAAAAATTATGTTGAGGAAGAAGAAATCATCAGTTACCTTCTTGGCCTTTTAGCCAAGCTTGTTTATTCAACTTATGAATCTTATTATAAGTCATGCGAGGGCAAGTTGAGCCGCAAAGAAGATGCCGAGGAACTCAATGAGATAATGGAGCCTGATACGTTCCTCAACTTTATTAACGAGAGTGTTGCTAATTTGCAAGATACTTTGGGAGATGACGTTGCTGAATTTAAGCCTAATGGTGACATTTTGGATGACATGGTCTCTTTGGAAGACGGCAATACTAGAAATGTTGAAGTGTAATTCAATGATATAAGAATTCCATTTATAAGCGACAATCTTCGCTTATTCTTAGTTTGAAGCACCATCTATTGCTTGGGGCCATCTATGGGATCGTATATATTTTTGAGTAATAGTCTGTTTAGTTCCTCTTTAACAAATTTCACCATATCCCCTTTGATCATAAGATGAGTGCTATCTAGTTCTTGTAGAACAATTCCTCGACTTTCTGAATCGATTTGAAGAATCAAAGCCTTGATAGACGGATCACACTTTACCAACACTCCTTTGCTGGCGGTAGGCATTGAATACTGCTTTTTGGGTGAGAGACTTGCGCATTAATCTTCCATGTCATGGTGTGCATACAACATAATGCCAGTAGTGTAGAGAGAAAATAGCTTTGTAGTGAATGAGAGAGATATGAGCATAAATCATTACATACAAGTATTCAGAGCTTCAAATGCACTCTCTGTATCTATCTAAATCATAATTGTGCCACAGCATCGGCCCGCGTTTTGAAAAATGTTGTAAGTAGGTTTTGGTTACTTAGAGCTGTCTCTTTATATCCAGTAGGCATCTCAGTTTTCTTAGCCAAGACTTTGTCGATTTTCTCTTTTAATGCTCGAAGATTTGTGAGAATATTAAGCGCACTCACAGAGTTGCCTAGTTTCACATGAGCATCGAATTGACCTATCAAACAGGAAACGTCACTGTTGGACTCGACGCCTAATTTAAACCACTCAAGTGACTTTTTGGGGTTGTTGAACACAATCAACTCCAAAAAACCAAGACTAACGAAGCTTTCCTGTAAACCCTTCGAAGCAGAGACTTCAAGATGATATCTGGAAAGAACAGGATCAGTGATTGAGTAAAGCTGCCCTAAGTAGAAATGCAGTTTAACTATGTGCGTGTCTAGCTCACCAAATCGGATAGCTTTCTCGAAGTTCACTCGAGCTTCTGTCAAGTCTGGTTTGGGTCTCTGAAAGTTGTAGTAATAGATCCCTAGGTTCGAGTACACGTGGCTTGCAAGAATAGTTTCACTTTCGAGCTCCAAAAATGACTTCCAGTACTGCTCTGCTTGGGCATGGTAACCTTTGGAGAACGCCAAATCACCCGCCATTTTGAAAACAAGTGGATGCTTTAACTCTGTTAGTTGCTTGACTAAAGAGCTCGCATGATTGTAATCCTCTTTTGAAGAATCGCTATTTCCTATGACCTCGAATGCCAACATGCAAATGGCGTCATTGTTGCCCAATTCAGCGGCTTGTTCAACAAGCTCATTCTCTAAATCAACCAAATTCTTGTTTATAGATTTTGTGACACTCCTCAAGTCATGAAGAAGCCCTCGCAAAATCATCAAGTCCTCGTCTGTCGTGTAACTTGGCAACCTAATTTCATTTGGCGTGTCTAACTTATCGTACACTGTTTGCAAGATGGGTACAACTTTGCCGTACGCAAGTCTGGAATCATTGTCGAACAATAATCTATTAAGAGCTTTTCTCTTCGGCAAAACACTTAGGAGTGGAGGCCGACTTGATGTCAGCACGAAGCGGACACACGTTCGTAATAGCATGCCGTTCACATAGAATACTGTAACATGCGAGCTCTCTGTAGCCGATGCTTGTGTGTCACGTGATCAAGATGTTATATGCCCCGTCGCATTTAGACTCTGGGGTATGGAAAATATGGTGATTTGTATAATTATGTATAATAAAGATTTCGCTTGTCATTAATGCTTCAGTGATGTGCGTTATAATCAATGTAGTTGTCCGCTTGGCCCCCCATTGATTCTTCTGGGATTGGCGAGTGCGACGCTAGGCTTGGACTCTCTATTATAAGATCGTTCGTTTCGAATACTGGAGCATCAACATTCACGTCGTATTCATATGCGTTTGAGTTAGGTATTTGACTCAAATTATGCATATTGCTCTGACTAACTCGACTGTCACCTTCCCCTTGCTGGTGTTTCTGATCACCCTCGGTCTCAGAACCTACCTTATGCTCATGATCGCGGGATAGTTGTAAATTGGTTGTTCCCATTTCAACCGATTGAAAAAACTCAGGTGTTTCTGAAAAGACTTGCTCATTGAAGCGATCTTTAGAATCTTCAAACTGGTTTGAATGGACAGCAAGAGAATTATCTGGTGAATGTAGCGCAAGATCAGTGTCCCCTGGGTGCTCTCCGAGATGTGAAATCCCTATTTGCAGCCCGTTGTGATGGGTTCGGTTCCAGGATTCTTCGTTGTCTAATGCAAAGTGCGGTGCGTTACTTAATAATGCTCGATCGCTGTCCACCAAATGAAGAAAGGCACTCTCGTCGATGGAGTCCCTCGTCCCAAGAACACTAGGCTCGTGAAGTACAGCTTCACTGGCATCAATCGCGCTGTTAACCAATGGCGCATTGAAAGGATAGTCCTTGCTGATTTGAACATAATTGCGAAGATGGTGCAATGATTCCTTGTTTCCCACTAAAACATGCGGGGTTGAGGTGCCTCCGGGAGCGTAGAAAGCAGAGCTAACCTGTTGGTTTTCAGAAAAGTCATCACAGATTGACCACTGGTTTAAGTTGGCGTTAACCCCGTTGAAGAAATAAACAGAGAATTTAGGCTTGGACGCCAAGTTTAACCTGAGCTCAACTGAGTCCTCATCAATGCTGTTATCTAATAGAGAGCAAGATACTATCGATGACAAAGGGTAGAAGATCCTAAATAAAATCTTCGAGTTGTTGGTCATGGCCAGAAAGAAATAATTGATTTCAGCATTCTTTTTCGAGAAGATGACCATAAGGTCAACGTGATTCATGAATTTGTTTAACGTAAATGGAGACAAGTTAATGAGAGAGTTCAAAAGCGCCTGGTTATCGTGTGCTCCTGTCTTTACCCTTTGCCAGGAACCCACGGATAGAGAAGTACAGTCGACAAAACAATACTTTTCATTGATTTCAGAAGGAACAGATGCCAGTTTCGTGGCTTTAGTAAACAGATTCGACCTCGATGAATGTACGCTGTTGTTGTTGGAGTTTGAATATGAGTGAGGCGGCTGGCCTTTGGAGCTGGCATATGTGCCCTGATTCGGTTTCACTGGTTTGCCTTGGCGCTCCATCTTCCGGCACTTGGCCCGCCGGTTTTGAAACCAAATTCTGACCGCTTTTTCCGACATGCTTGTGCGCTCACTGAACTCTTTTCGTTGCTCGGGGCCTGGGTTGGGATTTGTTTCAAACTCACGTATGAGGTAATCGAGAACTTCGCCGGATGCTCTTGTTCTTTTCTGAGACTCGTCTGTCATTTTGCGGTTGTATTATGAGTTTGAGAAACGCTGGTTTTTATGATAGTATTTAAATGAAGCTCAGAGTCGGGTGACTGGAGATGTGTGTGGAGTAAGGCACGGAAAACTCAATTGAATGACGGGAGTGATTCTTTTTCTAGCATATATTCAATTCCACCGCTTTTGCCTGCAAAATGGCAACGAATATGGAGGAAAGATTCCTAGCGAACGAAGTCTGAGGTAAATTCAAGTTGTCTTGTGACCCCATATATGAAAGTCGCAAGGCTCTGGTCGTGCGAACTCCGATTTGGGCCGCTACAGTCGCTGATACGAGTTTGGAAGGAGCCATCTATGTAGGACCAAACCAGGGTCTCTGTTAGTGATTCGCACACTGCAATTCTACGAGGGTTTTGAGAAGCATATATAGCTTCATAGCAGGGTATTCGGCACTTTGCTCCGAGAAATAAAATTTGATACATTTTCATGCATCGCACTCGGCTAAAATGTTGCCTCACATCTCGTACATGTGCCTGCCCTGTTGTTTCGGCGCCAATGATGGTCCGCGTTAAATTTTGCGGCCCACGTTGGAATGCATACCTGCAGACGAACTGAGGTGCATAATTATTGATGCAATTTCGTATATTTTCCACATCAGACGCCGTTCTGAACAAAGTTCGAGACTTGATGACTCAAAAGCTCTTCAAATAAAGCCAATTAGCGCAGTTATGGTAGTTTTCGACATTTAAATTGTATACCAGGATATCTTACTTCTCAGTGGAATGCCTTGTATTTCGATTCAGGACATCTCAAAGTGCTCGAAATGTGTAGCTCAGACAAATATGTCTTCAATACTCACATCCTCAAATGCAGCAAAGCAGTTTTTGACCTCCTTCCACTGTCGCGAGGTTGGTTTCCACAATTTGTATTCTGCAACCAAATTGGTGATGAGCGAACGGCTGTGCACATTCTTGATATATATGAGATCATTGATCAATCCACGTACACTCCAAGGCAAGTTGTATAGGTTAGGAGTTGTGGCGGTAATCGCTTCTTCCGTCAACTGTGCAGTTCTATGGAGTTTAAGGCTCGTGGTTTCTAAAAGAAATCGGATTGACATGGTGTAGACTTCAGGGCACTCAAAAACATTGCCGTGTGATCCACTCGTATTGATCGGGCCCTGCACTAAACTCAGTAGGTCTTTCAAAACAGACTCCCCATAGTGCCCAACATTTTCCATGGTCAAAATTATCGATATGAGCCGCACTATGAAATTTGGAATGTCATTTTCCGGGTGGTGGTAAAGACATTTGAACATGTTGGGATGTTTGATGTTGTTTGCAAATGAAGAATAGATTGGGACAAACTGATCGTTCACAGCTCCACAAAAAGTAAACTTCACATTTATTGAGCACAAATGTTTCAAAGACCTTGTGAATGCCCGGGATATTTCACTCTTTTCGTTTTGGAGATCGAAAACTTCCCGTAAAATCGTGTTTTCATCTGATGTAAAGGCTCGCCTCACCGTTTTAGAATCAATATCGGGAAAAATCCCCGAGTTGATACTTGCCATGTTCAAGACACCAACTCTCTTTTCTTTAAGTTTGAATTCATGATCTTTGTTGAATAATTCCTCCATCAAGAATGCGTTTACTGGACACGCTATGGAATTTGCGACAAAAACCACGCAAGAGGCGTTCCGAATATCTTCTCTCCAGTTTTGTAGCAACTTCAAACTGAATTCAACTCTGTCACTTATGGTGCCAATTCCATCAAGGGAAATAGTTTGGATTGTGTAGTCAGCGTTTGCAATTGACTCACGCAAATCATCCACCAGTGCATCTAATGCCAAATTCTCTTTCCATCGGAGTATAGCTTCTGCTTGCTGGGATGCAAAATGTGTAGCACTACCAGTGCTTTGACCTATGAACGAGCGGATAAACTTGATTGGTAAAAAGCTGTGGGTAGATATCACGACGATCCTTCTTTTTAAAGAGCCCCTCTTGTTCGTGATTGATTTGCGAGTGGAGTGATATATATGCTTTTCAGAACTCTTTTGCCCATAAATCATTGCTTCACTCCAAAGTCTTATTCTCGTCTTGACTGTCACATTTCGGAGATTTCTATCCAACGGAGGTAGCACCATGGGCAGATGTCTCGAGAAAGGTTGCTCTCTTTGATTATTCAATTGTTCCCCAGAAGATAAGTTTGGTATAGTGGAAGAGTCATCCGGTTTTGGGCAAGCCATTGATCTAGGAACTTTGCTGTCAACAAGCTGTACATTATCTGAGCTCTCCGGCAGAGCATCTGCGATGGTATTTGGAGCTTGTTTAGTTGATTCTGCTTGCCGTATGAGCTCAGACGGCTGAACTTGTGCTGCACTCGCTCTCAATGAGGAAGCTTGTCTATGGTTCTTCCCGTCATTAAAAGTTTTGATGGTTGACAAACTTAATTCTAATGACTCATTCGGTAGTAAAGGTCTTCGCTCTTTATCAAAAAGGATTGGATGCTGTTCACATTGGGTTCCCAACACGGCAAGGTGACAGGATTCTTGTCCAAAAACATTACTTATTGCGTAATGACAGCTTGATCCTTTTGGTGACTCTATGGCTGCTTGAGCTTCCGAAAAGAGCCTCTTCAAATGCTGTTCGGAAGGATCCAAATCTGCTTCCTGGAGGTTCGACGATGACCATATCCAAGAAAACCACGACAGTTCTTGGTGTGGTTCTTCGCTCTGAGGGCTTGGCTCGGTCGGTGACTCTGTTTGACTTTTTCCGTTTCCTTGGAAACTGGGCCACCACGATGACTGTGTAGACTTCAATCCTTGTTGAGCTGAGTCAGCCGCTCCATTTGTCCCTAATTCCTTAACGAGAGATTTGCCTGAGGTTTCTTGCACGCTTGAACTTTGAAGGGCCTCGCCTGTGGAACCCCAGCGAAAGTATGAGCTGATTGTGGTCGTAGCGTTGTTATCTAGTATCGCCTCAGGCCTCAGATCTGATTTGGATGCAATTTCTCTCGTTTGGTGTGAACTTTTGGATTCAGCATTAGCTACTTTTTGGTTCTCCTTGTAACTTTTCACAGAGTTCTGTTGTTGAATATCGTTATCTTTAGGCGAATTCACATGATTATGCAGGGAGACTCTTTGACCCGCCAGGCTGGGATCTTTAGACTGCGTGTGATCGTTAGACTGTGTAGGATTGTTCGGCTGTATGGGGTCAGTACCATATAGCAGATGCCACCAAGATTGAGTTGATTCTGACATCTTACACCCAGCGATTCAATAATCCTTCACTCTAATTTGTTGAAAGAATGAAAAGTGCCAGCCCAAGTGCAGTCTTTGCACAGAAAGGATTATGGAACTCGAGAATTGAACACTTTTTCAAGTCCTAGAATCGAGGTTAGATCTCTGTGTTTGAAGTACCTACCACACGTATTGATAAGCCTATCTTAGCGCGCTGGCTAGGGCACTATGCACTCGCATTGTAATCACCCCAGACTGTAACTAATGTGACATATTGGTCTGAAATTTTGCTAAACACGCATAACCTTATTTATCCCGTGACTAGCTAGAAAAAATCTCGGATTATTGTCAAGCATGACTCTGCTGCCTTGGGCTACAATCTTAGAGGAGTTGAAGAAACGTGACCAGACAGAAAAACAAAATTCTGAATACGTCAAAGCATTCCAGCAATTCTCCTACTTGGAGGTTGCCAGTGGATCTTCAGTCAATGAACGTCTAGCAAAAGAAAATAGCCATCTACATGAGGAAACCGAGTCACTAATGGCACGACTCAATCTGCAGACTATGAAGTTAGAGAATGCCCATGTTCGGGAGAAAGAGTTGAGAGAAGCTTTAGCCCAAAAAAACGAACAGATAATAAAGCTCCACACGAAGCTACAGAATGTGGCAGATTCGTTGGCTGAAAAAAACAAGCTATTTGATATCTTGAATGACGAGCAATTGATTTCTCAGATACAACAAAATGTCATGAGAGAACGAATCGCAGAATTAGAAAAGATTTGCAAGAATTGAAGTCGAGCCAATGAGACTTTCCGTTTAAATTTATCCTACTGTTGCGTGTTAACATGTCTTGATTTAGCATACTTGCGCACTTACTTGGAAGTGTCCACGACATACCTTCCTAAAATCTTACCTTGTTTCATCAAGTCATAAACGGAAGGTAATTCAGACAATCCAACAAGCTTTATAGGGCATTTGATCAATCCCCTTTCGAAAAATTCAATAGCCTCTGCGGTGTCTGCTCTGTTTCCAACATAAGATCCAACAATGTGGATTGACCGGGTGACAGCGTCGAATATGGAAGCGTGAACCTTAGCTCCAGCTGGCAAGCCAACAAGTACAACAGTTCCCGTGGGTCTCACATATTCGGTTGATTGTTCGACAGCCTTTTCTGACACGGAAACATTAATGGCTCCGTGTGCCCCTCCTTTAGTTGCTTTCTTCACGTCCTCTACTATATCCTTGGAAGTTGTGAAGTCAACAAACTTTTCACATCCCATAGAGGTGCAAAACTTCTTCTTCTCGTCACCACCATCGATACCAACTACTCTGTACCCCATGGCGACGGCATATTGCACGGCCAACGAACCTAATCCTCCACCGGCACCTGAGATACAAACCCATTGGCCGGCTTTCAAGTTGGCACTTTTCAAAGCCTTGTACACAGTGATACCAGCGCACAATATTGGGGCAATTTGAGCCAAGTCTGTACCTTTGGAGATTCTGGCTGCTTGGATGGCGTCTGCCGTGGCATATTGCTGGAAGGAGCCGTCGTGTGTGTATCCAGACAAATCAGCATCGGGGCAATTCGACTCACAAGCATTTTGGCAGTATTCGCATTGCAAGCAGGATCCATTAAGCCATTTGATACCAGCATAATCGCCGATTTCCCAACCTTTGACGTTTGATCCCATTCCGACAACCACGCCTGCACCCTCATGACCACCAACCAAAGGCAATTTGGTGTCTAATGGCCAGTCGCCTTGCCATGCGTGCAAATCGGTATGACACACGCCGGAATATTTGACGTTAATCAATAACTCATTTTCCTTAGGCGTAGGAACAGGGATGTCCTTGTACTCCAAGGGCCCGTTGCTCTTTTCGAAGACGATAGCTTTTTGCGATTTTGGTAAAGGCATCTTTCTTTGTTCAATTCTGTTTTCTTTTTGATATCAATGATGATCAATAATTATAAGAATCAGCTTCATATTTATAGTCTTGTTACTTGCTCCTACATATGTGGGGCGAGTCTCGGCCGCTCGCACTGCTTAAGCGCATATCGAAAGGATTTGGAGGTTCGAGACTTCGGGATTCGAAATTTTAAATTTCGACAGGCGCAATAAATTACGTATCTAATTACTACCTTACGTCATGGCCACAGATTTTTTTAATTGAATTTAAGAACATGTATTCTATATCCGCTATGGTGACATCCCGAGACATGGCCGAGAAGACAGCCGAAATGCATACTTTAATGCGCGTCAGAATATGCGCTTGGATGGAATGCACATTCTATGACAAGCTTGGTCAGCTATTATGCAGCTCACAACTTGGTAGATCCATTATTTGCAAAAAAGAATTATGTCTCCATTTCTGCGCGAGTCCCAATGGAAGTAGCTGTTGAAAAATCGTCCACATTCTCGATAATCCGTCAAGTGCTCCTTGACAAGATACTCCATGGGCTCAAACACAACAAGATGTGAGGGCCAAGGATACGGCAACTTCTTAATAAACTCTTCTGGGTTGTCGAAAAATCGGTCCAGCTCATCCCGATACTCTTTCACATTCTTGGCATTACCGAAACTCAAGTGAAGTGGAGGTTCACAAGTCAAAAACCATGCAGAATCAATTAAATCTGAGCGATGTAATGTGCTATGCCACGGGGTTGAGTGGCATGGAGTGAGAAAGCCAACCGATTCAATATCCTTTCTTGTTTTTATCTCCTCAATTACCCGAATTTCCCCTGACTCGTTCACTCTAGTAAAGAAAATGGCAGTGAAGACGTGAAGGACGACTGTTATCAAGATCCACAATTTCTTGACGAGACTTAACAGCTTTGAAAAACTTCGGTCAACGTACCTAGATGCTAAAGAGAGCAAGATTGGATATATGGGTTGAAGAAATCTGAATTCTTTGTGCGCTATGAGCGAAAAGGCTAAAATCACGGCAACACTGAGAGGAACTAAGAGAGATCTCGATCTATGTTCAACAGCGGCTAAAATCAATGCCGGTGTATAGCCCATCATCATTAGTGGAAGACCCTGGAAGATGTAGAAATGCCAGGGATTAGAGCCGTAGAATATCAGTAAATTCTTCACCACATTGAATTCCAAGAAATTATATATCGGGAATGTCCAGAATTTGTAAAAATATCTATCGGCTAGAGCAGAAACAGAAAGGCAAACTATCAAAACTGCGGCGCTGTATAGAATCAAGCTGATAAGTGTAGAGCGCTGATGCGCATATCGGTATAGCAATTGGGCACCTAAAAAGCCCCATATGAGACCATTGGTTGGTCTAATAATGCAGCTTAAGAAACCACAAAGACATGCAATTGTGAATTGCCGCATCCTAATCAGATGCCATGGCCAATAACTTAGGCCAGTAACGGTGAGTAGCATTTCCAAATTGTTCAGAAATGATCTAGTTAAAGTGAACCAATTCCAGCTGCTCAAGAGTGATAGCACCAAGGGGGTGAAGGATACATCCTGCCAGTATACATTAGAGAATCTGAGGGTGTAGAAATCCGCCAAAGAGGCTATTAGCGCATTAAGCACTTTTGGCGCCGCTGTGTGAGGGATGAGCATTTGATAGAATTGCTGGTTGGGGCACTTGGATGTCGCAAATCCGAGGATGCAATTGGCAAAGTTCAAGACTTTGTATGAGCAAGCATATAGTAATGGATGAATAGATGAACGCAATGCCTGCTTCCATTCCCAAGTAATGTACCCGTATCCGTAGACAAGCTTATGAGCAGGTTCTAAAGATTGGTAGAACTCATCCGGCTGGAAAAAAGTTTTGACTGTAAAAGAGTTGAGAAGTCGAACGATCAAAATCAACAAAAAGAGATGCCCTCGACGCATTGGGCGGGTTGGAGTTGTGGTTTTGTGAATTGTCGACTGTTTATATCTTCTAGAGTACGGATGCGTGTACATCGAGCATCGGTGCCCCACATAATCAAGTCGCGCACCAAAGTAGTGGCGTACTAGATATCTATTTAAATCTCTCCAGAATTATATTCTATCAATGCTTCAATGAGCAGCTACGAATGGTTTGTTCATCTTCAGAATAGCCATGTAGCTATTTCAAGAAACGATCTTAGTTTGGCAAAGAAAGAGGCTCTGCTTGCTGTTCTGTCCATTAACCAGGCCTTGAAACTGTTGTCCTCTGACAAGGCTGAAGCTGAAGCGTTTCAGCAATATGGGGCCTCCGTGATAAACTTCTACAAGAAGCTTGCAAATAAGGGAACAAATGCACTCCTGGCACAGGAGAAGATCGACTGGCTAACCTCTGATATAAATGGGTTTTGCTGGTACCCTGTCATTCAACTAGGAGATAGATCTAGTCTCGATATTCCTCCTCTTCCGAGCAGTGCTGAGGAAGATAGCAAGATCCGACTCCCAGATTTGAAGCCTGACTTCTCCGTCGAGTTTCGTGCCCAAGAAGATTCATCTGGAAATGATTCTAGTCCGCTGGAAGACCTAATTATAGGCCTAAACAACGTAGTCCTTGGTTCCCAACATAGCGTCATGGATGCATATCAGGATCTTCTTTCAAACTGCTCATTTGTTCTGGCACTAATATCAATCGCTCATTTGAACCTTTCAGATGAGCTTCGCCACGCAATCTCAGGACATGAGTCCTCATCCGGTCTAATCAAGGTCAAACTTCTTATCCAAGGAATCCTCCGAGAAATTGTCATCAGCAAGAAGCTTCCTTATGTGACGGGCCCAAAAGCAGAAAATCGCAGCTTATTCGTGAGATCTAAATCGAATAAGAGCTTACTATGGCCGGCGCTCTTGGAAAAGGCTTTCCTTATGACGCTGGAGGGACAGTACGACTTCCTCGGCTCAAACATGGCGAACGATACCTATATGCTAATAGGATGGCTTCCTGAGATCAGAATATTAAGTAAGACCAAGTTTGACGAGATTGTTAAATTTTGTGAATTGAGCGAGGCAGGTATTGTTTCCCTTGGCTTGGGCACCGGTACGATATCTCCCACTCTATCGGATAAACTAGGCTTGGTAACTCAACACGACTATGTTTTGAAAGGCTATGATAAAGCTAGCAAGAAATTCTCGATTATTAATCCTTGGATGACGCCCGATGGTTTTGCAATTGACTACAATGGGCAAAGATCTCTGAGAAATATTTTTCTTGATTACTCTCTACTAAGCCAATTCAATTACTTATATTTGAACTGGAAGCCAGAATACAAAGATAAATATCGGACTAGCTTTGTTTGTGCAGCTTCTTGCTGGCCGAGAAAGTATTTGGCTGACAAACCCCAATATTCGTTCACCAATCCTCTGTCTCAGCCGCAAGATATTGCAATTTTAGTTGAGCAATTTTTGAACCTGAGGAGAGATTTTTGTGTGTCAATCTGGAAGGGCGTTAAACACAAAATCCTTTGCACCACCCAATGCCTCTCTGTTGCAGGTGGAAAATATACCAATTCGAAGTTACAACTATTCAAATTGACAATGGAGCCCGAAGAGCTGTATATTGTTAGTGTATCGCCTAGCTCCTTCCCAAATGATCTCAAAACCTCGACATTTTCGTTATCCATTCACCACAACCTTGGTTCTGCCTTTGTGATTGAAAAAAGCGTGTTCAGATTCACAAATTGTATACCTCCTGTCACAGGCGAATGGTCTGCGGAAAAAATGGGAGGTAATTGGTCATATGAGAGCTACATTAATAACCCTCAATTCGACATTGAGGTCCCCGAGGGTACAAACAACATGAACTTTATTCTAGGATGCAACGACGACCAAGTGAACATCAACCTACATTTATTCCATTCTGAAAAGAGCTGTGTTGGTAAACGAATCCGAGGCTTCGACAATCTGAAGCTTTTATTCAATCAAAATTATACCAAGCAATTGCAATACGTGGAGATCGAAAATATAGTCGCTGGATCATACAAGTTGGTGCTCTCCACGTACGATGCAAATGTTTCAGCCACTTACAAGCTCTTGATTGGAAACGACGGTTTTGAAGCTGTTAAAATCATGAACATTCCCGATGCACTTGGCCTCTTTATGAAAAAACATGTCCTCCATTGGAACAATACTAATAGAGAAAAATTCAAGTTGTCGACCAAACATCCAAATAACAAGATCTTGTTTCAAATCTTCTCAGGAGAAGGCAAGAGCCCTAGTGACTACAGGCCCGCTATACGAGCTTCTGTGTTTGATGCATTTACTAGAAAGCCCGTATTAATCACAAGTCAATGGAATGACTGTGTGCACGGCGTCTACTTAGATTGCATTCTCGAGTATACCGATAGAGACTACATCTTGTTGGTGGAGCGATTTGAACGAGGAACTGGCGCTTTTCGAATTAATATTGGGAGCTCCGCACGTATAGACTTCTCTGAATTCGACAAATAAATAAGATCGCTGAATGACATCGGAGGGCATTGATTTACTATGAGCGGATGTAGCGCGGTGACGTATCACGTGAGTAAAACTGCGACACGAACCGAGTAGTGGACACTTGGTTGAAACCGACAAACTCCCTGTTGAAGAAGAGATGAAATTGTTGAAGACATTGGTATCTCTTTTTGCTCTCAATCTCACTTGGGCTGCTTATACTGAGCAGGAGTTGCAAAGTATCCTTCGAGCAAAAGGCAGATCTGGCGTGATCTCTGTTAATGATGAGAATTTCGAGAAAGTCCTCTTTGGGCCAAGAGACTACCATTTGATCCACTTCATGTCCAGTAACTCTCCTCAGATTAACTGTATCTTGTGTCATGAGTTTGAACCAGAATTCAGCATTGTGGCAAACTCATTTGCAAAATCTCACCCTGGTGGAGACGGATTGGCTCCAGAGCAGAGTAATGTCTATTTCTTGTCATCTGAATTTGCTGATTCCAAGAAACTTTTCCAATTGATGAACTTAGACTCTATTCCAAAAATATTCCATTTCAAGCCCACATCTCCAGATGTCAAGGACAACTACTTCAAACCAGACTCCCCTCAGTACCAATTCATCCAAGGTGATCACAGAGCCATGCTCTTCCATTGGGTGAAGCAAGTGACTGGAAACGAATTCCTGTTGCACGTTCCATTGAACTACGGAAAGATCGCATTTAATGCAGCAGCTACGTTCATGGTCGCGTTCTTGTTTAAGAAGTTTGCGGCACAAGTATTTGCGTTCATCAAATCCCCAATCTTATGGGGTGGTGCTACCATTGTCCTTACCTTGATTTTCTTATCGGGGCAAATGTTTAACCAAATCAGAGGCACACCTTTTATGAGAGACGACGGAAAAAACGTTGAGTACATTGTTCAGTCGGCTCAAAATCAGTACGGCTTAGAAACCCAGATTGTTTCCACTTTATACGGTTTTGCAGCCTTGTGTTTCCTTGTCTTGGTCAATAAGGTTCCTAAAATTCAAAACCCAAAGGCTCAATTCGTGGCCACCGTGACTGTGACGTTCTTGTTGTATTTGGTCTATGGCATTTACTTGAACGTTTTTTCTCTCAAGTACCAAGGATACCCTTACATTTTGTTTCAACTTCTTGGCTTCAAGTAATTGGAATTGACCAGACAATGAGCGCTTCCAGGGCCTATTGAGACTGAGGCCCTAAAGTTCATATTAAATTCAGCCGTAAATAGGCATTCCATCCATAGCACGAAAATTTAAACAATTATGGAACGTGAGTGATTCTTCAAGGTAGTTGTAGGCGCAAGTAAATCATCTGTTTAGCTTATTTTCCATCTGGTCCACAGTTTGAATATCCTTTCTTATATTCAGCTCACAAGACGTTAATGACTTCTTGAGCTCCTTTATTTTTGTGTATATCGGGTACAAGTCAAAATCAGATTCATTTAACTGGGAATCCAACTTACGAAGTCGGTTGTCAATGTGATTGAGTCGGGTTAAAAGGATCTTTTGTGATTGATGTAGCAGCTGGAAATTTTCCTGTATGTTTTCAATGGCTCCCGATAATAGAAAATGGGCGGTAAGCTCGATTGGGTGGAACTCTGTATTTTCATCTGTCATTGATTTGTATGACAGATATTACGAGTTGCTATAGAAATAGATGACGCGCGCTATTTGCAAACAAGAGGTCCGGGGTCAAAATATTTATGAATGTCTATTATAATAATTTGAAAATATTTAAAATTCATAAATATTCCGAGATATTGAGATAATCTCTTTAAGCGCAAAATGCCTATAACATGAATCAGTAGGTAAAACCCTTAAAGGTGACATCCAAGTATTTTTCATTTATTCATACTTCGGCTGATGATTGCGCATGCAGATACATGTCAGTGGCACAGTGCGGTGTAACATATTATGAGAATATAGCTGCTACACTCTTTTCGATGGTTCTCCACAAAAGCTCACATCATGTCAGCATTGGACAGACCTTGCGATTCGAAGTTGAGTATGCCCCTTGCAAAAGCGCCGAGGAATACGCTGCTTCTCCACCTCCTGGTTTATCTTTAACCATCAAGAACATCGAGCCGATGGCCATGAGAGCCGCATACTTGGCAGGTCCTTATTCATTGTACGTTGATTGCAGACCTAGCAATTTTTCACCTACTAGGAAGACTTTCGTAACTGCTGATCAACCTCAATTTGAGCCTCAGCTCCATCCAGGCCAATGCTTCCATGCCAAGCTCTCATGTAACACATTCAAAGAACAATACAAGTGGTCAATAGACGTTGTGTCTCAAATGATATTCAGCGTGTCACAAATAACCAATTTCGAAATAAGCATTGTTGAAAGTGACGCTGACGAAGGCAATGCCTCCGCCACTCTGAAAGTACTCCCGATGGCCGCAAATATGCTTACGGGCATAATGGAGCTGACTCCTTGCGTCCCCAACCCGCCTTCACAGGATACCTCTGAGTCTAAAAAAAGCGAAACAAGCTCATCTCCTAGATTCCTGGTCAATGTACACGACACTCTTGATTTGTGGAACCTACCCATCCCAGACACCACGAAGCCAATTCATCTAGTGATCCTCACGCATGGATTACATTCAAATGTGTCCGCGGATATGATCTTTCTCAAGGAAATGATCGATGCGAGTTCCGAGAATGTCGTCGTGAAAGGATTCTTTGGCAATAATTGCAAAACAGAGAGGGGTATCAAATACCTTGGCAGCCGCGTTGCGGAATATGTCATTGAATTGACCAAGAACGCGTCATTGAGTTCAGCCGATAAGATCTCTTTCATCGGTCACTCTTTAGGTGGATTGGTGCAGACTTTCGCCATCGCATATCTTGAATCAAACTACCCATGGTTTTTTCAGCGGCTCCATCCTGTCAACTTCATCACTCTAGCTTCTCCAATGCTAGGAGTAGTCCACGAGAATCCAGCCTATGTCAAAATTGCGCTTTCTGCAGGCATTGCCGGAAAGACAGGCAGGGACTTGGGCTTACAATATGCCGAAGCCGATGGCAAACCATTGTTATTACTTCTTCCTTCCGGTCCAACCCATAAAGTTCTAAAAAGATTCATACGGCGTACTGCGTATGCCAACGCATTCAATGATGGTATAGTTCCTTTACGAACGTCAGCACTTTTGTATTTGGATTATGAAGGTTTGACTAGTGTACTTGGTAATTCTGCAAACTCCATAAATCCCGGAAAGCGGAAGTTATCACACCCCAGCGACAAGATACCACGTCACATCTCAAATTCAAAGGAGTTTCAACTGAGCAACAAAATTCCTCGTGATCTTCCTGATGATCAATATTCGCAAACTCTGACCTTCGGTGCGATGCTATCGTACTTTATGCCCCAAAAGTATAGACAAGCCAATGAAACTGACGCACAACAAAGTTTGGACACCTCAGAATCAAGTGAGTCAGTAAAGAAATTCCACAAGCCTTCAGTCTTCGAGTCCGCTACATCTATTCTTTTACCACCTTTGCCCCCTATGAAATACATCACCGATCCTAAATCACGCGAGAATGTGATAATTCATGATGAGTTTTATCTGGAGTCTGATCTTCCAACTCTACAAGGTACAAGCACCAAAGAGCCTCAAGACCCAAAAAAGACCTCAGACCCGGTTCCGTCCGCAACGCAAGACAAAGAAAAGTCTGGAATGATGGATCTATTGGCAGCAAAGAGTGAGGAAATTAAGCAGTTGCTCTTGGGAAACATGACTGAACATTATGAAGAGGAAATCGCTAGAGAGTATCACAAGAATATGCTGTGGCGAAAGGTGTTGGTCAATCTCATGCCAGATGCTCACAACAACATTGTCGTAAGAAGAAGATTTTCGAACGCTTACGGATGGCCGGTGATAGAGCACTTGGTGGACAATCACTTCAATGGCAAGGAATCAGAGGATAATGAGCTTTTGAGGGAAGACAGTTTAGAGACATCTGTTGAAGGCGCCGAGTTGACCAAAATCTTATCCATGGAGGCCATCAAAAGAGAGAATGCCGAATTAGATCGGCAGCCCATCCTTGACGGTGAACACGCATGGATCAATATCAACAAGAATCAGGACTTTTTTGACGGCCCGGCAGGGATCTTTACCGGTTTGAGTGAGAAGATGTTTAAGTTCAAGCATGATTGGGATACAAATGGGATGAAGGCTTTTAAAAAGGATGAACCTGCTGCCGAGGCGGCTCCAGCTGACGTAGAGCCCATCAATAGTAGGGTGATGGGGGGATTTTTATAGATTACGTATAGCATAGCATATCAGATCAATTCTATAAAAGTGACTAAACATCTGAGAATCTGGGGTCTGGATCTCGAACCATCATCCACATGCATATATCACGTCCTTTAAGATACAAGGATGATTATTAGTTTGGATTCCTGTGTGTCATATACCATTGATCGCCCGCAACCTGGGCAAATAAAGAGCAAACCAATGTTTCTCTGCTCAACAAAGTCTTTTAAGTAATTCCTTCTCTCATCAATTCGCTCAATTAACCTATTAAGCGCGACCTCAAGCAGCTTCTTCAGCTACTGATGCATCATTCTCCTCCATTGCTTCGTCTTCTTCACCTTGAGGCTCTGGAAGTGGGACTAATTCGTTAATCTTGTCAATAATGGATTCACAAGCATCCTCCTGAAATCTTTGATCACATTCCTCCACCAAACCGTAGAGATGAACCATAGACCGTGGAAGCGAGTTCAATATCTGGAGTTTTTCAACCTTCATCAAGTCAAACGTGTTTAAAAATGTCATGAGCTGTACAACAGTATCACTTGAGGAAATGAGAGCAGCGGGGCTTTTACTGAGATACAGAAGAGTATCTCTTGTGATGACCTCCAAACCCAATCCAGCACCAGTGAATCTCTTCTTCTTTTGGAATTTGTTTTCGTCTTGCTTGCCGAAGGACCAATTGTAGGTTTCTTGTAGACCCTTCACATGCTCGTAAATTTCATAGTCCAGCAAGAAGGCCTCCCTTTCCGTCAAAATCTTCATAACAGTGTAGGATGTTACTGACGTATATGCGATGGATCTGTGCGCGGGTACATCGCCTGGAATTTGAAGACTGCACTTAGCCTACGTTATAACTCGAACAAAATTAAGTTCTCTATATGCTAATTTACACGATTTCCGGATCATGGTCCATAAGAAGGGCTTCTTCAAACTTCGTTTCTGATGCCGTGATTTTGCCGTGGGCAAGATCCTCACCACACCTATGCTCTTCTCTGCTTTTTATGCTTCTTCTCGATTGACTTGCCGCTAGCGCCAATGGTAATGTTCACTTTGGGGGGCACTTCGAAACCAAATGATTTGGCCACCTTGACCAAGTCTAATTTGTCAATCTGGTAGACGGTTTTCAAATGGTGCGAAGAGTATGCCTGCAAATAGGATCTGTAACCTTCCTTTGCAGATTGGTGTAACCAGAAATTGGACTTGATTAACTTGTTCAATTGAGATTGAACGTTCGCAATCTTGTTGGATGGGAACTCATACTCGTTCAATGGAACATTAGCAGCTTTCAAGTAGCGCAAGAATCCGAGCTCAGAAGGAGTCAAGAACATCAAAGATCTTCCCTTACCGTTAGTACCTCTAGCAGTTCTACCAACTCTGTGGATATAATCTCTTGGATCATCAGGAGGATCAAACTGAATGATCCAGTCGACAGCGGGAATATCCAAGCCTCTTGCAGCAACATCGGTACAGATTAAAATACCCTGCTTAGCATTGCAAAACTCGAAAAAGGTGCTTGTTCTCTTGGCTTGCTTCTGTTTACCATGCAAGTCTAGAACAGGCAAATCAATGTAATTCAACAATTCACCGAAGTATTTCACACAGTTGCATGATGAAAGGAAAACAATGATCTTCTTTTTAGCGTTTCTTTTCAAGAACGAGAAAAGAAGCAAAAATCTTTTATCACTTTCGCAAACAACGTAACCTTGCTCTAATCCGTCTGCCGTAGAAACGGATGACTCAGGCACAACATTAATGTAAAGTGGACCTGCTCTCAAAGACATACGTGCCAAGTCCTCAACCTTCGTAGTTTGGGTGGCTGAGAACAACATGGACTGCCTTTCCTCACTAGGAAGAATTTTGATGATTTGCTTCATTTCCTCTTCGAAACCGATTTCCAAAATTCTGTCAGCTTCATCAATAATAAGGGCCTTGAGATTCTTGAAAACAAAGCCAGGGGTGTTCTGCAAGTGATCCAACAATCTACCTGGGGTTGCAATCAACAAATTAACACCCTTCGATAACTTTTCAGCCTCTTGTCTTCTGTTTGCTCCTCCAATGACAATGCCGAAAGTTTGGGAGTGGTTAGCCATCAATTCACGAGCAACTCCAAAGATTTGCAAAGCCAATTCTCTGGTAGGAGAAATGACGATGACACCTGTTCCATTTCTAGGCTTGAACTTCAAGGAGTACAATAACTCTATAGCTGGCAACAAAAAAGCTAAAGTCTTACCAGATCCTGTCTTTGCTGCTCCTAAAACGTCTCTTCCTGCCAACAATGGAGGAATGGTTTTGGCCTGGACCTTGGTCATTTTGGTAAAGCCCATGGTTTTGATTGCACTCATGGTTGGCTCAGAGAAGCCAGCTTTCTCAAAGTCGTAATTGTCCTCGGAATCATCAGAGTCCTTTGAGTTGGCAGCCTCCTCCTGGACTTGAGGTTGGATTGCAGCACTTTGAGCCTCTTCTTGAGATTTAAGAGAGGCTTCTTTCTTCTTTTGTTTTTTTGTCTTCCTTTCTTCTGGGTCTTCGAAATCTTCTCCCAAAAGTTGGGCGACCTCATCGAAGTCCTCATCCAACTCATTTACTAGCTCTGAGTTGTCCTCTTCCTCTTCCTCATGTGTCCTTTTGGAGACAGACTGCAGGCTTCCATCTTCCTGTTTATTTGCACGGCTAGGACCCCTCGAAGAGGTTTTACTTTTCTTGCCCATTTCGATTTGTTAACAATACGACGTGAGTAAAGATAGGCGTAGACAATTCTGACTTAAATTTTTCCGAGATGAGATGAGCGCGAATAGCGATTTCAATTTTAGTGTGCACCCATTTCGCAGTCTGAATCCTTGGTATCACATTTGCCCCATCAATCCCTTGAAATTCCTAGATTTATGTCAGATAAATAGAAAATCAAGCAGGGAAAGGGTGAATTATAAGCTTGTAGAGCCAGTTCAAGGAACCAATGTCTGGCTCATTATGGCGGGCATATTCAGCACGTCTTGTATAGAGAGCGGTGGTTTATTCAATCACCCAAGACAGCTGATAAAGTCGCTGTTAAAGACGAGTAAAGCCCAATCCCCCGAGAGCTGAAAATTGTCTTCAAATGGCTTGCAAAGATTGAATTAAATGGTAGTTCTGTTCTCAGCTTCAAGCGTGGGCATTCTTCGCAGGTCACATGACTCTGCATCAATCCAGACGATTGAGGTGCACGCCACTGAGCAACCAAGTGATCGTAAGGTGCAACATAAGAGAGGCCACAACAATTTATTCGTATCATGGCGCAATACACGGCTTCATCAACGAAGTCTTTCATGCAAGCCATGGCGCCAATGGCCGAATTATTAGGCTCTTTGGGCCAAGCAAGTCCAGACTTGTTCACAACGAAGACCCCGAAAATCGATACTGAATCCTGCCCTGCCATTAATGTGCGGTCTGTTTTAGCTTCATTTCAAGAGGTGAATGCAGACTCTGTGAAGAACCTAACGCAGGCTACGACTAACTTAGACGGAATCATTGCTGACTGCATGAGAGTTAGTAAAGCTCGGAATCAGGGAGATTCAGATATCTTTGACATTGTCAAGAACATCGCGATGGAAAGCGAAAGCGACGAACAGCTTCAGTCGGCTTTGTTCGATATTTTAGGATTTGAAGAGTTCGACTTGATATCAAAAATTCTAAAGTGCAAGGACCAGATTGCTAGTTATTCTACAAAAGAGCATCTGACAACCGCCTCCGCTTCTGGTGACGAAGATTCAAATACTTCTTCATCAGAATATATGACCCCGGAAGAGCGTGTTCATCAGCTCTTGATCAATCGCGAGAAGCGCAAGAACGAGAAGCTTCTTCCTCGGATGGCCGGACAAAACCAATATCCCCATGTTTACAAGAAGAAAGACATTGGCAATGCGATCGCCATTACAGGAAAACTGTATCTGCTTCCACACGGAACTGCCAGATTCAGCTATCCAACCCACGAAGAGTTGATAATTCCATACCCCGAGAACATAAGTGCTAACTATATCCGTGAATCTCAATTGGTCCAAGTTAATAAACTTGACTTTCTTTGCACGGGTACATTCAAGAACTACAAAACCTTGAACAAAATGCAAAGTTTAGTCTATCCCATTGCCTACAATACCAATGAGAACATGCTTGTCTGTGCCCCCACAGGTGCGGGTAAAACTGACGTTGCATTACTCACGATTCTTCATACAATTGGTCAGTTTGTTATTGAAGCCGAAGAAGGAGTTATAGATATTGATTATGACGAATTCAAAATAATTTACGTGGCCCCTCTTAAAGCATTAGCTGCTGAAATTGTCGAGAAGTTTTCCGCTAAGCTCAAATGGTTGGGCATTAAAGTCCGTGAATTGACAGGTGATATGCAGCTCACCAAAGCTGAAATTATGACTACACAAGTTATTGTCACTACACCTGAGAAATGGGATGTGATCACGAGAAAGCTGAACGGTGACACAGACTTGGTTGCAAAGGTCAAGTTATTAATTATTGATGAGGTTCATCTTTTGCATGAAGACAGAGGATCTGTCATCGAGACATTGGTGGCTAGAACATTACGACAAGTTGAAAGCACTCAGTCTATGATCAGAGTCGTGGGATTATCTGCAACTTTGCCCAATTATATGGACGTGGCAGATTTTTTAGGAGTCAACAGAAATGTAGGAATGTTCTACTTTGATCAATCCTTCAGGCCCTGTCCTTTGAAACAAGAGCTTATAGGAGTCAGGGGAAAAGCAGGATCCAAAACAGCTCGCGAAAATATTGATCGCGTATCTTACGAAAAGCTTGTCCAGAATATAAAAGATGGGGTGCAAGTTATGGTTTTCGTGAACTCAAGAAAGGATACAGTGAAGTCTTGTGAAAAATTCATTCAAATGGCTCAAAGAAATGGCGAGTTGGACCTATTTGATACTTCACAAACTTGCGCCTCGTATGACAGATACAAAAGAGAGGTTTCAGGAAAAAACAGGTCCAAAGATATGAGAGATCTATTCTCTTATGGATTTGGCGTACACCATGCTGGAATGTTGAGATCTGACAGAAACTTGACAGAAAAACTTTTTCTTAGCGGTGCCATCAAGGTATTGTGCTGTACTGCGACACTCGCTTGGGGTGTCAATCTCCCTGCCGCGGTTGTGATAGTAAAGGGTACGCAGGTTTATGACTCGAAACAAGGTGGTTTTGTTGACTTAGGAATCTCAGATGTCATACAAATTTTTGGAAGGGCAGGTAGACCTCAGTTTGAGAAATTTGGTACAGGTATACTCTGTACATCTTCTGACAGACTTGATCATTACATCTCATTGCTTTCGCAACAGCATCCAATAGAGTCAAGGCTACTGGCAAAACTTGTGGACAACTTGAATGCTGAAATCTCATTGGGTACGGTCACAAATGTCGAGGAAGCCGTTCAATGGCTAGGCTATACGTACATGTTTGTTCGGATGAGACAAAACCCGTTCGCGTACGCCATTGATTGGAAAGAGTTACAAGAAGATCCCATGCTCATTAATCGCAGAAGAAACATGATCATAACATCCGCCAGAAGACTTCACTCGCTTCAAATGATAGTTTTTGACGAAAACTCCGGGGCCTTCATTTCAAAAGACTTAGGAAGAACAGCCTCTGATTTCTATCTTTTGAACAATTCAATTGATATATTTAATAACACTTTGAGCCCCAGAGCAACAGAAGCTGATATTCTTGCAATGATTAGCATGAGCAGCGAGTTTGACAACATTAAGTTTCGTGAAGAAGAAAAGGTTGAGTTGAACAAAGTCCTAGATAATGATACCCCATGTCAAGTCGGGGGTGAGGCAGAGTCCAATCAGTGGAAGACAAACATCTTACTTCAAGCCTTCGTCTCACAAATTACACTCAAAGATTCAGCATTAATTTCAGATTGCAACTATGTGGCTCAAAACGCAGCTAGAATATGTCGTGCTCTCTTCTTAATAGGAATCAACCGCCGCTGGGGTGAGTTTCTGAAGATCATGCTCTCAATATGCAAGTCCATTGACAGAAGAACCTGGTCCTTTGATCATCCATTGGCGCAATTTGACCTTTCTGAGCCAATTTTGAAGAATCTCAGATCTAAAAATCCCACAATGGAATCCTTACGTGACCTTTCTGCATCCGAGTTAGGTGACCTCGTTCACAACATGGGCGCAGGAAAGAACTTGTACAAGATTATTGGAAAATTTCCTTACATGGATATAGATGCGGAGATATTTCCGATTACAAGTAACGTGGTACGTATGAACGTGTCTCTATCCGCTGACTTCATGTGGGACGAAAGATACCACGGTCATGCACAATTCTTTTGGATTCTAGTGGAGGAATCAACAAACTCTAATATATTACACGTTGAGAAGTTTATTTTAAGAAGAAATCAAATGAATAATCCTCATGAATTTGACTTTATGATTCCTCTTTCAGACCCTCCACCACCTCAAATCATTGTGAGAGTAATTTCCGACACCTGGATCGGATCGGAGACTATCCATGCAGTTTCGTTTCAGCATTTGATTAAACCCACCAATGATACCATAAGGACAAATTTGTTGAGACTTCAACCATTGCCAGTCTCGGCCTTGCATAACAAAAAGGTCGAAAATATCTACAACAAGAAATTCAATTACTTCAATCCGATGCAAACAATGGCTTTTCATTCTCTTTACAATACGAACTCGAATATTTTTGTTGGATCGCCTACGGGATCGGGCAAGACTGTTGTGGCTGAGTTAGCTATATGGCATGCTTTTAAGGAGTTCCCCAAATCCAAGATTGTTTACATCGCCCCGATGAAAGCTTTGGTGAGAGAAAGAGTTGACGATTGGAGGGAGCGTATTTGCAAGCACACTAACCACAAATTGGTCGAGTTGACAGGTGACTCTTTGCCAGAAGCACGAGAAGTGCGTCAGGCTGATATCATTATTACTACTCCAGAAAAGTTTGATGGAATTTCGCGTAATTGGCAAACAAGGAAATTTGTTCAAGAGATTTCGTTGGTTATAATGGATGAAATCCATCTCTTGGCAAGTGACAGAGGTCCAATTTTGGAAATGATTGTGAGTAGAATGAACTACATCTCAGCCACTACCAAGAAATCAATTCGTTTATTGGGCATGTCCACTGCGGTCTCTAACGCGATTGATATGGCTGGCTGGCTCAAAGTCAAAGAGGGTTTATTCAATTTTTCGCAGTCTGTTCGACCAGTTCCGTTACAGATGTACATTGATGGCTTCCCAGACAATTTGGCCTTTTGCCCATTGATGAAAACAATGAACAAGCCAGCTTTCATGGCAATCAAGCAGCACTCCCCACATAAGCCGGTCTTAATTTTCGTCGCATCGAGAAGGCAAACGAGACTCACTGCGTTAGATCTCATTCACCTATGCGGTATGGAAACTAACCCAAGAAGATTCTTAAAAGTCGAAGACGAGGAGCTCCAAACTATCCTACTTCTGGTTAAAGACGAAACACTTCGACTCTCTTTACAATTCGGAATGGGTTTGCATCATGCTGGTTTGGTGCAAAGTGATCGAGACATTTCACACAAGTTGTTTGAATCTGGAAAGATTCAAATTTTGATCGCCACCTCGACGTTGGCCTGGGGAGTCAACTTGCCTGCGCACTTGGTAATTATTAAAGGAACCCAATTTTTTGATGCCAAAATCGAGGGTTACAGAGACATGGACTTGACAGACATTTTACAGATGATGGGTAGAGCCGGACGGCCTGCGTTCGATACCAGCGGAACTGCAATAGTATACACTAAAGAGTCGAAAAAAGTCTTCTACAAACACTTTTTGAATATCGGCTTTCCGGTGGAATCATCTTTGCATAAAGTCTTGGACGACCATATAGGCGCAGAGATCGCTAGTGGAACCATCAAGTCACGCCAAGAAGCTCTTGACTTTTTAACATGGACCTTCTTGTACAGAAGAGCACACAACAATCCAACTTATTACGGAATCGAAGATCAAACTTCCGCTGGAATTTCCAAATACTTGGGTGGCTTAATCGACTCAACAATAGAAAACCTCCAGGATTCTGACTGTGTCCGGCCAAAGGGTCAAGATGGATTGATAGCCACCGCCTTCCTACAAATTGGTTCGTTCTACTATCTCTCACACAAATCCATACGGAACATTCTCACCAGAATGACTCGCAGCTCCGACTTTCAAGAGTGTCTCAAGATTTTGTGTCATGCATCGGAGTATGACGAGCTAGCCACACGCCATGGTGAAGAATTGATCAATATGGAGATGTCTCAAGCCATGCGTTATAAAGCCGAAGACATGGAATGTGAGTTTATATGGGACCCCCACGTGAAAGCATACCTCTTGCTTCAAGCTTACATGAGTCACGTTGACCTTCCCATAGCAGACTATGCACAGGATACTGTTTCTGTGCTAGATCAAGCGCTTCGTATTTTGCAGGCTTACATCGATGTTGCCTCTGAAAAGGGCTACTTGCAAGTTGTTTTGAACTTTATCAAAATCATGCAATGCTTGAAACAAAGGATCTGGTATGATGATCATCCTTTCTTGTCGTTGCCGGGGGTCAATTCAACAACCGGACTATCACCAAAGAGCAATATATCTAATCTTGTTGAACTTGGCCATGCGGATAAAACAAAACGGACTAAGATTGCAAAGTCATTGGGTATTGAGTCTGACGCTGACATCAAGAAATTTAATCACATCACTTCACGTTTGCCAATCGCAAATTTGGCTTCGGAGGTAACAGGTGAAGATACAATCAAGGTAGAGTTAACGCACGTGAACTTACCTCTCTCCAAAGAGTTTAAGGCATATGCGCCTAGCTTCCCAAAAGCTCAAAGAGAGTCTTGGTTCTTTATTTTGAGTGATTCTACGAAGCAAGAGCTTTTGGCAATAAAAAGAGCATCTCCTAAGTTAGACGGCGAGAAGGGAATCATTAAATGCTCTCTCGATATATTTGAGGAAATGAGAGGTCAAGAGGTGCATCTATTATGTGTGAATGATGCGATTGACATATGCTACGAGCGAAAACTTCAGCTTAACTGATTTTCATTAAGTTTCAACCAAATTGAATATAAGATGAGTTATCTGGTATACAATGCCTTTGTCAATGTGACAATAAAGGTGTCTAATAAACAGTTTCACTTAGTAAATTACTATAAGCTTTTTTGAATAACATCATTACGAATTTGTATGTATATTTACTCGAAGAAATCATCGTCCTCTACATCATTGGCTCCGCCTTCAGCAGCATCAACTTCTTCAGCTTCCTTCGGCCATGTAAGGGCATCTAAGTCGATTTGCTTTCCGGCCAAAATATCATCAAATGAGAAAGGCAATTTTTCGTTCTCAATGAGCTCTTCCACCTTCTTCTTGTATTCTAGCCTTTTCGCGTCGGTGATAAGCATACCTTTCCTGACATTTTCGTCCTCTATTTCATTTGCGCTGGGTCCCGTCGGATAAAGTGAGACGTACTTTTCTGACTTGGGATACATGATGACGTATGCAAGGTCGACCTGACAGTGATTTCTAACTTTTCTTGCCTTTTTAATCTCTTTTTTGACACCTTCTTCTAGAGCTGCCAGATGTGCTTTTTCAGCTTGTTTCAACTTCCGGATGGCCTTTTTTCTTTCGAAAAATCTAACCATGTGGTATTTCTTGGCCAACTTCTTCGTCTTCAACTGGAGCCTTGTATTCTTCAAGTCTGCTTTCAAAGCTTTCAAAGCTCTCTCTCTGTCTATTCGCAAGTCTGCTTTCAAGTCATCTCTCTTAAGAAAGTGCTCTAGAGATTTTATCTTTTGCTTTGCACGGACAGTAGAGCCAAACGCACTTGAAAAGTCAGAGCTGTGCTCGAAACGACTGTCGAATTTTGGCATGATGCACTATTTGATTATTCTAAGGTAGCTTGGAGTACACGAATTGTAGCGCTAAATCTGTCGCGGTGATGACTTGGTACGATGAGATGCTTTTGGAGTGCGTAGAAGATAATTTCGAATCTGTGCAACAAGGCCGGAAACAAAGACGGTACGTTGTCTGAATCTTTCAAGAGCCAGTGAAGCACCGTATCAGTGCCATAGTGATTATTCTTGCACTTTAACTTGCCCCGGACCAGGCGTCAATTCTTGGTGTACGGGTGTAGTGTATTCATATTACCGGAATTTCTCGCCAGACATCATGCATAGTCACTAAGTTCATCATGGGTATTCTTGAAAAAATCGCTCAAATCCAAGAGGAACTCTCGAGGACACAGAAGAATAAGGCCACAGAATACCACATTGGGCTTTTAAAGGGAAAGTTAGCCCGGTACAGAAGAGAATTATTGGAACCTCAACCTGGCCAAGGTTCTTCGGGTGGAGGACAGGGTTTTGAAATTGCGAAGGCAGGAGATGCAAGAGTCTCGTTGATTGGGTTCCCTTCTGTTGGAAAATCGTCATTCCTAAATAAGGTCACAAACACGAAGTCTGAAGCCGCTTCCTACGAGTTCACAACGTTGACTTCGGTAGGAGGTATTCTCGAATATAATGGAGCGGAGGTCCAGATTGTGGATTTACCAGGTATTATTAAGGCTGCATCGCAAGGAAAGGGTCGTGGTCGGCAGGTGATTGCCGTTTCGAGAACTTCAGACATGATCCTTATGGTATTGGACGCTACCAAGAGTGGGGAACAAAGGGAGATTTTAGAAAACGAATTGGAGAGCATGGGTATCCGTCTTAACAAAGAAAGGCCCAACATCCTGTTGAAAATAAAAAAGACTGGTGGAATTAAACTCAACTCAATTACTCCTCCTAAATATTTGGATGAAAAGATGGTGAGTGCCATTTTGAAAGATTACAAAGTGCACAATGCCGATGTGTTGATCAGAGATGAAAACTGCACAATCGAGGACTTCATTGATATCATCAATGACCAACACATCTCCTACATCAAATGCATTTATGTATACAATAAGGCAGACGCCGTGTCCTTGGAGGAGTGTGACCGTTTAGCTAGGTCCCCTAATACTATGGTGATATCATGTGAATTGGATTTGGGAATTGAAGAGTTGAAAGAGGAAATATGGAGGCAGTTAAAGTTGATTCGTTTATACACGAAAAGAAGAGGTATCATGCCTAAGTTTGATGACCCGATGGTGGTAAGAAGCGACTCGACTATCCTTGAGGTATGTGATGCAATTCACAGGGAGATGAAGAACCAGTTCAAGTATGCCTTAGTTTGGGGGTCTAGTTCAAAACACTTTCCTCAAAAGTGTGGCTTGCTGCACTACGTGAACGACGAAGATGTTGTCCAGATTGTGACTAAATAAGTGTGTAATTACGAGTGCAAATCTAAACAGAATCCTCATCAACGAAAAAGCCAAATGCTTTATTTTCATTACATCTTTCACTGCAAATCAAGTGCGATCTGTTTAACGCGGAGACGCGCATGAGGCATATCAATAAAACACGTATGGTCTAAGCATTTCGACTTGAAACCGGATTGAAATACAACAGTGATGGAAGCACTACCGAATTTGGGAACTGGCCCAGAAGTACTTGAAACATCAGATATAGACTCCGTAGAGGAGTTGAACATAGGCGATTCCAGCAATAGTGAAGACATATCCCGCACGTCACTTCATGCTGCAAGTGCCCAAGCGAAATTCGAGAATGATACTGAAAAACTAGTGATATACGAAGACTCAGCAGATTTTCTGGGGGCCTTGAACATTTCTAACACGGGGGCGTCAGGCTACTCAATACGAAGGCAAAACGAGACTCGAGAGCAGAAATTGAGGAGACTAGAACGGGAGCTAGCTGAGTTAGACGCAGAGGACCAAACCGAGAAGAAGAGTTTAGAATCGTACTATCAAAGATTGGAGTTGCTTGCAAGCTCAAGAGATAAAAACTCTACCGCCAAGAAGGTGAGCGTTTTGTTGGAAGACATTGAAAATCAAGTTGAAAACTTACACAAAGAAGCCAAAGTTGAGAATGTCGCTGAACCAGAGCCAACTAAGAATTCAAACAACACTTGGGTTCTTGACTACGAGGCTCGTGTTGACCGCATGGAAAAATTATTGGGTTCTGAAGCTATTGCCGATAACAAAACCATGAACTTGGACATTCAATTGGCGGACTTGGAACGAAAGATCGACTTCATATATGAACCAGACTATGAGATTGATGCGATCAAGGAAAAGATACATTCGATGAACGAAGAACTTGATGAACTTGAAGCGAAGAAACGCATGATGCAAATTAAGCACGGAGCTACAACTGAGGATAGTCATGATGCTTTCGAGAAATCAGTTATTAGTCTAGATAAGAGATTAGCAAGCGTGGACAAATACGAACAAGCTCTTCCTCACCTTCTCTTGAGACTCAAGACCCTCAATGAGGTTCACCTTGATCTAGCCGGGAAAGCGCACGCTGTGGGCGAACTTGATGTTACATTAGATAGCATTTCCCGCAATTTGAAAAGCTGGAGTGAAAATCTCACTAAATTGAACTCTGCGCTTGATGACCAAGCAAAAATTGTGGCAGATGACAAGGAGTTTGTTGAGAGTAAAGTGTCCAGTTTAGAACAGAAGCTAAGTGCATTGAGGTCATAAATGCAAAATATGGGTACGCGTTTCTCTACGTGTGTTTGACCTTGAGAAAATGAGAAATCGTCTTCTTATAATCTTTTGTTCAATTTGGCGTCGCACTGAATTTGAATCCTATTCAATTCAACATGATTGATTTATGGATGAAAAAGTTCAGAGTATGACTGTCGCGAAAAGTTTCCCGTTCTTGAAGTGCGGCGTGGATGTGTGCCTCGCGATTGAATTCCCGAAAAGACAGCTCGCTCTTCGTTTCCGCTAATTCCTCACAATATGTACGATAATAGGCGCAAAAAAGAAAATTAGTATGAGGTTTATGCGGGGCACTGCGCTTGACTTTCGACTCCGACATACACGACTTGTATAAAAACTCCACCTTCCCACGCTTCTAAGAATCAGATACCTAATTCTTTACAGCTTCGGAAACACCTTATAACTGCAAATATGTTGAGAGCCGCACGCATCTCTCCAAGATCCATTAGGACCCTAGGCAAGATCTCATCGACTGCCGCTCGTGTTTCAACAAGCACGATCCGCTCATCCATTGGATCTGCTCGTTACGTTTCCCAATTTGCTCAAATCAAAGTCCCTCCTACCATTGCAAATGAGCCAATTAAGAACTTCTCCTTCAACGAGGAGAAGGACTGGGATCTCTTACGCGCCTCCATCACAAAATACACCGAATCCCCATTGGAGATTCCTCTCGTCATAAACGGAAAGAAAATTTATGACAGACCCACCATGACACAGGTCAATCCTGCCAAGCACTCCCAAGTTTTGGCCAAGTTTGCCCTTGCCAACGAAGAGGATGTGAAGGCTGCAATTGAGGCTTCTAAGGCAGCCAAAGACAAATGGGCATCCATGCCATGGAGAGACAGAGCTGCCGTGTTCTTGAAAGCAGCAGAACTCATTGCCACTAAGTACAGATACGATATGTTGGCCACCACCATGCTTGGCCAGGGTAAGAATGTCTATCAGGCTGAAATTGACTGTGTTACAGAAAACGCAGACTTCTTAAGGTACAACGTCAAGTACGCTGAAGAATTGTACCAACAGCAACCACTCGAGTCTGCTCCAGGCGTTTGGAACAGAGCTGAATACAGACCCTTGGAGGGTTTCGTGTATGCTGTCACGCCATTCAACTTCACAGCCATTGCGGGTAACTTGGTGGGTGCTCCGGCTCTCATGGGTAACACTGTTGTTTGGAAACCTTCCAATACTGCTGTTCTTTCAAACTACTTACTTTTGGAGATTTTGGAGGAGGCTGGTTTGCCTGCTGGTGTGGTGAACTTTATTCCCGGTGACCCAATCAAGATCACAGACTTGGTCGTCAACCACCGTGACTTTGCCTCCTTGCATTTCACTGGATCCACCCAGGTCTTTAAGTCTTTGTATGGTAAGATTGCAACGAACTTGTCTAAGGATGTGTACAGAGATTACCCTAGAGTGGTTGGAGAGACAGGTGGAAAGAACTTCCACTTGATCCACGAGTCTTCCCCAGTGGACCACGCTGTCTTATCCACGTTGCGTGGCGCATTTGAGTTCCAGGGCCAGAAGTGTTCTGCTACCTCGAGGGTGTACGTTCCACAATCCATGTGGCCAGAGTTTAAGGAGAAATTGTCCAAAGCTATGGACACAATCTCCATCGGAAACACCGCTGAGACCGCAACTCTCAACAACTTCATGGGTCCGGTGATTCATGAGCAATCATTCGACAAATTAGCTGGCGCAATTGACCAGGCTAAGTCAGATTCCGAATTGAAGATAATCAAGGGTGGAAAGACTGACAAGAGTACTGGTTTCTACGTCCAACCAACTTTGATTGAAGCCTCGAACCCTGAACACGAGTTTTTGTCCAGGGAATTCTTTGGCCCCATCTTGACAGCATACGTTTACCCTGATGGAGAATTCGAGTCCATCATGGAGAAGATTGACTCTGTCACCACCTACGGTTTGACTGGATCCATCTTCGCTAAGGACAGAGAAGCGATCAGATTGGCAGAAGAAAAATTGAGATACTGCGCCGGTAACTTCTACATCAACGATAAGTCCACTGGTGCCGTGGTTGCCCAACAATGGTTCGGTGGTGCAAGAATGTCTGGTACTAACGACAAGGCTGGATCTGGCAACATTTTGACCAGATTCGTTTCCATCAGAAGCATCAAGGAAAACTTCTCAGAGTTGACTGACTACAAGTATCCATCAAACTACAACTAGTTGCCTGAGGTAAATAGCACTTAAATCATGAATAATAGACAATCAAGGGAATTAACGTACGCTTGCAAGCCATGTGAAGTTCGTTCGGCAAACCCGTGGAAAGTGTTTGCAGAAATCAATAGTAGCCCTGAGAAGGTGTATTAAAAAGTCTTCCAACACCACCGCAGAGCCTACAAAGGTCTTCGTCAAGCAAGAACATGGTAAGACCGGAGCCTCTGCACTTGCCACATAAAACGCCACCTAAACGGGGATCTCCAGGAGCCAATTGAATAGGAACGCCCGGACCATATGGGATTTGAGGGATTTGAGGGATTTGAGGTACAAATCCTGAGAAAGAACCGTATGGGCTATATGAGCTTGAGGTGTTGTTTCTGGGCGCAAAGCGCTCGTAGCAGTCTTGACATGTCAATCCGTTTTTCCGCTTCACTCCAGAGTTCATGCATTTTTTGCAAAAATAGCCTCTCGGGTATCTGAAACCGAGCCTCGGATTTGGATTGAAAGCCTCTCTTTGTGTGAAGTAATGCCAGCAATCGCTGCATGGCTTGTTCCTATCCCGGAAACCTGTGTTTTTACACTTCTTGCAGTAGTGCCCTCGAGGATATGTGAATGGCAAATTCGGGTTATTCGTATATAGCGATTGACTCGACAGTGAGTTGGACAGTCCGTGAGGGGGCTGGTTTGGTCTTGTGCTTGGGCCTGGATTTGGGAATTGTGGGTTATTAGAGCCTGACGGTCTCATAGGCATGGGAGGCGGTCCCAGGTTGATACTTTGGTGTGGATGGGCAGTTGAGGCTTGCTCTATAGCCTCTTGATAAGAGGGAGGAGGAAGAGCATTGTCAGGATCCTCAGATTCTTTAGTATTGGACATGTGTAATATTGACTATAAGTTGCCTGATGTATGATCTATATCTGGTGCGCAGCAGTGTATGCAAAACGCTAAAAAGATAACTTTATTTACAGAAATTAGAAAATCATGTTATTCTAATACTAAAAGCTGCATTTACGTTCAAGTTAAAGGACCTCAAGATTTTAAAGGACCTCAAGATTGAATATACGGCTTGAAATCAGGCGATAAAAGAATCTCGAAACCAGGCGATTAAGGCTTTTCCAGTATAAAGGTCCTAAGGGTGCGAATATGGATGGGTAAATATCATCAAAACGAACCGACGAATTATAATACTTATGTATTGAAAATGTTTTTCATTCACATCCAAGCAAAGCGAGTCTTTCAAAGCAGAAGAAGTACCCAAGCGATAAGCACTACACTACAAAGTTGCGGATTCATACATCCGTACACCTTGGAATGGTAACTCAAAAGTGCACCCACCTAAGCCTTGTAAAACAAGTAAGATGCTTTTTGACTCCACTTTATGGCTCACGGAAAGGCAAAGTACGTAAACAACTCATTTCATAGCAGAACAGAAACTAACACGACAGAATATGGTGTGGCTTCGACAGCTGCGGGCGTCGTCTTTTTTTTCCTTGGAATTATGACATTCTTCGACTCTAGTTTATTGGCTATTGGCAATATTCTTTTCATAATTGGCGTGGTCCTTATAATTGGCCCTACGAGAGCTCTTTATTTTTTTGCCCGCCCGACAAAGATCAAACCTACGCTCTTCTTCTTCGGAGGAATTATACTTATATTACTTAAGCGTTCATTTAT
The DNA here is from genome assembly GCA_002370135.1 of Metschnikowia kipukae. Taxonomy (NCBI): domain Eukaryota; kingdom Fungi; phylum Ascomycota; class Pichiomycetes; order Serinales; family Metschnikowiaceae; genus Metschnikowia; species Metschnikowia kipukae. The sequence continues at coordinate 1,377,775 of NKZJ01000153.1, read as the reverse complement.
AGGCTTCGGAGTCGAGTCGATAGGTATTCTATATCTTTTTGGAGATTTCTTTGGGACGATCATATCTTTCTTGCGGTCGTTTCCTGTCATTGGCCCTATTTTGAAGCATCCAGCTATTGAGCCATACATTAATCGTATTGCTGGCTTAGATACGTTACCCGTTTAAGAGTATTGTTGACACTACACCAAACAACTTGCTGGGTGTTCATTCATCCTGAAAGAACTAATCGTCAAATTTTTGATGGCAATTTGCGGAGCACATGTTCAAGGGAATCCAAGACTTGAGCACTTACTTTAAGACCATACATCAAATCAAATTTCAGGCACACCTCGTGCTGATAATAATTCAAATTTGTAGGCCTAATTTCAATCCGCATAGTGCGTTTCTGCTGATTCTTATGGGCGACAAATCTAACTGTTGGATCTAGTCCCGTTCTCGCTCTGTATAAAGGTAGCCAGAGAACTGAAGGGGGCGCTTTTGAGTAGTCGTATGCCCCAAAATAGGAGACAAAGGACATCTCTGGAGGAATCAGCCGCTCAATGGCCATATTTGTCTCCCAATTTCGAGCCAAATTAAATTCGCTCAAGAAATCTAGCCAGACTGTTTCTTCAGACATTGAGCTAACAAGGTTTTGAAGGGATGCGTACAGAGGCACAGATAAGAAAGAGATGTTTGGAGAATTTAATAGGAATTGCCTTAAGTGATTTGTCACAACTAGAGGATTGTAAAAATGAGCACAAGATTGCGAGAAAGCTGGCATCAATATCACTGATATTTGCAGACTTTGACCTGATAGCGGTAGATCAGGAGTTATTGACCTGTCGATTTGGATTGAGTCTAAGCGAAAAGACTTTATGCTAAGAAGAGTGGGCGCCAAAAGATGCATGAGCGAAGAGTTATTGCTTAGATTCCAAGGCGAAGGCTCTAGCTCTGAAGAGATGCTCACACCACACCATGGTGTAAATGAAGTTGAATTCTGATTTCCGTTGTATACTTTGATGATAAGTACTTTAATATACTTACCGTGGAACAATTGAAGACAGACTGCGATCAAAACGGCCACAAGATCTGAATTGTGGGAGACAATCAATGTTGGCATACCCTGCGTGACAACATCTATAGCCAGCTATTATTTGCCACCAGATTCTTTCACTGCATTAAAAATCAGTAGTATCTTAACTACGCGGCATGTCTTTGAGCACGTGATATTCGAACTATGCAATGTAGGTAGCTACCAGAGGCACTTTTATCGTAAAAAATTTCTTTTTATTCAACATAAGCTAACCAAGAACATGCTGGAAATTTGTCTAATTCTTTCAGTCTTCACAATGGTGTAAACCGTGTGGACTCAACCATACAAGAATTTCAATCAGCAAGAAATCCGTGATAGTTTAGTGGCTAGAATTACCGCTTGTCGCGTGGTAGACCGGGGTTCAATTCCCCGTCGCGGAGCTTTCATTGCGCAAGTGGTTTAGTGGTAAAATCCAACTTTGCCATAGTTGGGCCCCCGGTTCGATTCCGGGCTTGCGCATATTTTTTTATTTTTATAGGCCTGATGCCTCATCTCAACATCGCGCATACATTTAGGGTCTCAAACTAGAATATACGCCATGTCAAAGGTAAACCGAAGAAAGGAAATACAGGAAAAAGAGGCCTTTCAGCTCAAATTTCAATTGGCAATCTCTCAGAACAATAAGCATGTTTTGAATTGGCTACCGAGCGCCAAGCTTTCAGAGAGTGGGCTGGACTCTACTTTAGATGACAGGAAGAAGTTCATGGACCTACCTGTGATATCACATGGCCAGGGTCTCTTTCTGGGTAATGGCGATGATTTCGAAAAGGGCCTTAATACAGTCGGGGACTTTCTCACAGCGGAACAGAATCAAGTTAAGCAGGAAGCTGCAGATATAAAGGACGCCAGATCAGGCTCAAGAGCTATGTCAGCGCTAATGAATAAAATGAGAACAGACAAGAGGAAATTATTACTGAATGACCAGTCTCAAAACAAAAAACATAGCGATATAAAAGATGCCCGGGGCATTCGGAAGAATTACAAAAAGCTGGAAATATTGACAGCATTGAAGAAGCCAACCAAAAAGCCACCTTCACCTGATCCTGCCAATGACAGTGATGACGAGATCTCAAAAATAGACCTTCTTGGCAAAAAGAAAGCCATCCCTCAAAGCGGGAAGAAGGGAAAAGCACGGCCATTTTAAGTTTCCTCGTAGAATTGTCAAATTTACGACATATGCCAAGGGTCTGTGCACACCGAGTTATGGAAATTAAGCCAGCTGCGAAGTTAGTTGCTCAATAAATCTAACTATTTTTGCGGCTGAAAGTAATGGATATGAAGCTTTTTATTCCAATAATTATATCAAAGAAATAATACAGAAAAGAAGATTCACAAACAATGTTCGCTTCGAACTTATCAAAATTTTGGAATTCTTTTGGATTCTATAAATGATTAATAATATTAAAAGGGTAATGCCCGGTCAAAATAGCACTTACACCGAATTGAAACAGCCTTCACTTAAACCTTTTGCTTTTTGTGACCCTCGTCGCTTCCAGAATGAAGAAGGTACTCTAATTTAGGGGCCTGCAGAGGCGTAGACTTTGCCTCTGCTTCGTTTGTGGCGACACCTGCAGCCGAGCCTATTGTTGATGTATCCAGCGTCTCCTCCGGTATCGTGCCCTCTCGTTCATAATGACCTAGCACTGAAAGCTTCGAGATTGGCGATTTAGGTCTTGTGCCTGGAGACGGAGGAGCTTCATCGTGTGGGCCGACATTAAAATTTGGCCGATGCTGATATGTGATGGAGCCGGTAGACAGGCGGTTTGTAGAAGTTGAGGATATTGATGAGCCGTTAGAGAATAGAGAAGAAGAGTGCGAAGCAAAAGATTCAACTGTCCTTGTGTGTTGAACTCCTGAGAATGGGACACTGTTTTGAGAAGGATTATGCAAATTGACAAGCGAGGGCCTAATTTTGTCCATGAGTGGATTTTTGTTGACCGTCGTATTAGGTCTTACAACCATGGAAGTCAATCCTGACTGCGAATTTGTCCTGATAGGTACACCTGTCACAGATCTTGGTCTTGTAATTGGAATCGCTTGCTCACTTCTATTATTGTAACTAAGAGAGATATCTCCCTTATTATGCTCATGATCTTTGCCAACTGGTGACAGCACTGATTGTAAAGGCGGCAACTTAATGTCGTAAGTGTTACCAGCGATGTTACTTGAAGAGAGTTTAGGACTATCTCCACCTGCAGGTGTCAAAGGGTCCACCAATAAAGAAGGGTTTCTTTGTTTTTCATTGCCTTGTAAGTCAAAAGGCCTTCTAAACTTAAGATCATGTGGAGAGGTCGTGGGATCTCCAGCAATTTCACTGGGCGAACTCGCGTCAGCTCTTTTTGTGGAGTCAATCATAAGAGCTGCTTTACCAATCGGACTATAGTGAGAAAATGGCATAGGCGCGAGTGTGTGCTTTTGGAGTAATTGAGACGACTTGCGTTCATCATTATGCGATGCGAAATGCGGAGAAGAACCGCTGGCAGGATCAGATGATGGAGCAGGGATTTTGATTCTGGTGGAAGCTTCTGCGTGAGGACGTGTCTGAACAAAGTCATCGTTTGGCTTATGATATGGAAAGGGTGGTAGCGGGCTTTTCAGGTAGCGATTCGCAGCTGTTTCAGATATTGGCGTGGTACTCTCGGATGGTGAATGTGGGAACGAAACTGGATAAGCGGAGGCTCTGTGGGCTACCGCATGAGCAACTTCTGGACCACGCCATTGTTGGGAAGTATCGAGATGAAAGTTTTGAGGAGAGTTATTATGGGGCATAGATCGCTGGTAAATATGACCATCCATAGGTTGGTGCTGAGTACCAGCGGGTGCGTCGCTTTTGGGGAATGTGGGCCTGTTGAGATGGCTTCTGCCCAGTAGTAGCGAATCTTGGTAAGAGTTAAACAGTGAGTTATGTTGATTAGGAGGGGGATTATGAGGGAGAAAATAATGGGACAGTTCATGGTAAGGTGGCGCAGCGATGAAATTTGAAGGATGAAACGGGATTTTTGGATTATTTTGTTGAGCATATGGAACATATGCTTGATATAGACCCTGATGTGGTCCACGACTTATTTGATAAGGTTTGGAGTATTGAATATAATTTTGGTCCATATGATGCGTGGCGGAGATATTCATGCTCGGGTGGGGATTGATCTCCGACGGGGAATTCTCAATCACAAGATTTCTAGAAGAGTTCAGTTGTGATCTCCGTTTGATAAGGGCCAAAGAACTCTCGTCATTTTTCTTGAATTTCCCCGAAGAGTGATGAAATTCCCACACTGGGGCTCTGTCGCCGGATAATTGTGACAGAGATTGAGGCTCATTCACCTTGTGGAAGCCATACATATGTAGCTGGCGCACAAAACTTGCAATATTTGCGTGCTTGAAGTACCCGTTGAGGGCCAAGGCAAAATCCTTGTTTGGTTTGAGGGAAAAAGTATGTCCCTCTGGATTGCCACTCCACCAAATGAGGTGTGTTAGGCTTGGGTTATTTAGCATTCCATAGAGTTTGTGAACGAATGCATTTTTCTTGACCAATGGCCGAGCGTGAGGATTTGGTAACAGTGACATGTTCGAGATGCCTAGTCGATGGTTCCACGTAAAGTCACCGGAAAGGCGTAAGAATGGAAGTCCGTTAGTCTGGTGTTAAGAACAAGCACTATTGTAAAGAAATATCGAGCTGTGCGGTATGGCAGGTTCTAATATGGACTGCTTCTTTGTAAATGCCCTTCAGTAGACTCCAGTAGACACAGTCGCCGGTATTGGATTGAAAAATAGGAGTAGTTGCCTCTTCATAAAGTTTAAACACGAGGAATTTCAGGTGCGGACCCTGATATCTTTTTTTTTTAAAAAAAAAAAAAATATTTTGATTAATTTTTTTTTCACCAGATTTTTGATTATTGCAGACTCTCATTTTTAGCAGTGGCTCGTGTACCCATTACTTCTAAATAATCTCAGGCCAGAAACTCAGTTTAAGTTGACATTTTCTTCATACTCCACTAAAACTCATTTTCCAATATTAACTAAGCATGCGCAAACTACCTTCGTAGCGAGTAAGCGTGCCTCCATAAGATGCCAGCGAACCCTGGATGTGTTCCGCGCATTGGCTTACGAGTCCTCGACCCCAATGACGAAGCGCCTTTGTGAACAACTGTAAGCGAACTTCGCTGTTCTCCGAGGTATTTCTGTTACATAAATTCTGGTGGTGTTTTAAATCGGACCTTGCCCTGGTTTTTTTTTTTTCTGACGGCGTTAGCGCTCGGTACATATTAATGCACAACACGTTAAAAGAATATTCTCCACATGCGGATGTCTCCGACAGTGCGATCCGACGCCCATGACATTCACCATCGGATGAAAGAACTTACGAATTTGTATCAAAACAAATGGACACTGAAAATTCAAAAAATTCGGATCAGCAATGCATTTCAGTTGCATCAACGGTCCAGAGCAAAATTCTCTTTTTACTGGTGAAATCCTGAGAGGAGCTTAATGAACGGCTCGCTTGGGATAACTCTTGCAATACCACCATATGCATAGATACATACATAGATACATACATACGACAGCTTCGATGTAGCACATTTCTTTTTTTTTTTAGACATGCGACAATAAGTGAGAAGACCAATAACCCCAATCTTGTGCCAATGAAACTGCAATACATCGGTGTGCCAATTCCGAACACGTAAAGCATAATAGACAAAGGGCTAGTGGAGTGTTGAGTGAGCATACAGTATGCACAACGAAGGGCTTAAAACGTCAACGAGATACGAGGTGTTTTTAATTTTTGGCAATACTTATATTTGCATAACATCATCTTGACGTTTTTTTTAAGACTGTTCCATCAAAATTTGTTACTTGGAGTCGAGTTCTTGTTATATGCTGCCTAACGGCGTTGTGCGTTGGATTTACGTAAATTTCCCGCAAAATATTGCTTATGGAAGTTGAGAACGATATGCGGGTGCACATGGCGATAGGCCACCCACGTGAAGCGTTTTTCTGGGGCTGCAATGAAACATGCTCGATCCGAAGACTTGCTTTAGTGGCCCGAAGCTTGCTAGATCTTAAATTATCATTCATTCGTTGCTTATTACAGATTTATGAGAATAGGAATTTGCAGGACGGTGTCCATATTGGGAAATGTTCATTATAACAGCTATCTGCAATGCAGTCAAAAATGATTATTCGCGTCGTCCGAAAGAGTTTTTTTTCGAAATGTAGCGTCAGGCACCTAACCAAAAACATTCCGAAAATATTTCTCATTGTGCTATACTGGATACAAAATAAGGTTTTATAAAACTGCATCTTCTCAGTATGTCGGAAAAGATTGTCAGATGATGTGATGACATATACTACTTGCATATGCTGCATCTCGATGAAGTCAACAAATGAAAAAAAAATCTCTAATTGTAGGTGTTGATAAATTCTGCAGCGGCTGTAATGTGAAAGAGCATTCTAGAATCACCGACAAAGTTTGCTTGTTTCAAACCTTGCTTAAGTCATGTCTCATAACGCAAATGAGCGTGTGATTTTTGGACGTTGGGCTTGCATTTTCTGTTGTCTCTTTCGCGCAGGGATTCGCTTAAAGTTAATCTATGCACTTGAAAATCCGTCCAAGGTATCTTGTGCGCAGGAGTATGCACCTCAGCCGCGGTGCATATATGCTCGTATTGTGCGTCTGAACTTTTCGCCTTAGGCCTTATCGTAACGAACCGTTGAGCATTTAGCATAAATAATTGAACCCGAAAGTATGTTCACCAGATCTTTCTAGACGCGCGGTCATTTTATTTGCTCACTCCACATTTGTTGCAGCCGGACTTCGAAAATTCGGGAAGTGTGACTTACATAAGTGGGATGGGCAATTTGATGGTTTGTAATTGTTTGTGCAATTCCGCTCCAAGGCGTTTTACTACCGGACATTGTTAAATTTACTTCATTGTAGCAGCATCCCATTTTCGCGAGCAGTTACGGTTTGCCAATACCTTATTTAACATTCTTAACGCTTACGACGTTCTCTCAACCCTAACCTTCCACTCAAAAGGTCTCCAACCTGTGATATGTTGTGCCAGTGGACAGAGTGGGCCTTTCTCAAAGAAACATCTGTATCTTTTTCATAAAGATCATTTATGCCGGAGAACTTCAATTGCGCTCCTTGAATACCAATGACAACAGATGATTCCTCGTTTCTTCTCATCAAATCAATCATCTTGATGTTGTTCACGCTGTGATGAAGACTGTTGTGATGAACTGATGCAAACACTCTGCGGCTCCAGTCTTCAATGTATTTAATCGACTGTACAGCAAATCTGACTGCGTATACCCTATCCATCGAACTTGGGGTATAACCCTGTTGCACGTGTCCTGGAATTGCTGTTCTCGTTTCAAATCTCTTGTCGCCAGCTTCACGGAAGATTTCTGACAAGAGTTCCGTAGTGTAAACTGGAGATGCATGCTCGTTTCTGATAAGAATTTTACCATTATTTGTCTCTCCACGATCTCCTTCAAATGCGTCAAATAAAAGATCCACATCCTCGCGTATGCTTTTGAGGTTGATCTTTTCTTCTGGGGTATAGACAGCAATTGCTCCAGTAATCAATCCAGCACAAGAAGCCACATAACCACTGTTTCCACCCTGAACCTCGACCACAAATACTCGTCTTCTTGTAGCAGAAGCAGACTGTTTGATGGCGTCACAATAGTTCACTAGTTGGTTCAAACAGGTATCTGAACCCAAAGAATATTCTGTTCCAGGAACGTTATTAGAGACGGTAGCCGGGATCACAACTTTCGGGATGTTGAAAATAGGGTAGTTGTGTTTCTCTGAATCCAACTCGTGCAATGCAGTGAAAGCTTCAAAACCTCCAACGATCAACAACCCATTTAAGTTGTGTCTTTGCATGTAGTATGCAACATCTCCAAAGTTTTCACTTGGCAATGACCGGTTGGTCCCAATCTCAGAACCTCCCTTATTATGCCATCCATCAACATCTAGCCAGCTCAACTCTTTCACATTGCCCTCGGTAATGAGACCTGAAAAGCCATTTTGAATAGCAAACAACTTGTGGCCTTTTGCCAAAGAGTACAATGCAGCAGCTCTAGTTGTTGCGTTAAGAGATGATGAGGATGCTCCCACATGCACGATACCAATGTTTAAGCGTTCTCCTTCGGGCAAAATCTGGGAGCCATCGTCGTGGTAAGAAGTGTACAAGTAACTGTCGTAAGCTTGTGCAAAACTTGAGTCACGCAAGCCCATTGCTTTATCGAAATTCTTCGCTTCAATTGACTCAGCAACTTGCTTGGTGAGACGGACAGAATCAACCAAGGGTTGTCTGACGATCTCGTTCTCGACAATTCCAATGATTGGGGATGGGATTTCTGGAGTACTCTCCAACACGGCCTTTACCGCCTCCACACCTTGAAGAGTACTGAGCATACGATCGTAAGCCACGGCAGTTCCACCTCTTTGGACGTGGCCCAAAGTGGTGATTCTTGTATCCAATCCAAGCTCCACAAGCACGTTCTTGACACTTTCGGGGGAGATAGGCTGCAACTGGTCATCGATTGCACCTTCAGCAACAATGACAGTTGTGTTTCTTTTCCCGTAACCTCTGTGGCGAGAACAGATTCTTTTCAACTCGTCTTGCCATTCGCCATGCTTGGGTGGTCTTTCGGGGATGAAAATGTAGTCAGCTCCTGTAGACAAACCAGACATCAATCCCAACCAGCCACAATGACGACCCATAACCTCAACAACAAAAGCACGTGAGTGTGATGATGCAGTTTCGTCGATATAATCCACCATCTCAGATATACGCTCCAAAGATGAAAAGGCACCAATTGTGGCATCTGTCATTGCCATATCATTGTCAATGGACCCGACCAAACCCACAATAGTTAAATGACGATAAGGCGCAGCTTGAGACTCTGTCAATCTTTCTGTTTGAATGAGTTCTTCAATTAATGAAGGCCACTCTGCTCGGAACAAGTCTGCACCTGTAAGCGAGCCATCACCGCCGCACACAACCAAAGCATCAATACCGTTCGTAACCATGTTATATGCGCCTTGAAGACGTCCAGCTCTTTCTCTAAATTCAGCACAACGAGCTGTACCGATGTCAGTACCACCATGAGAGAGGAAACCTCTGACATCACCCCATTCCATTTTCTTGATGAGCTTACCTCCGCGGACCAAACCCTCATACCCTTCATAGATAGCAAACATATCACAGCCAAAGAAAAGGCCCGAGCGAACAACTGCTCTAACAGCAGGACTCATACCAGGTGAGTCACCACCAGATGTCATTACCGCAATTTTCTTTTTCTTTTTCATGTCAACCGCTGCTTCTTTGCCTTCACCTGCACTTCCTATTTTCATTGACTTCATGAGCTCAACAGATTTATAAGCCAAATAGTCTTCCGAAGAAGAAAACAGTTTATCGCTTGAGGCAGAGAGCTTCTTTGAAAATGTTAAGATGTTCCCGAGAGGATCTTGAGTTACGAACTCCGAGTCATTTGTGGCCTTTAATTCGAATCCTTTGTCTTGAAGGATGCCCTTTAATTTGTTGCAATTGGAAGAGAAAAATTGCAAACTTTTCGACGTGTGAACGTAATGGTCTGAGGGAACAAGACGAAGCTTGACCAAAGTATTCGGACAAAGTGCACCGGTAGTATCACCATCGTAGAATGATAAGTCTTGCCAAGGGATGACATTGCCGGAATTGTCAAGATTCTGCAACGGAAAAGATTCCAACCAGTACTCCTTGATGGAATTCTTAGCTATACCCTGGAAAAGAGCCGGTGAGGCTGAAGAGGACATATTGCTGGCCACAGTGGAATAGTTTTTGATGAGTTTCAAACCCAAAAACTTGTAGAATTCTAAAGTCTTTTTCAATAAAGCTTCATCTGTAGTAGCAAGTGACAATGCACTCACTCCTTCTACCGTCATTGTGTAATGTTCTCTTATTTCTGAGTCCTCTAAGGCCTTTAGCAAAGATAGAGAGTTTATAGGGACGAAAAAATCGGCCATATGCAGGAAATGATATCATGTTCGGCTTCGCAAAGTCCGATGTGTGTACCTCGAGAGCTATACGCGCATACTCACGTCATGCACCTAAAAGATCATGGCCTGGACTGAAGAGGAGATTTCCTTTTATATTCATAATTGATGGAGAGTTGCCGCGCATTACTTATCAATAATACTAATACTTTGCCGTGTATGATTTGGTATCACTAATGTCATGTAAAAGTATCACCTTCTACGCTTACACCTAATTCATGCACTTGCTCATCATATTACGTTTATCAATTCCAAGTTGTTTGGTTCCGTGTCATGAGTAACAACTGAGGAGTTGCCGGTATATTCATAGAAGGTTCCTTTGGAGTAATTCTCAACACGCAAGTTTCTGACCGTCATAGAGAACGGAGTCTTCAGATAGTCAGTCAAACCTCCAGCCCAATGTATGGTTCCATTTTCGTTAGCCGAATCTCCCCCAGCCCATAAGCTGACCAAAACACGCATTGGAGTCTCCGGGTACTGTGTCACTTTTGACCTCAAAACTTCACGTACCACTTGCCCATCCAAAAGCCACTCGATCTTCTCTGCGGTCCACGTAACTCCATAGGAATGAAAGTTGTCGCTTGGAGAGGAGGGAAGTTTGAAGTATGTTCCATCTCCATTAGTAGGAGATTGTCCCTTGATAAAGTAGTTTGTCTCATAAGTAAGGTCATTGCTTCCAAAAAGCTCCGCAATATCAATCTCGTCACCATTATCACCTAGTAAGTAAAATGACGATATGATACCAGTCCCTTTGGCAGCCTTGGCTTCAATCTCAACTTTTCCATAAAGCAAGTATGTTTCTGAGAAAAGACGAGGATTCTCCAGCTCTTTTAAAATACTAAGGCATGTCCCGTCTTCGTTAAAACATACCAGAGGACAATCCTCTGAAGGAGTAAAAATCTGACTGTTGTTTTTCAATGATTCCCGGATAACCGTTGTGATGGCACGATTTTGAGCAATGCATCCTGCTGAAAGGACCGGATCACAAGGATCATAGCTTTTGAAAGCTGCAGCACAAATAAAATAAAGTAACAATTGATTGAGGCGCATGTATCTGTTAAGACCTTGAATATCTGTCCGTGCCTATTGTATTTGGCAGAGCTATCTATTTAAATGATAGAGTTCAGAAACGGATTGAGATGAGTTTGAATACGAACCTTGTACTTTATTGAATTGACCATCCTTGCTCGACATTGTCATTTGTTTCTCTTAAATAACTAATGCATTTTGTGTTCTGCCAGAAGTTCTAAAAATGAACATTTCGCAACCGCACAACTCCGAACCTGGTGATTTAGTCTCAGCATACGTTTTGCATGATATACGAATTTTAGTGAAGGAAAAATAAATTCTTACTGCCCTAGCAAATTTCAGATTGAATTTCAGATTAAAACGAAGTATATACGCACTGTGCTGTGTTCACTCAGTTCATCGAATGGAGCATTTACTCCGCGTCATAGACATTGTAAAGACTAAGAGACTGTTTTTCAGTGTAGGGATTCTTTTTTGCTTCTTCGAGTGTCTCAAGCAAAACAGCTTTCATATTTTGGAATGATTCCTCGCTGATCTGATAGTGGAAAGCGATACGATTGCCATATGCTTTAAGGTTGTACTTCTCGCATGCTTTTTCGAAGAATTGAGGGTTGATTTTGGTGGCATTTGTATCCAAAAAAACAAAATTAGTATGGACAGGATGCATTAAGACGCCTCCGTTCTCCTCCACTAGTTTGCCCAATTCAGCAGCTCTATCGTGCGTTTGTTTCAATTTCGAAAAATTCTCATCGACAGCGACTATGGCCATCAGTGTAATTAAACCTGCTTGTCTAATTCCACCGCCAGCTTGTTTCTTGAAATGATTGGCTTTCCGAATAAATTTCTTCGAGCCAACTAAAACCGAACCCACAGGTGCGCCCAAAGTTTTGGACAAGCATAGAGATACAGAGTCAAAAAGTTCACAGTACTCCGAAACCGAATGGCCAGATGCTGCTGAGGCATTCCATAGACGTGCCCCATCAAGATGAAGCTTTACATTGTGGTGTTTGCAAAACTTGGAGATCTTTCTGATTTCCTCAATTGGAAAAAGCATCCCGTGCAAAGTATTCTCCAAACTAATGACTTTTGTTGGGCATCCGTGAATCTCCCCATCATCAGGAACAAAGTGGGGAATAATGTCGTCTTCCAATGTCAAATGAATCCCATTTTTTGGAATCACCGGGTGCACCATGGCTTGTGACAACGTAGGGATACCGCCTGCCTCATCGACAAAAACATGAGCTCTGTGATCACAAAGAATAGCGTGGGGTGGTTGCAACAAGTTGGTTCTCAAAGCAAGTTGGTTCAGTAATGTTCCAGACACACAGAAGAGGCCGGCCTCCTTGCCAGTCATTTGTGCGATCTTACTCTCTAGCTGCTTGGTAGTAGCATCTTCATTATAAACCGAGTCTCCAAGGGTTGCCTTTGCGAGAGCAGCAACCATTGAGGCAGTTGGCGTGGTAAAGGTATCACTTCTGAACTCATTGTGAGCTTCTGAAGTGTTGAAATTGGACAAATCAAGAGACATCTTAAGAATCAAGGTGTGTAGTGTGAGAACAGGTAGGAGTCAGAATCGGTTCGCAAGATAAGGCGGGTCACGTGACTATTTTGTTAACTATCTTCAAGGGAAAAACTTGGCGACTTAGTAATTTCAGCCGTGAATTTACTCTGACGCTTGGTTTGTAAAGTTAAGATTGGCTGCTCAGCTTAATTTCATTTTGTTCTTCTTGTCCGGAAGCATGGCTTTATATCATTAAAACGTGTGCGCGTGAGTCAGTGAAGAGTCATAGCTCTTGAGTCACTAATAACCATGGCTTACACTGAAGCACACCGAGTCCTCCTAACCTACATCAGAGGGCTAAAATCTGTCACCAACAATGAACTAATCAAGGCCTTTCAAACCCTCAGTGAGCGGATGAACCTCGAGACAGGGTCCGATATCCAAGAATCTTTAAATCAGTTCATCAAAGATATAAACATCAAGCTCGAAAAACACAGTTTTAAGATTTCAACCTTACGAGACCAGTCGATTGATGAAGTGATTTTTGTTTTCGTGAACACCAAGTTTGATGAGGCTATACAGGGCTGTACCAACTACACGCCGCCAGAGCTCGATTGCATAAAGCAAATGATAGACAATATAATCAACTCGCATGATTTTGCATTTTCTCTACCGTTTACTAATGCCAAACAGCATGTCATGGGAGTTCTTAAAGTCAATGGAAAAGAAGCCGACTTTTTTATAAAGCGCTTGGTTGATGATGGATGGATCCAGTTGGGTGAACAGAGGAATGTCATGATTTCATCCACGACATTGGCAGAACTACACGGCTTCATGATAGATCGGTTTGGTGTTTTTTCTACGTCCGATTCTTCTGGAAAGCTCCTTGAATGCTTTGTTTGCAAGGAAATAGTGACTTTGGGCAAGAAATGTAACAATTCTGAGTGCTCGAGGGCCTTTCATTCTAAGTGTTTCGGTGTGTTTACCCGTGGTGAGTCCACATGCCCAAACAAGAACTGTAAAATGCCGTTAAGTGAAAGTCGTTCAATTGGGGCGCAATAGAGTCTTTGATTTACCACTACAGGAGATGCACAGGTTATCCGTTCTATTCAAAAGAATCTAGGTATTCAGCTTCCACCTCATCAATGATATCATAAAGCCAATCCTCAACAATATTATCAGCATAAGTCTCGCAGAGTGGCCGACATCCCTCGGGCACTGGATAATTGAAATGCGGCCCAGCATTGATCTTGACAACACCATTCATAAAAGCAGACATCATTGGATAGTACCCTAGTGACCCATCATTAGTGTTAGAATAAGTAGGGTTTTGTGATTGCTCAGAATTTGGGTGCACATTGTAGCTCTGAGAGTCCACAGGCAAGAATGAGTAAAGATCATTAAACAACTCCCCAATTAGGTTTCCATTCTTGTAGACCACAATACGCGAATCCGGAATAGACGGAATGCTCAGTCCTTTCACATCGTTGGTCTCCTCTAAAACTGCCTTTTCTCCAAAGACCGTCACAGGGTTTAGCAAATGATCCATTTGCTTGGTTTTGGTGTACTCGAATTGTTCGTAGTATAATCCATTCTTATACTTTATGGGGATCTGATCCCGAACAATGTTGCGGTGTGCGTTGAGCTTCTTTACTTCTTCAGCACGCCTACCCTCATTTCGCTTGCTTTTAGCACCGTGACTTTCAGCGAATCTTTGATTTTCGGCTCTCTGTGTTTCCAAAGAAGGAAGGTCCACCACGAAGCCAATCACATCGCCAGACTTAAACCCCTCAGCCATGAAATCCTGCGGCCGAGACAATGTTATTTTCTGTCCATTCAAATCCCGCAAGCCATACCCATACCCATCAAATCCGACGGGAGCATCAAGAGCCAGCTCTTTTCTCCCGATACCAACACGTACGTGGGCCTCGACATTATTCTCGAGACCAGACTTGTCGTTATTACTATTGATGATCTCATACTCAAAGTAATGCTTACCCTCCTTCATTGCGACGTTACATCGTGTGGATATCCAACCTCCAGACGCCGTAATTGCCGTTAGGTCGTCGTTAAACGCGACGCCATAGCTCTTGTCAAAGTATGATGCACGCACTGTGTATGGCGGCAAGTCGCTGGTGGCATACTTATTAGAGCTAAAGAGTGGATTCGGCTTGCAAGCCTTGTATTTGTAGCCCCTGCGGTTGATAGGTAAATCGTCGTACTGGCAAAATGTCATTCCAGCGACAACGCTTTGGCTTGTAGGAACAGGATCGTTCAGCACAGACTCATGAACAAGAATATTAGGCTTCAATCTGGAGTGAACAACGACATTGGCTATTTTCTGCTTAATTTCCAGCGCTGTAAGCGGTTTTTTTGCGGCCTTTGCTTTGGATACTCGGAACGTGGGTGTCTCTTTGACTTCTTTGGAATCTAGCTCTTTTTTCTTGAATTCCGTTTCTAAGGGGAGAGAAATTACTTCTTTAATAACAGTTTCTCTTACTTCTGGATAAGCAGAAGGTGTTAGCGAAATGGAGGCGCTCGGACTGTCTGATTGTTCCATACCTGTGAAGACTGGCTTATAGTGTTAGAAGTCTCGCGATGTTTGAGCGCGTTAGAAGTTTTGGCGGATCCGTTGGAAATCTCAAAAGTACATTTGACACTCTTACAAAATTCAGTGAGATGACGTGAAAAATAAATTGCAAATTAAAAATAGAGGCATTAATGCGCCTGACATGTGAATAGAAGTAAGGAATGTTTGTGAACGTTCTAGCTTTTCTTGAGGCCTATCTTCTGCAAAAACGACTTCTTTTTATGCAACACTTTGGAGTCCAGCTTCGAGCTGCCAACCGATCCACGAGATACCGATTTGCTCAATTTTTTGTCGCTGATTAGCTTCTCGTTCTTCTTCTCCTCCTCCGGATCATATGATATCAAGCTTTTCACTCTGTACGCCAGAGAAGTACCAGAACTAGACTTCAGAAGGCCTGCCTGTCTAGCCTGTGCCATACTGGAGTAAACTTCATGCACTTTGCTATTGAGCAAAGCTCCAGATAACGAGTCACTTCTAACCTTTTCGAGGTACGTATTTGATTCCGATAATGATTGATCTGAAATGGCTTGCATCATACCAAGAAAGCGGTCCTCTTTCCCGGTAGCCATGAGATCATGGATCTTCTCAGAAAGGGAAGGCGTTGACTCAAGAGAGCTTAGCTTCGTGGAAGACAAACTTCTCTCTTCGTTGCCATTGAAGGACTCGATGGATATGTCAGAGACTGCGGAGTTCTTTCTATCACTATCAACGCTTGTCTCTTGTTGTTTGTTCCTGACTTTGTCGTGCGTTTGGTTTGCAAAAGTGACTCCGCCCTTTTCTGGGGTGTCCGTGATTTGCCTCTTGGCATTTGTGTGCTTCAAATGGAAGTTGGTAGCGTTTCCTACCAACACGACTGGCACTGTAGAATACTTGATCAAGAATGAAGTGAGCTTGATAAGAAATTCATCTGCTTCAGTCTCGTTTGGCCGACCATAGCTCTGACTCGAGCTTGGGCCGGAAATGGAATGTCTCTGCGGACCTGAGTACGAGCCACGATTTGGTAATGAGAGAGAGTTTTGCATTGCGTTTGAGCTTGGCAGAGAAACCAGAAACTTCTTTAACTTTTTGGGATACTTGAAGTTAAGGTTCGTCGATTTGTTACCCATGACAATCAACAATGGCTGGTACTGTGTGCATAAGTGATCAATCATAAACTTGGTCCCTGTGCGCGTGCTATTTTTGCATTTCAGTGTTTGATTGTGTGCCATTGGGTCAGATGGAGAGACGTCGAGGATAAGCTCCACAGTTACTTTGAGGCGAAGCAGACTGTCTGGCAAATTCAGCATAATGTGCTCCATAATTCTCTCGCACTTCTGGTGGATTCTTGACTCAACACTTCCTGAGGTTGAGCTCCGCCTCCTACCGGTCGGCTGATCTAAGAATTTTAGAGGAACTAATCCTGACACAATCAAATAGTCGCCATCTTGCAAAAAGCATGGCGAGTCTCCCTTCAGCTTTTGAATCAATAGAAGCCAGTCTAAAGAATTCCATGTGTGTCTGCGACCAGATAAGACAGTGAGAATGGTGCGAGGGTATCTAATCTCATCGAAATTGTTGTGCTTCATCGTAACAGAAACAGACTTGTAGTTGTTGATATTCAGAGATGGATAGTAGATTTGCTTCCCAATTGGAGATGCTATGGGGGCGGCTGTGCTCGAGCCCCTCCTTGGGGTGGAGTGCAATGTTGAAGTAGAATTAAATTTGAAATTGTTCAAGTCGGATGTCTTTGGCGTGGCGTACTGTGGATCGAGGGCCAATAATTCCTGATCACTCATTCCACTAAAGGAACTGCGCTTAGCTGTTGGTGTTTCAGTCGGAGACGCAACTTCATTCTCGTCATCAATAGCGAAATCGTCAATAACGATCTCGGGGTTGGAACCTCTCGTCAAATCATTCATCGCATCTGTGGGATCTCCGTCACTGTTCATCACGTACACTTTGGCAAGCTCCAGGCGAGGCACGGATTGAGGCGGGTTGGCGACTAAATCATTTATGTCACCATGGTACGAAATTCCCAGAGTTATTGCATTAGCAAGGTTATATGATAGCTGGGAAGGGGAAAGCTTATTCTTCAATATTGACCTCGAGGGTGGATCAGGTAACCTTAACCTTTTTCGAGGCGCACTAGTAGGCAGTAATGGTTTAGCTGACATGGAGTAATCGCCAAAAAACGAATTGCTGAAGTCGGCATGACTAGGTCTCTGTCTTTCGGTATTCGTATTAGGGTATGGTGACTTTTCAATAGGCGTGTCCTGTAGTAGGTTGTTAAAGGAGACTCGGCGGGAGTATTGTGCTTGATGGGCAACGGAAGCCACGGTTGCCATGGATGAATTTCTTCTTCGAGTGGATGGATAGTATGAAAGTGTCTCCTTTTGTTTGCAGGAGCTTGTGTTTCTGTTTAGAAAGACAAAGTGTGGCAAGGGTGCGTGGTCTAGGGTAACTTTGTGTGGGGAATTCAAAAGTGGCAGTTGACAATACAACACCAGAGGCAGGGGGCTGAAAGAATTCGAGATGTCGCTATATTTATTTAAAGAAGGGATAGCAACTTATTTGTCGTATGCTCGCGAGATAATAAATTTGCCAAGGCGGCGTGTATTATGTGGTGACTAGATGGATATTCCTGGGCACTTTCTACGCGCAGGAGCCACTCTCACGCTGCGTGAACCTTGCATGGCGAATCTAGAATCAGCCTTAAAAGGGGCTGAAAATGTGCGATTATTCGATTGATTATGCACCTGAAAGTCTCCGCACAATCACGCGAGCCGCGTGAAGCGGCCAAATTACCCCACGTTGCTGGCCCACATGATGCATCTGCTTCAAGTAGACTTTGGAAATGACTGACAATTTTATAATGCATTGACACTTTCAGAAGTTATTGACATTTTCAGAGGTTAGTGACATGTGGAATTGCGTTCAGGGTTCTCGTCATCTTACATCAAACACTTCAAATGTTTATTTTACTCAATTGTGGTTGCAATGCTTAATTTACAGTGACAACATTGTTGAAAAATAGTGCTGAATGACACACAACTTTTGTCATACCACTCAAGAACCTTCTTTTCTTTAATTTTCAATGACGGGATTTCATTAGCATGCAACTTGCCGTAAAACCTCCCGCAAATTGTAAAACTTCGCGAGAATTGGAAAAAATCGCAGATCCCATAACGCACCGAAGCTGTAGCCGAGCAAGTATGTGCACATTTTAAACGGTCGAGGAACCGTTTCTGAAGCATAGAATTTAGCACCAAATGAAAAAGTTACAAAAATCATATTTAAAAGAAATTCCAGTAATTTTCTGGCAACTTAACAAACTAGAGTTAATTAACACTAAGCGAACTTACGTATGTCCTGGCCGGATCGCACTGTTGTCTACGACAATGAAGCCAGCATTCTTTGCATATATTGGCTTGCGCGTAACTACTGCCGAGGGTGATTATTTAGTGCCCCACACAGGCCCAAAAAACTCAAGCATTTCGATTTCGCTAGAATTAATCAGGAATATGGCCATTTGCAACGGCAAATAAACCTACGAGAATTTTCTAATCTAAAAAGCTTTTAATCTAAAATCATTTGTTGTTTACCGATTGGACTCCGAACACATAGACTTTTCGCTCGTCTTTTCGCCGAAGTAACTTTCGCAGTGTCTCACCTCGAGAGACATCACGTGTTTCGTCTCAGCTTGGCTGTCGCAGGCCAATCGCGCGGCTGACTTTCCACTTATGTAATGTGTTGATTGCTACGACGCGATATGCAGGAGAGCTGGGCTTGGTCCAAATTGCCCATTTGAGTATCAATTGGGCACTTGAATTACAACCATAAGTTTTTTTTGCCATGACCTCAGACTCATGGTTTGCACCAATCCCAATCGACGACTTTGTCGCCTTGAACAAGAGGCAAATGGAGGAGGAAGTTCCTAAAGAATGTCCAAAGGCCGAACCTGTCAACGGTTTAAACGTTCACTGTGGACCTATTCTTAGACTTTGTGGCACATTAGAAAATGCATCCAGCAACTACAGAGCGTCAATTATGCTCGTGACGACAGGAAAAGAGCCCAAAATAACTTATCAATTGGGTCCAGCGTTGGAGAAAGACGGAAATGAAGAGATCACCAGTGGTGAGTTTCCGGGAAAGAAGTATTATGTTACTGAGAAAGGCTTGGAATTTTGGAGATTCGAGATCAATTTGGATTTGGTTTCTTACGAACAAAAGGTCCTCTACTCTATTAACGAAAGCTACAATGCTGCGCATCAATTCTTCTTGCCTTCTACTGAAACCTCCATGAATGTCATGTCGTTCTCATGCAATGGCTTCTCGTTGGGCACTGACACTTCCACCTTCAAATCTTCTTTGTGGTTGGATGTCTTGAACAAGCATGCGACTGTACAACCGTACCACGTGATGTTGGGAGGCGGAGATCAGATCTACAACGACTCTATCAAGGTGAGAGTCAAATCCTTGGAGCATTGGTTGAATTTGACGACTGCTCGCCAAAAGCGTGGAGTGAAGTCTACTCCCGAGATGAGAGAAGAGATTGAGGAGTTTTATTTGAACTCTTACTTGGAATGGTTTGGTAAGGGTTACTGGAGAGGCACACAAGGTGCAACTTTACAGACCATGTTTCCCTTAGCCATGGCGCAAATCCCCTGCGTCAACTTTTATGACGATCACGACATTATCGACGGATTCGGATCTTATAAGGACAGAACTATGAACTCCGATGTCTTCACGACCATTGGAAATATTGCATACAAGTACTATATCCTCTTTCAACACCAGATGTCAATGGATGACGAGGAGCATACTCTGGATCCATCCTGGATTCTCTCCAACAAAAAAGGTATGTTTATCAAGGAACGGTCTCACTCTGCTTACATGAGATTAGGGAAAGAGATTTCCCTTTTGGGAGTTGATTGCCGTACTGAGCGTCGTCAAAGTCAGGTAATATCTGAAGACACGTATGGCATTCTTTTCAAGAGAATCCAGCAAGAAATTACTAAAGCCCCAGACGTCAAACACTTGTTGGTGATGTTGGGTGTTCCGATCTTATATCCAAGATTGGTTTGGGTCGAGAAGATTTTAACATCCAGGTTGTTAAAACCAATTAGAGGCTTGGCTACCAGAGGTGTTGTTGCTAAAGGCATGGTGAACGAGTTCGATGGCTCCGTGGAGGTTTTAGATGACTTGAACGACCACTGGTGTTCCAAGAACCACAAGAAGGAAAGAAACTTTTTGATCAAACTGTTGACTGAGTTCGGTGCCAAAAATGGAGTCCGTATAACCATTTTATCTGGAGATGTGCACTTGTGCTGCTTTGGAAGAATGAAGACCAAGATGCATCATCACCCACATGCACATTTGTTGTCGAAGTCTGACAAGGAGGCGGAAAACAGAGATGTCACCGAGAATCCCGAACACGACCCTAGATTGATGTTCAACGTCATTAGTAGTGCTATTGTCAATGCACCACCTCCTGACGTCATGGCCAACTTGCTTAACAAGAGATCCAAGATTCACCACTTTGACAGATATACGGATGAAGATGTGGTGCCTATCTTCTCCACCGAACCTGATGGAAGCACTGCACGTGAAAATGTTCAATTTTTGAACAAAAGAAACTGGAGTGACTTGGTTTTGGCCAAACAAAGTCCTTTGTACAAAGACAGAATTGGCGAGAGAAAGTTCCCCAGCTCTCTCTTTGAGAAAGATATTGAAGAGGTGGCTAAGAAGACTGTTAACGATAGATACGTCAAGTATCCCATTCTTAGCGAGTCTTTGGTAACAACAATCCACGTCGAGAACGATGGCAATGATCCGGAGGCCAAAACAGCCGCTTATGAGGTCATCATTCCTGATTTACAAGGCAAGTATAATTTGGAGAAGACTGAGATTAAGCATTTGACTTAGTTACCACTGGGCTGCCTAACTAACTATCTGCAATCTTGTACCAAGTACGAGATTGTCATCTGACACTCGCTTGTGCACACTAGAAAAAGGCAGGCGACACAAACTTTTTGTCGCTTGTCTTGAGACAAAAAAACTGATGTACTTTTATTATTTAATATATATGCCATGTGCAATGTTAGAAACGTAAATCCCCAGCGTGGCTCGGATTTATGACTCGCTCTCTCTTTCCTTGAAATTCGCACGGTTCGAGCCACTTGCATATTCCTTGCATTTGCAGTCACAATACATCAGATCCTTGAACGTAATCTCTTAACTTGCTATCTTCCACACTCTGACAAGTTTCAATTCAGAAAATCATTTTCATTATGAAGATTGACTTATTTCATGACTTTAAAATTAAGTACGAATCTAATCACGAGGGTTTGTACGGAAAGCACATGAGTGCCGAATAGCCGAGTGGCATGAACTTTTTTGGAGGCAAGTTAAAGTGCTGCAGCCAACTCTTATAAATTTAAGTACATAAGAGCGCAGTACAAAGCAATCAAAGAAGCTTTGTCTCGTGGTTATATTAAAGATCTACTTCTAGAAGAGACTAAAATGGAAGGATGCGCTCACCATGCAGCACCGTGCGGCCCGATAATTTAGGAAACCAAGCGGTGCCGCGCCGATAGCATATTCCTGCACTGGGCAAGTATACCTTATCTATAGACACTTCCACTACAGTGACTTAGAAAAACACTCTCAGCTATCGCATCATACATTCCAGAATGTCAACTTCGGAGAAGTTTTCAAACATGAATAAGCGAAAAACGCGAGACGAGAGCCCGGAAATGTCCAGATCCATTGCCGCTTGCCAGAGATGTCGTGCTAAGAAAATCAAGTGCGATCGAAACTTCCCACAATGTTCAAAGTGTACCAAAGCTGGACTCGATTGTGTCGGTATAGACCCCGCTACTGGCCGAGAAGTTCCACGATCCTATGTTTTTCACTTGGAGCAGCGCATAAGAGCCTTGGAACATCAGCTCGAGGCCAACGGGCTCTCGATACCGCAAATGGAAGTCAACAACACTCAGCATTCCTCTCAGTTCGAAGGTCCAGACTCATCAAATTTTAATGAACTAGCTGGAAAATCAAACCTTCATGCAGGAAACAGGGCAACGACATTATCGTCACAATCACATCACATGCAGCCTTCAGACTCAACCAGTTCATTTGCTGGGACTCTAAACGGGGCCCGCTCTGAGAACACCTTCTTGGGAGCTTCTCTGGGCATCACTTTTGCCAAGCTTATGATGGCAGCGGTGAAATTCAAAGAGTCGAAAGACTCACTGCATCCGATCTCTAGCATAAACACCAATATGGACACTCGGTCAGCTGTGTTACCCCCAAAAGCAACAGCCCAGCATTTTATTCGAACTTACTTCAACCAAAGTAACACACAGTTACCAATTCTACATCGTGGAACTTTTTTCAAGACTATGTTCGAGCCAATATATGGTGGCTGGGACTCTGATATCTGCATGCCGCCTATGAGCAATGCATATATAGAGTCTCATGTAAGACAAGATCAAACTTGGTTTCATGAATACAAGCAGATTTTCAAAGAGAAGCTTGCTGAACACCATGAAAGAGCTGGAAGCTCTAAGTCCGAACACGATGATGCCCAAAGCGTACTGCTTTTGCAAACCATTTCCAATTCCATCGAGGTTCCAAGAGTCTTCCAGAGACCGTTGTACTACTTGAACCTCATTTTTGCCATTGCATCATCCTCAAATCATCTACAGTATATGAATTCAATCAGTGAACAGTTTCGGAACGCAGCCATGAAATTCTTTGGCTCCATAGCGGAGCATAATGATCCATTGGAAGAATTGCAGTCTTCTTTGTTACTCACACTATACTCTTTGATGCGTCCTTGTGTTGACGGAATCTGGTATATTTTGGGAAAATGTCTCAGACTCTGCGTCGACTTGGGCCTCCACAACAAATTAGTGGAACGCACCCATAATTTGAGTGCATACGTGAAAGATAGGCGGCGGCGGTTATTCTGGTGCACGTATTCCTTAGATAGGCAGGTGTGCTTCTATTTGGGAAGACCTGTGGGGATACCAGAGTCTTCGATTAACGTGATGTTTCCATCCATGCTCGAAGATTCGTTGATCAATGAGGAAAACCAAATTGAATTAGACTACGGCACCTCGGAAATTTATCATAATGGAAAGCTCTTCAACTTTGTTGGGAGCGAGTATTCCCACAACGAGATGCAAGCTACCATTAAGACGGAAAACCCTGACGATTTGAAAACTGCTCGACAATCAGTTGAGGTGTCTGATTATTCCGAATTCACTGAAAAAAGCCGCAGCTCTAAATACATCTCCTTAGCATTTTTCAGAATCAGACAGATCCAGCTGGAAGTGCAGAGAATCTTGTACGAAGATGAAGAGTTACCCCGTGCATTTGATGATTTATGTCAGTGGAAAAGTTACATAATTGAGAAGCTTCAAAATTGGCTTAATTCGCTTCCGCCTCCTGGAAGTATTGCCCAATGCGACTTCCACTTCGAGTTCTTTCTTCTCAACTACAATCACACTTTGTTGATGATCAACGGTTTATCGCCGAAATCTTTGAAGCTTACTCGAGAAGAATTCGAATATGTTGCTGCGTCTCTGCAGAATATCGTGAGATGCTACACTCAACTATACGCCAAAAAATCCATCAACTATACGTGGGCAGCCGTGCATAACCTTTTCATGGCAGGGACGAGTTTTCTTTTTGTCTTATACCACTCGGATGAGATCCGGCAAGATCATGACATGCAGCGGGTCATGAAAATCACTGGCGATTGCATATCAATTCTTTCGCTGCTAGTAGTATCGTGTGATGCCGCAAAAAATTGCTACGAAACTTTTCAAGTCTTAACCGCTGCAGTTTTGAAGCTCAGATACAACATCGACGTTGACGCAAACTACGACAACAATTCCAGGCCTCCAAAATCCGATCCAGGAACCTATGATGACTCCTCTAAGAGCCCCTCTTTGGGATTTTCGGGACAAGGCGCCACAACCATAGATCCCAGAAATGCGTTTGCACCCAATTTTGAAGGATACGAAGTAGGCTCCGATCCGTGCGGCGGGAAACAGCACCAGTCTTCAAATGTTCAGGTGAAGCAAGAGGATCAGTCTACTGGTGACACAATTCAGGATTTGAGGCCATTCAACGAGGCCACAAAAGAGACGGGTGCCTATGAAACCGATGGAGAATTGTTCAGTCAAACGCCCCTTGATTTCGTACCTCAATTCGAGTGGATTTCCAGGAAGTCTAGCGAGGGATCTGATGCCTTTGAGAATTCCATTTATCCAAATGGCAGAAGTTTAGAAACATTTTTCAGTGAAGTTGCAAATTTATCACCAATATCCTCAGTCAAAGACCACTTGGGCGACAGCAATGGCTCGCAAATAGACTCCAGCTTGGAAGGCGTGCATGGCAATAAATTGCCTCATCGAGAAGCAAAAAAGGTGTTTGAATTGATACAGCAAGTTCCCACCGAATCCATTTGGGATCAATTCTTCACTAAACCCCAGGGGTCTAAAAACTGAGAAATGGCTCGCACAACAAGCGGACCTTCAAAACAGAAAGCATACTACCTCAACATATTTAAAATCTCAAAATCTAAATGAATAGGATTATCACTAGCCAATCTTACGCATAGAAGCATAATTAGCCATTGTAGTGAGGTATCTACCGTGCAAATATTGGGGGTCGATGGAAGTGCACTCAACAGCGGTGATGAAGGATCCATTGAAAAAGCCAATTATACTTATAGTCAGACCAACAGATGCTTCGTTTGCCAGCAAACTTTCCAAAATGTAGGTCACGTCGACCTCAATGGTCTTCTCGGAATCGTCAGACACGTCATCAAGATCAATGTGGGTGTGAAGAGAGGGAATATTCGGAAATTTCTTCACGCAAAGGGTGGCCTTATCGCAGTCATAAGATTCCACCTGTGCAAACAACCTTAACTTTTGCGGATGAGCAGGGCTAGCTTTTGGGTAAAATAGACGTAGAGAGGATGGATCCAAAGAGATTTTGGTCATGAACCTGACTTTAATGTATGCATCTGTCGCGCGTAGGCCATCTAATAATTAAGACGCGTACAACTAACCAAGAGAACGATACCCTCAAACCATGGACGCTATAAACGAAAATCTAGCTGATCAAGGGACGAAGAGAATCGGAGAACTCTTTCCTGCTAGCTACGCAGATGAAGACTTGTTTTCATTGCCAGATGGAGGGAGAAAATACTCTAGACAGTTCTATTCCATGTATGAACATAGGCTCCGTGTGATCAAGCCACAGGTGGATGCCGAAGCCTACAAGAAGTGGGGCGACAACACCCGAAAAGTGAATGATAAATACATTCAACATAAGGAGAAGATTCTTGACATTGTGTCTGGAGAAGTATGCTGGGTGTCAGGAACCATCTTCACCGAATTGAAGAACAAATTGAACATCTTCCTGGATGTTGAAAAGGGCGTCGATGATTTGATACCAAAGACGCCAAAATCTTACCTTGATGCGGAAGGCTCAGGTGTGGTGATGATTGAGGACGAGAGTGGAAGGGCTATTCTCCAAAATGACCAACTTTTAAGAGAGTCTGGCCTTGTTACTGGATGCGTGGTCGGAGTGTTGGGAATTGAAGTACAGGCTGGAATTTTCGAGATAATGGAAGTGTGCTATCCAACACCAGCGCCACAAAAAGAGACAGTGAGCTCAAATGGCTCCTGGGTGGCCATGGTCTCAGGTCTACTGTTTGAGGACGAGCCCAAACTCGACTTAAGAGCAATGCTTCTTACCCAATGGCTCTCTGGGGAGTTGGGTGGACAAGAAGACCAGGACCTCACTAAAGACATCTCTCGGCTAGTTATCGTGGGTAACAGCATAGCGCAACTTGAAGCAAAAGAGAATACTGATTTTTCCACAACCAATAATTTCGGAAGCAAAAACATCAGCCGATTCCTGCCCAAATCTTTGGTTGTGTTCAACAAGTGGGTTTCCGAGACAATAGCATCCATACCTGTCACTATCATGCCGGGAGAAACAGACCCATGTGAGATTTGTTTGCCCCAACAGCCTATGCATCGCTCATTGCTCGGCCCCAATGCTCAATACATTAATTCTGAAAGTCTACAAACATTGACAAACCCTACTTGGATTGAGACCTCTGACCAGCTCCGATTATTAGCGACGTCTGGGCAGAATGTGGACGATATTTTGAGGTACTTTTATGCGGAGGAACCAACTGCCAAAAAGACTTTGAAAATCATGGAGCAGCAGCTCCGGTGGAGAAATGTTGCACCCACCGCGCCAGATACGCTATATTGTTATCCATATGAAGAAATGGATCCATTTGTCTTGACCGAAACACCTCATGCCTATATAGTTGGTAATCAGGGTGAAGCAGGATACAAGGTCGTCAATGTTGGGGATAAAAAGTGCACTATAATCAGTGTTCCTTCATTCAAAGAAACCGGTCAGATCGTTTTAATGAACACCAAAAGTTTTGAGGTCAGGGTGGTAACTATTAGCTAGAGTGATGAGTAGTCAATAAGAGGATGAGTAGTCAATAAGAGGATGAGTAGTCAATGAGGGTTTCAGTAATCAATAAGGAATCAGTAATCAATGAGGACAAGACTACATTGTGATAAGGTGCGAAACTGAATTATTAGTGCCGTACTGCTTTGACATCTTGCTCACTCTCGGCTACACGGATGCCTTGACGAGGTGCGGTGGTTGCGAATGCAGTGCATCTCAAACGAGCATATAACATGCGTGGAGGCGTTTGAACACTTCTAAAATTAGACCGCATGGAAAAAAACGTTACGCTCCGTTGGGCACCTGCACAGCACATTAACTAGCTGTGGTGTGTAGCAACAAATTTAATTTGTTTCCTTAAAGGGTCCTGTCTCTGTTTCACTCTTACTTGGCTACACGTGTTACGTACGTGTGGGCACCGAATAAAGGATGTGGAAGTCTTGGAAAAATCATCTGCACCTGCGCATTCAAAGCACCTCGCCAGTAAAGCCGGCATTGTGACTTCCAAACTGCTTATGCAGTTCCACACGTAGGCGCACACAATTGCTCACGTGGCATTCACTCTCCATGCAAAGTATTCGAACAATGATGTCAGTCGTTATTGGCTCTGACTGTATGCATCCCATTTAGAATGCACTTGCCGTCAAAAAGTTTTGAAATAGCACATTATTGGAAATCATCGAGGTTCTTGGGATTAATGTGTAACTGCCTATGCGAAGCGCTAGATATAGCCCCACTTTGCTGCTGCGAAATATGCCGAAGTAGATGAATAGCTTCAGGAACAAATAGATCTTGCGATGGCTTGTAGAAATAACCGAACTGTAAGCCTAAGATGTCATTCAGAGGATCCATAGTGAATTGTAGTTTTTTGGATTTATGTGCCTTACGTCCGGATTCTGAACTCGGTCTGTTGCCGGTCTCGCCCGGTCGCAACCCTTCCAGGCACACTTCAGCGAACGGCAAACACTATGGTTAGCCTCGGCTTTAACCCTTCAACGAAAAATTAAAGAGCGAATTAGCTTCTGCAAATAAGTTTATCAAAGAGATTTACCATGAGAGGTCTTGTAGCTGCCATTGTACCGGTTCACATTATGGTTGAGATTCTCTCGCCTCCTTCTGATGTGACTCCATAATTTCCTCCCCTCACACTCGTTTTCTCCACCAAAAAAGTGAGAAAAAATATTACCTCCTAACAACTCTTTTCTGGGCAACGGAACGACATCGTCATCCAAGATTAAGGTTAAGAAAAACTGCAGAATACAAGATTGCATTGTTTCTCACCAATCCTTGAACTTACTCCCTTGGTGTTGACCGAAACTCTGCGCTATAGCAACGGTTCACTTGTAAGGGACGTGGCAAGAGCTAATACTGTACCTGCTCGTTACCCCTGCAATCCTTCATTTGATCTCATTCACTTGTCTCTGCTGACCTTATTTTTCCGCCCTTCAGGACACCCACCACACTCTTATACCCATCATTCCCTCTTGAATTTGGGATTCCGTGGACTTGTGCATTAAGATAAGCATACATTCTTTCTCCCCTCTCGCTCGTGGCCTCAATTGAATATGTCTGGAAATAACTCGGGCGTGAGTAGCAGCCTCAATCGGAAGCCAAGCAAGCCTCCAAATCTTCACATTGCTCATCGTCGCTCTCCCAGTGAGTTTACATCTTTGATGGTTGAGCAATACAGTCTTCAGCGCCAAAATGAAGCCCAAAGTAAGAATTCCCAGCAGCAGCAACACCTGCCTAATCAATTGCAGCCTCCACAACCATCTGATTCATCTCACTCCAGAAGCCCTTCCCACTCTGGCCATCGAAGGACTGGTTCGACGGGAAATCCTCAACAAGGCCATGCTCGTCGTCACTCTTTGCAGCTCAACGAAGCAATGAAGGCTGCTGCATCTCAGAAACAATCAAACATGGCGTCTTTGGGCGGCGCCAATTCCACTGAATCGAACTCGAGCGACAGCCCCAACAGCCCACTGATGAACGAAGGCATGGGCGGTTTTCGCTTTCCCAACACTCCTGATGCTGACTCCAGCTCCTCTGTCCAGGAGAAGCCTTTGGCCTACGGTTCGCTTTCCTTCAAGTTTCCACCTGATTCTGCAACTAACAATACTCTTCTTCCCCCTGTGCCCACTTTTGGCCAAAGCTCTCCCGACCGTGGCCATCAACGTCGTGGATCTCACTTCCGCTCCAACTCGCGCAGCAGCGATATCAACTCCAATTGGCGCTCTCAGCAACTGCCAATTGGCGCCTCTGGACCGGGTGCGAATAATCATCACAGAAATCAGTCGAACTCCAACTTAACTCCACCTAGTTTCTTTGTGCCTGGCCATAAGAACAAAAGTAGCTCGCTTGGTGGCGGTAACTTGTCTATCTCATCTTTGTCGCAATTTATGCCACAAGGAGGAAACAATTCAAACAGTAACGGAAGAAAGTCATTGTTTGCTCCGTACTTACCTCAATCTTCCTTGCCCGAACTCATTAACGATGGTCGCTTGGTGACAGGTATCTTGCGTGTGAATAAGAAGAATAGGTCGGATGCATACGTGTCTACTGATGGATTGTTAGATGCTGACATCTTTATCTGCGGGTCTAAAGACCGTAACAGAGCCTTGGAAGGTGATTTGGTTGCCATTGAACTTCTCGTCGTTGATGAGGTTTGGGAATCAAAGAAAGAAAAGGAAGAAAAGAAAAGACGAAAAGATAACATCTCCACCAAGTCTAATGTTACCTCCGTTTTGAGCGATGACATTCATAATGACGCAACGTCAACTCTGACGACTGACAACACCAAAAGTGAGGCAGATAGCGACGGCTTGGGAAGGAGAGGCTCTTTAAAGCAGAGACCAACAATGAAGAAAAATGATGATGTGGAAGTGGAAGGACAAGCTCTTCTTTTGGTCGAAGAAGAGGAAATCAATGATGATGTTAAACCATTATATGCTGGTCACGTTGTTGCCGTTGTTGACCGTATTCCTGGTCAAATATTTGCTGGAACTCTAGGTTTATTACGCCCAGCCCAGGCTGCACAAGCCGCACATGACAAAAAGTCGGGTAAAGAATCCTCAGTGCAAACTCCAGTAGCACCAAAGATTGTTTGGTTTAAACCAACAGATAAACGTGTGCCCTTGATTGCGATTCCAACAGAACAGGCCCCTAAAGATTTTGTTGAGAATCACGAAGCCTACGCCGATCAACTATTCATCGCTTCCATTAAAAGATGGCCAATCACCTCATTGCATCCTTTCGGAACCTTAGTTTCAAGGTTAGGTAAGGTAAATGATCCCCAGGTTGAAATTGACTCATTCTTGAGAGACAACAACTTCCTTGCAGATGAGTATCCATCAGAAAGCGAAGCCCGAGCTGGTTATCTTACCTCAATGTTCGGCCAACTTCCCGATATCGAGTCTCAAATTGCAAACCCTCAAAGATCCAATTTTTTGAATGAGTACATTATAGCATTTACTCAGAACCAACAATACGTGGACCACGCTTTGCACGTCAAGCGTCTTAACGATACAAAGATTGAATTGGGGTTCCATTGCGTGGATATTTCATACTTTGTTCAGCCTGGCAGTACTTTGGAACGCAAGGCAAAGAAGAGGTCTTCAGGTGTTTTCTTACCGCAAAAATCTTCTCACTTGTATCCTATTCAATTTAATGATTGGGTCTCGTTTAAAGAAAATGAGAAGAACTTGGCTTTATCTATCGTGTTTGAGATTGATACCACAACTTTCGACATCACAAAGGAATCAATTTCTGAGTCTGTCATTTGTCCCAAATCCTTGGTTACCTACGACGACTTTGATAGTATTTGTTCGACTGGCAGCGCCAAAGACATAAGCTCTGCTACTTCTGATTATATTAAAACTTTTGCATTGATCGCCAAGGAGTTCCGCAGGCAAAGACTTTCTAATCGGAGCATTGACTTGTCTACGTCTTTGGGGCTTTTGGACAAAATGGATGATGATCCAGTTCGAATGAGCTTGAATATCTTTGAATCTAGTTATGGACGTCTGATTATTTCCGAAATCGGGCATAAGGTGAACACCACCATAGCTAGTAAGATTCACGCTTCTCTCGGCGATGGGTCTTTTTTGCGCCGGCACCCCGTTCCAACCTTGCAAAAACTCGAAGTGTTTGCACGCAAGGCTTCTAATTTGGGAATTGATGTTGACACCACTTCCTCAGCATCTTTACAAAATTCCATTTTGGCTATCAAAGACCCCTTACAAAGACAGTGTCTTGAAGCTCTTTTGTACAAGTGCATGCCTGGCCCCAAATATTTCGTCGCCAAGTTTCAAGATGAGGAGAACTTTGGACATTATTATTTGAATACTCCCCTTTACACTCACTTCAATGCTCCATTGAAAAGATTTGCAGACCTCACAGTGCATAGACAGCTCAAGCTGGTTATGTATGGTGGAGCAAGGGAGAATCCTCAAGATGTTGACTCGCTTAAGTCAATTGCTGACTATTGCAACTTCAAGAAGGATTGTGCGGCACATGCCCAAGAGCAAGCAATCCATCTTTTATTATCTCAGTCAATCAAGGAAATGAGTGAGCACGCAGGCCAATTGTTGGTCATGGGAACAGTCGTACAAGTGTATGAGTCATCATTCGATGTGATAATTCCGGAGTTCGGAGTCGAGAAGAGAGTACATGGTGATCAGTTACCTTTAGTCAAAGCTGAATTTGATAAAGTCAACCGGGTCCTTGAGTTGTACTGGGAGAAAGGTGTGGATACCGGTACCTATGTACCACTGGATGAAAGATCGAGCTTGAGTTACAGAAATTCGATCAAGAACAAGAATCGGAAATCCGCTTTTGAGGCTGCTAAGATTCAAAGCAGAACGATGGCGGAGAAGAACACAATTGCACCTGACAGCATAATTCAAAAGTTTGCTGAACTAGGAATTAAGGAACCAAAGTTCTCTCACTTTAAGAAAACCGAAGAGGATGTTGGATTGGAACCTTACACCAGTGTGTGTGTTACAAGAGTTGAGGACAACTCGTACATACAAGAAGTCCGCGAGTTGAGTCAAGTTCCAATTTTGTTGAGGGCTGAAATTGGAATGTCTTTGCCGTGCTTGACTGTGGGGGCTCTTAATCCGTTTTGCTGAGCAGATGATCTGCGTTACGCGGGTATGAGTCACGAATAATTATTGAAAATACAAATAAATATATACACTTAGGAAGAGAGCTTTGTGGACCACTTTAGAATAAATGTGATAGTTGCCGCTGAATTACTTACCATCTCTCGCGGTGAAGCAGTCAGCATATTCGAATTTTCGCAATTGGTCCAGTCAAGAGATCACGTTGGATTAGGCACTGGTTAGATGCAGTCCAAGAACATCTATATGTGTCCAAACCGTCAATGGTAATCATAAAGAGTACAATACGCAGCTTCGACAGAATAGCAGATCTCATTCTAGAAGATTTCATTTACTATATATACTAGATCCATTTCAGCTTAAACAACGTCTTTCGACGCACAGCGTAACGCAACATCGCGCAGGTGCATTTACGATCATATCTGTCGAGGTAAATTTTCGGTCCCCTACACCCTCATTTGTTTCTACAATTCTAAATAATGACCGAAAAACGCAAAGAAGATGAAAGCTTTCAAATAAGCGGCAACAGGGAAGTCAACGGAGTGCCAGAAATTAATGACAAAGCTGTGAAAAAGTCCAAACTTTCTCAGAGCGGTGAATTGATCGCCAGAGAAACATTAGTCACCGAAAAGACTAGAGCAGGCTCTCCGTGCACGCAAAACCCACCCATTGACCACGACGGACTTTCCTGGCCTTCAAAAGGCGCTAGGACCAGAATTGAGCAAACACCCGAGGAAGCGAAGCAAAGAGAATTGAGAATTGCCGGCGCAGTTCTGACGATTTTGGCCGAGTTAGGAGAAGACGTTGAGCGGGAGGGATTATTGGAAACTCCAGAGAGATATGCACGTGCGATGCTATATTTTACCAAGGGATATGAGGACAATATCCGAGATGTTATCAAGAAAGCAGTGTTTGAAGAAGACCATGATGAAATGGTGATTGTGAGAGACATTGAGATCTATTCATTGTGTGAGCATCACTTGGTTCCATTTTTTGGAAAAGCCCACATTGCCTACATTCCAAATAAAAGGGTAGTGGGTTTGTCTAAGTTGGCCAGATTGGCTGAGATGTACTCCCGGAGATTCCAGGTACAAGAGAGATTGACTAAGCAGATAGCCATGGCATTATCCGAGATATTGAAGCCACGCGGAGTTGCTGTGGTTATTGAAGCCACGCACATGTGTATGGTGAGTCGGGGTGTTCAGAAAACTGGATCGCTGACAACAACAAGTTGTATGCTAGGCTGCTTTAGGGTGCAACAAAAGACCAGAGACGAGTTCCTTACGCTCTTGGGAAGGAAATAGATGCCACGTCGGCCACGAAGGACATTACTCTGTCTTTTATCGGAGCTTCAACACTCCGTTTTATGATTTTTATGATTCAACCTCATACTATCCTTCATTTCTTATTCATAGACACGTTCCTATTGGGCTATTTACAAGACTATTATAATTATAATCAACACTTATGCTCTCACATGCTGCATGGATTCAGCAAGGTCGAGAATCAACTCGTCATCTCCGTACTGCCCAATGAGTTGTATTCCGATGTTTTGATTATCACTTGGTATTGACAAAGCCGGAAGCGCCGCAAGCGATGCTGGAACTGTGAACATGTCGTTCAAATACTCTTTCAAAAAGGCGTCCTCTCTGCGGTGCTGACACTCTTCAATAGTGGGTGCTTCGCCAAATGTCGTGGGGCCAATAAGAACATCACACTTGGTAGCATCTATCTCAGTGTCACCATGAGAGATCATGAAATTAGGGAACGCCAAGACATCATTGAACTCTTGTATCAAGTTCTTTCTTAGTTCAGTGGCTTTAAAGAAGTTGTCCCCGGACTCACAAGAGAGTGTGTAATTCCCCAAAAGTATGCGCCGCTTGACTTCTAAACCTAGACCGGCCGTCCTATTGAAAGGTATGAGTGATTGGGCAGTTGTTTCTCTTCTCTCCACATTTACTCCACCAAAAGCTTTTCCATCGAAACGTGAGAGATTGGAAGCAGCTTCGGCTGAAACTAGCGTGTAATATGCGGCAATCAGCTTCGATATTGACGGAACAGATACTGGCACCAAGGTATGCCCAAGTTTTAGGAGCTTCTGTAATGTTTGATCAAAAGCAGTTGTTGTTTCAGGATGTAGTTCAGAGAGAAGAAACTCTTGAGGAATACCAATCCGGAGATTTCGTGAAGAGCGTTTTGTTAAATGCTGCTGGATTTTGTCTCTGACCACTTGCGACATGGAAGTAATATCCTTCTTGTCGTTAACATTCAAAATGTTGAACACCGACCGTAATGTTTGCACATCACGCGAGAGCAAACCCACACAATCAAGTGCTTGGGCGTATGCAATAACACCGTATCTCGAAATACGGCCATAAGATGGTTTGAACCCCACGATGCCACAGTAGCTGGCCGGCTGACGCACAGACCCACCTGTATCTGTTCCCAATGCAAAATCCACCATTTTCGATGCTACTGCGGCAGCTGAGCCTCCGGAAGAACCACCTGCGCTTCTCTTATCTTTAAAGTTTGGGTTGAGTGTGGCT
Source organism: Metschnikowia kipukae (assembly GCA_002370135.1). Taxonomy (NCBI): domain Eukaryota; kingdom Fungi; phylum Ascomycota; class Pichiomycetes; order Serinales; family Metschnikowiaceae; genus Metschnikowia; species Metschnikowia kipukae. Next base: position 1,343,371 of record NKZJ01000153.1, on the reverse strand, counting down.
CCGAAATGAGAAAATGTGGTGGAGGAGCCCATTCCAAACTCATCCATATTGGATTTGCCTACAAGAGACATTCGCTTTTGCTCGAGTAATGTAATAATTGTGGCTTGGAATGGGCTTTGGTATTCTTCGAGAATCTTCGACCCGCATGTAGTAGGTTCACCGATGGTAGCTATATTATCTTTTGCAACATATGACCATCCTGTGGAAGTTGGGCATGAGACATTTTCATCAAGAGCATTTCGTGAGGATATAAGACAATTATAAGGATCATGTTTGAACGGGCGTTTGCCCGTGAAGGCTCGTAGGCTTTGTTTCATAAAGAACGTGATCTTAAATTGAGTGTGAGGACTCGCGAGATGCGAGTACACATGGTGCGGAAATGAGGTCATAAGTGGTCTAGGATCGAAATCAGCTTGAAGAACATAGAAGATTGTTCTGTGAGCATTTGAATAAACCATTTGGCTGCACAATCAAACCTCAATTATTAAATCATTCTCGTAGTAAATCATTCTTGTATCATTGGTTGCACGTAAAACTAGACTGGCGATCCAAACTTGCAAGAGGATGTACGGGTGTGAATCAGTCTGAGCCTAAGAAAAAATTCCCCGCTTACTATCGTCTCTATTCACCATGTCTGTCTTGATACACGCCGATAATGGCACCAACACTTTTGCGTTGGTGAACAATCTAAAGGTCGCTATTGCTGCTGCCCGCTATTTACCAAAAACTGAGCTAATCAACTCCCCTGACTCCTCGCTTTTGTTCAAGTCAAGTGACATTGAGTTGGTCGAAGCCAATGCTATCGTGAAGTATCTCAGCAATGATTTCCTGGAAGCTCAGATATATGACATTGATGAGGTCGCTATCTATCAGGCATACAAAGCTGGTGATAAGGCTGCGGTTATCGAAGCTCTCAGTGGATTACCTGCCCCTGAGGATACTTCCCTAAATGCTCAGAATATCGTTCTTTTCGCATCGTGTTTTCCATACATTAAAGAATTGGACAAGTTGAGTGCTTGGGCTAGTCTGCTTTCCGAGGTTCCTGAGGTTGCTAAAGGTTTAAAGACTGCTACTGCCCTTACTATCTTGGAGAGAGTCTTGCCCAAAGGCGACGGGAAAGCACGGGTGAAATCTGGCCACTTGGTAGATTTGGCTAGAGACAACATCGTGCCAAAGAAAGACGAAAGGAATATTTTGATCACCTCTGCCTTGCCATATGTCAACAACGTGCCGCATTTGGGGAACATTGTCGGCTCGGTCTTGTCAGCCGATATTTACGCCAGATACACCAAGAACAGAAACTACAACACATTGTTTGTGTGTGGTACTGATGAGTATGGTACCGCAACTGAAACTAAAGCTTTGGAAGAGAAGGTCACCCCAAAACAATTATGTGACAAGTATCATGCCGTCCACAAAGAAGTCTATGACTGGTTTGACATTGGATTCGACTATTTCGGAAGAACTACCACTCCTTTGCAAACAGAAATTGCTCAAGAGATTTTTATGAAGTTGTACGACAATGGCTACTTGGAGGAACAAACCACCGAGCAGCTCTATTGCGAAGTGCACAACGCATTTTTAGCCGACAGATTCGTTGAAGGTACTTGCCCCAAGTGTGCTTACGAGGATGCCAGGGGTGATCAGTGTGACAAGTGTGGAAACTTGTTGAATCCTTTGGAGTTGATCAATCCTCGTTGTAAACTCGACAACTCCAAACCTGTCCCACGTGACTCCACCCACGTTTACCTCAAGCTTAACGACTTAGAGCCTGAGTTGAAGGAATGGGTTATCAAGGCTTCAGAGGAAGGTGCTTGGTCTAAGAACTCTAAGACAATTACCAACTCTTGGTTGAAGCAAGGCTTAGAGCCCAGAGGTATTACGAGAGATCTTTCATGGGGTACTCCTGTTCCTTTGGAGAAGTTCAAGGATAAGGTCTTGTATGTCTGGTTTGATGCTACCATTGGTTACGTGTCTATTACCGCAAACTATTTCAAAGACAAATCTGATCCTCAAGCTTGGAAAAAGTGGTGGAAGAACCCGGAGAATGTTGACTTGTATCAATTTATGGGCAAAGATAACGTTCCTTTCCACACGGTTGTTTTCCCAGCAACCCAAATCGGCACTAAGGATAACTGGACCAAATTGCACCATCTCAACACCACCGAGTATTTGCAATACGAAGACGGTAAATTCTCGAAGTCCAGAGGTGTCGGTGTTTTCGGTAACAACGCGAAGGACACAGGGGTGTCTCCATCAGTATGGAGATATTACTTAGCTTCTGTGCGCCCAGAAACTTCTGACTCTCATTTCTCATGGAAGGAGTTTGTCACCAAAAACAACTCAGAGTTGTTGGCTAATTTGGGTAACTTTGTTAACAGATTGGTTAAATTTGCTAATGCAAAGTACCACGGATGCATTCCAGAATACTCCGCCAAAAATATCCCTAACTACGACTCTTTTGTGGATGACGTGAACAAGTTGTTGGCCTCTTACATAGAGAACATGGAAGCCGTCAATTTGAGACGTGGTCTTGAGATTGCCATGGCTATCTCGTCTCGTGGTAACTCATTCTTGCAGGATAACAAATTAGACAACAATCTCTTCACTAAATCCCCTGAGGTTTCTGATGCTGTTGTCGCTGTTGGTTTGAATTTGATTTACTTGGTTTCTGCTGTCATCTCCCCTTTCATGCCAGCTACTAGAACCCAAATTTGCGAAGTCTTGAACGCTCCTCCGTTGTCAATCACTGACAAGTTTGAGTTTGTTTTGGAGCCCGGCCATAACATTGGAAAAGCCCAATATTTGTTCCAGAGAATTGATGAGAAAAAGATTGACGAATGGAAATCTTTGTACGGTGGCAAGCAGCAGAAGTGATGGACTAAGATTAATCACCCTATATAGACACAATGAAACATTCATGAGATCCTGCAATGATGTTTGCAAGAGTTTGCTTAATCGCTAATGACGAGCAGGGAAGAAGAATCGACATCCTCTTGTATCTCGTCGTCCATCACCAATTGGTCGACATCTTCGTGGGTAAGCTTCAAATTCTGACTTTCCCATGAATCAATTCTAGACCCAACATCGACGTCCCCACCTGTGATGGCTCGAATCAATTTGAGCTTGAAATCCTTAGGCTGTTCACTAAATTTGATATGCTCTCTTTCATATTCAGGAACGTCTGGTTTATGCCCAATACTCTGACCAACTCTCACTAAAGTTTCAACGCAAGTACTTGAGTTGTCCAACAAGTCATTGTCAAACTTAAATGAGCTTTTCTGAAAAAGTAACAAGATAGTTGAGCCACCGAACTTGAAGTAACCAACTTCATCTCCTCTCTTAATCTCGTCGCCTTCCTTGACCGTAATGACAGTGGAACCCACCATCATTGCACCCACAGCAACCATTACCACTGTTCCAAATTCTTCACTCTCAATGGGAACAATCACACGGACATTTTCTCCGTACACATCCAAATCAGATCTTATAGCCATCGGATTAACTGTATAGTACTCGCCTTCGATGTATTTGAGTGGACCGATTTTACCAGATACAGGCGAGTGAAATCTGTGGTAATCTTGCGGCGCTAACCGGAAAATACCAACGCAACAATTTTCTGCGCTGTATAACTCTGTTTTCTCTAGGTTGTGGAAGTTCCCGTTGAACAATTTAGCAACTGTGAAATTTCTTCCTTTGATCCAGAGTTCTGTGGCCTGATTGACTGTAGCGAATGTCGTACATCTGCAATCGGCTGGTGATACCGCAATTCTCTCTTCCTGTGGCGATTCGATTGGCCTAGCATCAGGTTTGAGTTTTCGATAGAAGAAATCATTGAAGGTTTCAAATTTCAGTGGATCTGTGATCAAACAATCTCTTAAATCCAATTTGTGAAACTGTATAAATGACTGAATATCACGAGTAGATGAGGGATGATCGAACTTAGTTCCCTGCTTAACACTAAGCTTGCGTAAGAGCAGCCTTATTCTCTTTTGTTTCGCTTTGTCTAAACCCTTATAAAGAAGACGAATGCCCAATCTCACTGTAATGCTCATTTTTTCCTCCAAAATCAAACCCGTGGATCTATCTTGAACGAGAATATTCGCAGAATTACTACCCAACTTGTACTTTCCGTAGGTGAGTTTGATTAATACTTTGGAAAACCATCTTCTTGTAGCTAGTTCAGGAGTAACAAAAGATGAAACAAGTAGCTTGTTGACAATAGACCAATCCTTGGAGGCACATGTAGCAAAATGCGTAATAATATCCAAGTCATCCTTCTTCGAGAAGCGAGTTTTTTGGCATATTGGGCATCTTTCAATTTCAAAAATTTTTGTTTTCAGTTTGTGATCTTCCGCCAATACGTGGGATTCAAGGCACTTGATAATGTCGTCATGAGTCAATCTATCTCCTCCCCAAGTAGACTTGCCAAGAAATGAGAAGAACAGATTTACTAACTCGTCACTTGTGCTAGACCCAAGAGTGTCCAAGAATGATATGAGCTCAATATAGTCCAACAGACCACTGTCATCATATTGCTCCAAGAGCGCTCTCCAAAAGTCCGTTCTTAGAGTTTCGTATGGAATATATCGCGCTCTAATCTTCAAGGTGCTTGAGTGCTTGCTTGCCATTTTTGAATCTTTGAGGTCAAGAGATAAGTTCAAGGTCTTGAATAATGATGTGTCAACATACGAGATCGAAGTTTTTCTTCTGATAAAATTTTTCCGTCTAGTCTTGACAAGATTTCCGTCTTCGGCAATTTGAATAGCAGGATTTCCCAGAGAAAGATCAGAGTTAAGTGAGCTTTTAGACCCATTACCCCTCTTGATCGAGACGCCATTGCTGAGACTAGCATCCGAATGGGTGTCCTCAGCAAAATCTTGTTCTTCAGCAGCAGAGTGATTCTCAACGGAGACGAATGGGTATGTATTTGAGACTTTTGTTGATTTGCACGGCTTTTCGTCGCTCATTGGTCTCTCCAGAACAATGTCAACAAGTTCGTTCATTGGAATTGTCACATCTGCCACTTGATCATGAAACGAAAAATGGTCTTTGTCTAAAACAGAGAATTGGATATTGTACAGTAACTCGTTGTCCAAAATTTCGAATGACAAACGCTCATTGTATATCGGATTCAAGTTGTGACGTTTCCAACTCGTGCGGAAAGACTTTTTACCAAATGTCACCACCACGAATGGATCCATATCAAAACTCGTCCTGGTGAAGTTCTTGATAGGGGGAAGATCTGAAGCACTCACAATCTCAAGAAACATGACACCCTTGACTCCGCGATTCCTGAATTCATAATTAGAGCTCACCGTAATTTTCTTGCGTTTGAATCTGATTCTATCCCTCTTTTTCCTTTTCTCTTCCACATTAGCTGAGTTGTAAAGAGCGTTTTCATTGTACAACCCGTTGTCGCTCATATCTCCACTCTCTGAAGCAAAAGATCCCAAGGACAGTATGTCTGACTCGGAAGGCAAAGGCAGACCATCGATTGCGATTACTTCCTCGCTGCCCCTTCGAATAGGAGCCGTCTCTGGTCTCACTAAGGATGTGGTGAGAGATGACTGAGAAGGAAGAGTCGTGATTTTTGGTTTAGTAGAAAATCTCGACAGCTGCGAATTGTTTCTTCCAATATCATATATGGACTCCAAGTCGGAAATGTCGGAGACATCACTCATTTGTAAAGATGGTGGTAGATTGGTGTAGAATCCTTGTTCATTCAAAACCAGTGAGATAGGTGAATCTTGAAATAGAAGAGATGAGAGCCAATTATCGAGGTTCTCTTTGAGTACAGCGTTTGAAATGCTTAAGTTTTCAAGAGAGAGATCCGTAGGAGCTTGGACCCTTAATATGGGATTTGCATTCTCCGGCTTTGTATTTTTGAGATCCAATTGTGATGATGAAGGTGTAGGTGGGTTCATTGACTTGTCTTTCTTCTTGCTTCTGCCAAATACTCTCTTCTTGTACGACTTCAGTACGATCTCAAACAGCAAAAGTAGAGACCCAGTTACAAATCCGTGTTTATCTTCGGACAGATGAAGTTTGTACCATTCCGTAGGTGTCTTGAGATCCGCTGGGCAATTCTTGAAAATCTCTTGAACTCGCAATCTGACTTCACCCATATAAATTCTGGATCGTGTAGTTATATTGAATACAGATAGCACAAGTAAGTCAGAAAAGTCGCCTGAGTTAAGAGGAATCAAGAAAGACTTATCCCAGCTGGGATTTGAGGTGTCGAGTTTCCTCTTGCATCTTTTCTTGAAGGAATTTAGTTGAGCCACAAGACTAGGATTGACCTGTTTCTGGGTCGACTGTTGACCGTCCAGGCTGACCAAATCGGCAGCCCTGAAGGCATTTATACGTAGATATATTGGAGCAGACTTTCTTTTAAGGCGCATGTGACGAAGAGTGTTTTATCAATATATTGGGGAAAAATAGACTTATGACTACGTTTCCTGAAATAGATATTTCTTGTGCGGCTTCATTCATGTGGACTGCATACACCGATTATGCCTACAATCGTGTAAGCTACTAATCAGTGTACCACGATACTGTTCTTGAAATCGAAGTTGTACGTACGCCTTGTCATACGATAAGAATAATCATCGCTTGATGTCTATTATGATTCTTGTTGATTTTGAATGTCTGATTATGTTTATTAGTGTAGATTCTCTGATAAATTCTCCGAGTGCACAAGACGTCAAACCTGTATCAAATCTCGACGTACGAGCATGCGCATAGCCCACTTGTTTAAAGATGGCCACAGACTCGAGACCAAAAAGGCTAAATTATCAGATCTTTGACCCGTTTTAGCAGAATGGAGAGAATTGGTTATGTCGTCAACATTTCAACAACTCTCTTTACACTCAATTTTTTGATATCGGTGTACGTCTGGCCGTTACCAACGAATAAAATTGGAACCTTCGTAGCCATAACCATGTTGATCATGACTCCTACCAAGTCGCCAACAGTGTCAATCTTAGATATAAGAAAGAAATCAAGACCTCTTTTGTTTCCGAAAGCATTATTAAAGTTCACGGCCTGTTCAACAGAGTCTGTGCCCACCAACGCTTCGCCAACCATAATAATTTTGTCGGGATTGGCAGCATCTCCAAATTTCTTCAATGGAGCCATAAGCCTAGAATTCGAATGAGTTCTTCCCGCAGTATCAATTAACACAATGTCGTACTTCTCGCTTTTTGCGTATGCAATGGCCAGTTTAGCGGTATTGACAACATGGTCTCCTGCACCATAACCTTTCTCGAAGAGCTCAATTCTAGAGCCTTCATTCGATGCGTTGAGCCGGTTTAAGTTGTTAACGTGGACTTTGAGCTGTTCAACAGCACCTGATCTAAATGTATCACAAGCGCAGATGAGCACATTTAAGTCATTTTGTAGAAACCAATAAGCCAATTTCGCAAGATTGGTTGACTTTCCCACCCCGTTAACACCGACAACTGAAATCACGTATGCTCTTTCCCGAGACACGCGTTTTATGTCGTACAAAAGATCTGTAGAAACGTTAGGAGTCAAGATTTTGGTGAGTTCCTCAGTCAAAGCTTGTTTGAAAACAGGTATGCTGACCTTGTTTGTGTTGAGCTTCTGTTCAATTTTCTGAATGATCAACTTGGCCGTAGGTGGGGCAATATTCTTGGATATAAGCTGCTCAGTGAATTGCTTACATACCTCCTGGATGTCAGCTGCACCACCAAAAAATGACGAGATTTTTGACAAAAATCCGCTTTTAGACTCATGTTTCGCCCCATCCTCTGACTCGCCTGCATCATCCTCTTCGTCGAGAATATCATGGAGCTCATTAATAAGAACCAAGTCGTCCTGTTTGGTGAAAGCCGAATTATCAACCTCCATAGCAGGGTCAAGCGAGAAGTCTCGATTGACATTGCTGTCAGCACTGGTTGCAGAGTAATCTAAACTTGCGTCGTTCACATCGGCATCCACCAATTCTCCATTTACCCACTTTCTCATTTTCTTGGACTTGGAGGTGCTCTTTAGAGGAACTCTGGTTGCATCAGATGAGGGAGTTTCTGAATTTAATATTTCTTTTTTCGATTCATTTCCCGTTGGTTCTAATTTGATAAGTGTCTTGAATTGAAAGTCAATAAGCTTCTCCATCTTCTTGTCATCCTCACCGCTTAACTTTTCATAAGTCCGTAGCACATCCAGTAGAGAATGTTTGATTTTTTCGCTATCAAGTGTTGTAATGACATCAAAATAGATTGCAGCTCTCAAGCTCTCTTTCTTCAAACAGTAAAATCTCTTTTGTTGAGCAGTGACAGTGTAGAACTGATGCGAAAGCTCAGTGCACGAGTCGTCCACAATCTTATAAATCAAATCATTGAAAGGAGAGATTTTGTTGTTTTGCTGATACAATACTCTCCCCGAGCTTTCGAAGACTATGAGTGATTGGGACATATTATCAGTAAAATTACACGTAGATTGATTGATGTGTTTTTTTCATTGATCCGCATGATCATACAGGACTGATATGCACAGTACAATTTAGACCTTCAGTGGCTCCTCGACTGAGGTCTGGCATTACAAACTTCAGATCATTGATACCTCTGAATCTAGTCAACACTAAAAATCGAAAAACAGGTTCATGAAAACTTCAAAAAAAGTATCGTCACAGACAGGATTCGAACCTGCGCACGCAATGCGCAACACCTGGGCTGCTGTAATAGCAGGGTGTCGCCTTAACCACTCGGCCACTGTGACGCTCAGCAAAATCTAGAAAATAACTAGAATATACTGACAAATTAATAAAGCTGCAAAAAGAAGCTAAATTATGGTTTGGGCATTCATTAAAGATGCCAAAAGTATAACTCTGTTTTACCGCTCATCATATTGCCTTCGCTCAATATTTTACACGCAGCATTTTGAGTCCTGGCGCGTAAGTTGCTAAGTTCACCACAATGCTCACGTGATGTACAACACGCGCCTACTCCCGACAAGATACGCAACTTGTATACGATGTCAATCACGCAAGCATGTCATTCTACCAAGGGGATCCCAATATGCAATTCTACCAATCGAGCTATGGAAATCAATACCAGCAACCCGCAAATATGGATTCTGCCAATTTAGGATCCATGAACTCTGGATTCAATAGCGGTTTTGACGTTTCCGGTGACATGAAAGATGGCGATCTAACTCCAGGATTATTAGCAGCCTTTGGGACTTCAGGTTATGCTGGAGAGCCCCCATTATTGGAAGAGCTTGGAATAAACTTCAGCCACATAAAAGGTAAAACCTTGACTGTGTTGAATCCTTTTCAAAGAAGCATAAACCCGGACATAATGGCAGATTCCGATCTCGCAGGACCTATCCTATTCATATTGTTGTTTGGAACATTGCTACTATTATCTGGTAAAGTTCAATTTGGTTACGTTTACGGTGTTGGCTTGTTCGGAATCCTTAGCTTGCACTATTTATTCAAGCTCATGAGCATCGAAGTGACAATTGATTTGACAAGATCGGCGTCAATTTTGGGATACTGTTTGTTACCACTAGTGTTCATATGTGCACTTGGGCTCGTCATTTCTTTGGACTCCATGTTTGGCTACATTTTAAGCAGTTTGGCTGTGTTCTGGTGTACTTATTCTGCATCGGGTTTATTTGTGACCGTTTTGAAACTACACAACGCTCGCCCGCTTGTGGCGTACCCGTTGTGTCTCTTCTACTCTGTCTTTGCATTGATGGCCATTTTCGTTGAGAACAAGCCTCTCACCAGAAGTTTGTAAATTGACATTTGACCAGCTTCAGCGAACTAAGCAAGAAATGACGAAAGCTCCACATAAAACCCGAAAGGTCGGCGAGGCAAGCCAGAAATTCAACTATAATGAACACTTGCATCAATGACATGGCGCATTGAAATAAGAGGAATTCCTCGGCTCCCATTATCTTGCTTGCTTTGAGCGTCTACACTCTCAAATGCAACAAATTGACTCATATGTACAATCCATTCCTGAGCTCGCAAATCAAAATAGCCGCACCAAATCCAGTACGCGAAAATTGTATTTCTCTCACTGTAGACACTCAGACAATCGAATGCATATCCTCCGTGGGCTTTGTAACCCCCACAAAAGCCTTAAGGTCTCCTTGATTTGCCTGAGGCGATTGGGCTCGTCATCCGAGAAACCTTTTTATGTCACAACTCCCATATTCTACGTCAACGCGAAGCCTCATTTGGGCCACATTTACTCCATGCTCTTGGGTGATACAAGAAGTAGGTGGGAAAAATTAGGAGGTAAGAAAGCGTTTTCTTTGACCGGAACTGATGAACATGGCCTTAAGATTCAAACTGTGGCGGAGAGTACGAAGACAGACCCAAGGGTTTTCGTGGACAATGTTTCCGAGAACTTTAAAACATTAGCCAGTACTTTTGACATTGACTATGATCGATTTATTCGGACAACTGACGCAGATCATGTAAAAGCGGTACAGCACTTTTGGAGGTTGATGGAGTCTCGAGATCTTATATACAAAGGCTCTCATTCTGGGTGGTATAGCTTAAGTGACGAAGCATTTTATCCGGAATCTCAGATAACTGATATTGAAACATCCAGTGGAACGCTGAAAAAGGTGAGTATTGAGACCCGCAGTGAAGTGGTTTATCATGAAGAGGAAAACTATTTTTTTAGGCTTTCTCAATTTCAAGACCGACTCATTGCATTTTTGGAGTCGAACCCAGAATTTGTTATACCTCATGCGAAACATCAGGAGCTTCTTCACAGCCTTAAGTCTGCAGTCTTAGAGGATTTATCAGTTTCGAGACCTTCTTCAAGATTGACGTGGGGCATCGGTGTTCCAAATGATCCATCACAAAATATTTATGTCTGGTTCGATGCACTCACAAATTACTTGACGGCTGCATCATACCCCACATTACCTTCAGAAGGCTCAATTTGGCCTTGTGATACGCACATTGTTGGAAAGGACATTATGAGGTTCCACTGTATATATTGGCCAATTTTCTTGATGGCTGCGAACTTCGAACTTCCGAAACAAGTTCTTGTCCATTCCCATTGGTTGAGTGATGGAGTGAAAATGAGCAAAAGTCTCGGCAATGTGGTAGATCCGATTGCCTTGTCTGAAAAGTATGATACAGACCCTACCAGGTTTTATCTCATGCAGAATGCCAGTATTCATAATGACTGCAAGTTCTCCGACACGGAATTGAAACAGCTTCATATGCAATTGGTCAACAAATGGGCCAATATGAATTCTCGAGTAGCAGGTTTTAACCTCGAGAATGCAATCCGTGAGTCCGCCCAATTTTCTCAAAGTTTCCTGCTTCCCGAGTTTACTCATAAAGATTCCAACGCTGAACACTTAATTGAACTTCTGAGTGAACTTCGGAGCAGTATCGACACTTTGTACAAAGACATGGATCAACATATGAAAGAGTATGGGCAAATGAGGGCCCTCTCAAGATGGTGGGATACCGTCGAACTTGCAAACGAGTTTTTCCAGAGATGTGAGCCTTGGAAAGTGCAAAAAACCGTTCAGGAAAAGAAATCAATGGGTCAGCCTAGCGACGAAGAGGAAAGCTTCTTGAACTACATCATTTTTACTTTTGCTGAGGCTGGCCGCGTATTATCCATCTGTGCCCTCCCATTCATGCCAACTTTGGCAAGAAAGTTCTTGACGAGATGGAATGTGCTGCAGACCAGCATGGACTGGAGTAAATGCTACTATGGAGCCGACCGCCATTATGGCTATATAGACAAAGGCTGCGACAAAAAGTTGATGAACAAAATCCTGACCAAGGGCTGAAGTATATATGAAGAACACAATCGCCTCAATTCTACTCAATCGCCTCAATCCTACTCAATGAACTCCTGTAATTTATCAACTACTCTTGTTTTAATCTACACCCGCGTACTGTGTCACGTGACTGACTTGGTGATGTTTCGCACGCGTGTAGCTACTGACCAAGATTTTTCTATCTTCATATAGATCATAGACAACATATTTCCAATCGTTCTTTCATACAATAGAGATAAATTCCTCTCAATGGCCAAAAGAAGACGGCGCCAGCCTCTGAGTGATGAGGAGGTAGATGCGAATGAGGATACCTACGACAGCCCGCCTGCAAACGTCAGACGGTCCAGACGAAATGTGTCGTACATTGATGAGTCTGATGGTATTGAAGATTCAGGGTCTGAAAAAGAACGCACAAACAAGTCCAAAGCAATTTCAGATGCCGGAGATGCTGATGTGGATCCCCCAATTGAGGATGAAGATGTTGATCACTCAGCCTCCGAGAGTGAGGAGATTATGCCCACAAAAAGACGGAAGAGATTGACAAGAAATCTGGAACGCGCAGGCGACGCGGACGAAGACTTCAATGCGGGGATCTCCTCGGAATCGGGGAGTGATGAGCAACTCAGCGATGATTTAGAAGATGGATATCTCAATGGCCTACGAAACAGGCAAGATAAATACTTTGTCGCCACAGATGACGAGGATAACTCATATAAAGTGGGGTCAAATCGCCGGCGGTCGAGCGGCCGCAAGTCTGCAACCAGCAGGCGGCTGAAGGAGTCCAGAAGACGCGCCAATGGCAAATCTGCCAAGGATGAGGATGATGATGAGGACGCTCCGGATGATAGCTTGCACCAAGAACTAGAGGACTTGTACGATTCTTCTCCCGAGGCGAGCCCTATGAGACACAAGCTTCGAGAACGGGAAAAGAAAATCGATTATACCATCCCATCTTTGATCACCAATGACACAGAGTTGTATAGGCAGCAAGGTCCTACTTCGCTGTTTCGCTCTCGTGGAAGGAAACCAGTGGGTAGTAAATCCGACACTCGCCATCTATTATTCCCAACTGCAGGACCTTTTGGTGGTAGTGATGTGGTTTCAATTTTCGGTCAAAATGTACCGCCTGGAGGCATCCCTATTCCCGGTATGACTGCGGTTCCTCCAAACTTGAGCAACGATTCGGACTCTTCGGATGATGACTATCAAAATGGCGAACTTCTTCAAACAGGTGGAGATTCTGCCTTATCGGCGAATGCGTCAAATCCCGTGGCGCTCGGGGGTTCGAATAACACCATTCCCGGTATCGAATCCAAAGGCAGCTTGGTGAATAATACCACTATACGAGGGGCAGATGCTATTGGCAAGAAAAAAAACAACCTTAGCGACACTGATCCCTTAGGTGTTGACATGAACATTGATTTCAAGTCCGTAGGTGGGCTTGATAACTACATCGACCAACTTAAGGAGATGGTCGCCTTACCCCTTCTCTATCCGGAACTTTATCAAAACTTTTCCATCACGCCGCCTCGTGGAGTTCTTTTTCATGGTCCCCCCGGTACGGGTAAAACGCTCATGGCACGTGCTCTAGCAGCGAGCTGCTCGACCCCTTCACGGAAGATAACATTCTTCATGAGGAAAGGTGCAGACTGTTTGAGTAAGTGGGTTGGTGAAGCCGAAAGGCAATTACGTCTTTTGTTTGAAGAAGCTAAAAATCAGCAACCATCAATTATTTTTTTTGACGAAATTGATGGGTTGGCCCCAGTCAGATCTTCTAAGCAAGAGCAAATTCATGCAAGCATTGTTTCCACTTTGCTTGCTTTGATGGATGGTATGGACAATAGAGGACAAGTGATTGTCATTGGTGCTACAAATAGGCCTGATTCCGTCGACCCTGCTTTGAGAAGACCGGGAAGGTTCGATCGTGAATTTTACTTCCCACTTCCAGATCTTGACGCAAGAAAACAAATCCTAAAAATCCATACTGGGAAATGGACGCCCGCTTTATCAAATTCTTTTATTGATAGCATAGCTGGATTGACTAAAGGTTACGGAGGTGCAGATCTCAGGGCTCTCTGTACTGAGGCCGCGCTCAATTCTATCCAGAGGAAGTATCCTCAAATCTATTCTTCTGATGAGAAATTGCAAGTCAAGCCATCCAAAGTCAGAGTTGCGGCCAAAGACTTCATGCGTGCTCTAGACAAAATTATTCCCTCAAGTGCAAGGTCCACGTCTTCGGGGTCGTCTCCGATCCCAGAGAGATTAATGCCATTACTTATGCCATCATTGGAGAGTATATCACAGAGACTCAACAGAATGCTACCAGGCTCCATTCGAAAATTTGGAGATAAGAAGCTTACAAATCTTGAGGAAGCAAAATACATTGATCCCACAATCAAAGAAACCGACGGCGGTTTTGCAAAACATGAACTTCTTAAAAACTTGGAAAATTCCAGAACTTGCAGACCCCATCTCCTTGTCTGTGGAGATCGTGGTGCTGGTCAGCAATATCTTGGATCTGCAGTACTCAATCTTTTAGAAGGGTTCCTGGTTCAAAATCTTGATCTTGCCTCAATGTTTGGCGATGTGACAAGGACGCCTGAGCTGTGTATTGTTCAAACATTCATCGAGGCAAGAAGACACCAACCGTCGATTATCTTTATTCCGAACATTGATACATGGTTTGATGTGATGTCACACTCAGCCAGAGCCACATTATCAGGCATGTTAAGAAATCTTAAAAGCGATGAACGTGTCCTTTTATTTGGTATCGCCGAGCTGCATTTTGACAATCTTGATCCCGGTCTCAAGCACGCGTTTGGGTTCTCGGACAGCGGCAACAACGTAACATTGCAAAATCCGAATGCTGAGGCGCGTCTTGTCTTCTTTAAGAAGGTTGAAACCGCTCTTACTATGAAGCCATATGAATTCATTAACGATTTAAAGAATCGCCCAAAGAGAAAATTAAAGCAGCTCAAAGTGATAACCCCGTTGGTGGCGCCAGATTCTAACCTTTCAAAGAAGCGACTTAAGCAACAAGAATACGAGGACACCAAATTGAAGAATATTTTGAAGTTGAAGTTAGCTGGCATCATGGACTTGTTCAAAATAAGATACAAGAGATTCAAAAAGCCTCTTATTGACACTGTTTATCTTCACCACTTGTTTGATCCTTCAGTTTTGGAGAACCCTAATATACCATATGAGGTGCTCTACATAAAATCGGATGACCCCTCTCATGAAAACATGCTCAAGGAACTTGCCACTGGTAAATTCTTTCATAATATGGACTTAGATACAGTGGAGGAACGAATTTGGAATGGATTCTATTCAGAAGCTAAGCAATTTATAAAGGACATTAGAATGATTGTCAAAGACTCCATAATGTCAGGTGACAGGGACCGAATTTTAAAAGCCAATGAGATGTTTACAAATGCCCAATTTGGTATTGAAGATTTTAATACACCCCAATTCGCCAGATCTTGCAAGGAATTGAGAGACCGAGAGGTTATCAAGCAGGAGAAATTATTGAAAGAACACAAGCACTTGCAAGCCGAATATGCAAGGAAGCAAGAGGAGATGCTTGAACAAATTGGTATTCCCGAAGCACAGGATGCCAATGGACATGATTTAGCTGGCCAAATTGTTGAGGGCAGCGAACAAGAGCCTGCTCAGGTCAACACAGAAGATTCTTCAATTCCAACAGATGCGATCAATGGGCATGAGCTCAAGGAATCTAGCGAAGGGTTGGTTTCTCATCCAAATGGCGAGATTCAGGTACAAGATGCGGCAGATGGTAATATAGATCCTGTTATGCAGAAGGAATCCGAAATCGTTGAGGCTCCAATGAAGGATCTGGTGGCATCTGACCTCGAACCCCACGATTCGGCACCTGGTGTATCACTGGATCTGGTATCGAGTGAATCTGAAATTGAGGATGGCTTCTCGATCGAATTGAAGAGAAAGGTGATCTTGCCACAGGGTTTTACACAGTTGTTCGAAAATAACATGGTAACGGCTACTTCTGGTTTTACTGTGGAACAGCTCGAAAGTTTTGCTGCAAAACTTATGGAAATTGTGTGGGAAGATAGAGACAAGTGGGACAAAACCCACACCGTCAAGAAATTGGAAGATGTTACAAAAGATTTGGCATTGCATAGGGCTATTTTATGAGTTGTGATTTCGATATATTAGACAAGGTGATAGGCGACAGCCCAGTTTTAGACCAATCGCAGAATAGTACAAACCGGGAAAATGCCCGTAAGAAAAGCTCTCACTGAGATGCTTTCCCCAAGTAGTTCTCCGATGCCTCAGAGTGTGCCATTTGAGGCTTTTTGAATATAGTGTTTTTTCTTCAGTGTGCCTTAATCTTCGGCACTTCCATCTCTCGGTCTATAACTGATATTCTGTTCCTCCAAGTCGCTGATGATGTGAGGAGGCAATTTGCCGTTCACTTTCACTGCATAGATTCCATGTACGAAAGAATCTATACGGAGCCACCTGGCTACCCATGATGCTTTGTTGTCGTCGCCAAGGGCCACCAAACCCTCAAAAGATGGTGATGTACAATCTTGAATTTGGCCATCTTCGTTGTCAGCGTAATGTAAGACAGACTCGCAGTTTGGACAGCCCTTTTCAAGGAAAGATCTGTAGGGCTGTATTATGCCACAGAGCATGCACGCTCTCTCGGTTTTCGTCGACATTGCAGATGTATAGCGTGCCAGCTTCTGTCAGTGACGAACGTTGAAGTAGCGCGATCACGTGATAATTTGTGGAAATATCATAGATTAAATATCAAGACCAAATGAAACGATGTTGAGCCTAGATCCATATCACATTCTATTCTAAAACCCGATCTGGAATTTAGGCGGAGCAATTTAATTTTAATGATTCAAAATTGTTCAGATTTGAATTAGGCCACGGTTTTTGTATTTCGTGAGTATAAGGTGAGAGTTACCATTATTTACAAATCACGAAAAAATTATTCGTAATCCAAATATCCAAACCTAGCTTCAAAATTAACACATTCTTAACTATTTCATGAAGAGTTTACATGCAATGCTGAAACTTTGATGAAAAAGTGTCAGAGGGTAAGATGTAAAAGTCATGAGGTCTCGCACATCTAGAGTATCTCAATTTATCTGCGTTCTCACCACGAAGCATAGTGAGACACGGCTTCTTCAATACAAACATGATAAGTCATGGCGCCACAGCTATGAAATGTTGGCGACCAAAACGTCTACTATTACCCCATAATACAATTCTTGGACAGAAGAGAAACTTTGTCACGGACCCAGCCTCTTTAGTTGTCACGATGACCGAGGCCTTGCAAAGTATTCATACATTCACGAATATTCCTTGGTATGCATTGATACCAGCAACAACCATAGCTTTAAGAACCACTTGGACTTTGCCTCTTGCTGTTATGCAGAGATTGAGAATCCAAAAGCAAAATGCTCTCCGGCCCATCGTGGCCGCAACTGGGCCTGTCTTGAGATTAAATTTGGCCAGAAAAGCTTCGAAAATGTCTCATACAAATGACGAATCGGTACATGCATTGACGAGTCCTCTAAAGAATATGAAGTATGACGAGATAATGGTTTTATCCGCCAAAGAGGTTCGCAAGCGTCAAAAGAAGCTTTTCAAAAGTCACAATGTCCAGCTCTATAAAAATCTCTTTTTGCCCGCTGCTCAAATCCCATTATGGGTCTGTATGTCCATGACTTTCAGAAACTTAAGTGGCTGGTCAACTTGGGATGCAGTATCCAATAAACCACTTGACGCATCATTATACCATGAAGGAATTCTCTGGTTTACCGATCTCACCACAATGGATACGCTCCACATGTTTCCCTTAGCTATTGGAGTGATTTCCTTGATCAATGTTGAGTGGACATTCAAAACTTTCTCCCTATTGAAACCTTCCAATAGAAGAAAAGCGTTCAGGCCCACCATTACCGACTCTATGGCGAACGTTTCTCGAATGGCTGTTGTTTTCTTAATGGCAATATCTTTGCACGCCCCCACTGCTCTTACTCTATACTGGCTTACATCCCAGCTTTATTCCTTGGTTCAAAATATCTTTCTAGACTTGTTGCTCCCAATCAGTTTCACTCCCAACAAACGCTTGGACTACAAACCTCAGGTAAACAAGGAAGCAACCGGAATTTTGCATGCCAGCAAATAGAATTATGTATATAGATCACAATCCATCTCGTAAAGTGTACACTTGTTTTTGTGACGAAAACCTTATTGCTTAGGTTGGCTTGTATGCACACATTGAAACTTCATCCATATACTGTGCAGACAGAGCCATATCAACGCGCGTTAAGGTGCTTACCACGTTCGATTACACCTTCAAACGGTAATGAATGGCACGGATCTCATAAAAGAGGCAAACGAAAAGCTTTATGGCCCAGTAACAAAGGAGCTCTCTGAGCTCAGCACAAAGAAGTACAACGGGGAATCATGGACTCTACTACAGCTTGATGACTGGAGATCAACAGATCTTCCGAGAACCTTGAAGAGCCGCGAGCTGCCACACATAACAAAAGAAGAGCTTAAGCTCCTCATGGATTGGAAATTGGCGAAAGGGAAATTTCGTCCCACGCTACCAAAACTCATTGACTCAAATGATCCTGATGTAGTCGAAGAGGTGTCTAAACAAGGACTTCAGATCTTTCTCCAAGGCGTAAATTCTACTAATCTGCATGGTTGGGACTCAATTGAGATTCCAGATTACAAAGTGCTTCTCAAGTCATCTTTGAAAGAGCTTTGTAAGCTTCGAGGCGTTGGCCCGGCAACAGGAAGTTTGATTTTGTCATTACTAAGCGAAATCACTGAGTACGCCCCACCATTCTTTAGTGATGAATCTTTCATGTATCTCATCCGGGACGCCCTTCGCCCACTGCTGCCTATAAAGTATAATGTTAAAGAATACGTTGACGAATACGCAACTTTGATATTGCTGGTCTTGAAAAACCTGAATGCCAAATTGACCGCTCAGTCTATAGAACGCGGCGCTTGGTCTTTGAAGACGTATCAAATATACCGTTTGGATAGACTTGCAAATGTGAAGATTCCCTTTTCCGTGGACGAGGAAACGCTCGATCATTTCAAAGATTCAGCGGCTTGTTTGCATTCAACTGACTCGCCTAACAGGTCAGACATTAAGTCGAAAAAGGAAACATCTCCAGCTAAAAGATCTGCCGCTACGGCTTCGTCCGCCCAGAATTCGAAGAGGACGAGAAATGAGTGAGTAGGGGAGTGAATGAGTTAGCTATTTCACGGAAAAATCAATCAGATTAACCTCAATTTGAATGCAGGCTTCACGCTTCATTGCGTTTCGACATAGTCCTTGTCGTAATTTATTATTTTGAAAAGCTCGTTGACCTTAGATAGTTCATGAATATTAGCGCCCACCTTTTTCACCATAGCTTGCAATTTAGGCTCCTCGTGTAGGCCAATCTTCTGCGAAACAACATGATTTATGTGCTCGGCTAGAATCGATGTGTCGTTTTCGAAATTGTTGATGAGGTATTCTGCCTCGGGTAACTCACTTAAATTGGAGCCATTTTTTGAGAGCAATACGCCTGATAAATCAGTTACAAGTTCCTGAAAGTCAGGGAAGCTCGCTGTTTTCGACAGAAGCGCTTTCAACTTTCCAAACAACATTTCAAGAACTTCTTCATTCTCCAATGTATTGCCATCGAGATTGACTTTCAAAAGCTTTATCAAGTGGGATAATTCCAATTCGAGTTTTATTTCATCTGTATCTGGCAAAGAAGCAAACTCCTTATTCATAATATCAATTGCCTCCTCAAACTGGTGATTTAGAATGAGTTGTTGCAAGCGTTGTCTCTCCCTGGCAAGGATGATACTCGAAGTGGGCCGCTCGATTTCAGTAGCCTTTTCATGCTTATTTTTTCCAGATGACACCACACTTGTGTTTGCCTCAAGTTCCAGTAAATCAGAGTTCAAAGCCTCGTATGTTTCCATGTAAACATTTTGGGTCAAATACCCTTTTATCAACTCATTCATGGTGTTTGGGTTATTCTGAATCTCGCAAACTGCAGCCTCAAAGTCCTCTAAGGATGAAACTTCAGGAACTTTTTTCTTCAAAGAAACGCTTTTTAATTCTTCGGAAATGTTATTTTGTAAAATGATTCCTTGCTCTTCTTTGAGCGATTTCATGTATCCGTCAATATTGAACAGGAAAGGTTCTAGTCCAAAATTTGTTGTGATCTTCGACTCTGGTAATTCGCCTTCCTGTAGGTTTCCTAGAAAATCTGAAACTTGAAAACCGATTATGGGGAACAAAGATGTGATGTTTTCCAGCGCGTCGAAGATCGAATCTTTATATTTGTTTGAGGACACGATCTCGTTATCAGAAATTGTCTTCACTAAAATGCCGTTGAGGGTTATGAACAAAGTTTTCGTTATGAAATTGACCCCAAAGCCAACGATGTCTGATTTAAACACCTTTTTGCCAAAAGCCGATCTCGATTGGATGTTAAAAGGGGCATCGATGTCAAGCTTGCTTGTTTCATGATCACCCTGACCTTGTCTGTTGAGTTGAGATATTCTGCGATTTAGATTCAAAGATGAATTGCGGTAAGAACTGTCCAGGCTCTTTGTAGAAGCGTATGAGCACGAATTATTGAAACTAATTGCAAGGCTTCCCTCAAGAGAAACTCCTGGCTCCGCACCTAAGAAAGCCAAGGTATCGTCATCGATCTTGCTTTCCTTTGCAGCGGAGTCATTTTGAGATAACTGGAAGAGAAGACTCTTCAAATCAATGCTTTGAGAGGAGACAGATTTTGAGCTCGAGCTCGAGCTGGAAGGCATTTTGTCAAATTGAATGAACCTCTTGGAGAACCCCATATTGAATAGAAGTGAAGAGCTGGACGATATGGACGAGTCATTGGCGTTAATAATTGGGCGAAATAGAGTACTCAGAGAAGCAGACTGTTCAATGACAACCTCATAATAGAACACACCACTTGCGCTCGGAATTTCAGTATTGGAAATAAAATTGAAGAAACGCTTTTGTTTCAGCGATTGTTCAAATCCCACCGCATCCTCTGTCAATTTGAGCCGAAGGACAGACAATCCATTTTCATATACTGAATCGAGGCCGTAGCCTCGTTCTAATAGATCCAAGTCCTTCTCAGTTGTAAGTGGACACCAATACATAGGCAAACGGAATAAGAAAGAGCAATTCTTGTTATGCATCAAATAGGGTCTGTAGTAATACTTATGCTCTCGACTTTTTTTGGCCCAAGCAAATAAAGCGCCGAGGGGCAAGCTCTCTAGCAACTTTAATTCTTCTTGTGCCGAGGAATTATGGAACATGAATTCCCCATAGTTTTTTATATCAAATGCTGATCTGAGTGACGACTTTGCAGCATTTGTATGAGGATAGCCCCAGATGTCACCATGAACATTGGCAGGAGTTGATGACGCAGAGAAACCGTTATCTCGCAAAACATTAAGACATTTATCAATCTGTTCTGCAGCAGATAGATATTCCTCCAGGTTAGCACCTCTGGGAAGTAGTCTAGTTTGAAAGATTTGATATAGTTCGTAGAGATATGAGTCCGGTATTTGTGGGAGAGGCGAACTACCCAAAACACCCATCACCGAGAATTTCTGGGTGAGGTTTTTCTTTATGATTTCATTTATCAATGGGTCATTGCTGTAGGATTCCACGCTTGATGAAAAGTCCAGTGACAGTCGAAGAGAGTAGGGCGAGGACAGGGGGCAAAAGGAATTTCGGCGTGCGAGCTCGGGATCAGTCCAGTAGAGAGCTTCTTGTAATTCTAGACCATAGCACGTATTCAAAAGGTAAGGGGGAATAACGAATATGGAGCTCTGGCTCAACATGTGTGAAGTTTGGTGTTGGAGAAGGGTTACAATTGTGGGGCATTCGCGTAGTAGATGTTGCCATGTGCAGCACTTTCTTTATCATGGCGCAAAATCACGAATAATGGGCCTAAAGCCCCAAACTGTAACTTCCGACGAAAGTCCAACAAGCTGATTCTAGAACATCAAAACTCAACCGGATTCTAGTTCTGAAAATTTCAGACGTTCTCAATGTCAGGTGTTAGTGCTAATACCTTAGGACGATGCATGCGCGGTGAAGTAGTTCTTGCGCGGTACATCACATCAGCTAGAAGTGACTACAATACTCTGACATAGTCACCATGACTGACTCAATTTTAACGCAGGTGTACCAAGCGGTGCCGAATATTCCACTTACCATGATATCACAGGGGGCAGAAGCGCTTGTGTTATCCACAGAGACGCATCCTTACTCTCGAAGTGAAGGCAGCTATATTGTTAAATTTCGACCCAAAAAGCCTTATAGGCATCCCAAGATTGATGCTCTCATAACCAGGTCACGTACCATAGGAGAGGCTAAATTCATGGTCAAATTAAGCAAACTAGAAATCCCTGCGCCCAGGCTCATTTCTTTAGACGCTAAGAATGGCGTTATTTGGATGGAGAAAGTCGGCACCACATTGCCAGACGGCTCTGCGTCATCTTTGAAAAACTATTTATGGCAGTTAGAACATGAGCAAAGAGACTGCTTGAGTTCTGAGGTCGAGGAGTTATGCATCAAAACAGGTGCAGTGATTGGTCAACTTCATATGAATGACATGATTCATGGAGATCTCACCACATCAAATCTTCTCTTACAAGACAGCAATTCATACTTGATAGATTTTGGGCTTTCATCCTACTCGAATTTACCCGAGGACAAAGCCGTTGATCTTTATGTTCTAGAACGAGCTGTCTCAAGTACACACTCTGACTATGCAGATCAATACAACTCTTGGCTCTTGAAAGGATATCAAGATTTTGTTTCGAAGCATAAAAAGAATGGTAAGACAAAGTGCACAGAGACAATGAAAAAACTAGAAGATGTCCGGATGAGAGGAAGAAAACGTTCTATGTTGGGATAAAGCAGCTGTGTGAGTTCTAATTTAATTTTAGTAGGTACAAATGAAAGTAGGTACAAATGAAAGTAGGTGCAAATGAAAGACATTTTAAATCAGATGCCAGAACTTATTCTAGCTTGTCCACGATCCCGCTTGCGTTCAGGTGCACAGGCTCTCTAGTATTCTTCCTTCTTGGCCACATGGAGGGTAGTTTCACGACCTGAAACCGTGGCTCTATGCAGCGATCGGTAAACCATGACCTAAGCTTGTTCTCAATCAATTCGGATATTTTCGGAACGTCCTGTAGTTTGGCCCTTGCACCTATTAATGACTTTATTTGAAATTCAAGTCTGTAGTCAGGAGAGAATGAAAACATCAATGCCGTACCACCTTCTCTTTTCGGGCTCGATTCAGATGAATCAATAGTTGATTTGTCCGCATTCGCTGTGTCTTTAGAACCAGCAGTAGCGGTCTTGAGTTTGGGGTTCTCAGAGTTGGGATCAGTGTCATTGGTATTAACCAATGAAACGGTCAAACAGGAAGAGAATCTCACCATAGATACAGCCAACAGAACTGGCAAAGAAGCAGTCAATGGTCGAGGATGATTTAATAAAAGGCGAGTCTCAATACCAAGCGTCAACGTGTCAGACAAATCCACGTCAATTTTCGCTTCCAACCTACCGGAATTATCAGCACTATGCTTTATTCTGCAGTTGGAGAAAATTGGAAAATCGTCGCCGATGTCAATTTCTGTAAGTTTGATCTTGTCTAAGTAATCAGGTAATTCCAGATGCTCCAAGAAGTCGCTCAATGAATGGTAAATGTTATCTGATAACAATGCCTCAATTCGAAGTTGCGAGATAGTTTGAGCGACTAAAACGTTGAACCAATCCAAACTCTCTGGTTTGTGATTATTGACATCGTAGTATGTTTTTTCGAGTATTGTTTCAAGAATTGAGTGGTCAAAGAGATTCTCAGAGTCATCGCCTTTAGAAAGCATTTCGTTTGTCTCTCGCTTAACAATAACATTTGCAGCGTCCCGCTTAACATTTTTCTTGGGTTCGGATGAAGTTGATTCTGAAAAGACAAAGAATTTGAGAAAAATCAACAAGAGTATGACGACGCTCAATTGGCCAGATATTAGCCCCTGCGTGAAGCTCCACCCGTTGCCGCTCACAATCACACGATGATCCACGGGACTGTCGTGTTGATAATAGCGGGCCAGCTCTTGAAGCCTGCCATAATTCACAGGGTCATTGGTGTACTTCATGGTGTAGAACTGAGCTGCCTCCTCGGCATCTAATACTAGTGTTCCGACAGTTTCTTCATTGCCATGTCTTTTGGGTTTCGAACGATAAAATTCTTCTTCACTCATGGAAATATTTGAAAGTTGGTGAGAAAGAGTGATTGGAGCGCAGGTGCTTTTAAATTCTGGGGTTTGATGTCATTAAATGATCTCAGTTCGCGGTTCCGTTGATGTTCGAATATGGCCGCAAATTCATGATGTAATGTGAAAGAACGAGCACCTCATAGCGAAATGCCACAACTTGCGTTGGTATAAACTACTAACCTATCCAATTAATATTCGCCAGGTCTATTAACTTATTTCAAAATTCTAAAACTCCTTCTTTTTCTTTGGCTTCTTGGCTGTCTTAGGCGTCAAGATTACCCGCTTTTGCTGGGTGCCATTGTTGTCGCCAGACTTCTCTTCTGAGGCTCCCGTAAGTTCAGAGGTGGATGATCCCTTCGTCTGCGATCTGGTCAACGTCTTTGGTTCCTCGTTAGTGGAATCCTCGTCATGAGAGTCATCCATACCGATCCAATCTTTGAAATTGCTCACAATGGAGCGAATAGGCTTCTCATTTTTGTTCACAATATACTTCGATGCAAAATCCGTCACTGGGCTGGATGCCCTGGAGCTGCCATCTTCACTAGCAAGGGTGAGACTGCTGTTGCTGGAGCTCAATGGATTATCACCCTTCTTGCCCCGCAAGTATTCACGGACCTCAACGTATAGGTCCTTGGAGACATTGTTGAAGTTATTTCTGTTCTTTGTCCAATAAGTTCTAAAGTCATTGATGTGTTTTTTGAATTCCAATTCATTCTTCTTGAACCAAGAAACGTTTAATTCCTTTCTAGTAGCACCACGAGCGAAATTTCTCATCAAATATTTGTCGTAGTCTCTGATGATTTTCGTGATAATATCAGAGGTGGAGATTCCTTCTGTTCTTTGCGTTGTCAAAAACATGCCACGCTCTTTAATGGGCTTGTAGATATCATCACTGCCAGCAGAAGCATAAGGCAAGTCATCATGAGCAACATAGTCGAGGCGGTGTTTTATCAAGAACTCTGCGGTTACGCACCATGGGGCATTTTCAATGACCTCGTCGACCCATTTGCAATGTTTCAAAGTTTCAACTCTATGCTTATCCGAGAGAACGGTGAGACCCTTCTTCTTTTGAGTTTCTTTATCAGATGGAATTCCACAGACCAATTCGACATTTTCGAATGATTTTTTGGCCTGCTCCAATTGGCGCATATGTCCCAAATGGAACAAATCAAAAACTCCATCTGCGTATATTCTAATTGGGCGATCTGTGGGCGGTAAATTGAACTTGAAGCCCCGTGGTCTGAATTTTCTCAAGGACTCGGGAAGTTGCTCATCCAATTCCTTTTCTTGTTGTAAAAACTTCTCCCTCTCTTCTGTTTCGAGCTTCTTTCTTCTCTTCTTTGCGGACTCATCCTCCTCACTGTCATTTTCAGAATCTCCGGATGATCCATTAATCGACAAGGGTGACTCGGTTCTTTTCCTTTTTCTGAAAAGATTGCTGAGTTTTGGAGCGATGTTTTCTACCGAGAGAGTTCTCGCAAGAGGCGAACCTGCGTCTGGGGTTCCAGGTTCCATAGCGTATAAATTGCTGCCTTTGTCGTTGAGCGTATCAAAATCAGGCCAATATTTTTGTACTGGAATTTTATTAGCTGAATCACGTGCGTCTCGCGTTCTCTCAAATGCAAACATGACGATATAGCTCTCAAATGCAGGCAACACTGAGAGTTGCTAAATGTTGTTTTGATGATGTAGAGAGCCTGGTGTAATAAGTTTTAACTCACTCTTACGCACATTTCACTCTCTTCATTTCTGCATAGTACCAAAGAGACATTTCTGCCAAATAATTGACCATGAATTGTGTTAGCATGCGGTTTCTGAATTACCGCGCTGCGCGGTCTTAAGCAGCGTGGATCAAATCCTGCACAATGCTGTCCTGTGCATTGAACTGGGCCTAGTAGTATACATTTTGGGCCTGAACCCGAAGAACAGCTCTTTCTGAAAGTGTAACATATTATAATAATTCTCAGCTGTATCTGCACTTAAACAGTCCCCGCTTGAGATTCTTATCAATGAGATTTTGGGCGTGCACACAGAATCCTGAGCGCAACCAACAGAAAAATTGCGGCTTCGTTAATTTTCAGCATACTCCAGCTTCACTACTTGACTCCTCAGATGCGGCTGTATTCCCTTTCGGATCTCAAGTTCATCACACCTGCAACTCTCAGGTCTTGGTTCAAGCCGTCATTCCAAGAATCCTTCGCCGTCGTTGACGTCAGAGATGCTGATTACATAGGAGGTCACATCAAGGGATGCTACCACTTCCCTTCTGAAAACTTCCAACAAACCATGCCTGTGCTAAGAGCGAAACTCTTGGAAAACAAAGTAAAGAATGTAGTTTTTCATTGCGCTTTGTCGCAAGTTCGTGGCCCCAAAAGCACCTTGAGGTTCTTAAGAGATCTTGAGAATTTACCAACGGATGAGAGGTCCAAATTCGACTCTTTGAACGTGTATGTGCTTTCTGGGGGCTTCAATGGCTGGCAAAGAGAGTTTGGTAAAGACGAGGAGGTCACAGAATCTTTTGCAGAGGATCTTTGGGATTGAGTTGGATTAGAAGGCTACTCGAATTTATAAAGAACTGGCGCACATTAGTGGTTTTCTACGTCTCATTGTTTCCAAACGCATTCCCAAAATTCAATAAAAACTCCCGCTAAATTAAACTAGGCCCATTGTAGATGCCGGTCAGCTGGGGCATCGCTTGGTTGGAGTGACCTTGCGCCATTTGAAACTGCTGGGGGTGCATTTGAGAAGAAAATTGTTGCCCGTATTGCCCAGTCGCTTGCAGTGTTAAGTTCTGCTGAGCGTTATTAACGTAGGCAGCTCGTGCCTGCTCTCTCTGGGTTTCGGGAAACACGGCCATAGTTGGCAAATGCTCTAACCCTCCAGCAGTTGGTTGTGCTTTCAAGGGAGTATTTGCAGCCTTCTGATAAGCTGTATCAAACACGTTGGTTGTGTTATTTGATACTTTGAATGGATTGCTACCTGTTGCTGTAGCAGACACCCTCTCCGGAGATGTTTGTTGTTGGAAGGTGTACGCTGTTGTGTTTGTATTGCCAAATCTTGTGCCACCGAAGGGGTTCGATTTATCAATCTGGGGCTTGTTACCTGTAATTGTGGATGACAAGGCAGCAAAAGGATTTGTGTTTTGTCTCTCTAAAGGTTGGCTAGCAGCTTGCTGGCCATTAAAACTAGCAGAATTTGCAACTGGCTGCTGGAACCCAGTATATTGTTGTATAACTGGCTGGGGAGTCGACGAAGTGAAGGGATTTCCCGTCGCTTGAGGTTGCTGTTGAGAAGCGACAAAATTTTGTTGATTGTTAGTAGCAAACCCGGATCCAGTGTATGCCTGATTCATCAAGAATTGAGGATTATTGTTAGTAAAACTGACAGGCATAGAAGTGCCCCACGGGTTAATTGCAGTTTGCTGCACTAAAAGAGTGTTTCTCCTTTGCAACTCAGCTTGCGCTTGTTGATCATAGACATTCTGTTGCTGTTGATGTTGCTGAAGTTGTTGCTGCTGGAGTTGTTGCTGCTGGAGTTGTTGTTGCTGGAGTTGTTGCTGCTGTTGCTGGAGTTGCTGCTGCTGCTGCTGCTGAAGTTGTTGCTGTTGCTGTTGCTGTTGCTGTTGCTGTTGCTGTTGCTGTTGCTGTTGCTGTTGCTGTTTCTGTTCTTGTTGTTGCAATTGTTGGTTTTGTTGAGCTTGAATTTGTTCGTTTTGATTTTGTGCTTGCAGCTGAGGCTGCAGCTGATTCTGATTGAACCTCTGTTGGAATTGCAGTTGAGTTGTATCGTTAATGTTGATTCCCTGCTTCTTTTTGATCAAATACTCCGATCTGTGTTGTTCAAAAGCAGGATCATGCAAGTATTCTTCCAAGGAAGACGTCAATGCAGTTGGGGCATGCTTGATTGTTGGAACATGCAACTTTGTTGCATACTCTAGATGTTTGGCAACACGTAAATAGTCTATAACATACTTTGTTTGGTCAACAAACTTTTTGTATACAGACAATGCTCTTTCTGCGTCGACGAAAGACATCTCAAAATAGTGTTCCAAAAGATTAATCACGCCTTCGTTCATTTCCTGGAACAACGCTAAAAGGTCATTTACCAAGAGACGGAAAGCAGTCAAGATGATGTCGTTTCTGATCTCAGCCTCCAAGAATGAGTTATTCAACAAGGCATCGATTTGCTTTTGAACACTTTCACATTCACGAAGGAGGCCTTTTTCAATTTGAAGGGACCGCAACCGACCGCCAGTCTGATCAATAGAATTATTGACCCGCTCATCCCGGACGTAGTCCACTCGGGTTGCACTGAAATTGTCAACTCGGGATTGCAAGTAGCGAGAATACTTCACAATGAAGCGAGCATCAGTGTTGAAAACGGACCCATTGGAGATGTTCTTGCCAGTGACTTTAAAGATATTAGGAGATCTTTCACTCAAGTACTTTAATGTCACATCTCGGTCACCCTCACGGATCATAATATGGAAGACAAGTAACGATTTGTAGACCACCGACCAAGAGCCATCCTGAAGCCGCTGTTGCAAAGTTTTCACAATGGTAGCAAGATTTTCTGATGAGACCTGATGATCCATGGAGGTGGCCATGAGTATGGGCTCTAGATATTTGGGCTTGGGGGCCGCCACTTTTAGTTTAGTGGCCCCCTTCACGATCTTTTCATAAGTGGTCATGAGTGTCGTGAAAAATTGATTCAATTGACTTCACGCTTGAGTTGGAATGATTAGTGTTATCAGCGGTCCGTTGTTATTGAGTGAATGTAAGAAGAGATTGCTAGGCACGCTTTTTTTATTTATAGTGCCATTTCCGGCATGCGGTTGGTGCCGGATCGCTTGGGTGTGCGACACTGCCCCAATGATATGGCGGCTGCGATTACACTTAGATAGTATGACATAAAACATGAACATGGTTATGTAGAATAAAAGACCTCGAATTCGTATTAATCGAAGTCGTATTCATCAAAGTATAATAAAGACACTATTAGTTTTGCAACAGAAATCCCCGAGGCTATATTTTGGCGTTGATGTTTTATATTGTAATCTTTTATAGATCGCGAAGCTTAGTGAGCTTTGATTTTCAGAAATGTGAGACACTGCTGAATCTTTAAAGATCTACCATGTTTTGATGTATTAACTTCCACACACTCTATTCAACCCACGTTTTCTCTATTTTTTCAACCACATTTCTTCAACCATATTCTTTCTTGAATTCTTCATGGAGCAGCTACATCATCCTATCACGCATTTAAATCTGTATTTCTATTTACACTGATCTGAGAGCAAATCACTTATCTCTCAAGCCACCTCTCTTTTCCAAAAAGTCTTTGGCTTCGTTCACTTTTGTAGCCAAGAACGACGATCCTCCCTTGTCAGGATGGTTAGCCATCATAAGCTTTCTATGCTGCTCCTTCAATTTAGCTTTCGTCAATGTGCTCTCTTTCAAATTGAGAATCTGCAAAGCTTCTTTGGCAGCCATCTTCTGGCCAAAGGTCCCCTTGATAAAAGCCTTTCCATTAAGTCCTGGTTGGTTGGACTTGACGAACCCTGAAGCAAAGTATGCCACACCCAACACACCGAATCCGGTGAGCCATGGGTGCAGGCTCATCCATTCACCAGTTTGGTCAAAATACCATTCGGCGGAGCCCTCAGGAGCTTGCTTTTTTTGCAAATGACCCGTAAAGTTGTTTTGAGGTTGACTACCTCCTGAAGGACTACTTTCTCCTGGAATGGGGAGTCTTGGGGCTTCCATTATTTAGTGGCGGCTGTACGAGCGTGACTGACAAGTTTTTTCACGCAAACCTCCAGTCACGTGATGCAGTGTAGTACAGAGTTCCATAAACCACATGGATGTTTTTTGCTAGACAAGCAGGAGTCTTCCTACATTAATAATATGTTGCAATACTTATGTAATACATTACCAACACTGCTTTGGGTCCAGAGCTTGCATAGTTCCACAAGCCATTTGTATTAGAATGATGTCTCACATCTAGTATGGCTATACTCCAGCAGAGTCCTCCAAATATAAATTTAGATGAAATAATAGCTTCAGAAACGTTTAAAAGATTATCCAGTTTAGTGTTTCACGCCATGTTAGGCTTTATGCATTTGGGGTACCATCTGGGGTCAATATTGGCACCCGTGCACCGGACGCACTAAATTTTTCTGCCTCATCTCATCCTTCGCTATCTGCCTCAGCTAGTTACTGCTCGTTGCAAATATCCGACACGAGATTTTCACTTCTCCTCTCTAATTTTTACCTAGCAACCGCATACCAAGCATCTTTAGCATTACACAACAATGAGAATCTACTCTTGCCATTTCTGCTCGTTTCCCGTGTATCCCAGTAAAGGGATCATGTTTGTGAGAAACGACGCCAAAGAATTCAGATTCTGTCGTACCAAGTGTCACAAAGCATTCAAGCAAAGAAGAAACCCAAGAAAGTTGAAGTGGACTAAAGCATTTAGAAAAGCTGCCGGCAAAGAGTTGGTGGTGGACTCTACTTTGACCTTCGCCGCCAAGAGAAACGTTCCAGTCAGATACAACAGAGAGCTAGTCGCCACAACTTTGAAGGCCATGTCTAGAATCGAAGAGATCAGATTGAAGAGAGAGAGAGCCTTCTACAAGAACAGAATGAGAGGCAACAAGGAGAGGAAGCTCGCCTCCGACAGAAAGTTGGTGGCCGACCATCCTGAGATCTTGAGAATGAGAGATGTTGAGTTGAGAAAGAAGGCAGAGAAGCAGGCTGCACGTGAGGCCAAGGCTGCTGAGGAAGACGACGAAGACGAAGAGATGATGGACGTTGATTCTGAGGAAGAGGACGAATCTGAGCAAGAGGACCTTAAACAGAAGGTTGTCTTGAAGGCCAAGAGAAAGACAAGGGCTTAAATGTGTATCATAGATGTGAGTTATTATTCCAAGTCATTATATGTTGTAAGCGCCAAGGAGAATGCTATATCGTACTGTTCAGTACTGTCGTTGCAAGTCAGCGCTTGAGCCGACTAATTTGTGGCCAGTATGGCTTTTGAGCAGGTGATGGAGGTTCCGTATCTGGCTCCACTTCCGTATCCTGGGGGAAACCTTCCTGGGCCTGAAGCCTCAGTGCGTTCATCATCATATTTATGGTAGATGTGTGTAATTCAGAGTGGATCTTGTACGGTTGGTACTTCTTGGATTCCTTCTGGGTCGAGAATTCGTCATCCCGTCCTCTTTTATTAGATGCTGGTGAATTCAGGGGTGACAGGTTTGCGGAGGAGAGTGTGCTTGAACTCTGGTAGCAGTAATCGAAGCTCATTATTTAGGAAAGGGTAAC
The DNA here is from genome assembly GCA_002370135.1 of Metschnikowia kipukae. NCBI lineage: Eukaryota > Fungi > Ascomycota > Pichiomycetes > Serinales > Metschnikowiaceae > Metschnikowia > Metschnikowia kipukae. Next base: position 1,311,920 of record NKZJ01000153.1, on the reverse strand, counting down.
AAATATATGCTCTGTAATGTTGAATCTTAAAATTTTATTGCTTCTTCTTCAATATTGGAGATTCATGAGTATTTTAATTGTAATTTGTTTAAGAGAAAGATTCAAAGTATAGGTCTGTAATTAATCGAGACGCGCTCGTGATGTGCATATTCAATGGCCTGCGCGAGTGTATGGAGACCTCGTTTTCATACGCATCTCGGAATAGTCAATGCATATATTGCAATAGTGAAAGCACATTTTGCAACAAAGGAATCTTATTCGCAAGCAAAAATGGCAAGAGCTAGTCCGCCTAATCGAATACTCACGAAAACACAGCATGAGACTCACATAAACATAAAGTCAAACACTCCCTACATCTCAGCTATCAAGCGTATAGGCAAAGCGCTAGATAAATTCGATTTGAACCCTACTAATCAGCATAAAAAATACAACCAGGGCGAATACAAGCACGTCAAATTCATCAAGGTTAAGGGCATGGGAAAAGCCATACTGAATACTATATCCATAGGCCTTCATTTCCAAAACGAGCGAGGCTACAGCATCGACATATACACTGGCACTACGGAGGTTCTAGACAAAAACGAGGTCTCTGGAGGCGAGAGTGTAGAGACCAAAGATGGCGATGACGAGAAGCAATACGAGTTTAAGAAAAGAAGTGTTTCTTGTGTCGAGGTAAAAATATGGCTTAAGAGACGTTAGTCTATACGTACAATGCATTCAGATTAAGAAAATGAGATTTATGAGATTTTTGACGCTCCACTCTTCAATCAGACAGTCTTTGCTGAAAGACGGTGCTAGAGCAGAGCATTCATCTTCTCAAGACACTTCTCCTTGATATGTAGTAGTTCCATAACGTGTCTTTCCACTTTGCAGCTCTTTTTCGTTTTGCGCCCGGCATTAGCAAACTCTGTTTTGAGCATTTCATTAGTCTCATCGCTATCAAGTTTGACTTCAAAGAGTAACTCGGCAGTGCCGATGAGATCTAGACATTTAGCGTAATCCTTCAAAAAATATGCTTTTTCACAAGCGTGTAGCATGGCGACCCTATCAAGTTTCCTATCATTACGCAAATTTTCTAGGTGGTTTTTGTCGAATAGCCAATTCTCCGTATCGATCTTGGGTCCGGACTCTTCGAACTGTTTCTTCTGTTCAAAATACTCCTCCTCGGTTTGAGCCTTTCTCTGCTTTCCTTTTGGCTTTTCGGGGGCTAAATCCAAAGCCAGAATTTTCTCTGCAATCTCCCGTGTTTCTGCCGAAACATCTTGATCGGCGTTGTCTGAGGTTGATGCCATTTGTGGAGAAATTACGGATTATAAAGCTTGTTGAGAGATCCGATGCGAGCTATGCAGGAGCAGGCAGATTTGGTCAGCTAGGAGATTACACGAAATTACACTTCGAAACATCATGTGCTAAAAAATAAGAAATGTATTGCATCTGGAATTCAAGCATTGGTCAGAGTTATTGATTTTTCGGATAAGTGGCCAAATCTGGATATTCATGTGTAATAGCGGGCGCTTCGGCAACAGCAGTTAAGCCGACATATTTTCCACGCATGCAGTGACTCAGTGCTACATAAACAAAATTTCCCCAGAGTACAAGTCTCTTTAAAAACATCGAACATCCCAAAAGAACAGATTCATCATGGTTTCATCTCGCAAAATTGAAACTCCTCAACAGGCCAAAGAATTCATTGACCAATATGACCATTTCCTCTTCGATTGTGACGGCGTGCTTTGGCTCGACACCGTGACTATTCCGGGTGTCAATCTGTTCATTGACTATTTAGCGTCCAATGGTAAAACCATGGCATTCGTCACGAATAATTCGTCCAAGTCAAGAAACTCATACGTGCAAAAATTCAAGGATTTGGGCTTTAAAGATATCAACAAAGATGCCATCTACCCCACTTCTTATTCGGCGGGCTTGGTTCTCAAAGAGCAACTCGGTATACAGAGTGGCTCTAAGGTCTGGGTTTTTGGTGACGAGGGAATAGAACAAGAGCTTAAAGAGTGTGGCTATGTTCCAGTTGGAGGCACTGATACTGCATACGACTGTGAGTGGGACCCAGAGTCACCATTGTTGGATGTGGATGAAGACGTGAAAGCAGTGGTGGTTGGCTCTACAAAAGCAGTCAACTACATGCGTATAGCCACTACAGTCCAGTACCTTTTGGCCAAAAACAAGTCCTTGCCATTTATCGGTACCAATATCGACCGCACGTATCCTGGTCCAAAAGGACGTATTTTACCGGCTGGCGGCTCGTTGGTGTATTTCATGAAGTACACTTGTGACCGTGACTTTATTGATGTTGGCAAGCCAAGCACGGTTTTCTTAGACACGATCGTCAAGGTTCAGAACTTCAAAAAGGAAAAGACACTTATGGTTGGAGACACTTTATACACCGACATCAAGTTCGGCAATGACGGCAACTTGGGAGGTTCTAACGGAGGTACCCTTTTGGTTTTGAGTGGAGGCTCAAAAGCCGCCGATTTGGAAAACATTGAGGATGCCTCAACGGAACCTGCTTATTACATAGAATCATTGGGCCATCTAATTGCTTTGATTGAGAAGGCTTAACTTCTCAGCGTCCATTAAATTATAGACAATGGCTGCTTGAGCCGTTTTTGCCAAATAACTTATGTATTATAGACAAAGTCTACTATAGTCCCACTGGCTAAATTAATTGTACTGATTATCGCCGCACAAACACAAGCTTCTGTCTATACCTTACATGCGAGCGTATACACACTCATTGATTCTGATAACGGGTGCGAACATAGCTTCATATATGTACCAAAGTCTCCGTGAAGAATGTTGAACTTCAACGGCTCAACGAAAAAGAGAAATGTGAATTTGGGCAATCGCTCCAATCCGAATAAAGTTAAATTTCTAGAGCAAAGCCGAATCGATCGGCTAGAACGAGAACGCACAAGAGAAAGAGAGCGGAAGGCGGCAATATTACAGTATCATATAAAAAACTTTCTTGATCTCAGTTCATACAGCCAGCAGTGTCTTGATCATTGGCTTCTGCTTTTTGGCTTCTTCATAAAGGATGACTCCGTTACTTCCACCGAGATCACAGCTACAAAGCTCTCACAATTCGACAAGTGGGACAATTGGTGTGCTCAATTCCGGTTCATTAGTCGATTTGGCACAAGAGATTGTCTCAAAAAGGCATTCTTTGTTTTCCAATATATCTTGCAATTGTGTGGCTCTCATCCTGGTCTTTTCAAATTGAGTGACTTCAGCATTGCAGTAATGGTTAGGTCTTTGAACAAAGCTAAGGAAAGAGGAGTTTCTAAGTATACATATGTGAATACTTTGTTCAAATTTCTCAATACCCAGAAAGTGCCTGAATTCTATTCTCTTCCCTTAAATGGAACCATGTGGCATTTGTCAAATTGCTTAACCGATGATAATATTGATCAAGTCATCAACATAGCTTTTAAGATCAATATAGCAGACCCTTTTTTCTTACTTTTCTTTGCCAAACTTCTGCCAGGCACAATACATCAAAGTGAAGAGTATAGCATCATTTTGCACCGTTGTTCTGACACTCTTTCAAGACAAGTGTCTGGATACCCTCTGGAATTTCAACTTGCGGTGCTAGTGAACTTGGTGTCACTCATTTCCACCTCCAGTGTTCTGAGCATCACTTTCCTTGCCAAAGTTCTAAGATCGTTAAACTTTTGCTTACTAACATTTTCTGATTCAGACGTTAGCGATGAATCCGATCTTGATGAGCTCACAAACACATATGCAAGAAAGGAAAAGAGTGTATTCAGAATGGGCCAATTTGCTCAAATGGACTTCAAGTCCATGGCAAATCTGCTCAAAAACTATATGAAGCTAAAACCTGAGCAACCCCACGAAATTTACGTCACTCAGGAAGTGACGGAGCACCTACTGGTTATGTGCTCATCAAACTTTATCTCCAATACCATCAACAATTTGCGAGTGAATTATCCACAATTAGCTGTTTCATTTATGTGTCATCTTCTTCTTGTGTTTCATGAATCTAGGACCAAAATCTGCATGTTAATATCCATAATCTCGGGCCTCCCACAGTGGATCTTCGCCGAACTCCTGAGTCAATATGTATTTGTTACTATGAACACAATAGGTACGCAGCTGGATAAATGTGATGCACATCAATGGCCAGACTTTTTGCAGCCCAGGAATTATTACTTTTGGGACTTGCTCTACTGCTACGAGCTGTTGTTAGCATACTGGCTCATAGTCGCAAACGATAGTGAGATTTTCCGAGATGGAACTTTCAGTTCTAACGACGTCAAGGTCTTTTGCAGCTTTTTGAAGGTTTTTTGTCTCTCATTAATCTTCAAAGGCAATACGGGGACTCCAATGGGAAGGGTCAAAGACCTATCCTTGTCTTTACTCAATCAACTATATTTGAAAAATTTGAGGTTGAATTTCCTTCCCGAACACTTTTGGGTGCTTAAGCATATCAAATTCGATATTCTGGGTATGCTAGCTGGCATTTTAGAAGATGATGAGTTGCACTCAGATGACCTGTCAGAAGATGAGAGTGCCTTTGAAAATACCACACACCACAAAATCCAGCAGCGTAGCTTTGAGGCGCAGGCTAAATTAGAAATCCTTAACAAGGTGCCATTTTTTGTTGATTTCAAGAATAGAGTGAGAGTGTTCCAATCATTAATTCAAGCAAATAAAAGCACTTTGGGCTCTGATTCAGGCGGGTCATTTTTTAGTGACGACTTTAATTCCCAGAGGTTGGAGGTTGATGTTCACAGAGAATCTCCTTTTGAAGATGCGTTTGAAGGTTTGTTCAAAACGGGATCCAACTTCAGAAACAAATTGAAAGTGACATTTCATAATGCTCATGGCCCTGAGGCTGGTATCGATGGTGGGGGTCTCACAAAAGAGTTATTGACTTTGGTGGTGTTCCTGGCAATCGATGCCAAGAATGGACTCGGTTTATTGAAAGAAACGCCGGCATACTGGCTCTATCCAAATGACGACATTTATTTGAAACTTGCAAAGAGAATTGATGTGCCAGCTCAACAAATGAAGTTGCGGTACCTTAAATTTTTAGGCATGATCATTGGGAAATGTCTTTATGAAAGTGTTTTGATCGATGTAAAGTTTGCTCCATTCTTCCTCACAAAGTGGAGAGTGGCACAGAGTGCGATGAGGAATTCCATCAATGACTTGGTGTATCTTGACAGTGGTCTATATCTTGGTCTCAACAAGTTATTGGAAATGCCAGCCGAAGAGCTTAGTGATCTTGATCTCAACTTCACAATCAATGAAGCGCTTGATGGAAAAATACTTCTGTTCGATCTAATTCCAAATGGAAGTGAAGTGACGGTGGACAGCACCAACAAGCTCAACTACCTTCATCAAATTCTGAATTTCAAGCTTAACACCTCGCTCCAAATACAGACGAAATATTTTTTGGAAGGGCTTTTTGAAATCATTAGACCCAGCTGGCTTAATATGTTCGATCCCTTCGAACTACAAATGCTTATCAGTGGAGGAAACGACATCAACATAGATGATTGGAAGACACATGTTCTGTATGGAGGATACTTTGATGACGATATCACAATAACATTATTCTGGGAGGTGGTAGCCGAAATGACTTCCCAAGAAAGATGTGATCTCGTGAAATTTGTGACTTCAGTATCGAGGGCTCCGCTTCTTGGGTTCAGCGCACTATACCCCAATTTTGGGATTAGCAACAGTGGCTCACCCAACCGTTTGCCCACTGCATCCACGTGTCTTAATTTACTCAAATTACCGGACTATAAGGATAAGAAACTCATAAGAGAAAAGTTACTATACTCAATTCATGCAAATTCTGGCTTTGACTTATCTTAGCGCGCAGCAGATCAAGCACCTAACCTTGTTAGCATTGTCGCGCATCTATTGATATGATGCCAACCAAACCTAAATATACATATCTACAAACGAATCACAATTGCATCCGTCTTCGCTACAAATAGGCCCAATCTTTTATGATTTCAAGACTTATTTTGCGAAAGGGTAAAAGTATCCATCCTTATCCTTACGTGAGGTTAACCCAGTATACCCAAAGAAGACAATTCATTAACCCCCTCCTACCTTTCGATGTGTTGGAGGAGCTCGAGAACGATGATGCCAAGGTCGATAAGGATAAATTGGAGAAACAGAAGAAGAAACTCATACGGCAGAAGAAAGTCATGAAAAATAAACTAGACGAGATGGGAATTGAGTTTGTGGAAAAGGAGGAGAGCAGGTCGAAACTGAAGCCGTCGGGAACCAATGTTGAATCTGGTCAAACTTCCGAGACAAGTGAAGACCCCCAAAAATTTGGAAATTCACAAAACTCGGGACATAAATCTTTCAAGCACAAGGTAGCCTCTGAGTATGAATTACAAGGAATGACTGCGGGCGTGAAAGGAAAGATTGTGGAGAATGACAAGCTTAAAAAAGAAGATATAGGACCTGAAGAATTCAAAACTCAAAGCAAGAACTTTCAAGTTTTTACCGCAGCAGGTGGTGCGAGTGGAAACGGTGGGAGTGGTGGAAATGGAAAAGATGATTCGATAACAGAGAGTGATAATGGTGACCGAGAACCAGAACCAGAAAAAAACAACAAGAAAGAGGACTTTGATGAAAACGAGGATATCGAAGAAGAGCCATCCAAATTACGCCAGATGCTCGATAGTTTCAGTCGATTCATATTCAAATGCTTGGAGACCATAGGAATTACCTTGAGTTCAGTTGGTGTTCTAGGATTGTCTGGTCTCCTCTATCATAAGCTCTATGGAACCCATGTTTTGGACAAAATGGAAAGTGCATTCGAGAAGGGTGATCCAGCATATCAACTTACAATTCACAATAAGACCAACAAGAGAAGCGACACCAAAGATGACCATAACGATGAGGATCTCTCTTCTTTCTGGGTAACGAGGCCTCAGCAAAAATTGCTTGATGACATTGTCAGCGGTAAGATTCGCGGCAGGTACTACTTGGTTGTCGGAGAAAAGGGAACAGGGAAAACAACAATCATTATGGAGGCTATGAAAAAAATAGATGGAAGCAACGTTGCAATCTTTGATGCACATGCAGATCCTGAGATCTTCAGAATCAGACTAGGCAAAGCGCTCAATTACGCATACAACGAAGACTATATCGGCTCATTGTTCAGTATGAGGGGACCCCGTGATACTACGGCTTTGCTTGACATCGAAAGAGCTTTCAACAAACTTGAAGAGTTAGCCATAAAAAGCAAGATTTCCGGAAAACGGGACAAACCTCTCATTCTTATCATCAACAACGCGCATCTTATCAAGGAAAACGAAGAAGGTGTGAAATTGTTGGAACTTCTTCAGCAAAAAGCTGAAAGTCTCGGAGGGAGCGAGTTAGTGACTATGATTTTCAACAGCGATGATTACTGGGTCTACGAAAAACTAAAGAGATTGGGCACCCGTCTTGAGCTCATCAATGTTCGTGACTTTAATAGAAGTGAGACAGTCAGCGTCTTGAAATTCATCCGCAACAAAGCATACCCTGCTAAAAAGTACCCCGAGCTTGTTCTCAAAGAAGAAGCTTGTCATCAAATTTACGACTTAATTGGTGGTCGACCACAACACATAGGGCAGGTTGCAAGGCACAGAGACACCATTAAAGCTTGTCACGAAATTATTGATCGAGAGAAGACATGGTTTCTTAACCAATGTGGCTTATTGGGAGAAGAGATGGACGACGATGTCATGGAGTACGGTAAATTCTCCGGAAGCGCCATGCTCTTGATGAGGGAATTCGTGGAGATGGATCGTGAAACCATGAACACTCTCATCTCTACTGAGAAACCTGGATTGGCAGATCTATGCAAGAACCACCACCTACCTGAGCTACCTTTGTGGAGGGCCAGACAAATCATGACTCGTCCAGACTACATCCAAGAGTATGACAATCTAAATATCTTTACTGTGGATTCGGATTCCCGAGTTCGTGCTGATTCCGTGCCTATGATGCGGGCATTTCACGAAATCGCCTCCCAGCCTAATTTCGACCAACTTCTTGATGATACGGTTGAGCGGGTGGCTGCAATAGAGTCCTTGGGTAGAACTAGAGAGATTGTTTCTAAGGACCTAACAGAGGGAGCAGTATACAACATTATGAAGAATGATGGAACGTACTCAGTACTGATGAAGAGGAAACCAGATCAGGACGACGGTGACGAGGATCTCTTCTTGGAAGAGATTGGCAAAAACGAGCATAAACAAAAATGGTGGAAGCAACGCATGGGTCGCTTCCATGAATCCTACCTTCCTCCAAGCGACCTGAAAAACAAGGACAACACTACGTCAACCTGAAATAGATCAGAATGCAGGACTGTGCATCGACACAGTAGATTGAAATTCGATTCTAACTCGTGGTATGGGGAAAACTGTATAAGGGCAAGATTAGTGGGTATGCATGATAAGTAATGCACAAGGATCTTCAAGCGCTTAAATGACAGGCACATTCCAATCTTACTGCCGAATCGGAGATTGTGTTAACGCTCCGATTGATACATGAGTACTTTTCCCAATTTGCCAAGAGCAGAGCCACAACGCTTTACACTAAAAAAGTTCCGTGCGCAAGCGAACGAATGAAGTGCGTTAAATGCGGTGAAAAGGGCAAAGCGTGCTTCGTAAAATTTTTCCTCCGATGCTCGAAAAGCGGCTTCTACCACCTTACATGTAGTCTCGGATTTGGGTCATTAGGTTAAAATTGAATCAAAAAAAGCGCAATTGGAGTTACTTCTTCAGATCCTCATCTAATTGTAGACAGGATAGTGTGGTGCCTGATCATCACAATCAACCAGTTGATCCCTATTGTGTTGTTTTGTTGTTGTTGCCTGTGCAAAAATGTAACCTGAATCTTGCATAAAGCTAAATCTCATGCGCACAACTGCGCCTAACATACCACGCGCCTCCCACACATTACGACATCACACATGTACACATTGTGCTGTAAACGCAAGAGCTGACTTAATTGCAATTGTCTGTGCGATGCCTCTGCATGCAACAGCAACATCCAAGCCTTCAATGCAATGTTATCAAGAAATGGTTGACTTTGTCAAGAGCTGCGACTGGTTCCCTACAGTACATTCACAGTATGTGGATAGTTTCTTAAATCAAAAACGAAATTGACTTTCGGAAATTCAACTCAAAAAGATTAAAAACCACTCTGTCACACTTGAAGATTTTGCCACCAATGCTCACAATACTGCGGCGAAGGAATTCAAGAGATCATTAACACCCCTTGTGAAGATCAATATAGCATGTACGCGCATAAAAGACGAGCGCTTTCGATGTATCTCCAGTTCGCTCGCGTATCGCTCCACCTGGGGAAATTATAAACAAGGCAAAGCTTTGAGATACCTAAAACAAGCAATTTCTCTCAACGGTCATTGCACCACTCATTGGATGGTTTCGTTTGGGAGAAATGAGTCAAATGCCTCTGGAAGAATCTGTATGATTCCATTCACCTCGCCAATACACATCGTAAACCTGAAATTGCTCCGGCACATACCAAATTGTGACATGTGCGGCCTCCGAGAAATGGGGAATACATGCAGAACGTGTTATACCACATGTGTCCTTCAAGTAGCTGACAAAACTAAATACCACGATTAGCCTTTATTGCTATAGATCGTCATTCTCGTAAACTTACGACGTAATTTAGATGAAGTTGAATTCTGAATTTTGGTAGCTGATCGTCGCTTGGTATCACTACGTGGACCTCGGCAGTTACATGAGTCTCTGTAGCTTCATTTCGCGCTCAATCAGTTTGCATTTTCCTGGGAGATTCTCCCTCACAATAGAGGTTTCGTTTTTCTTGAGAAGAGTAAAACTTGTGTACTTGAAGCAGTATGTCAGAAGTTTCAATCCTTATTCAAACCAAGAAAATGGACTTTATATATCCAGTGTTAACCAAATATCTGAGGTCCCCTTTCTTGAGCGCATGCCTGTACCTACTCGTAATTCTTTTATCTTGACTTTTTTTTTTTGGTCGGGTATGCTAAAAGGCTTAAACACCGTAAATTCTCAAGCGTGCTACCGCTCAAAAATATACGCTTCAGGCAAGTGCTTTTTCCTTTAACTAGCTTGCAATACCCCAAACTCCTCCAAATCAAGTTTGCAGAAACGACGTGTGAACATCGCTAACCTGGAACACTAAAACCTGTTCGCAAGCCATTTTTGTTCATCGGGCCACTGTTTTGCTTGAAACCTTAATACGTCGAAATCTTGTTTTATAAGCAGCTTCATTAGCCCCGTGGAGTCATAAGCAACAAATTTCACTGGCTTGAACCCCACTACCTTCAAATCCCTCCGTCTTGGATACTGTTGATTGGTACATATCATTACTCTCGCTGACACAACTCATCAATAATTTTCAATACCTGATCAGCAAGCGCAGGAACTGTCTACTATTGATCCAGTCATAACTACTTGAAAAGCCATCGAATGGACGTCTTCAACTCTGCATTAAGGAACCCTTTGCCCCCTGGCAAGAGGCAGTTTAGGAGAAATGCTGACTCTGGCCCTACCTCGGATGAAGATGCACCAAACTCTATACCAAACAGTCCCAAGCCATCTGGCGAGGCAACTTCACGTGAAGAATTACACTCAAAATCAAGCAATAAGAAGAAAACTTCAAGAAGAAAGCACCGAAATTCCCACTTGGGCTGTGGAATTTGCAAGAAACGACGGATAAAGTGTGATGAAAACCTTCCTCAATGTTTCAATTGTGTCAAAGGAAAACTTCAATGTGCTTACCTCAAGTTGGATGCGCCAGCCCGAAATGCCTTACGCATGGCTCAATACAATCAGAATCTACGTGATGACAAGCAAGACGAAGCAACTTATGCCGCTGAAATAGCACTGACGAAAATAGCAAGAAAGGAGCCTCATGCTGACCCAGCTCAAATACCTCTCAGTCATCCGGATTACTATGCCGGTTATATGCCTAGTCAAGTGGCTTCCATTAATCAGCCTTACCTACCAATTCAAGAAGGTGCCAATCTCCCGGGGCAATATCCGCCCGACGCCAGCGTGTCCAAAATTGTGAACTCACCATACGGCCCAGTCTTGCAATTCCAAGCTTTAGGGTCTGGAATGGCATATGCTGCAGTGCCTGTTCAAGTATTGAATGTTCCCCAAGTCATTTATCAAGTGCCGGAGCAATTTAATATGGCAAATCCCCAGATGCACGCTCTTCCTCCTCTGGGCTTGATGCCACATCCGTCTCAATCTGTCACGACAACCTCTCCAGTGTCAAATCCCAAATTAATTAATGAATCTGCATATGAGGCAGTACACCTTCCTGCCCACCCCTTACAAAATGGGCATGTCCCACCATTGGCCCAAGCAGGACCCGTCCTTCCTCCCAATGATGGCCATTCAGGCCTGAAAATGGTACCTACGCAACCAATCAATCATAGAGATGAAGGCTCTATGGTCCAGCCACAGATTTCGATACGTACCTCGCCCTCCAGCTCGAACAATACGCCCTTAGCCCCCAACGCAGCCATACCTTCCTCCATCGGAAAGGATAGAAGCACTTCTACAACCCCAAACTCCAATAACGATCTAAGTTTGCGGCCCCCGGCTTTAGAGACAACGTCAAATGCTACTAGCCCCTCATTGCAAAGTATTGGGTCAGGCTCTTCTCATCAATTCGAAGGGGAGAAGAACTTAATTCCAAGCATTTCCCACGCCGATAAGCTGCCAAGGCCTCACGAACCTAATGTCAAACTTGCACCTATTCGGGCCAAGACTGATGGTGAAACAATAATGCCATCAGAAAACACCAAGGACGGAGAGAAAGTCCCATCCATTCGCATGCTTTTGTCTTAGGCTCATAATGTCTGACGTTGCAACCTTTTTCCATACATAGAAATCTACAGTCATATCTGTCAGCTTCGAGGTTTTCTTATGTTCATAATGTAAATGCTTAGGCTTCGTTCATCAATTACATGAGCAAATTCATCGGTGTAATTCGAAATCTTCGCTTATTACACAATTTGACTTAACATTTGGTCGAGCCCTATGACGAGCGCCGCGTATGCATTGAAAAGCCCGAAATCTCGGTTCCGCGTGTAACAACCTGCATACAGGGTTTAAGCTTAGACAGACGATATAGGTTAATGGTGCTTTGAGAGTTTCTTTGATAAGTTCTCTTCAAATTCTCAGAAACTATCGTGGCTCTGCAATGTCCGACCAACTTTACAAATCCAGCTCTTTGTTGAGCCTATATTTAACCGAATCATTGCCTAATACCGAACAAAACATCCCCAAGATTCATATTAATGGGGAGGCTGAGATTTATGACTCCGAACCTCCACAAGAGACAAAGACACAGGATGCTGGCGTCAGCCTTTCTGAAAACAATTTAAGTCATAATGTGCATAGCAATTCCTCAATGCAAACTCCCATGCAATCGCAACACTCCAACCGTTCTCGAGTTTCTTATATCAGCTTAGATCAAAAAGGGAACAAATTTTCGGATGTGAGCACGGATTCCAATTCTTCTCCTTATACCGGCTCCAAATTGGGAAGAGTACTTTCTGCCGGCAGCTCCAATATTCATTCTCCCGGAAGTGCATCGATTGTCTCTACAGTAAACTCGCTCTATTCCTCTGTCAACACGCTTTCTGATGAAGAGGATTTGGACTTGCAGAGTATAAAGTCTAAGTTGGCTGCCGTCGAGCTCACTGAAGAAGAAAACAAGTCCAAGCAAGCATTCAAGAAACTCTGGCGCAGGACTCCAGAGAAGAAAGTACCCTTAGGTAAAGAGGAGGCTTTTTTTCATCAAGTACAGGAAAAGTTGAAGAACGAAAACTTCTTTTACGAGAAGAAATCAACCCTAGAAGTGAATTGGTTGCAAAGCTGTGAGACGTTTTTGTTCGGCTCTACTCTAAACGAAATCTTTCCCTCCGAAGCCGAACTAGTTAATTATCTATTGCAAAGTTCTTATGAGTTGGGCGAAATCCGCTTTTCTAATTTGAGCCGGTATCATGACATCAAAACAACCACAGTCCCTGTCGAAAGCTTACTTCATGATTTGAGACCGAACATGGTACGGTTCAGTCAAGTGTTGGACCTTTACGCAGAGTCTGGGAAGAACGTGAACAGTCCAGAATTGTTCGAAGTGTTCTCAAGCTATGCGAATAACATAGACGGAGGTTTATGTATTCCACTTGCAATTGCGATGTTCGGCAACTGGCTATTGACCTTCAATAAAGATTCAACACTACAAAGCAACTACGAGAACTCTTTAATTCTAGACTACTTTCGCAAGGCTGCCAGGCTTTCATTGGTGATAATCAAGTGTGAGCCAATATTTGTGAGACATTCCGCTGCTTTTGACAAGAGAACACTCATAGAACTCTCTAAGTACTGGGGCAAAGACAATTTAAATTCGCTTAGTGTCAGTTTGCACGGGCTTGGAGAGTATTATCAATTCATCGGTGAACACGACGTCGCAACTACTCTATGGGAAATTAACTGCCACTTAACTAGTGATACAGAGTCTGGTAATTTGGCAGTGTTAGGCCTAAGCGGCGGCTTCGGCTATGGAAACAAAATGAATCACCGAAATCGTTTGGGCAAGAAGTCTAAAACTGATAGATACAACACTAAACGCCGAATAGCTCATCTTTACAGGATTTTAATGAAGAATCCCAAGTTCGATGAATACGGCGTCTCGTGGGCCACAAAGGACAAATATGATTAATTCGTCATTGCTAAGAACCAGTATATACATATGAACATTCAATTCGAGATCTATTATTACTCTAATGGAGTCTATTTACTTGCACCGGCCTTAGTTTTGGCAGCAGCTTCTGCGGCAGCCTCTGCGGCTTTTCTTATCTTTTTATCGTCAATTTGTTCAACCTTGATTTCGTCCAAGCCTTGGTCTTGTAACAATTTTTCGATGTAGACACGTGCTTCATCGCTAACATCTCCCTGAACTAAAATCTCCTCTTTCTTCTCAGCATTCTTCACGACAGAGCAGCCAGTAGCAAATTTCGAGGCAAATGTTTTGGCCAATTTCTTCATGTCAACGTTTATGATCTCTAACCCACTAATAGATATTATATGCTTTCTTCTGTTTCTCTCGATTCTTTTGATAACAACTTTCGAGGCCAACTTCTTCTTATGTTCTCTCTCTAACTTAGCCTCTTCCTTTGCTTGCTTCTTCTCCATATCCTTGTGTATCTTTTCCTCTTTCTCAATGGATAAAGTAGATGTAGCATTGGCTAATGCCTCCTCAGAGTAAAGCTTCTCGAATAATTCTGGCTCGTTTTCACCGAGCCACTCTTTACATCTGTTGAAAGAAACTCCGAATTCACAGTATTCTGGAGGAAAAGAGCACACTCCACAGTAGAGCACTGATTTAGGGGCAACTTCAGACATTTGTAATGGAATAGGTATTTAGAGCTTTTTTTTACTTGACTAGCGAATTCACTGAGTATACAGGAAGTCCGATTGCGCAAATCTCTAGAGTACCACGCTTGCAAATTGAGGCGGCACTCTCGTAAAGAGTATGAAACTTAGTATTTAACCAATGTTAGGCCTTAAATATATTTGAAACTGATGCCAGATTCATCAGAATATCGAATCTTGCTAGAATTTATGATGGCATCCCACCGAGAAAAACCGCATTCTAATCATATACACGGCAATTTACGTCCATAATGCTGCTCACCGTTTGTATTCAGCACCCGTTCACACCACATACTGAATATGGCCTAACGGGTTTCGATGTTTCAATTTCCACGCAGCTCCAAAGTGCTTTCTCGTAGAGTAGCTTGTCATCGAACTTCTCGAAAATGAGCGACAAGTAGTACCAGACCTCAGAATTAGTATTCCCGTATGGCCAACAATGACTGAAGCTCTCCAAATAGTTTTTCAAACGAACCATACCGGCGTCACGATCCTTCTCCGATACAAATAGTGACTTGCTACTTTCATCGCCGATAAAAAACAAATGGCACATTGCTAGTAACGAATTACCATAGCCTGTTTTGTTGTAAGCTTCCTCTGGCAGATGATAGAGCTCAAGCGACTTTTCATATTCTTGAAGTGCCAAGAACTTGCGGGTTCTCGCCGCGAGATTTCCCAATGCTGTGAATGAGCTCACGTTTGGCTCGTGAACTGTCTCGGCCTCCACTATGCACTGCTCAGCCTCATCATATAAGTTGAGATCTTGGTACATTTTTGCGGCCCATAACCAAATCTCTTGAAGAACGAGAGATTCTTTTGACTTTGGTTTTTCTTGGTGTTTTGTAGTGATGTGTCCGTCGGGATGACTTGAATCTTTGACTGATCTTGAGTCATTGAACAGTTTTTTCCGCCCATGGAGTTCCTTTTGAATTTCGTGGGCTTGAGGCAGCTTGGGCTTATGTGCATTCTTTTCGGTTGCCAGACGAGGATCCACTATGCTAGGACGATGAGACCAGCGCTTATTTTGCAGGTTTTCAGTCGCTTGTGTCTTGGGGGTGGAAGTGCTAATCAGATAAATTTCACGATACAAATCGAAGAGTTCACTGACTGACTCGAAGATGTATTCCACGCCATGTTTTTCTTTCATCAACTCAAGCTGAGTAATCTTCATCTGGATTATATCGTACTTGACGTCATCGGCTAACTCCTTTCCAACCTTCCGTTGATTTAATAAAAATATTGAAGCAAGGTTAAGGCCGTCCAGGATGAACTTCTCCAGCAAAGCAACTCCTTGCTTTTTAGAGATGGTGATGTTCGAGATGTCAGCTGCAAGATCATTCTCTAGTTGAGCATCATTTTGATCTGTCAAAACGTCAGAGTCGCCCGAATTGACAGCCAGAGTGTCTTTTAATGATGATTCTTTTTCGATGGCTGACATAATCAATGCTAACAAATTCCATGTCTTGAAAGAATTAGGGTACTTCCTCAAAGTAAATTTGCACAACTTCATTGCAGCCCTCAACTTGTTTTGATATGCCAAAACTAGAGCGTAACTGACGAGC
This sequence comes from Metschnikowia kipukae, assembly GCA_002370135.1. Taxonomy (NCBI): domain Eukaryota; kingdom Fungi; phylum Ascomycota; class Pichiomycetes; order Serinales; family Metschnikowiaceae; genus Metschnikowia; species Metschnikowia kipukae. The sequence goes on along the minus strand of NKZJ01000153.1, from coordinate 1,295,890 downwards.
TGATGAATGTTACCGGCGCAATCTAGTATCAAAGATCTTTTCAAATAGTCTGTTCCCAAACTCACATTTTTAGCCATCATATCAGCGTCTGAACTGTTGAAGGAGGCCAAATGCTGGTAGTAATTGCTTAGCGAGAACCATGCCAAGGCCATCAAAGTACTCAATTTACTACTGGGAATAAACTGAGGGTTAAAATCGTAATACAAGAAGGAAATAGCCCGATCAAAATCACCCAGTAGTTTGCCATCTCCTTCAGTGAAATCCAAGCCGGTCATTCGACAAGCGTCTTCTAAATAACTCAAAAATGTGGGTGCTAATTCAGACAAGGTTTGCATGACTTTGTGTTCGTCGTTATATTTGAAATTGCTTTCTGAATTGAGAGAGCTTGACGGATTAAATAATTGAAAACAGTGTGAGTAAACATCAATTATCTGCAAAATATCTTCCACATGATCCATGTTCTGTGCCCTTTCCTTAGCAACATATGAGTTATAGGTTTTGAGTGCAGCTATTGCTTCATCATAGAGGTAAAGGTCTGTTTGGGTTTTAATCATGTTAACCAAAATGCTTCGGCTTTGATAAGTTGTTTGTAATTTTGTCACCAAGAACTGCCTGGCAATTTTTGGTTTCACAAAGTAGTGTACCACAGGTCTATGACTAGATATGTCATTTAATGTTTCAAACACAGTGTGGACAAAATTCCCAGCAGAGTTTTCCGTGTCGTTCGAATCAGGAAATTCTTTTCCCTTAGAATTGGCCTCCTTTTCAAGAAGACTGTTCAAGTATTTTGAGTATGGTTTAAAAAGTGATTTGGAAATGAATTGTTCGTTCTCAAACTTCAACAGGGAGTTCAACAAAATAATGAAAGAATATCTTGGAAGACCAAAAGATTCGAAGTCCTCAAGAGTTAATGGTTGTGTTCCGTTTAAAGATAACTTTTTGATGAAGCATTTGCACAAGAGCTGAATCCAGATGTGCATAGCCACCTCACTGGTACTGCCATAAAAATCTAACTGTGACAAGTAATCAATCCAGTACTGGTTGTTGTCAGAGCAAATCCCCAATAGAGTACAGTATCTGGCATATAGGTAGCCGTAAAACTCCTTGTCAACTTGAGTCTCAAAGCTCAAAGATGGTTTGAAATTAAATGAACTGAGCACTTGAAGCCCTTTTTCCATGTCATTCCTGAGCACGTGCAAGTGAGCCAAAACAGTAACAGAATATAAGACCGTTTGGTATGATCTGATACCCGCAGAGAACTCGGCATCCACAGACTCAAGGGAGCTTGTCGAAGCTTCAAGATTCTCAAGATCATGGGATTTTGGAGAGCCATTGCCAGTAATGTTGGAAATACCGCCCAAGCCATGAAACCGTTTCTGAGCTTGATGATCATGGTACATAATCCTTTCAAGATAGTCGCCAGAATTGCTGAACAGCAGCACGTCCCTTGGAAAGCTCCCGAGGTTCAACGTTCTGATATGACTTTGGCTAGAATTAGACTCGATTGACATGGCGTAACTAAAGAAAGGACAGATTGCTCAAAAAAATAGAAGGATGGATTAGGGTCAGTGAGTGATTGCAAGTGAGCAGCCTGATTTTAAGTGATTTTCTACCAATGTCCTTTTCTCGGCCGTAGCTACCCAATTGTAAAAAGAAGATACTTGAAAGTTTGACACGCTTGGAGCGAATTTTATCGACAATGCGGAGGTGCAGTTCTCATTACCGCGCATGAAAGGTTGGTCTACTACACGCATAAGAATTTAGACAACTTCTCATTGAGAGCTAAATTGTACTCAGTATGAAGTCTGGAATTTTCTATGAATGCTTCTATGTTATGTATGAGGACAAGACTCCCATAGAGTAGGGGACAGAAGTAACAATTAAATAGATTTCCGCTAAAGTCTGGGGCCATGTGATCGAGATGTGGGGTACTACATACCGCGTGAGAACCTTCACATGCTTGGGTCAAATTGTCGAACTCAGCACCTCTCAAATACTTTGTACAAACCCGGTAGGTCTGCCACCTGCACCACATGGCGCAACAAATCTTCTGAAGCGATGAACCGTTTCCGCAAGTCTGGGAATATTTCCTGCTCGAGAAGCGAATTGATGTCATCTGCTTTCCCCACCACCAGCTCATCAGTGTCCAACACTTGAAGACGCTCCGGAATGTAGAAGAGTGCGATTTGCTTCATCACGCCCCGCAAGCACTCTTTTTCGTCACTGTAGTCGACCTGTGTGCCTAGCCTGTAGATGAAATGTGCAAGCTTAGCTTGGTTTGGCTGAAGGCTTGGCGAGATAAGAGGTAGCATGCGCAATGCTCTGCCTTTGAATGATAGCTGAAAATACTCTTCGAACATCTCTTCCATCCCGATGATTTGCGTAATCACGAATTCCATATCTTTCAAATGCTCGTTATCTTGGTAAAGTGGCTCCAATATTTCCTCCAAGAGCAAGGGCTCGTCCAAAATATACTCACCGTAATTTCCTATGTTGAAAAGCGCTTGTTGATACAAATAATCCGACAAAATCGCTCCATAGTCACACAAGAACAACTTCACGTCATATTGGAAACAGCAGATTCGCTTGAATGCGTCAACCAAGCCAACGTATACCAGGTTGCTGAAAACATTGGTCAAAGCTCGATGTATGTTCAAGCTCACTTCTTCACGAAGGTTCAAAACACTGTCCAAGTTCAAATCAACGAAAGTCCTCCCACTTTGTGTATTTTCGGAATTTTGTGTGCTATTAATGACTGAAGAATCATCAAATATTTCGGGGGAGGCCCCACCAGAAGGTTTGGCGCCATCACTTGAGTCTTGAGCGTTGGGCTGGGACTCGACATACTGAGAATTCTTGACTGCAGCAGTAAAGTCTTTTTTCAAAAACTGGTTGATTTTTAGTTGGCTTGCATCCACCCGTACCAATTTATGTTCTTGGCGGCTGGTTTTTGACCGATCTGCGACCTCATCCAACAATGTGGGATTGGATTGTCGCTTCAAAGTGCTTTGTTTGAAGGTTCTCGATCCACCCTTGTCTGAAAGCACCTCATGCATCTTGCCGCATATCCACTCAATAATTTCGTCCTCATGAAGAAACCGCACTTCTCGTTTGGTTGGATGTATATTTACGTCGAGATTCTGCGTCGAGATGTTGAGGCTCAAGTATATGAAAGGATGCGTGCCTTTTGGGAGGAAGAACTGGAATACTGATGACAAAGCTCTTGAGAGTGGATCACATGACACAAGGCGGTCATTTATGAAAAAGACTGGCGGGATCTTTCTCTTGTTGCTGTAATTGAAACCAGAAACTGCGCCTCTGACATCAGTAAGGCCAAATTCAGGGCAAGATTCCAGATCTTGTGGTCCTGGTAGCAGAAATTCAATCAAGTCGCTTGCCACAGAAACCCCAAAAACAGTTCGGATCCGGTCTTTGAGGGAACTGCCCAGTCGAGTCGCTATGGCCGGCAAAGGCTCTCCGAACTTCTTGCACGTGATGCCGACAGCGTCAGTATGTATCGCATACCGCCCGATTACATCTAGAACTTTGGCCCATTCATCGTGTTTGGATTTAAGGGCTCGGAGTCTAGATGGCAGGTTGTAGAAAAGATCTTCGACTGTGATTTGAGTACCGTTCTTGCCTGCTACCGGCTTGGGACTGCTGGTGGGGTCCACCTTGAATTTAGGAGAACAGGGCTTGCCGTTCAAGTAGTATGCTTTGTATGCTAGAGGGCTAGATTTCACCTTTGCCACCACGGAAAGATGTGAAATGTGGGATATCGATGCCAACGCCTCACCTCGGAATCCATAGGTGCTTATCAGCGCTAAATCGCTAAAGGCCTTTAGTTTCGACGTGGCAAATCGCTCGCATAGCAAGCCCAAATCGTCCTTCTCAATACCAATGCCATTGTCCACGATTTGAAGGAGCTTGAGCCCTCCATCCTTCACCACCACGTCTATAGTAGTAGCTTTGGCGTCTATGGAGTTTTCTAGCATCTCCTTCAACGCATTTGCCGGCTGTATAATGATCTCTCCTGCCGCGATTCTGTTGACAACCGAAACATCGAGTTTCTGGATTTTGCTATGCGGCTCTTCCATTCTCTAGATTGTGGAGTTCACTTTCGCTAGCATCATGTCGCGTCCTACTTTCCATGCACGCAGATATCATGTCGCGCCCAGAGAGCATAAAGTGAAGAGCAGCACATCTCACATACATTAGATACACAAACTATTGCAAAAGGCACAAATCGGTTGGTTATATGTCTGAAGTTCCTCCGCTACAGGATTTCATATCTCAAAGAATCTCTGAAATCAGCTCCCAATATGACCAGCATGGAATAGCCGCTCTAGCACAGGCTTATGAAGACTTCAAGACGGAAGTAGTAAATGCAGAGGCCGCCGCCTACAAAGGCGAGGCAGGGAAAATGGTGATACAGCGAATAAAAGATCTCGAGAATCTTTTTACTGCCGTGACGGGCAACGATGTCAAGGAGCTCTCCATGTTCATGAAAGATTCGGAAGCGCTACGGAGAACTGCTGAATTTGCATCCCTCAACGCTGACCACATTGAGTTCGGAAATCTTGACGATTCGTTACTGGTTGACGAGTTTATTAAATCTGCTAAGATGTACATGAATCCGGACTACACATATGAGGACCTCGCCTCTTCGGCGCCCTTGAGTGAGGTCCAGAAAATCGAAACCTTCAATTCTCTCGATTGGAAGAAATTGGGCGCCTGGTTTTACCTGAGAGGCAATGCTCCAGTGCCCTCCCACTTTCTCAATGGTCCTTTGGCAACACAAAGAAGGCGAGTTGCACAAAGAACGAGGACAGTTGATGATACAACTTCAGCAAGTAACAAGACCACTGCGCAAAATGTCGCTGCTTCGGATCTTCATGATGATCCCGAGCAAAGCACTTCACATATGGTGCGCACAGTTTACGGAGTTTTGAACGAGAAGGATGGAGATGAGAAAGTCAATTTGTACCGTTTCTTCATTAATCCAAACTCTTTTGCGCAGTCAATTGAAAATCTATTCTACACAAGCTTCTTGGTCCGCGACGGAAAATTGAGAATAGATGTTGACACACAGAATGAGCCTTACGTGGTGATTCCAGATGAAGACGCCGAAGATTTGGCGGGGGAAAACTTCCCCATTTCGCACCACATAGCTTCTTTCAATGTTACCGCTTGGAAAGAGCTTATAGAAAAATACGGAATCTCAGACTCATACATTCCTCACAGAGAAGGGGCGGATGATACAATCACTGACGAGGAAGAAGACCTTTGAGATTCTGTTATTAATCTATAGACAGTTCTTAGGAAGAGGTGGTTTCTTCAAACTCGTCTTGCAGTACCTGCACCCACCCATCAACAGATAGGAGCCCGTCAACAGGCCATTTTCGGATGGGGAGAATACTCAAGTCAGACTTTAGTCTCAATTTTTCGAAGATCTCGATTCCAGCGTTTCCTATCATTTTAGCGTTGTCTGTACATAATGCAGGGTCTGGGAAATGACATTTGAGCTTTTGGGGGCTTCTTAACTCAGTGTCGAGTTTTCTGCGAAGCACTTGATTAGCTCCGACTCCACCAGAGCAAACAAAGTCTCGTACATCGTCAAACTTCTTATCCAGAGAGTGTTTAAGAAAGGCAATGTTTATCCGGTCGATTAGATGGTCGAAGATCAACTCTTGGAGCTTGAACGCAGCAAACTGAGTGTCAAGCTCGCTCAAAGTTTTCCCTTTCTTGAACGCTGTAATGGAGCTCAAAAAAGAAGCGAAAGAAAATTCGATGGTGTCAGGAATCTTCTTGTGCTTCGCAGCTCTCATCGGTAGTTTGAGCCTGAGCCCAAATTGGTTTTCTTCATCAGTCCTGATCTTGCGGAAATTGCTTTGTGTTTGCTGATCAATCTGATTGACAAAGTGTTCTAATTGGGGCCCTAGCATATTACCTACCATACCCAACTCACGTGCACACTTGTCGATGGAGTCGCCAGCAGCAATATCCGATGTATCAATAATGATCTCGTGACGAGTCAAGGACTCCAGTAAAACGAGCATGGTGTGTCCTCCACTGCACAAGAGGCTTAGAAACGGATACCTAGGTGGCTCACTCTGCGACATGTTGGCTGTTAGAAGGTGGCCCAACATGTGGTGCACTCCAATAAGAGGTTTGTTCCATGCTACGGATAAGCCCTTGGCTAATTGCAAGCTTGAACTCAAGGAACCAACCATACCGGGGCCGCGAGTAACGCAGATTAAGTCCGGAGGGTTGACAGCAGAAATGTTGTGTTTCAAGCAAAAGGCTTGCACCAGGCTAGCGAGATTTTGCAGGTGAAACTCGTGTGCCATGGTGGGAATTATGCCTCCAAACGAGGCAGAATCAAGAGTGAGCTTTGCCTCGTCTATCACTATTGGAGATTGAGCCCGTACATCCTTTTCAAGAAGGGCTACGCATGAGTCATCACAAGAAGACTCGAGTGCTAGCACTCTATATGTTCGAACACAGCAGCGAAGAGAAGCCGCATACAAGAGCCCTCGGCGTAGCATGGTAGCAGTGTAGTGAGGTAAGCTGATGAGTATCAAGTGCATCTGAGGTGCACGTGATCTGCTGCACTACACAATAAAGTCAAACAAATGCAGGGAAATGGGCATGGCGGAAGCAAATCACATGCTTTATATTGGAAGAAATCATCATATCAACAATCTCCTCGTTACAATTTAGATACAGCCTAAGTAAGTAGTATTGGCGGCGGGTGCAGCGTTTACATTCGTTAACAAATGATGTCTCTCAAAACGCGGCATCATTGGAAAAAATCAAGCTAGACTATAAATCGATGCACCGTGCGAAAACATCTCTCGGTTGTAGCGACAACAAAACGCAACGAAAATCGTTTAGCTTAGAGGTCTATACACCCAAGTGCATTTCAAAGCAGTTCCAGAGCACGAAACCACAAAATCCTTCGCTCCTCTGTGATCTTGCACCCTATTTATTTCCAGAACCGCCAAACTCGCTGCCTACTCCCTCAAGCAGCACACACATCCAAAACTCTGCACCAGCACTTGTCTTCCTGACATCACCAACCATACAACTCTGCATATATGTCACGATCACTTACTACCTCGGCAATTCCAACGCCGTTTCAACCCTATAGGGACTCTGACGAAGTGCATACAAATGAGAGGAGCCAGTCTCTGAAAACAACCTCCGGTGAGGACGCTGAAAGCTCTTCGCCCATCATAAGCTGTATTATTGCAGGCGGTTTAGGAGGTGCCATCGGTGATAGCAGTATGCATTCTTTAGACACTGTCAAAACCAGGCAGCAGGGTTTATCGCATAATCCAAAATACAGCAAGATGATACCCGCATTTACCACTATCCTCAAGGAAGAGGGCTTATTCAGAGGTCTCTATGGCGGCTATCTGCCTGCCATTCTCGGGTCTTTTCCCTCAACAGCAGCATTTTTTGGCACTTATGAGCTCACAAAGAGAACCCTTATTAATGACTGGCAGCTCAATAACACTTTTGCCTATCTTGTCGCGGGCATTCTCGGTGATTTGGCACTGAGTGTCTTCTACGTTCCTTCAGAAGTTCTCAAAACCCGCCTTCAGCTTCAAGGAAGATACAACAACCCATATACGACAGATTGTGGTTATAACTATAAGGGACTTCGAGATGCAGTGCGTTCCATCATCCGGACCGAGGGTGTTTCCGCCCTTGGGTATGGCTACAAAGAAACTTTATTCCGTGACTTGCCCTTCAGCGCGTTGCAATTTGCATTTTACGAAAAGTTTAGGGTGTGGGCTATCGAGTATAATAATGGGTCCACCGATTTGAGTGTTTCTTCAGAGCTTCTAACCGGTGCCGCTGCCGGAGGTTTGGCTGGGACAATAACAACTCCGCTAGATGTGATCAAAACCAGAATCCAGACGTCTACGCTTGGCACTACATCGACAGAACAGCCACCGTCCCGTCCATTACTCAGTCGCTTTTCTACTTTAAATGCCTTGGGATCCATATACAAGAACGAGGGACTTTTGGGGATGTTCTCCGGAGTAGGACCACGTTTTATATGGACAGGTATCCAAAGCTCGATCATGCTTTTATTATATCAGACCGCATTGAAGAAGCTAGACTCCATTTTCACGCAGGGGGCATTGGAGTAACCAGAATGGTCTTGTATATATTTAGCTACTTATTCTGACGATATTCTTCTCTCGCTTGCATTGGCCCACAGCCTCATTCGGTATGACCACTATAGCTCGTGCCTTAAAAGCATAGGTCATAATCTTTTCGTGTAACAACTCGAATATATCGACTTCTTCGTCCATTATAAAATTTCGTCATCATTCTTACTCTCGAAGTGATTCGGTATCAGTCTTATGTGAAGACGCTAAAGATCGCGTGACTTCAATAACACAATGGTAATATAATTCCTCCACCATCAATATGTGGTACGCTAAATTACAACATCGCCTTGTTTAGACTGCCAAGTAATATCCTATTTTTTCGACCTCATTGACAAAAATTTCGTTTCAAATCACGCATCTCTTTTATCTTTCGAGACCGTTGCGCAGTATCTTTTCGAGCTGCACATTCGCAGTTGTTAAGCGACAACTCCGTTCCTAATAAGGCACTATACCGTACTAGATGTGATGGATACTAAATGTGATAAAACATACCGATTCAAGAGGAGAAAGCCGGAGATAATTCAGAATGTCAATATTGTGAATAAATAGTAATAATTATCACTTCTAGGTTAAGGGTATTCATGATCTCTGAGAAGCAGGATATTCAACCCATATTTTAAAAGCTGTGCCAACAAAAGAAAGGTTTTTAACAATTTACAGATGCTTTCATTCAATTCTATACTGTCACTTGGTCCACGAAATACACCGGAAATAACTTCTCGCTAGGACGTTATGCGGGGTAAATGCGGAGAAAACGCATTTCTCAAAGGCAGCGAAAGCACCCGTGCTGGGTTAACTCCGGCTTACCCTGTCGGGAAGTCACCGACCGGCACATAAACCTCTTGACAGTTTTCCGACTCCATATTGCCTACATTCAAATAACCCTTTTGCATTTATGTTTCCGACACCAAATGACCCCTGGAAACTTTTCGCCTATTTAGGAAATATTTGAAACTGGCATGTTTCGCTTACGAAAGCGTGAGACTTGCAAACGCCAAGTTATTTAAATGATGGCTTCTTGCCTAAGCCTTCTGCTTGGTTATCATTTTTGCCAAGCAAAATGAAGTTACTGATATTTTTTCCACTTTGTCTTTTACTCAATTTGACCAGCGCCTTATACCTCAAGAAACCTTTAAGGCCCAATGTCGATCCATTCTATGACCAGCCAGATGACCTCGAACTGTACGAGCCTGGTGAAATAATAGATCACAGAAATGCTCCGCTGATGATCAGAGCAATCTACTACCCAATTGATGTGAAGAATGCCTGGCAGTTTAAGGTGCGCTCCACAGACTCAAGAGGCAATGCAACTGCTATCATCACAACAGTCTTAGAGCCTTATGACGCAGATTCTCTGAAATTATTATCTTATCAATATGCTGAAGACTCGTCCAACATTACCTGCGGTCCTTCTTACGCAATGCTTTATGGTGCTCTGATGGACTCGTTAGAAATACAGGCAGAAGCGCTTTTGATGGAAACCGCCTTGAGTCGAGGCTGGTTTGTTGTGGTACCTGACTATGAAGGTCCAAGAGCGACGTTTACTGTTGGAAAATCATCCGGTCTTGCAGTCTTGGATTCTATTAGAGCAGCATTGCAGTCGTCTAATACCACTGGAATTGATACCGATGCCCAGGTGGCCATGTGGGGATATTCTGGTGGAAGTATCGCCACGACATGGGCAGCAACGGAACAGCCCAAATATGCTCCCGAACTTAAAGACCTGTTAATTGGAGCTGCATTTGGAGGCTGGGCCACTAACATCACAGAAACTGCCGTTGCAACTGACGGAACCCTATACACTGGTTTGATTCCTATGGCTATCCACGGGCTTTTGCACGAGTACCCCGAGTACAAATCCGTGATTGAAGATACCATTAATCCCAAGAGACTAGCCAAATTCGTTGAAGCTGATAGTCACTGTTTTATTCCCACCATCTTCAACTATGCATTTACTCATTTCTTCAGTGGCGACGACCCAGTCTTTACGAATGGGTGGGATTTCTTTAGCATGGATGATGTCAAGAAAATTGTGGATCTTAATACTTTGGCTTTGCATGAAGAGGATGGCTACCCGGAGATTCCACTTTTCCTCTTCCAAGCTCTCAACGATGAGATCGTGCCTTACGTTTCAGCTAACAGAGCTTACGAAAATTTCTGCGACTGGGGCATTAATTCCTTTGAAATGACAGTTTCTAACACCTCAGGGCACATCTTGGAGGCTTTGGAAGGAAGTGGTGCTGCTATCAAATGGCTCCTGGATAGGTTTGATGGTAAGGAGACCGTTAAAGGTTGTGAAAAAACTTTCCGGACTACGAACTTGGACTACCCGGGCTCCGATACTTCTCTCTATTGGTTGGCAGAGGCATTCTTGAATGGCATTCACGGAGAAGGCCTCGGAGATTCATACCCATTAAATTCCACTGCCAGTTTCACGACCGAAATCACCGTGTCATTATTATCGAAGCTTTTGGGATGGGTTGGCGTGATACCTTTCTAAGCTTAGCTTGAACAGCTCGAACTAAAAACTAATTAACATAAAAATTGTTGACAACTATGAATGAAAATACCCCTCGTTTGACTCAGAATCCTTTATTGGAGTAATCTATCACTTCTTAGTGATTCTCGCTTGGCGTTCTAATTATAGCGACCAAGAATTCGCCTCGCCAAATCCGATGCGTTACGTAGAAGAACATCATCGCATAGTGTTCGCGGTTAAAGTAGCCCTCTCGCGCTTTGTGTGGGGTTCACTTTTTCCCTATTAGGAAAGGCTATCTAACGCGCATGCAGCGTGATACCAGAGAATCCGGTCTTCTGATATCTTCCTACATCTGTAATACCGGTCTTGCGTATAACGGGCCGGAATGAATTACTTCGACGACATCGTGATTCAATCTGCCCAGACCTTCCCGATTCAAACTACCCAGGCCTCCCCATAAATGCAAGCATTGTACTCCGCTTTGTCCAAAAATTTGGACAAAAATCCAATTCAGATTGTCCTTCAGAATAATAGACGAGTAATACTTTTCTTGGTCTCGCTACATCAGTGCAGATTCAATCGAGGTACAGATATTGCAGCAAACTGACCAAAGGAGAACTGACGGTCCGTGAGGTGCAGCTCGTGCTGCATATAACATTATCAAGACCTCGTTGTTTCCCAAAACGGAATTCCCTCTATGAATACCAGTTTTCGATAGCACGACATGGATACTAGGTGCTAGTTGTTGGCAAAATAATAGAGCAAAATGAAAGCTAAATAGACTTCATCTTCTTAGCAAGTTAGTTACTGAATTGCTTTCAAGTATGTGGCTTTCCGCAAGCCAACAGCCTCGATACCCATAAGCCAAATGCACATCGTAAATATGCACTATTAGGCCAACGCGCGTTTGACCTAAATAGGTAAAGAAGAATCCAAGGTTCTTGGAGTATGATGTTGGCGACAGTGATTCCAAATTCTATATAAACCAAGACATTAGACCTCTAACTGGATCTACAAGCCTATTTATCAACCAACTTCGACTTCGATTCCTTCATTGGATTACGTCACTATCCATTTGCATATACCCACTAGACGCACCCAAACTGCATGCAATGAAGCTCTGGAAAGTCTTGTTCCTTTCGTTCCTATTACAGCTCACAAGTGCTGTATACTTTAAGCCAGAAAGTCCTCTTGTCGACACATTTTACGAAATTCCAGATGACATAGAGCTGTACCAGGATGGTGAGATCATTGCCCACAGAAAAGCTCCGCTGATGATCAGAGCTGTCTACTACCCCATTAATGTGAAAAATGCCTGGCAATTTTTGGTGAGATCAACTGACGGACGTGGTAATGCTACTGCCATGGTCACAACCATTCTCGAACCTTATGACGCCGACCCCAACAAACTTGTCTCCTATCACTTTGCAGAAGACTCTGCTAACCCAGAATGTGCACCTTCCTACTCGCTTCTTTTCGGTGCGCCAATGAGCAGTCTTGCAATTCAGGTTGAAGCTTACTTTATGAACCCCGCTCTTGCTAAAGGTTGGTATGTCGTTGCCCCAGATTACGAGGGTGCTGCTGGCTCGTTTACCCAGGGACCAAATGCAGGAAGAGCTGCCCTTGACTCTATCAGAGCATCATTGGCAAGTGGAAACGTTACTGGAATCAACACCAACGCTTCTGTTGCTATGTGGGGCTATTCCGGAGGCACCATTCCTACAGGTTGGGCTGCGCAGATGCAGCCTGACTATGCTCCTGAGTTGCTGGATAACTTGATTGGAGCAGCTATGGGAGGATGGTGTACCAACATTACTGCAACTGTTGAAGCCACCGATGGAACCATCTACGCTGGTTTGATTCCAAATGGTATTCAAGGTATTCTCACTCAGTACCCTAATGTGAGGGCTAAATTGAGAAGTTACATGGCCCTGGAGGAAAAGTTCGAAAAATTCAACCAGGCTCTTAAGAAGTGCTTAGTCGGATCTATTTTGAGTTACTTACTTGATGACTTTTTCTCTGGAAGCGACCCTTACTTCAAAGATGGTTACGACTTTTTTAAGTTACCAGAAATTGTCCTGCTTTTAGAAGAAAACACTTTGGCCCTCACTGAAGACGGTGGAGTTCCTCAAATCCCATTGTTCGTGTACCACGGAATGCAAGATGAAATTATTCCTATCGTCGGTTCTGAGAGAGGTTACGACAACTACTGCAAATGGGGTATTGATTCCTTTGAGTTTGCTACTTCCAACACCACCGGTCACATTTTGGAGTTGGTTGAAGGTGGAGGTGCTGCATTGACATGGATCGAGAACAGATTCAACGGTGTCGAACCCGTCCAGGGCTGCAAGCGTACTTACAGACAAACCAACTTGGAGTACCCAGGCGCAGATCTCACTTACTACAAGTTGTACAAGACAGCCATTTCTGCATTCAATGGTGAGAAGCTCGGTCCACAACTCCAGGCTAACTTGACCTCCATGAGTGTCACTGGAGAATTGACCATCGACGCCATTCAGTGGGCCCTTGATAAAATAGGTCCAATTGCATTTAAGAGAGACTTGGAGGTTAGAGATCTCGGCACAAAGGATGTTGCCGAGATGTTCATGGCTTCAGAGGGACTTCTCTAAACATTCTAAATGGATAAAAAAATTATACCAATAAACATCATTATTACGTTTTGCTCAAATTTCATCAACAGGTAAATAACCTGCATATTTGTATATGAGAAGTTGCAGCCATTTCGAGAAAAAATATAAACTCCTCCTTACTCCTTTGATCGCAAAAATATATTCTTCAAAGTCTTAAAATCGCTTCTAAACTTGCTTTCAAACACTAGACCAACAATTCAGATTCATCCAAAATGAGTGAGAGACAGGAGTTTTCGATTACTAGAGCTTCACAACTCACCATCCCGAACAAAGATTGGACCCACTACCGAATGGGCTTGAAACTAAGGTGCACTTCAAGCAGTTCAAATAATGTGAGTCTTGAAATTATTTCACAAGGAAGATCCATTGTACGTGAGAAACAGTTTTAGCTAATTTAGAAGTGCCTTTGCAGTTATACTAGTCGCTATCTGCTATATTGCCAGAGCTTCACATATACTGACCATTTAGGATTTGACTTATTTGACATCAACGAATGTAAAGTTTTTAGTGAAAGAGCCAGTGGTAGGCCTTAAAGTGTTTGACGGTGAAACTCTCAACAAGCGTCTTCAAATCACTTTTGCCTCAGACGCACACTTCAATTACTTCTCCAATAAGATTCGTCAATGGCTTGGAATATCTTTGCTGGATGGAAACAACTCTTATTTAAATTCGCAGACAGCTGATAGTCAATCTCTTAGTCAATCAAAACAAACAGGAACTCAACAGAGTTCTAATTCATTTATTCAACTGTCTCAAGTCTTATCACAGGACTTCTCTCAAGGCTGTTCTCAAAATTATACACAAGACTCATTATCCCAAAGAGCACCTTTTCTGAGGTCACAGGATTTTGCCAACCAAGAAACTAATCGTTTTGCATTCAAGCAGGGAGCGAACCAATCAAAAGAAGCGGAATTAAATTCCAACACGACCACTAATGCAAATTTCCTTGACAGTCGAGCTGGCTTAGGTATCCATGAAGCATTCCAGACTCTTTTAGATGCAGCTCAAACGCAAACGAAAGATTATGATTCCAGCATTCTATCTCAGTCCACTGATTTATTCAGCAACAACACGCAGTACAGCACATACACAGACTCCGGATACCCTCCCTGTACCTTCGAGAGTACAGCAAAGTTGCCTGTAAAACCAAGCTGCCGCATCAGCAGAGATGATTTAACAGAGGCTTTAAAAGCGATTCCTTTCCTGAAAATCCATAAAATAAACAAGAAGTCGAGTCACCGCAAAAAACAGAGCTCTTTGGATCACATACTCGAGAAAACTCTAGGTCATATTTTAAAAGAAAAGAAGAAAACACTCCTCACAATGAATGATACTGACTTAGCGGTAGAATTAGCAAGGAAACTACACAGCCGCACTTTTCTTAAGTTACTCAAAAGAGTAGAACATATGTTAGGTGATATTTAAATTAGCCCACAGCTTGGGGCTATTTTCTTGATCATGATGGAGTTCTAGTATAGATCTTCGACCAATGCTTCACTATAAGGCCGTCCTCTTGTTGAATCTCTTCAATAAAAAGAGAGTATCTTCCGAATTTGGGACCCAATTTAAACATGCAAAGCCAATAAAGGAAGCACAAAAATAAGCAAAACAACCCAAGATATGTATATGGAATCCAACCTTCTGCACCTTTAGGATTCGGATTGGATCCCACGATAGGCAAAACAATTAAGTAACCAGAGATTAAGAGAACTAAACTTGTCCCGAAATATGTTGAACGAATTGGCGCAACAACGTCTGGGTATCTCTTCCTTAATATAAAGATCCCTAAAGCGCAGAGTGCAATGAATATTTGCTGCGGATAACTCTCGAGGCTAACAACATAACTGTACACATCTCCCTCGGGACAAGAAACAATAACAGTAGTAGATATGAAGCAGCTCAATAGTATTGTTGGCAATGGTGCACCCCAGGGCCAATTTGATGCCATGATTTGAGAGTAGGGTAAAAAACCCTCCCGGAACACTTCCTGGCTTACACGTGAGATTGTGTACAACACAACGAAAACATTTCCACCCGTGCAAATTGCGGCCGAAAGGGTAAGGAACTGTTTTCCAACGTGAAATCCAAAAACTTTTTCAAATAAAAGGGAGCCGATAAGCTCACCACTGCTCGAGATTTCCTCACTGGGGATAATGGCGAGGTACGTGAAGTTGATGACAATGTAAGTAGCCGTAATAATAGACAAGGCAACCGGGCCAGCAATTTTTAAGGTACGCACAGGGTCCTTGATTTCGTTGGTCACTGTGTGGACAGAGTTCCAGCCTGAGAAAGCAAAAGTAGCTTTGATTATAGCGCTTGCAAATGATGATAATGTCAATGAATCCTCGACTTTGAAAAAAGAAGCAGAATTTAGCTCATATTTTAGGTGAGTGACAGAGTAAGGGAAAACGTTGACGTAAATCCCTGTAACTATTATGACTCCTGCTAAACCCAATTTCATCAAGCCTATGAAATCTTGCACCCTCACACCATGGCGTACGCTAATTCCGTGAAAGGCACAGACAATATACAACAAAATCAAACCAGTAAGCCTCGTTTTGAATGGTGTTGTCTCAATGCCTAATGCGTGTAAGAAGTATTCTCCAAACACCAAAAGATTCAGAATTGTGAACCCAAACATAACGGAGTATAACGATATAATCACACTAATCATCATAAAAGGCTTGTCATATATGAACTCAAGGAAAGCTTTGGTGCCGCCTGATCTAGGTATCAACGAACCTAATTCAAGATACACATAGAGGCCCGAGAATGCAAGTATGGACGCGATTACCCACGAGAGAAGGAAAAAAAATGGAGATCGGCCACAGTCATTATACATGCCACTGGAAATGGCAAGAAACCCTGATCCCAAGATTCGACTCACAAACAATATGGTTGTAGAGAAGAGCCCCAAGTGCCTGCCTTGCGGCGAATCCTCTGGCTCTTGGAGAAACCCCAGATTGAGATCGCCTGGAAGCACAGGGTCAACATGGATTATGTTAGATTCGTAATCTATTACTGAGCTTGCTTCTGAGCCATTGTCGGTGGGTAATTTTTTGTATGACATGAGTTTCAAAAACGAAATCACCGTTCTTTTGTTCTCGCAGAGTGAAAACGGATATTGGAGTTCTTTATAGTGGAGGATATGATAGTTCTTTATAGTTGAAGTTGGTGTGCATGAGTGTGGCTGATAAGCGGTTAATGTGTGCACTCTCAAAAGCTTGTGCGGTTTGGACTGAGAATTACGATCTGTGGTACGCGTCGAGATGTCTTCTAAAACTAATCTAAACCTAAACTTATCTAGCAGCATTTTTTTGATTCACAAAAGATGCTTTTGCAAGCTTCACAAGAGCATCTAACTCTCCACTGTTCTCACACATACTGTAGAATAAGGAGTCCTTGTTTGCAATCAAAGCATATGGATTGTCGTACTCGACAACCTTGCCCGCATCCATGACAAGAATCTTGTCATAATCGATGATCGATCTCAATCTGTGTGCAATAGTCAAAATGGTGGAGCCTGAGAACTCCTCACGGATAGTTTGTTGAATCAACGCGTCCGATTTGTAATCAATCGAAGCGGTAGCCTCATCCAAGAGAATCACCTTCGGACTTTTGAGTAAAGATCTAGCCAAACACATCAATTGCCTCTGGCCTTGAGACAAGTTATTACCTCCCTCTGAGACAGAAGAATTGATGTCCAAGAATTTATTCTGATTCTCGGTGGTGTTTTCGCCAGCTGCTGCACGCTCTCTTTCTCCTGGGGTGAGCAAATTGACTCTGATCAAGGCCTCGAAAATCCGCTCATCTGAATACTGATTAAATGGATCCAAGTTACTTCTGATAGTTCCTGTGAACAAAGTTGGGTCTTGAGGGATGATGGTAATAGCTTGACGTAAGTCATCAAGGCCAATTTTCGTGATGTCAACGCCATCAATCTCAATAGAACCAGTCTCTGGGTCCAAAAATCTGAAGAATGCTGTGATGATGGTGGACTTACCAGCGCCCGTACGGCCAACAATACCAATTTTGTTGCAAGGTTGAACATGGAATGAGGCATTCTTGATGACACGAGGTAAGTCAGGCGCGTATCTCAAAGACAAATCTTCAACCTTAATTTCTCCTCTTTCAGGCCAGGAAGCTGCTGGTTTGTTGTCTGGCAACTCGGCTGCTGGCTCTTGGTCAACTTCCAAAAACTCCTGCAATCTCTCGACAGAGTTCATGTTCATTTCAATGTTTGCGTAGAGACGGACAATCCAAAGCGCATTCTCAGAAAATGATATAGCGTAAGACAAAGACAAACCTGCCAACCCAGCATCAATTCTACCAATGGATAAAATGACAAAAATTCCAGCGAACAACATCACCATAGATCCGACGGCGTCCACTCTAAATGACAACCACCGATTAGCAACCCACATGTAAAAGAAGGGTCTGTTGTTCGTATCGATAGCTGCCAAGTTCTGTTTCATGAATCTAGTCTCCACTCCATAGGCTCTGATAGTCGCAACACCAGTCAAACTTTCCGAGAAATGCTGATGGATTGGGGACTTTGTAATAGAGTCGAATCTTTTCAACTCTCTGGAAAGAGTTAAGTATAAAGTTCCCACCAAGTAGTACAAGTAAGCGATGATCACAGCGAAAAACAAAAAGCCAGGGGTGATCACTGCGATGAGTGCAAGAACAGAAATGCAAGAAATGAGACAAGCAAACGCACCTTCAGCAAATGGAGTCAATTCTTGGTCAACAGACTCTATGTCTTTGGAAAACCTGTTCATGATACGCCCCAACGGTGTTTTGTCAAAAAATCTTAATCTGGCTCTCAAAATTTTGGTCAATACCTGCTTGAAGATACTGTTGGAGGCTTCGATACCGATAAAAAATGTCCAGAAAACTCTGCATGTTGCCAAAACAGCATAAACCAACCCAATGGCGCCATAGATTGTAATGTAATACAACACCGAATTGGACTCTTTGAACAGATTTGCCGCGTTGATAATGTTCGTAGGGCTAACTGTGGAAAGAACGTAGTTATATGAGCCAATGATATTCGACAAAGATGAAAACTTTTCTGGACCAAACTTGCTGATTCCAACCGAGTTGAGAACATGGTATCCAGTGTCCTGTGCCCAGTTCTTCAACCACCAAGATTGCGCGATAAAGACTAATTGTGGAATCAAGAAGACCAAGAATATGCAGACCCAAATGAACCAGCCACCAATTTCCTTGGCGTATCCAGAGTAGACTTTGAAATCGACGACTCCGTCTGACTTGTTCTCCTCTTCCACGAGTTTACCATCATTGACCACCTCTTCGTTGTCATCGGCGGCCAACTTTTTCAACTTGTCTTCAATCACGGCAGCTTTTGCCTTCATTTCCGAGTTCTTGGAGGCCAAGCTTTCTAAGTTGGCTGAAGACTGGTTCCTGGAGTTCAAAACAGAAGACTTGACCAATTCGTCATCTCCTAACTGTCCATCAGCGATTAATTGCTCTGGAGTTCCTTGAGACGAAACTCTACCATTATCCATCGATACAATCCAGTCCGCCTTTTGCACAGTCAATGCGACGTTGTGAGACACCAAAATGCATGTTCTGTTTGCCATCAACGGGCCGGCGATACAGTTATCATAAATCCATGCAGCAGTGTGTGAATCGACAGCAGATAAGCAGTCATCGAGTAAGACATGCCTCGAGTTTGAGTACAAGGCCCTCGCCAAAGAGACTCTTTGCTTTTGGCCTCCGGATAATGCAATACCCTTCTCACCAATCTCCGTTTTGTCACCTGCTGCCAAGATCTCGAAATCTCTAGTCAAGCCACAAGCCTCGACAACCTTCTCATAACGATCTGGATTGTATGGTGTAGCAAAAATAATATTGTTGCGAATTGTGTCATTCAACAACCAAGCACCTTGTGAACAGTAAGCCACTGACTCTGTGAGTCCGGTTCTTGGATTGATCACCAAATCATCTCTAGGAATAATACCAGGTAAGAATACTCTCCCTGCGTTCAATTCCATTTCACCAAGTAATGCCAATAACAAAGAGGTCTTACCGGCACCAGTTGGACCAATTACCACATTCAATTTTCCTTCTTTGAACTCGATGTTTAAGTCTTTTAACTTGAAATCCTTATCGGACTTCGAATTCCAAGAGAACGAGGCATTTTCGAATCCAATGACCGTTTTAGAATCGGATGGACCCAGAGCTAATTGCTCATACTTTGTGGATTCTTCTTCTTCCAAGAAGTCGCTGATTCTGTCTAATGAGACTTTGGATTGGATCACAATTGCGGTCATATCAGCCAATTGATCTAATGGGGATCTTAACAATGTGAAAAGAGATAATGCAGTGAACGCAATTGGTGCTGTCAAAGGCTTACCTTCGATAACAGTGTAGCAGTAGAAGGAAATGACAGTGATAACAGTTGGGATAGCAAACCAGACGAACGCTTGACAACCCCAGAAGAACATTCTCAACTTCAAGTAGTATAATTCCTCGGATCTAATCTTCATGATGTCCAGGAAAAAGTTGCTCTCCCAAGCAAAGAGCTTAATAATTCTGATACTCAGGAAAGTTTCATTCAATTTCTGGATTCTCTTGTCGGTAATACCCATCATTTTCTTCTGTGCCTTTGCGGTCCAATCAGAGAACTTGTAGTTAACTGGCAACAATACAATAATTGCACTTCCACCAGCTAAAGCACTCCAGCCAAGTAAACCATATAATAAAACAATGCAGAATGTGAGCATGAGAATAGCGCCGACGAAGAAGTGCAAGTAGCCGCAAATTTCTGATACTTTGAAAGCATCGATTGCCATCAAATTGATGATAGCACCCAATTCGGATGATTTGGAGGAGCCTTCCTTTTCTTTCTTTTCAGCTTTGTCGGCTTTGTCAACTTTGTCAGCCTTGTCATCATTCTGGTCGTCGTTGTTCTCGGAATCATCGCTTGAAGTTATCTTCCGTCTGAGGGCCTTTGCGTAGACTTCGCCGATGATAATAGCTCTCATTCTCACACAAACACGTCTACCTAAAAACAATGAGAAGCCCGAGAAAATGGAATCCGCCAATTTCGTGACAGGCATGAGTAAAACAAGGCACCACACAACACTTCTAGTAGTTGTAGACGTGTCTGCAACATATTCCAAAACTTTTTTCAATAATAAAGTTGGCAAGAAGACGATGAAAGATTGCAAGATAGCCCAGAACCCCTGAAAGAAGAAAAGAGCTTTGAAGTGGGAGAACAAACGGATCGTAAAGCGAGCACTCAGAGCGCTCTTCTTGAAGCTCTTCAAAATGTGCAATGCATAGTCATCTTCCCTCAAACCCCAAATGTCGTCCATTTTCATAGGACTTTTATACGCCTTAAAGATCATTTCGTCTATCCAAGAATAGGTCGAAAAGGACCAGATACTTGAAACCAATTCTGGGGATGGCTTAACGCCGTCAGAGGTAACGTATAAGCGACCTGGTTTATCTCCGACACTGGAAGTGATATTCAAAAGCACTAGAATAGTAGTAGCAACAAAGTTTGCTTGGAAGTATTCTGCCACCAAGTTTGATTTCACGTGCCCAATGATGGAGGATCTAAAGAATATAACAGCAGGAATGAGCTGGAAGATGTAAAGGGCCGTAGAATGAGCCCATAAGGATGGAAGGCGTAAACGCATTTTGTCTATATTCAATACTCGAATTGAGCAAAGAACAAAGGCGTACGCCCAATAGGATATGAGCACAATTGAAACATTTAGAGGCTTCCATTCTTTCTTGAAATCATGGAAGAATAAGGTGCCAACCGATGTAACCAATTGAAAAATAACAATGATGTACTCAAAGGTGACTCTCAATCTATCCAGAATCCCCTTGGGCACCTCGACAACTTTTCCGTGTGGAGTGCCGTCCTCATTGTTTTCAGATAAAGCAGTCAAGTCGAAATGACGAGACTTCAAGGAGAGCTGTGGTACATTTTTGGACGGCGTGGTGGTGACTGCACCGTAAGCATCAGGGGATGCGAGCAAAGGCTGGCTTTCCTCGGGCAACTGCACAGATTTGGAATGCTTGATATGGTATAGCATGCTCTTAACAACCAAGTAAATAAGAGAAATGCCACCGACTAGTAAAGGGAAATAGAAGTTGATTTGCGACCTTGCACACGAAGGAACGTCGTCAAACTCCCAATAACCACAAGCCATTTTGAAGGACGCTCGGCTTGCAGCAAATATTCAACCAATAAATATAATCGGACCGCTGGAATCAGCAGCAGATGAATAAAGTTCTGGTGTGTCTTTGATTCTCTCTGGTCAGTGTTTCGAAAGACAGAGGTCCAAGGGTCCACAGATGAAAAGCGCTGTGTTCACTACGGAAGTAAATGGAGATTTTACAGCGAGAAGAGAGGTGTTGTGTGCAGGCCTATCCGTACGGCTCCCGCGTTCCAGCAGATAAGCGGCTCCACTATGCCGTCCGAGGGTCGATTTACGATGCGGTCTTGACTCTCGGCCTCAATTCAGACGCTAAGCACGTCATGATGATGTTAAATTACAGCACGCCTAGTTTGATTTTCAAATGACAAACGCGTTTCTTCACCCACTACGTTCAATTTCTTAGTACTCTGTATTAATGCACAACTTAATCCTTGGTCTTTTGGGTACCTCTCAACAAACCAGTTCTTCTGGCGGCAATCAAACCAGCCTTTTGACCTGGAACAGCACCTCTGGAGATAGTAGAANGGTGGTGTTTTGAGCGCCAGCCACTACAGAAAGCAAGCCGAGAAGAAGAAGGAGGCTGAGGCTGCTCTTGCTCCACAGGCTTAATCTAAATAATTATCATACACATTTAATATCTGATTCATATTAGTTGCAGAAATTTTCGTCTTCTTTACTCTCCGAAGACTACAGTATCTAATTCCCTGAAGACCTTTTCGTCTACTTGACCACACTCGATAAATAAGTCATTTCCATATCCTGTATATAGTGCTTTGAATTCCCAAAGCCTTTTGAATCAGATCAGAGTTTAATCCTCATCGTTGGCCCCATTTCTCTTCTATGTCATAGATTCTATCTGATTTTATGATAATATTCTAAAAGCCCAAGTTTAAGTGCCTTTGGCATCTCCTGTGTATCACGTGCGCGCCTGTGACTGTTATCGACCGCGCACGACTCAAAATTTTCCTTCGCACTCTGGCTCCAGTGGAAAAAATATCTCAGTATTGTTGAAACTCTCTTTAACACTTCAAACAAACGGTATGTGCTTAGTTCTATCAAATTCGTCAGCTATGCCCTAAATTCCATCCTTTTATTCAAGATAATCATGCTTCAATCATTAAAAAGTTCCAATGTTGAATAGCAATACCTGCAAATGGTCCCACAGTTCTCCCAGTCAAATGAAAAAGTCACCTTCTTCCGCAAGAAAATTATGATATGATACAGGAGGGATGTGTATTGGACAAGCTGACTCCTGAACTCAAATACTAACCAATAGAAATGTCTAAGTCTAAGAACCACACCAACCACAACCAGACCAAGAAGGCTCACAAGAACGGTATCAAGAAGCCTAAGACTTACAGATACAGATCTTTGAAGCATGTTGACCCTAAGTTCAGAAGAAACCACAGATACGCTTTGCAAGGTACCGCTAAGGCCATTGCTGCTTCCAAGGAGGCTTAAGTTCTCGAAGGTGATGTGTATAACTGTAATCTAAGTTCTCAATGATACTTCCATGCTAAACATTTGTAGATGCTCTTTGTTCAACGTAGTTGCTATATAAACCTTCCGAGAAAAGAAGGGGGACATTACAGTGACCGGCGCATACAACCAAATCTGAAACATTGCTGTGCTGCTGCATTCAGCACGCTCAACGTCAATATTGATTGAATCCCGTTAACATTGAGAGGAATCCATAAACATTGATTGGGATCCATGACCCATGATCACGACTCATTTTCAAATTGAGTGCAATTGACACGAACTCACCCTCCATTGGTCAATCGCCAGGTCCGGATTGACTGGGTAATGAGCACTATAGTAAGTTGGAAAACAAGCTATGTAAATCGCAACTCCACCAACATGCAATTTGATCTGCATTAACAGCCGGCCAAGGTGCATTTTGCATATGTTACCGGCCAAGTAGAACACAAAAAGACTGGCGCCCTTGGCCGTAAGTTTCGAAACTGTTCTAAGGCGCGAGAAAGAGAGAGGCTGCAAAAAAAAATGCAGGTATATGCTCCACAAACGCAGAACTGAAGTAATTTAAAATTGAGGTTCCGCCCACAATTTTGAGAGAGAGAATTAGATTTCAAAGTAACATATAATGGCCTCAACAAAAGTTTTCATTTCAAACCTTAATTATTCAACAACCGAGGACGAGTTAAGAGTCTTTTTCGGTACTGACGCGTATGTTTGAGTTTTACTTTCGAAAGGCACACGAGACAATCTCTAACAATCAAGTTCAAATGTATTTATCCCAAACTACTTTGTGGGATTTAGAACTCTGAGGACGAAACCTTTGGGAATTGCTTACGCAGACCTTTCTAGTCCCGAGGCTGCTGAAGACTTTATCAAGAAGTTTGACGGAGCACTTTTCAGGGACAGGAAACTCAGAGCTAGATACCACGTTCCTTTTGCACCTGATGCCAAGAGCAAAGCATCCCCCAGATCTCCTCCATTTCACGGTTTATCGAAGCAAGTTTCTGGCAATAAAAATGGGAAAGGGGGTAAAGAGGAGTACAAGAATGGGGAAGAGCCGGAATATTCCACTAATAGTGTCTTTGTCAAGGGCCTCAAAGCCAAGACTACAGAATCAGACCTCAAGGTTTTTTTCAAAGAGTACAATCCGACTGAAGTAAAAATCCAGAAATTAAGAGGATGGATTAGAGGCTTGAAAAATCGTGCATACAATGCAGTGGTGAAATTCGATTTGCCGCCAGATAAAACTATAGACGACGTTCTCGGCGAATTGGAGTCTAGAAAAGAAGAATGGCGCTTCTTGAATGTCATGAGGGCCTATGTCGCCAAAGAGAAGAAGACTGTCGTGGTAAACAGCAATACTATTCCTGAAGATCCAGTTGAAACTGATGCACAGAAAAAGCCAGAAGTGAATGAATTTGACGGTGTTCACGAGGAGAACGAAGCAGCTGTGGAGAAAAATAAGGCAATAAATGATGAGGAGCCCGCTGAGAAATCCGACCAAAGCTCTCCCGAAAATCAAATTACCCAAAAGCCTGAAGAGGAAACGGCACCTCTTGAGGATCTCAAGTCGTCTGCGGAGAACGTGATCATTTCGAAAAGTTCTGATATTTCCCCCACAGAAGCTAGCTGAAGACATCACTCTTCTGCTGCAATACATGCAGCGTCTCGGTGTAAGATTATCTAATACAAACTAAGATCGATTATTTTTTGTGCATCATTACTTTTATACATTGGAACTAGCAACTAGCTTAATCTTTCGTCTTTTGAGTACCTCTCAACAAACCAGTTCTTCTGGCGGCAATCAAACCAGCCTTTTGACCTGGAACAGCACCTCTGGAAATGGTGGATGCCTTACCAATGTGTTGATGGTTACCACCACCGTGAGGGTGATCAACTGGGTTCATGGCCACACCTCTGGTTCTTGGCCAGGAGTTTCTCTTGGCCTTGTACTTGTGGAAAGCTCTACCAGCCTTCAACAATGGCTTGTCGATTCTTCCACCACCGGCAACAACACCAATGACACCTCTGGCGTTGGAGGAGATGATCTTCTTGGCACCANGGCCACACCTCTGGTTCTTGGCCAGGAGTTTCTCTTGGCCTTGTACTTGTGGAAAGCTCTACCAGCCTTCAACAATGGCTTGTCAATTCTACCACCACCGGCAACAACACCAATGACACCTCTGGCGTTGGAGGAGATGATCTTCTTGGCACCAGATGGCAACTTGACTCTGGTCTTACCTTCGTCGGCGTTGTGTCCAATGATGATAACGTAGTTACCGGAGGTTCTACCCAAAGCACCCTTGTCACCAGCCTTCTCTTCGACGTTGGAGACAATGGTACCTTCTGGGCAGGCACCCAAAGGCAAAACGTTACCGACGTTCAAGGAAGCCTTGGCTCCACAGTAGATGAACTGACCGGTGTAGACACCCTCGTTGGCGATGAAAGTCTCTTCTCTCATTCTGAACTTGTATGGGTCTCTGAAAGCGACCTTGGCCAAAGGAGCACCTCTGCCGGAGTCGTGGATGATTTGCTTGACGACACCACGAATGTAACCTTTACGTTCGGCGTAGTCCAAGTCTCTCAACTTGGCAGCACCCTTTCTCAATCTGGTGTTGGCAGTGAAAATAGAGCCTCTACCCTTTCTCTGGTTACGAATAACTCTACCTGGACATGTTAGTAACTTGATGATGCAGTCATGACGGCACGACGAAAATAGCCATATAGAAAAATAATGCCACTCCTATGTTTGGAAATAACGCCACTCGTATATGTTTGATATATGCTGTGGCTCGTGGGAAAAGTGATGGGCCTGGACTTGGAGGGAACGGGAGACAACCAGGGGTAAAGGCTAGCAGACAATTCATTTCGAACGGAGCGGCAGCATTTTCGAACGCATTTGGTGGCCGTAGATGGTGGTTTCACATACCCATTTTGTGTTAGTTCTTCAAACCGTTCTTGGAGGTGGTGAGAAATTTTCACTGGGTGGAGCACCACGGTGCGCGGTGTGTGGCATCACGTGCGCGAGACTCACCGCGGTACGGCATATGTTAGACGTCACGTGCGCGCGCTTAGGGCTAGGGCTGCGCAGCAGCATGCCGTCCAACTTCGTGGCACCATAAACTGGAGTGATTGATTTACACAAATTCATCATGTCTTCAAGTTAAGCTACTTACAGTGGCTGCTCGGGGGTCGGCCCGGTCTAACTCTCATTCTTGGCATCGGTGGCGTCTGCACCCTGAACCCCGTTTCCTGCACTGGGCTTCTCTGGCTTCTCCACTGCTGCCTCCACAGTCAATTGTCTGCCATTGTAGTCATGTCCTTTGAACTCCTTGATGGCCTGTATTTGCTGCTCCTCGCTGCTGAACTTGACAAATGCGTATCCTTTGTTGAGAATGGGCTGCTTGTTTTCGGTCAACTTCTTGAGCACATACGGAGGCACTCTTCTTGTGGGGACATTAATCCACACTGTCTTGTAGTCTTTGAACAATACACCAAGGGATTTGGAGTTGGCCTTGAAATCCAAGTTCCACAATATGATGGTGTCTTTTGATTTTGGCCCCTCTGGGGTCTTCTTTTTGGCTGGCGTTCTTGTGCTGGAAGACTCAGTCTCTGCGGTGGCGTCAGTTGCAGCGGCTTCGGCCTGCTTGGCCTTGGCCTCGGCCTTTCTCTTTTTCTTGGACTCCTTCTTCCTCAAGTTGTGTGCTTCCTTCTTCGCTTGCTTTGCCTCCTCAGACGCAGGGGGGACGGCCTTTTTAACAGTGATGGTTCTCTCTTTGAACTCACGGTCCTGGTAAGCTTCCACGGCCTTGTCTGCGTCAGCCTCGGAGGCGAATTGCACAAAAGCAAACCCTAGACACTTTTCATATGTCTTGCCGTTTCTCTTGTAAGGCTTAGAGGGGATCTCAGCGGATTGGACACTCAAGTCTCCGAAGAAGTCTGTGAGCTCTTCGACGGTAGTTCGGAAGTGGATGTTGCCGACGTAGATTCTGGAAGTGTACACTGGTTCGGACATTTTCTGTGA
The DNA here is from genome assembly GCA_002370135.1 of Metschnikowia kipukae. Classification (NCBI taxonomy): domain Eukaryota; kingdom Fungi; phylum Ascomycota; class Pichiomycetes; order Serinales; family Metschnikowiaceae; genus Metschnikowia; species Metschnikowia kipukae. The sequence goes on along the minus strand of NKZJ01000153.1, from coordinate 1,268,864 downwards.
TTGGTTCGGGCGGCGATATTCAATGGGTATTACAAAGGCTTCTTGTAGCTTTCCGGCGAGTGGCAGAAGTGTGAGGTTGGCTTGACAAAATGGAGACCGTGTTGTATGCAGGTTCATTGTGCTACCATTGTTTCAGGGCGTTGGCGTAGTTGGCCATTGTTCCAACCGTGTCCGTGCTTATTGAGACTGCATACTTTCGTGAAATTGATATTTATTTCGAGATCGTATGATTTATTGACGAGGTTCTGCTGAGTTTTGGCAGTTCCATGTTACCACTGCGAATGTCGTGGTGACGTTCATGCATGCTGCAGCGTAGTAGCATTGATACCAACATCTTAATTTATTTTTAATCTTTATTTATTTATGTTCTAGCAGTATTGAATGGGTGTATAACCATCAATATGTTCAATCAAGGCAATACTTACCTAGTCTTTACTATGATTCGTTATATATTACCAGTCTATTTGCGAAGATGACGACATGCAGTTTATTTTAATTTGTAGAACAACTTTGGAGACACGCAGTCGTTGATACAATGTTGCAAGTGGAAAAACTCCTCCACACAGTCTTCCTTGTAAGCCTTCTCCTCGTAACCCTCTTCCTGTTGCTCTTTGGTAACTCTCTCCACACACTCCTGGAAATGGTGGACGTACTCGTGACAAGCCTCGGTCTTCTCGCACTCTTCACGCAATTCATCAAGAGGATCTTTGGCTTCTTCTTCGTCTTCATCTTCGTCATCTTCATCTTCGTCTTCATCTTCGTCTCCGTCTTCATCTTCTCCTTCCTCCTTGTCTTCACTTTCTTCCTTGTCTTCGGATTCCTCGGAGTCTTCCTCTTCAGCTTGTTCTTCTTGCTCCTTGGCCTCCTCGGCTTCGACGTCGTCAACGTGCTTGGATGTCTAATTGTTAGTATACTTATGTTGTAAATGGTGTTATTGCTTCTCGGTCCGTGATTGTTCACTTGGCCCTCTAATTGAGCGATCTTCAAGTATCTCTAATTGAGCGGTCTTCAAGTATTTCTAATTTCAAGAGTTTCTGTTCGCAAGTAATATTCTCTTCAACAATCTAGTTCAGGAGCGGCAGTAGTGCCATGTTGCCGGATGGTACTTCACAGTTGGCTTCAACTAATTGATCAAAAGCGGACTAGAAGCACGGGTCCCAAGCACCAACTGAAGGGATGTTAACATACCTCCGCTGCGTAAGCAGTAGGGAACGATGATTCGATGAGGTCTCTCAAAAAGGACATTTTGGTGTGAGGTTTAGGCGAACTGTAAGGTCGTTGATGTCTCTTTTTCGAAAATACCTTCGCACAGGTAATCAAACGTGCGACTGGCGATTGGTCGAAACCGCATTTTGCGGCGTGCACGACCCGTAATTGCGACAACCCCTGTGCTAGTGGCGCATGGCGAGTCAAACGGAAACTTTGAAGGCAGAGCGAGAAAATGAAGCTTGTTTAGATTGAAACGTCTTTTTCTTTTTTGGTTTCAAGCTCGTGAATTACCTTAGTAGTGGCTATGTTTGCAGTCGCCTAAGACTAGCGCGACGCCGGTACTGCAGACAAGCACACTACGGAACCATACTGTAATAGCCATCTGGAGCCATCAGGGTCCTTTTCAAAGCTGCAATGATGAGTAAAATGAGTACCTTTTGAACTACAATAATGAACATGAGTACTTCTTGAGCTACAATGTTTCAGTTCTGATGTCGAATTTAAAATTCTATGGCNAAGCGACCTTGGCCAAAGGAGCACCTCTGCCGGAGTCGTGGATGATTTGCTTGACGACACCACGAATGTAACCTTTACGTTCGGAGTAGTCCAAGTCTCTCAACTTGGCAGCGCCTTTTCTCAATCTGGTGTTGGCGGTGAAAATAGAGCCTCTACCCTTTCTCTGGTTACGAATAACTCTACCTGAACTGTTAGTATTTCAGCTTGAAAAATAGCATATTGAGACGCTGGCATCGACCTAGGCGAAGGGGTCTTCCTCATACGAGATTTTCCACCGTGTGCGACCACAAAGTCTGCGTTCATATGTCACATACCCATTGTTAGTGATTGGCAATAACTTTGACTAGTTAGGAATCCGTTTTAGCTCTAATGAGAAGTTTTTTCGTGCGGATTCCGGCATGTAGTGAGAGATAATGTTTAGGGTGCGAGCCCTCATTGAGATCTAGCACGTGACTACTCGTTAATGCATGCAAGTCCCATACTATGACATATAATATTATTCCTTTTTTAGGAAAGTTATTACTCAAGTATATTCTGTAGAGTTAAGGTCGGCTGCTTCTTGTCTCACTTAAACGATTTCGTCAATTTCGCAGTTGTATCTCACCATGCGTCGCCGCGTCTGATTCTCACGCCAATGTATCTCGTAAATTGGTCATATAGCTCATTCAAATCATCCTTTGTGAATTGCAGAAGTTTCTGTTCCAAAGACATGGAGCTGTTTTGAGCGCCGAGTAACTTTTCGGCATCTTCTGGTGATAACGTATCAGACTGTATTATATCTTTCAACTCCTCGTTGGGTTCATTGAGGACGATCAACTCGAAGAACTCACAAAGATGGAACAAATCCGAGTCCGAAAGTGCTATGAGATCGCCTTTGGTTTTCGGGAATAAAACTGGTTCTTCTACCCCGTCTTTGTTGCACAAAGGGGCAAGTTTCGTGGTATCCGGGCTAGACTGTGTAATATGGGCATTGTAACTCCGTCTGATTGACCGCTCCTCAAGAAAGTCCAACTGTCCTTGTAATTCACATACGAGCTGTACTATGTCCTCATTTGTGGCGTAATCCTCGATGTCGAAAGTTTGTTGTTTGGGCTTGTTGTCTATCAGGGCCATTTTCGTTTTGACGTCCGAGAGCTGCATCTCCATGACCTGTTTTCCTGTTTTGGCAATAACCTGGCTCTGTTTCTGAACCAAGTCGGCCAATTCCTGGACCTTTTTCTCCAATTCGTTTGACATTGTGATGAAGATGTTGATGTATGTTTTGATTGTACTGTACTGTGATGATAAGTGCGTAACCGCGCAGCTGCGACTCGTAAGCGATAGTTTTCGATAAGTGAAAGAACTCTCGATGTAACCCCCAAATTTTGAAATAAGCCAATATTATGACAGATTTATGGATTTTTTTGATAAAGGAAGAGGTGAAGTAAATAAAATTTGCGTTGTGGTTGGCGGGTACCATATGCTGCTGTTAGGGAGACTGTATGCCGTTCATGGTCTAATGTAGTATCCTAAGCATGATTGAGTCATGAATTCAAAATTATGTGGAAAATTATTCTCTCATCTAATCACTGTTATTCTGTAATTACAGGGTCGATATTATGAAACGGATGATTCTCGAGCCCAAAACATCCTCTCATTACACGTTCTCAATAGGGTGCATAATTAGATCTGTCTTGACTTCGAAAGCATGTTTCCTACTCAGCCACTTTCAAAGGCTTGACAACAGATTCTGCAACATGAAAATGTCAAGAAATGAACCTACTCACACATGCAGCGACGTCCTTTAAATTAAGAGCATTATGGAAGCCGATTTCTCCGAGTGCGCAATTCAGACCTGCGACCTATTCCCATCAACCGTTGTCGCATGTTCACGATATCCCAAGCCTCCAAAATAAAGCCGACGTGATTGAGAAATTAAGCGACCGCCACTGTGAGCTGTTCAGTCCAAAAGGATCGTGAACAAGTCTGCAATGAAGGTTGCACAAGCGAAAATCTGAGGGGTTTCCCCACTAATGGAGATATCGATATTAGGTGCGCACACAAGAATTAACCCAATCACTGATTTCTCAGATAAAGTAAAACCGGAAATCTATGCTCGAAGAAACAAGAAAAATGCAGCCCGGGTGTGCACACAGTCCGTGTATGGCTACTTTCTTAGCAATTTCATGCGCGGTCTCTTAAAGTACGATTTTCTGGCATTAGATGCCGCACTGCAGCCGTAGTAAAGGCCGAACATGGACCTGCCTCTCCAATAGCATATAACCAGAGTACATCTCCAATGATTTCAGGCTATTCAAATTTGGAGTTTTTTTGACACGCTTATATCAACATTTAGCCTCCTTTCATCTGGTTAATCCCCACCACAAAAAATACACACGCAATGTTTCTCGGAAGATCCATAGTAACCTTCTTCATATCCACAATAGCCTTCTTGTTTCTCATGTTGGCCAACTTGAGTGGTGCCAACGCCCCTTTTGTGAGAAACCTATACCTCTCTAAGATTAAAGACGATTATGGATGGTATATTTGGACCTTGTACAACTTCTGCTCCTATGATGGGAAAGAGCTCACTGGAACGGGCACGTGCTCGGCCAGGAAAGCGGCTTACCCTTATGAGCCATTTCAGTGGAGTTCTGGATTCACTCGATTTAGCACTTACAAAAATGGCTCCAAAGCAGGGTATGCCTTCATCTTGATAGCTTTGCTTGTTACCATCGTGGCCAATTTGTTCGCCATTGCTGCTTTCGTCAAAAGATCCGCTAAGCTTTTCAACGTTTACAGAGCCACAACTGGGTTTGCATTATTTCTGATTCTTTTGGGTGCTATCTTAGACACTGCGCTTCACAGATACGGCGTTAAGCGGATTCAAAGTGATGGTGTTTACACGGCCAGATTAGGAAAGACCATGATCGCATTCCTTTGGCTCCCTGTGGTATTTCTTGCTGCCGCTCTCTTCATCTCCTTCTTCTGGAGAGTTTCTGAGGAGAAGAATCATGTTAGACATGTCGAAGAGGAAAGCACCACTGACAACTACGACCATAACCCCTTCAATGCAAAGGAGAGGCTGTACATGTGAGTGATGGCTCATTTATGTTATTGATTATGTATCTTTTATAAGAAGGCTTTTTTAAATTTTTTGTAATAATCCTTGCCTAGTCGACTTTTAGAATTGTATTTTGCCACTTGGGCCTTGCAGCGAGCACCGACTTCGTTCCCTGTATATAACCCACGAAGCGCAGATGCTCTGACAAGCTTCAGACACACCAATTCGTCAATTTCCCATTTAGAGATCAAAGAAGGTTGTTCAATGGAAAGAGATGCTGTATCTTCTTGCTGCCCCAAGAATTTGACCACAGAACGAAATCTGGATTTTTAAATTCGTATTTGCTAAGTTCACTATCGCATTGTTCTTTGATTCGCATTTAAATATCTAAAACTCTACCTAACTGAAAAATGACAACTACAAAACTTTGGAACTGGCACTTATATAAACATATGAGGAGATGTGACAACTTCAATACGAATAGCACCCATTTCGACCTCTCATGATACTTCACATTCATGAGCAAAGATTACAATGTTATCGCTATGAGAAGCAAAACTCCGCTGCCTGCACATTTGTCCGGGGTGTCTCCGCATGACCAAACGTGCGACGTGGAGTTGACTACCGGATGTGGCTGTGCATTATATACAGTCCCTTGTCTCAAATGTCGTCATATCTAACGAGAAAACTCGTTGGGTATTATAATTCAAAAAAACATCAGCAACGTATAAAAATCGTTAAAAAAATAAATCCACAAAATATTACTCATGCTGATTTCATGGCAGTTGGTTTAAGAAACTAGGGCTTTATGTCAAATAGTAATAGCCATCTCTAGAGGCTTATGTATATTCTGAGACATTGTTCTGGAAGACCTGCGCATGGATTAGCAATCTGCCGAATATGCAAAGATTCAGGCACAGATTACGTACACAACCGAGGTATATATGTATATAACTATACGCACCTGGCTGCTATCACATCTCCTCTCCATTACATATCTAGATCGATTCTACTATTTTGTCATCAATAACATCTAATTGTGTGCCAACTTATCATCACAAGCTTTTCGCAACTACCTTACTACACAGGCGACAACAACATATCACAACAATGGCAGCTCTGAAGATCGAGTTACTGGCCCAGAAAGAAAAGGCTGACGAGTCCGGAGTTAGGGGACACACTTTACAGAAACTACAAGCCTTAGTGGACAAGGATGTACAAAGAAGCCACAGGCGGGAAAACATCATTGACCGGGATGACAACCTGAGCCCATTATACGACATAGACGGATTCAAGATCCCCGTGGGAAAAGTCCCCCTAGACGGCCAGTTCACAGTCTCAGAAGTCAAGGAGTTGGTGAACTTGGGCCAAGAGGAGGGAGATCTTGCGGAGAATATCAAGGTGAATGTCGACAACAAGACTCTGAATTTTAGTCAGTTAACAATCGTCGAACCCGAAGAGGAGAAGGAGGACAAATCAGACAACACTACAGAGGATGAGAAGGAAGCCTAGCGATTGTGACAGGAGTCAGGAGACTCAAGAAAGCCATGAGGCTCAAGAGAGTCATTGGACATGTGACGTCAATAGAAACGAATAGAGTATTTATTTTTAAGCCGAAACAACGGAGTGCAGGGGTAAGTTATTACGACGCCATAAGAATAGCTAGTCTAATCTTTTAGGTGTTAAATTATCTAGAGGCACTATATTATCGAATGGCACTAAATCATTGTGTAGCCTGCGCTCATGGTCATGCATAGAACACCAGAGCGCTCTTGAGCCGTTAGCGAGAATATCTATTATAAAGCCATCTCGTCCACATGCAAAGAGACATCCTACGAAAGCCATTAAATGTGGTAGTATTTCTAGGACTAGCTCTTTTTGTCTCCACCGCATGGATGTACTCGCGGGCCTGGACAGAGGCCGTTGATTCCAATGCTTGTAAAAGCATCTATATGTATCCATCATACGCCCGAATCAAGTCGTTTGACGAAACCCACACCAAGTTCGCCTCCAAGTACTCGCTTTATATCTACAGAGAACAAGGCATGGACCCTGTTCCATCGGAGGAGAGTAAGGGCTTCGAAATTCTAGACGGAATACCCGTTCTTTTTGTCCCAGGAAATGCTGGCTCTTTCCGGCAAGTCAGATCTATAGCCGCCGAGGCAGCCAACTTATACTTCGACGAAAACATAAATATTGTTGAAAATCCTAACAGAAAAAACTTGGATTTTTTTGCTGCCGATTTTAACGAGGACTTCACGGCATTCCATGGCCGTACTTTACTAGACCAGGCTGAGTATTTAAATGAGGCCATACGATTCATTCTTCTGCTCTACGCACACACGGAGAATCCTCCCACTTCAGTGTTAATTCTCGCTCATTCTATGGGGGGAATTGTGGCCAGAGTTCTTCCAACTTTGCACAACTATTTGCCTGGATCCATGAATACAATCGTCAGTTTGGCGTCGCCGCATTCGGTCCCTCCTTTAACTTTTGATGGCGATATTCTCCTGATATATCTGGAAATTGACCGCTTTTGGTACCGCGCTTTCAATGATATAAGCTTCTCTGGCTATGGAAGTCTAAATGACGTCTCCCTCATTTCCATTACAGGCGGAATCACGGATTCTGTTTTGCCCGCTGATTATACAACTCTTGGCTATCTCATACCACCCACGAACGGATTTACGGTCTATACGACCGGAATACAGGACGTATGGACACCCATGGATCATTTGGCTATTGTATGGTGCCGCCAGCTTCGACGGAGCATACTGAAGGCTTTGTTGGAGGTTGTGGACTTCTCATCTCCCACTCGAACATATTCCTTGAGAGAACGAATGAACACATTCAAAAAGCACTTTTTGTCAGGGTTCGAGGACTACTACAATGAAGACGTCATTGAAAAAGACCACCGTTCTAAAGTGGTGTCTTTCACACTTGATATCCTGGAGGTCCTGGTCCATTCTGGTCCTGCGGCAATCTGGAAGTCATCTTCGTCCAGCGAGAATAAGCGATTTACGCTATTACCCCTCAACGCTGCATCGTCGATCCTGATGATAGGAGGCGGCGAGATACTCGAGACTGAAGACAAAGCCATAGGTGTCTATTTGTGCAAAAGTGAAGGAAGTTCCACGGAGAGCTTGGTGTATACCAACGCTGAGACATCCCAGTTTCTCGAGGTATTTTGCGTCGATATTGTCCCAGAACTTCACTCCATACCGAGATCCGCAAAAGATACCCACGGATTGGAGGAGTCCGCTTTCGATGGAGGAGTATCGCCATACAGAGCATTATATTATGGCAACTCAGAGATTGAAGGGTACGAGACTCTTTTAATAGTCCAAGAGAAGGCTACGTCAAGCGAAAAAGGGTTCCTCATCGTTCTGGCGGGCGAGCAACAAGACTCAGAAATCACCATTGAGAGTACACTTTGGACTTTGATGAAAAGAGGAGTGGAAGTATCTTTGCATAATGATGGGCCGCTAGCCGTGAATTTACACATACCGGGTGCTTTCTCGAGTGTATTGGCCTATAAAGTAAGTCTTAAAGAAGAAAGTGGACACTTATTTGAGCCGTTCATTCGTCAGTGGCTGTCCAAGCCCTTCGAGACTAAATGGATTAACAACTTGAGAGGAAAGAAATCATTTCCAATAAGTATGCATGGCATTGCGCCCTTCACTCCATTCAATACTTCGAGAGAGGCCAACGGCCTAAATCTTCAATTCTGGGCAGATCCCAAAGAGGGGTTTTCCGAAGAGCGAGTGACTTCCATGGAACTTCATGTCTCTATCGACTGGGTGAACAGTCTAAAACTTTTAGTGGTGAGATTCAGATTGGCAGTAGTTTCTCACTGCTTGGCAGTTACTCTCCTTGTTATGATTTACCAGCTACAAAAATATTCAAGAACCGGCAAATTTCCAGATTATAACTACGGTTTGTCCAAGTTGAGTGAACCACATGTTCTTTTACCTATTCTCATTTTCCTTTATCTTCTATCACCAGCCGTCCGGGAGCCACTTATCAAGAAGTGGCTTAATCACTTGGACCCAGTGAACTTGAGAATTCCCTACAACTACGAGGCAACGTCTCATACAGATTACAAGACGAACTCGTTGTACTTAGGAGTTGAAGAGACGCCGCTCTCTTTTATTGGATGCATCTTCTTCTTGATGGCTATTGGTATTAATAGCGCCGTGAGCGTCACCTTGGCCTTTTTAGGAAGGCTTTTAGTCGGTGTTATGACTTATTTCAATTCTTTGTTTGGTTCCAGAATCTCAGCCAACGAAAAGCAGGTGGAAGAACACAGCAAGACCTCCATTAAAAAACTTATAGCATCGGCAGGATTGCTTCTAATGATTCCGTTTTATTTACCATACCAGTTTGCTTACGTTGTTTGTTTTGTGATTCAGATAATGAGCTGTGTGAAAATTCTTTGGAAGCGAACCCCAAGGTCTTGGTGGAATTACAACTTCAGCATACTAATGATCATGTTGTGGATACTTCCGATCAACATTCCAATCTTAATTGTGTTTATCCATAACTTCAATTTAAATTGGGCAACTCCTTTCTCGTCCCATCACAACTTCCTTGCAGTGGCCCCGATACTAGTTTTGATCGAGCTACACAATTTTTATGGTGATGTTATACCTCTCGGTTTCCAGACTAAGGACAAAAAGCCACGGTTGTTTATTTTCAATGCGACCATAATTATTTTGGCTTACACGATAGTGTACAGCATGTTGTACGGGATCCGCCATGCATTCTGGCTACATCATCTTTTCAATTTCTGGTGCAGTTGGTTGGTTCTCATATCCATAAGTCAAAATTTGGGGAACGAAGCGTGAGTATATAATTCAATCAATCATGAATCTGGTTCCACATTTCTGCCCGTGATTGCTTTAACAATAAACACCAAATAGAGAATTTCCTGAGATGTGCTTTTTCTGAAGACTGAGCTTTTGTATAAATCGAGCTTCTGTACCAAGGCTACATGTGTATTCCGATACAAAATAAGTTCCATTACTAATATACAAATATACATTACACTGACCAGTCCATGACATGAGTGTGCCGAATAAACGAATGGTAGATTAATAGCAAGGCACTCAGTGCCCAGACTAGAATCGCATTCTCACAAACATTTTCATCATAATTAGTTAGCAGCAGAAGAGTACTTAGTGACAGCTCTAGTACCTTCAGAGACAGCGTGCTTAGCCAACTCTCCTGGCAAGATCAATCTAACAGCGGTTTGGATTTCTCTGGCAGAAATGGTGGACTTCTTGTTGTAAGCGGCCAACTTGGAAGCTTCGGAAGCAATTCTCTCAAAGATATCGTTAACGAAAGAGTTCATGATAGACATGGCCTTTTGGGAGATACCAGTGTCTGGGTGGGTTTGCTTCAAGACCTTGTAGATGTAAGAAGAGTAAGTTTCCTTTCTGGTCTTAGATCTCTTCTTGGCACCTTCAGCGGAGGCGGTCTTCTTGGCAGCTGGCTTCTTCTCAGCTGGAGCTTTAGAGGCTGGTTTCTTCTCTGCTTTTGGGGCCATTGTTGTTGTGTTCTAAAATTAAGTTATCGAAAAACTAGTTCAACTTCTTTTGTCTGTTGGGGAATCTTCTCAAATTATATACTACTTGCCACAGAGAGCGTGCAGGGGGGACCTCGCGTGTTTGGTGCGCACCGATCCTGCAATTGCGCCGTTCTTTCGCGCACAACAAACACCGTAATTTTCGCACCTGACTGTGTACATCTGAGAACAACCTCCGCGCAACACGCTGGCTGGCGAATGTTTCTCCAAATGTTATTGTTTTAATCGGAGACCGAGTTTTGGGCGGACAGGGAGAGTTGCAAAATAATTATGTTAGTCAAGCAATTTTATTAGCCAAGCAGTTGTATGTGTCAAGCAGTTACATAATGATACGTTGTAAGAGATTTAGCATAGTAGAGATTGCCTGCCGTGAAAGTAAATCAAGTAGCCGTAGAAAATAGCCAGAAGATTAGTGTCTAGCAGGTGAACCCGTGCATCCCAGGTATGAGAATACTAGGGGCGTTACAGGCGTTGGTGTTCGTGGTGGTGTATTGCCATCAGCACATTTGCAGTCACGAGCGCGACTGTATTCGCGGTGCGCGCAAGGTCTGAAATATACTCGAGAAAAAAGGTAATTTTCAGAATGCAGAAAACGCGGGTAAGTATAGGAATATGCGTAGAGGAGAATACCTGGAGAGATTCGAGGAACGCAGACGCCACTGGGTGCAGGAGCGCGGGAGCGCTCAGGTGTAAATGATGCGCTCCTCGTAGGCAAACCCCGGTCATATAAAAGTACTTAAAATCGCACTTGGCCTTCCAAGGAGTTTTTTTGTTCTTAGAATAAACTAATATATTACAATAAATAATAATGTCCGGTGGTAAAGGAAAAGCAGGTTCAACTGAAAAAGCATCTACTTCTAGATCTGCTAAGGCAGGTTTGACCTTCCCAGTCGGAAGAGTCCACAGATTGTTGAGAAAGGGAAACTACGCTCAAAGAGTCGGTTCCGGTGCCCCAGTCTACTTGACTTCCGTCTTGGAGTACTTGGCCGCTGAAATCTTGGAGTTGGCTGGTAACGCTGCCAGAGACAACAAGAAGTCCAGAATCATCCCAAGACACTTGCAATTGGCCATCAGAAATGATGAGGAGTTGAACAAGTTGTTGGGTCACGTCACCATCGCTCAAGGTGGTGTCTTGCCAAACATTCACCAATCCTTGTTGCCAGCTAAGAAGGCTACTTCTAAGGCTTCTCAAGAGTTGTAAGTGGATAACGTTTGCGAAAATTGATTTTTCCTGGTGTTCCCTTCTTATAATTGACACAGTGGCGATTTAGTCGTCGTGTGGTTTTGTATATTAGTATGTGGTCAATATAATGTTAAAGATATATTTATAAAAGTCTGTAGCTTATTATGCTTATGCTCACGTGATATATCTTATTTAGCTGGCTCAAAATGTACGTATAAGTGCACATCCTCACCATGGAAAAGTTCAGTACTTGGAGAGACAAGGGGACAGGGATATCACCCTTCCTATCGATAGACACTCCCACGCTGCCTTTAGACAAGTTTGTTTTGAATCCACTTCGAATTGCTTTCAAATGGCCCATCTTCTTGGTGCTATACTTCTTGGTGTCGATCGCTCCAAAGTTCTCCATCAAGACTATATTCCATCTCTTATTCTCTTTACGTGACATTGATGTCTCGGTCGAAGGGGTAAGGAAACTGAAGAAAACGGAGATTCTTGCCAATCTGCCGGATATTGGAGATGTGGTGATTTCTAACTTCGTATCACCTCTCGATATCCTTGTCCATTATCTTGTGTCTAAGGTCAAGTCTTTGAACTCCTTAGTCGTTCTTATCCCAATTGACGGAGTGCTCTATGTGTTTTCTCCTTGGCAAGCGCTTAAGATTTGTTTTGTCCCGATCGAGGCCGTGCCGACTTTTGGACGAAAGTTGTCCGGCAGTTTGAAGCCACTTTTGCAGAATAAATTGGTAATTGTTTTCGCTGAGGGGACTTCAACTAATAACAAGGCCATAATTCCTCTTAGTCCCTTGGTGAACGGTGTTTGTGAAGCTTCTACAACCGTAAAGGTGACTGTGTTGAGATACTACCCGGGCACTCTTACGCTTCCTGTACCATGCATGACTCCAAGCGCATACATTCTGAAACTTATGTCTTTGGGATCGAAAAGCTATGTGAAAGTGAAGATCGTTCCTTTGGAAAAGGCCAATGTGAAGGCGTGCCAGAAAGCCTTTACAGAGAACGGCTTAAGTCAAGTGGAACTAAGCGTGAGGGACAAAATTGACTTTTTCAAGTACTACCAGGACTATGGTCTCAAGAAGATTACCAAAAAATGATCGTGATGCCCGTTGAATTAAAATGCTCGTGATATAGTTGGTTCTATAAATATGATGTTCATGCGCCCATTTCACTTACCGGCGTAACCTGACAATCTTCCCACCGCGTGTCTATTTGAGAATTGAATTTTCTCTCTTCATTTTGCTTTCTCCATTCTCCATTTTGTTTTCTCCATTCTCTGTTTTACTCTCACCTCTGCTTTCAGCTTTAAGCTCTTTTCGATCTCCGCGATTGCTCTTGCCTGAGCTTCTCTTTGAACTTCGCTCAGACCCACCTTCTCTGTCACTACGACGACTTTTGTGCCTCTTTTTGGCTGGTTCACTGGAAACAAAATCAGCCATATGAGCCATGTTGGCCATGGGATCCTCGAAATTGTCGTCATCCATCACTGCAGTGCTCGATGGAATACTGGCACTTGAATCGGTTTCCTTCGGCGTAGAAGGCGGCATGATCTGCTTGGGCTCCTCCGACTCCGGATATACAACTTTGAAATCATCTTCCTTTTGCCCTTTCGCTAGCTTGTAATAAATATGGTCGACTTTCAAGGGTCTTTCGTGAATGAGAACTCCGTTGAAATTGTCCACAGCCAAGACGCAGGACCTTTGATCCTCGTATTTCAAATAGCAAAAGCCACGCAGTTTCCCCGTGTCTCTGTCTTTGACTAAATTGACATGTGTCGGGTTGCCGTACTGAGAGAAGATCTTAAGAATGTCTAGTTCTTTTAGCGACCGGTCTAGATTCCCGATATAGATGTAAGATGTATCAGCGTAGTCCGCATGCCATGAAGCCGCGTCCGGTACATTTGCCGCTAGTTCCTTGTTATTGATGTCCAAGATTTTCTGGATGGAGTTCATTCTGACATTACGATAGCGAAATCACCAGTACGATATGAACTCGCAGAAGCACTCCAAGGTAGTGTGTACAGGGCGCATCTCAGGCCTCACATTTTTTTCTCATCTCCATCGCTCTTTGCATACCGAATAACGAAAAGTCATGGCCAGAAAGGGAAAAGTGGAGCAGGCACCCGTTTCGGAGCCCCAGAAAAGATCCGGAAGTGACTTGGAAGCCTCCGACTCCGAGCAAGATGACTTGGATGTCCAGGGGCTCTTGGACATCGAGGCCGATGAGAGCGACAATGATAGTGACGAGGACAGTGAGGGAGATGAACTCGCCGGCAATGAATTCGCCGAAGAAAACGAAAGTGACAACGATTCGGAAGAAGACAGTGAATCCGAGCTCAACCGGCTTTTGGCCGAGGAAGAGGAGCTGGACGAAAGCGAGTCGGATACCAACTCGGAGCCAGACTCCATCAATGACAGACTCAGCGCAGTCAAGCTCAAAACAATCAACACGCAGGACTCTGGAGAAGTTCACACCAAGTTCTCTGATGGTACGGACCGGACCATTAAGCCGGAAATCGAACCGGTGTACGACTCAGACGACTCGGACGTGGAGAACTTCAACACCATCGGAAACATTCCTATTTCCGCCTACGACGAAATGCCCCACTTGGGTTACGACATCAACGGAAAACGGATCATGCGGCCAGCTAAGGGCAGTGCTCTAGACCAGCTTTTGGAGCTGATCGACTTGCCGCTAGGATGGACGGGATTGTTGGACCAAAACACAGGAGAATCGTTGAAACTTACGGAGCTGGAATTGGAGATGATCCGTAAAATCCAAAACAATGAAAACACAGACGAGTCCATTAACCCATATGAGCCAACCATCGAATGGTTTACTTCTAAAACCGAGATCATGCCTCTTCAGGCCTTAGACGAGCCCAAGCGCCGGTTTATGCCTTCCAAGCATGAAGCTAAGAGGGTGATGAAGATTGTGCGTGCCATCCGTGAAGGAAAGATCATTCCACCAAACAAGGTGAAGGAGAAGAAGGAGGAGGAGCTTTACGACTTTGATTTGTGGGAGAAAGAGGATGGTACCAACGACCATATCATGAACCTTCGTGCGCCAAAGTTGCCTCCTCCTACCAACGATGAGTCCTACAATCCTCCCGAAGAATACTTGCTCGATGAAGAGGAGAAGCAAAAGTGGCTCGACAGCGCTCCTGCCGACAGAGAAACCAACTACTTGCCCCAGAAGTACCTGGCCTTGCGTAAGGTCCCTGCTTACCAGGAAAACATCCGGGAGCGGTTCGAACGTAGTTTGGACTTGTACTTGGCTCCACGTGTTCGCCGCAACAAGATGAATGTGGACCCCGAATCTTTGATTCCGGAGTTGCCTTCGCCAAAGGACTTGCGTCCTTTCCCTATCAAATGCTCAACTGTCTTTGAAGGTCACACTGGTCGTATAAGAACCCTTTCGGTGGACCCTCTGGGATTGTGGCTAGCCACGGGCTCTGATGATGGTTCAGTTAGAGTGTGGGAGGTCTTGACCGGAAGACAGGTGTTCAAGGCCCAAGTGGTAGACATAGAGGAAGACGCCGACGACAAGATAGATGCATTGGAATGGCACCCAGATACCGCCACGCCAATTTTGGCCGTCGCCGCAGCTGAGAGAATTTACTTGATGGTGCCACCAGTGTTCGGATTCGATTTCGAGAATGCCGCTCGTGTTAAGATCGAGGCCGGTTGGGGATTCCACAAATTCGAGCACAAGCGCAAAAACACGGCCATCAACGTCAACTCTGATGATGAAGCCGAGAAGACTTCCACAGACACCAAGAAAGACGTCGCCAGTTGGTACACACCTAATGCAGATCAAACCAAGGATGGTGTTGCCGCCATCATTGAAGTCAAAAAACCCATCAAGAAGCTTTCCTGGCACAGAAAAGGTGACTACTTTGTTACAGTATCCCCCGAGTCAAAGAACACGGCGGTGCTCATCCACCAGTTGTCCAAGCACTTGTCTCAGTCACCATTCAGAAAATCCAAGGGTATCATGGTGGACGCCAAGTTCCACCCTACTAAGCCTCATTTGTTCGTCAGTTCTCAGCGTACCATTAGGATCTACGATTTGGCCGAACAAGTCTTGGTGAAGAAGTTGACGCCGGGTGCCAGAGTTTTGGCTTCCATTGATGTCCACCCTCGAGGTGACCATCTTTTGGCGTCCTCGTACGACAAGAGAGTGTTGTGGCATGACTTGGATTTGAGCGCTACACCATACAAGACATTGCGTTTCCACGACAAAGCTGTGCGTTCGATTGTTTTCCACAAAGGAAGACTTCCTTTGTTCGCTTCTGCATCCGATGACGGTTCTATTCACGTGTTCCATGGCACTGTCTATGACGATTACATGACCAATCCATTGTTGGTGCCATTGAAAAAGTTGACTGGACACAAGGTTGTATCCAACATTGGTGTGTTGGATTTGGCCTGGCACCCTAAGGAGGCTTGGTTATTCAGTTCGGGTGCTGATAGCACCGCACGTCTCTGGACGACATGATTGGCATAGATAGGCATTAATATAAAGATAAGAAACTCTTTTACTCACTCGTGGCTATACTCGCAGCTTATTAAGTTGGAGCTCTCATAAGTGGACACCCACCGCGATGACGGGCCTGCTTGAAAAATTTGCTGAAGCATGATCTTCACATTGTCCACGACTCCTGTGTTTTCTTCATGCAAAAGCCAGTCCAATGACTTCCAATCTAAAATGCCCTCGTGACAATGGCATCGAGGAGTTACGTAGTTATCCATAACTTCCTTCAGCACTTCGGCACTAAAGATGTGTACCCCACCAAGATCAATGCCGTCCCTGACCCATTTCATGACACCGCGGTCTTGGTACTGCGGAACAAGCAAACCGGTTTCCTCCTGGGTCTCTCTCACTATGCACTCTAGTGGGGTTTCATTTGGGTCTAACTTACCTCCAACCCCATTCCACCTGCCCATCCAGGGCGCTTTTTGGCGATTGAGAAAAAGCACGTGACCTGTTTCTGAGTGGATAAACCCTAGCGTATATTTCTCATACTCTTGTCTTTCGGTATTGTTCTGCACCATTTGCCTTTATCAAGTTCCGGTGAAGATGGTAGATCCAGAGTTCAATCTGCAGGTTTGGAGACGCGCAACTGCGATGGTGTATGACATTCTGAGTGTGCTCTGAAATAGATCCGCGCACGTGCGCTACAATGGCGAATGACAGTTGAATAAAGGAACGTGTATCTCATAATTGATGGATTCAGCCATTCGTTGAATTGGGTAAATCTCTTGCCACTGTGACTCTTACTATTTCAATGTAATTTGTTTTTTTGAAATCGGCTAATTGTCGGAAGTATTCGGGTATGCCAAACAGCCAATAGTGAGCGTCGCTCCTACAATAGAGTGAACTCGCGCCATGTAGTAAACCACATGTTGGGTCAATGTGCAGGAGTCACGGACGATCCTCTGTAAATTCCCCTCATCCTCCAATTACAACCGATTAGAAAAAATTGAATCCAGTGCCGTCAATATTAACAAGTGAATTAAAAGTGACTGTAAGAACTAGTCGCCTAGTGAGTGGCCCAATCAAATTCGGCCTAAGTTACAGCTCGGCCTTTAGCATGCTACAGTGCGTCCCGCCAATTCCCCAACCTTAAAGGTAATTCCCCTCAATTCGCTCAAAATTCAATTAACAAGGTGTCCACACAGATAAATTCCGAGAATTGAAGCCGCCTGCTAATAAACTATAACCGCCAAAATTCGTAGCATGCTAGTGCCTGGAGACGTTGCCTCCCCAATGTTTACCAAAAAAAAAAAAACTCATATAATATGCAGGCCCACGACCCCAACTTCTGGGATCTATAAAATACCTCGCTCATCCACAATTCGCTCGCTTCGCACGCCCGCTTTTTTGCAAAAATCTCCACTGTAAACATGAGTCCAGTTCCATTCTCCGACCTCCAAAAGTCTGCCAACGACTTGTTGTTTGAGGACTTCTACCACACCTCCAATGCCTCCATCAAGGTCAAGACTACCGCACCAAACGGTGTGGCTTTCACCGTTAAGGGTAAGACCACCAAGGACAACTCCATTGCTGCCTCCGTCGAGGGTGTTTACCGTGACAAGGCCACCGGATTGACCTTGACTGAGGGCTGGAGCAATGCCAACGTCTTGTCCACCAAGATTGAGTTGTCCGAGTTGTTGACCCCAGGCTTGAAGGGTGAGTTGGACACCACCGCTGTCCCTAACGGCTCCAAGAACGCCAAGTTGAACTTCTTCTACGAGCACTCTGCTGTTAACGCCAGATTGTTCTTTGACTTGCTCAAGGGCCCTGTTGCCACCGCTGACTTGACTGTTGCCCACGACGGCTTCACTGGTGGTGCTGAGATTGGCTACGACATTGCCTCTGCCAACATCAACAAGTACTCTGTTGCTCTCGGTTACGCCAACCCATTGTACTCTGTCGGTATCACTTCCACTCAAAAGTTGTCCGTTTTCACCGCCGCTTACTACCACAAGGTTTCTCCATTGGTTGAGGCTGGTGCCAAGGCCACTTGGGACTCCGTCAAGTCCTCCAACGTCAACGTTGAGTTCGCCACCAAGTACAAGTTGGACTCTTCCTCTTACATCAAGGCTAAGGTTGCTGACTCTGGTTTGACCGCTTTGTCTTACTCTCAAAAGTTGAACCCAGGTGTTCTCTTGGGTTTGGGTGCCTCCTTCGACGCTTTGAAGTTGGCTGAGCCAGTCCACAAGTTGGGTGTCTTCTTGAAGTTCCAATCTTAGATTGCCTGCCCAGGCTTTTGTGTATAAATAATGAGACACTTTGTTCCATACAATGATTGCCGTAGATGATTCAGCATGTTTTGATGACAGAGTTTTACTCGGTAATTCCGCCTGCTCGCAACGGCCGTTTTTATCATGTAAGCCTTGACTGCAATTATTTCAGGTGTTGAAGTTGCATGAACATCCGTGCATCCGCGGCCCATTACATCGCGCCTTACTTTTCTCGCCGCATAGTCAACTGCAAGAGACTGAGTTACTATGGAAGATTCCAAACGCCTGACACCGGAGGTGGCAAATGGCACGCCTGCTAAATCTGCTGCTGATAAGCCAACGATATTACAGGTTTCGAGGCCTTTTTTATCACACCCCGAGCTCTCTCATCTTCACAAAATGACCATCCCAGATAATAAGAAAATAGCATACAACCAACGAAAGCATCAAATATATCAGTTCTTGTTCCAAGTCGTGAAGGCTTTGAAATTCCCTTTACGTGTCCTCAGTTTAGCAATGAACTATTACCAGCGATATTACCTCGCCAATGTCTTTGAGGAGCCAAGCGATCAAAACCCCGAGCCCGAGTCCCTCGCCGAACTCGAAAAGGACCCCTATATGGTGGCATATACATGCTTCTTTTTGGCTTCCAAGAATGAGGATTGCATCAAGAAACTAAGAGATATCCAAGCGGTAGCTAATAAGATAAGGGAGATCGATGGGGATGCTCGCAGTCCTCATAGAAATTTGTCCTCTTCTTCCAATACAGTCTACGATATTCAGAGAAAAGTCATAATGAACTTGGAGTTCAAGTTGCTACAAGTACTCAAGTTTGACTTTCTTTGCGGTGCGGCGAATGTTCCCTCTGTTGACCAGTTGGTCGTCATATTCGCCAAAAAACTTGAAATGAACTACAAACTCACCATGTTCGCATGGCTAGTGTCCTTTGACATCATGTCGACCCCGCTTTCCCTTGTGATTCCTCCTCACTGTATTTCCTTGGCCATATTGATCGTTACTTTGAACTTGAAGCCATTGGATCTTAAAGCAAAGTATGGTGAAGAGGATGATCCCGCAAAAATCGGCAAGATCCTAGAGAGCATTGATTGCATGAAAGACTTCAAATGTCCTGAATCGTTGGTGAATGAAGGCATAGTTTACATTTTGGATTACTACGTTCATCAAATGAACTTTCTGGTGTTGAATGAATACATGCCTTCAATAAACGAAGACACTGGAAAAGAGCAAATTTTCAAATTCATGGAACTCAAGTCTCGTTTCAACGATTTAAAGATCTTGAACGAGGCCTCAGTCAGTACTGTTGGTCTACTTAAGCAAGATAGTTACTTAAGGAAATGGGACTACTCAATTGGTCTCAAGGGTGCCGCCCGCTTCATGGTTGGGAACAAGAGAATACGCTTTGACAAGGAGTACGCCGTATTACGCCCTTCGGCCAGGCTGAGCGCTCCCTCTAAAGAAAGCAATCACAAAGTAGCGTCTGCTTTACCTTCTCAATAATACATTTTCATGACCCAAATTTTTATCCTATATAGTTCATGCATACGCACGAAAGAAGTAATATTTCCCAACGCTAGCCCAATTTGTAGCTGACAGTAGTCCCTACAGAGTGTAAATCTGTTTTGAAAGAAGAGAAGTTCACGGAGTCTGCCTCGCCCTGTAGAAGCTTTCCATCTCCATGTGTGTCGGCCCATTCTGTTGGCATATTTCGAGTTTCGTATGAAGGATCCGTGTAGACAAGCACATTGAATGTGTAGTCATCATCGGCCAAGAAAGGAAGGTAAGATACCGAAGCTGTGATCTGCCGGATGATGGCTTGAATCTCTTTTTGAATTGCGCTCTTGCTCTTTGGAGTTTCGGTACCGTGTTGATCTGAGCCTTCTTCCTCGGTCAAGTCTAAAGAAAATTGCCATCTCTCCACGCTTTCTGTTGTCGCTTTGTTGATTATAACAATTACTAACTTTGTGAGCTTTCCGCCGTATATCCATTTTTTAACCTGGCTCATTATGTTTTGAATATACGTCTTGACCTCGTCGTCAGCGCTGATTAACATTGGCAAGTCATACTTTTTGACTGTGATGAAGTCTTCAGCAGGATAAATACCCCTCTGGAAAAGAATGTTGTTTATAGCAAACTCAAAATAGTCGGACACTATTTTCGAAGACCCTTTTAAAGCCAATTTGGACAAGGGTTCCGCCATGGTGTGAGGTTGTTGCAACGCGTAAATACATAGACACCGTTTCGCACTGTATTTGAGTGAGGCAAAGCACGAGACAGTTTTCTAGTCACTATGGCACTCGAAATGAAAATCTTATTCAAATAGTTTTTAATTTTCCTTTCTTTTTCAGCTTATAAATACTGCGGGCTTGTTTTTTTGCTGCTACCGTCAAATTCTGATTTTTAAAACGAGTAAACATCTTTGTAGGTTGTCATTTTGCTAAGAATATTTCAAATTTCACTCGAGTTGTGAATTTTCTAGAGCCACAAAAAGTCCAGTAAACCTATGCACAATTTACATCACATTGATAACCGGCTACTTTCAATACATAAAACTGTTGTTTCGTTGCCTTGGAACCTCTCATCCCTGTAAATCAACAGAGCCAAGGACAGTCCAGTCCTTGACGTCCCCCTCACATAGAACCAACTTCAAAGCGCCTCCTTCCCAGCAAAGATCGTTTCCAGAGTCCCAGACATCCAGGTCGCAATCATCAATAGACAAATAGTCCAGGATTCGGGAGCGAATAGTGTGCCATAATGCATTGTCTATCGGATGCAAGTTGCTGTAGACAAGCGAGAGATGGGGATCGAACTCCTCTGTGGACCATCGGGCAGCGTCTAGAGCCAGATCCTTCTCAATCTGGGATATATCTATAGGTACCTCAACAGGAGAATCCGTCTTATGCAGAGAGCTTCGACTTCTGCTGTGAGATACCTTTCTCCTCACAATTTCCCCTTTGCTGTTGGTATGAAACAAATGAGGGTTTTTAATCTTCTGCTCCAATTCTTTCTTTTCAGGCAAAATGACAAAGAGCTCACGAACAATCCGTGCGAAAGAAATAAGAGTCGGGTCTCGAAGCACCTGGAAATAGAGTTTCTTAAAGAACTTTCTTTGGCTGTTGACCTTCCCCAAGCGCACCCAATCGCTTGCGTTTGCATCACGTGGAAGAGAGTTGACTGCAATGCAGCACGAGGAAAGAATCCTGCTAACCTCGTCCTTGGCATTGTCCAAATCAATGGCTATATTAGTGGTAATGGTAATGTGAGGCTCGAATTTGGGCGGTTGGCCCGGAAAAACCGTGGATAGTGAGTTCATGGCCACCTCCAACTTATCAACAAGAGACGTGTTTTTTTTTGGACATAACCATAAAGCGACGCCTAAACCTTCGAGTTAGTACGAGTCCCCAAATTTCTCTGTGGCGGATACATACCCATATTTCAATACTGTGAGTTAGGAAACACTTCTATTTGAAATGTCTCACGCGCGGGAAACCAGTACATGTGCCTTATCTATTCCCTGAAACATAGCTAAATACTGGTCCTTCAAGAACCACCTCGCTAGTTTCAGCTTAGTGTCTAATATAAGACGATTTCCCGCCTTTGATATTAATTGCTATAAAAGTGGGCTAGACCATGGGTAAGTCTTTCAGTACTTGGATGGTGTGACATCAGCATTTTTCACAGCAGCGTCATTCACGAACCATGACACAGTAGTGTCGAGATCATTGACTAGCTTGCATGGCAACTTCGACGAAGCATCGTTGAAAACTTCTTTGATGATTGGGGCCTTTCCCTCGCCTTCAGCGATAAAAGCAATGGCACCGGCCTTTTCCAAGACTGGGAAGGTGAAACTGATTCTTCTTGGGGGAGGCTTTGGCGAATCTCTAACGAGACCAATGCTCTTTGTTTTTTCGCCTAACAACTTGTGTCCGGGAAATAAGGAACAAGTGTGGCCATCAGGGCCGCAACCCAAAAGCACCAAGTCGATCTTCAAGTCTGAAGGAAGAGACTTTGCATAGGCATCTGCAATAGACTGGTCTTTATCGGCATCAGCACCTTCAATTTGGCCATCAGTACCAGTGAGAAGAGACTCATCAATGACATGCACGACTGGCTTCTTCGAAGCGTCCAAGTTGGAAAGTACCATTTCATTAAGAAGACCGTAGTTGGAGTCGGCATGGTCCAATGGAACCAAACGTTCATCGGAGAAAAAAATCTCCCACTTTTCCCATTGAACTGCAGAAGCATGACTTGCATCATCTATTAAGCCTTGCTTCAACACTTTACCCATTGAGCCACCAGAAACAGCCACCTTAAAAGTGGATGAAGTCTTGAGCGCCTCATTCTGGTGCTTAATAATGTGGGCAGCAACGGACTTAGCAACGCCTGCAGAATCTGGGTTGGAATAGATTTGAGCGGTCATTTGTTCTATATTCTATGTATCGATGTTTCGAGTGATATTCAGACGGCAAACATTCACGAGCCACTGATCTCCGCAATCAACTCGCACTTGCAGTGTGCAGGACCAGAAAGTGGTTGACATGTCAAGGTGGTGAAGCACGTCACAGCTCGAGGAAGTGAGAGTACTCGGCACTTTCCTTAATCTTCTTGTTGACAAATTTCTCGAGCTTGGTTGCGTTTTTATAGTATGTTGTGGTCTCAGCATTGTAGGCGCGGCAGTTGTTGAAGATCAACCTGCAGTCGTACAAGAACTGGTCAAAAGACTCATATTTGTCGTTCTCAAGCTTCAGCTCCATAGTAGAAAGATCCATGGGCTCCTTTATCACATCGTAGTAATCGCCAACTTCTTCCTTGTTGACAGGAACAGCGAAAGGCCACGCCAGAGGATGATTGGTGAGCTCGGAGAGTAGAGTGACCATGAAATTGTAGTGGGGTCCACGCTTGGGCTTTTGTGCTAGTTTGTCCATCTCTTCCAGCCAGCCGCTTTCTATTAACCCGGGGATCTCTTTAGCCAGTAATTTGAAACCAGGTTTTGCTCTTTTGAATACTTGAAGTCCCGGGCGTACCACATGCGATTTCGATCTCATCTTGATCTTCTTCTCGATAGCAGCTCTTTGGAGCAATAAGATTTTTCCCGAGTCCAAGTACCTCAAAACTGAGGGGAGCATGGAACACTGCATTAGCGTACCGCCCTCATAATCTTTAATGTACCCCATCCAAACCAGTTTATCTAGGGTCACCTCCTTTGTGAATCCTTGCTTTTTAAAGTACCCAATGGCATAATTGTCTGCATATGTCAAGAAGTACTTTATGGGTGAAGTTGCCCGCACGTAGTCTTTCAAATGATTCATAAGGTGAGCACCGTAACCTCTCACTTGCTCCGTAGAAGAGATGGCGCAAAAGACAATTTCGGCGAAGCCACGGTGGTCAAAAGGTCTATATGTGATTCCTCCGACGACTGTCAATGGTTTTCTGACCACAGCCATCGACAAGTGCGAGCGGTCATACACCAACCTGGAGATATATTCTCGAGGCATCTTGGGCAACTGCTTCTGGAAGATATTTTTCAAACCGGTGAGAACAATCATGTTCTCCCTGGAATTGTCATTATTCACCACTCTGAACTCAATTTTTCCCTCTCGCTCCTCAAGAACAGAGGGCCGCTCTTTGAACGAGTATTCTGTGCCGTCGAATTTGAATGTGGTAATTCGCCGTTTCTCTTCTTCGTCATCATCATCATCATCCTCTTGTGCTATCTCGTTTGCATTGTCATCTTCGTCTTCGTCATTGTCGTTTTCATCGTCCCCAGCATCA
Organism: Metschnikowia kipukae; assembly: GCA_002370135.1. NCBI lineage: Eukaryota > Fungi > Ascomycota > Pichiomycetes > Serinales > Metschnikowiaceae > Metschnikowia > Metschnikowia kipukae. The sequence continues at coordinate 1,244,772 of NKZJ01000153.1, read as the reverse complement.
ACAAATTCCTCATTGGGGTCTCCATCATTGTAGTCATTGTCGGCTTCATGGCCATTTGAATCTCTCTTGGATTCGTCACTTTCACTGTCTTCATTGTTATCATTATCCTCGACCTTATTGTCATCCTCCGACTCCGACTCCGGTTCGGGTGCGCTTGAGTGTCCACTTGACTTAACATCCACGGAAGTTTCCTTTGTTTTGGATTTTTTTGGTTTTCTAGACGCATCTTCCACAGACGAACTCGCCCCTCTTTTTCGGTCAACCATGATGATATTTGAACCTTCCGGCGTGTTCGATTATGGCTGTCCGTAAGTGAAAGCAGACTCACGTCAAGACTGTTGGCTCTGTTATGCGATCTGGTGTACGGATGTTTCAAGGGCACCATCATCATTCCTGCTCATCTCAGAAAAAAGAGCATCTCCAGCGGCAATTACTTAGAGTCTTTCTGACTAATCACTTTATTTCACGAGAACAACTATATCTGTCACTTCAACTAAATTGATTTGTTTCCCGTCAGAAAGCCGATAAATCGAATTTGCCCCGGAGTACTAATTTAACATACACATCATGTCATACACCCCTATGAAACAGCACTCCCAAGAGGGAGTGGCCACTGTTCTTTGTTGCAACTGTGGTGTGCCCATGGACGGGTCCTCAGGACTCGTAATGTGTTACGACTGTATCAAAATGAACGTCGATATCACCGAGGGCATTCCAAGAGAGGCAAATATAAGTTTCTGCAGAAACTGTGAACGGTTCTTGCAGCCACCAACGCAATGGATCCGGTGTGAATTGGAGTCCCGTGAGTTGTTGGCCATTTGTTTGCGTCGATTAAAAGGCTTGAACAAGGTCAGATTGGTTGACGCTTCTTTCATCTGGACAGAGCCTCACTCTAGAAGAATCAGAATCAAAATTGCTGTGCAAGGAGAAGCTTTGCAGAACACCATTGTGCAACAGACCTTCGAGGTGGAGTATGTTGTCATTGCAATGCAATGTCCAGACTGTGCCAAGTCGTTTACTCAGAATACGTGGAGAGCTGCGGTCCAGATCAGACAGAAAGTCCCCCACAAAAGAACGTTTTTGTACTTGGAGCAGTTGATTTTGAGACATAACGCTCATGTTGACACCATTCTGATACAGGAGGCAAAAGACGGGTTGGATTTCTTCTACTCGCAAAGAAATCATGCCACCAAGATGATTGACTTTTTGTCTGCAGTGGCGCCAGTGAAGTCCAAGAAGTCCGAGGAATTGGTCAGTACCGACACGCAGTCCAGTTCCTCCCAATACAAGTTTACTTTCTCTGTTGAGATTGCCCCCATCTGTCGTGATGACTTGGTGGTTCTTCCTAAGAAGTTGGCACACTCGCTTGGAAACATCTCCAGATTGGTGGTTTGCCACAAGATTACGAACATGATCCAGTTCATTGACCCTTCCACTTTGCAAACTGCTGATTTGCTTTCCAATGTGTTCTGGAGAGCACCATTCGCATCGCTTTTGGACGTCAATCAACTCGTCGAATTCGTGGTGCTAGATGTCGAGCCAACTGGTGACATCAAAGGAAAGTTTGTTCTTGCAGACATCACTGTGAGCAGAGCTGCTGATTTGGGAGTTAATGACAAAACCTACTACGTTCGTTCTCATCTTGGTGCTATCTTGCACCCTGGAGATTCCGCCATGGGATACTTCTTGAGCAACACAAACTTCAACTCTGATTTGTGGGACACTTTGGACACTGACAATACCCCAGATGTTGTTTTGATCAAGAAGCACTACGCCAGAAAGTCCAAGAAGAGACAAAACAGAAAGTGGAGATTGAAGAGAATGGCTCGCGAGCACAACGATATCATCGCCAACGACGACTCCAGACAAGCAAGACAAGACCAAGAGAGGGCAGAGAAGGACTACGAGTTGTTCTTGCAAGAATTGGAGGAGGACAAGGAGTTGAGACATACCGTTAACCTTTATAAGGCTGGCGAGGAGCCTGCTGCCCCTGAAACTGATGCAGAGGACATGGAGGATGATGGAGACGATTTAGAGGTTGGTCTTGACGAGTTATTGGATGAGATTGATGGTATGACCTTGGACTAATCTCGCCACCGTGGAATTGTGGGGGCATGTGAAGCGCTCTGTTTTGTTATCAGACTGCATGCGCGCCAAGAAGAGGTGGGAGTAACATGAGTACATAGACTACAAATTCAAACACTCCACTTATACCACCGAACGCTAACTAGTACGATTGAACATGGATTCTCGACCTCAACTTAAGTACCACAGTATCCAGTCTTTTGCGGATTCGTCCTTTTTCACCGCTCTTTCTCAAAGAAAGCTCAATGATTACAAGTTAGACACGTCTCCAAAGCCTATACACGGATTCGAAACTAAACCTAAACTCTTAAACAAGTTCAATGAAAGACCTGTCATTAATCTTAACCATGAAAGTTTCGACCCAGATAGTCTTTCGATGTCAACTTCAATTAGAGGCACACTTCACAACATAAACACTATTGAGGAGTTTAAATCTATCGATAAGAGGGGGTTATTGATTGAATGGGGACAGTCAATCTTAAAAGATATTCAAGAAAATAATTTACAGATGCAGTTCCACTTGCTTACTTTTTCCGACTTGAAGAAGTACAAATTCTACTACTGGCTCGCTTATCCCCTTCTTCACTCAGTTTGGTACCATGAACATATCGATTTGAAGGAAGCTGACGGCCATTTGATCGAGAAAGTCCAAGCAGAGCTTGAAAAACCAACAGAACCATTATTTCAAGTGTTGAACGAAGATCTGAAATCGACTATGACCTTCCTATCCAAAGGCTTTCGCCAAGACTCTCAATCTTTTGTCTTTATTGATCGGTGTATTACCTCTGATTCATATCCCTCGATGTATTTAAAGAACTATTTATATGCATTAGCTTTGCGTGGCTTTAAATCAATTAACTTGCTTGTTTACAGACCAGCTGACAGATCCTTCAAGTTGCGATTAACCCTAGATGAAACATTCGAATCCTCGGCAGCACCACAAATCACCGGATGGGAAAAAAGCTTACAAGGTAAACTAGGCCCAAAATTGGCTGATTTGGGCCCTTTGATCAACCCACAGCAATTAGCCGACCAGGCGGTGGACTTGAACTTAAAGCTCATGAAATGGCGCGTGGCGCCCCAGATTGACCTTGAGATCATCAAGAGGCAAAAGATTCTTCTTTTGGGAGCTGGAACTCTCGGAAGTTATGTTTCAAGAGCCCTTATGGGTTGGGGTGTCCGGGATATCACCTTTGTTGATAGCGGCAGAGTGTCATACTCAAATCCCGTACGCCAACCTTTATTTACATTCGAGGATTGTTTTAGCGACGAAAGCCAGGGCTGCAAAAAGGCCATAAGAGCTAGCGAGGCGTTACGTGAGATTTTTCCAGGAGTTCGGTCACGAGGGTACGACTTTGAAGTGCCCATGATTGGTCACCCAGTCAACGAGAATGAGGAGAGAGCTGTGAGAGAAAACTTTGAATTGTTGAAGGAGTTATTCGAATCTCATGATGCAGTATTTCTCTTGATGGACTCCAGGGAGTCGCGGTGGCTTCCTACTTTAATGGGTGTTGCCACGAACAAAATAGTTGTGAATGCAGCCCTCGGTTATGACAGTTACTTGGTGATGCGCCATAGTCCCATGGACATGGAGGACCGTCTAGGTTGCTACTACTGCAATGATGTTGTGGCCCCTAAAGACTCGTTGTCTGACCGCACATTGGACCAAATGTGCACTGTTACGCGACCAGGCGGAGCGTTAGTTGCGTCGTCTTTGGCTGTTGAGCTTTTGGTGTCTATTCTCCAGCATCCACAGAGACAACGGGCGCCCTACACATCCACGACTAAATTCGGAGATGTTCCTCACCAGATTCGAGGAAATCTCCATACGTTCTCCCAAGCCAAGCTCAGCACTCCTGCTTACGAGAAATGTTCAGCATGTTCACAAGTGGTTGCTGACCTTTATAAGGCCCATGACTGGACGTTCGTTAAGAATTGCTTGAACAGCTCCGCCTATTTGGAGGACGTGTGTGGTTTGAAGCAGGTGCAGGAAGAAGCGGAGCTCGCATCGGAGGCCTTAATGAACGAGTTGAGCTTGAGTGATGAAGAAGACTTCTAAAATATTGAAGCTTTTTAGAATTTCCTGAACTAATTTTTTTGACCAAATCATTAAGAACATAAAGCTTCAGTTCGCTCGATAGTGCTACAAAATGTCTTTGTTTACGTGACGCGCGAGCGCGAAGACTAAATTCGTAAACAACTCAAACATCTCAAGTACAGACAGAGTCGCTAGAGATGAATTCAGGTCATCAAGAAGCCAATATCCAGAACTCACACGTCCATGTCGTGAGGCTTCGAAATCCGGAATACCTAGAGTCCACCATACAAGCTGCCACTTTCGCTGAATATCCTAAGCTCTCCCCATTAAGTGATGCCCCCAGTATTGAAGATCAGCAAGCTCTTCTAATACAAGATGTTTATTACGGTCTATTGGGGTACGAGGGAAGCTACTTCAAGTTTAGTGATCGTTATGACCCCCAATTGATTCGCGATAGAATTGTTGGCCCTGACCATAATGTTGCCAAACATATCGATGTCAGCCTTAAGACAGTAACCAAAAAACTCCTTCGTTACGGCAAAATGTATTCCGGCCTTTTGAACTTCTCTTCGATATATAACATGTCTGCTTTTGGAAGAGCTAACCACCGTCTATGTTTCGAAATATCTAATTTTTTGCAGAGTTATCGCCGCTTACTTTCTTCCTTTGAGAAAAAGTCACATCAACACGGTTCATGGTCATTGACAGCCATAGATAATGAATTACAAAAAGAAATCTCCGACAAAATTTGTCTTTTGTATGAGATTACGTGCCTAATACATTTCGAAACCGAAGAAAGAAATCCTTTCTTCAAGTCTGCCACAGATGTTTCGACGTGCATTTCTAAAGATATAACAGCGAAAGATCCTAAATTTAACACTTTCCTAGAGTCAATCAGAAATGATATCGACTCCGCAGGCTCTTTTGTCGGAGTATCCTCAGACTCAAACAAATTTGAGGTATGCAAAGGAGGCTGCGTCTTGAAAATTGTTCAAGATAAAATTGCTCAATACAACGGAGACAGTGTTGCCTTTTCATTCCTCTCGAGTATATTCGAGGCAATAAGTAAGGATTACTTAGATCTTTTGAATTTATGGCTTCTAAAAGGAGAGGTTAATGACCCATTTCAAGAATTTCTCATTAAGAAGAATGACTTACCGAAAAACATATTCTACTCGAACATGGAGCGCTATTGGGAAGAGCTTTATGTTATTAAAATTGACGGCCTCATTGACAATTTCAAGCAAAAAGACATGCAAGTTAAACTTCTATCCACAGGAAAATACCTCAACATATTCAGACTGAGCATTGGAAAAGCATCATTGACAAATGTGCCTGATGAAATACTTCCTGATTCTAATCCAGCTCCCATAATAAGCTTGTACTCAAAAGATCTAGACTTCAAGATCAATCAATTCTACGACAGAGCCAACAGAGTTCTTTTGAAAATGCTTTTTAAGGGCTATTTCTTTCATGACGTTCTTTTAAATCTCCATAACACGTTCTTGTTGAATAGTTCATTTGAGATTGATTGCTTTATGGATGCTTCGTTTAATGATTTGAGTAAGGGAAAAAAACCAACATCTGTCTTGAATACCATCACATCGTTTAACAACCAATACACAAACAAGGTCGCTCACGATACAATTACAGCAAATGGAATGATATCGCAGATGTTGCGACTGTTCTCAAAGTTTTCCGTTGACATGAATAATTTTTATGACATTGCTGAGGAGATCATCAACATAAAATCTTTCGACACGGAGGAGGCCATGAGAGAAAACGAGAATGCAACTAGCGCAATCAAAAAATTTGTCAGTCAGTCTTTGCAGAGAGCTTCCATTGAACTGAGAGGGCTTGAACTGGCAGCAGATCTGGCAGGTACAGATGGCCTGCTGCATGACAAGTCGGCCGATCCCATTATTGAAGGAGCCAACATCGAGTTGAGTCTTCCGTTTCCATTGAACTTGATAATAACCGAGAATTTCGTTTTCGAATACCAGCTTATTTTCAGACTCCAACTAATTCTCAAATTCACAAGCAAGCTTCTTGACAGCTGCTGGAAGGACATATCTTTCTCTAGTGTATGGAATTACAAAGGTCACTCTAAAGCCACTCAGAAATTGATCTTGCGCTGCAGAGTTTTGTTGTTTCGGATGAAAAGTTTAATGACTGAGTTGCAGAGCTACCTCAACTATACTATCATCGAGACAAACTTTTCAGCTTTGCGTCGTACCAGTAGGGAGTTTCAAAATGCTTCTGAGACAAACACAAAAAGCATGACCCAGTCTACCCTTCCACAACGATTGCGTCTCGGTGATGCGCCTCTTGAAGCTCGGGACTCACCTCGCATGAAACAATCCACCTTCCCAGAATCAGCTGGACTGCACCCCTCCCATAATACTTGGGACACTCAGAATGAGCCTAGCTTTTTTATGAAGCATGGATCAACCAGAAATAATATTTTTGACGAAAAAATTCTGGGGTCAACTAACAGGCAGCTGATCAAAGAGAAAGCAGAGGGCAAATTCAACGAGGTGAGTGAGTTGAACAACCATATCGGAAAGTACCTCAACAACATACTCAGGGACTCCATGATTACAAGCGGATCGCTTTTACGATTGATGAAAATCTTATTGAAAATAATTCACCTGTTCAACTTCACTGTGACAAGACTAAAGAAGACTCTTATCCTGGTCAATGCAGATTTGCTCCGAGAATACAAGGCCAACTATCTGGACAAATTTAAGAATGTTGAACTTGGTGAGGCGTTGGTCAAGAGCAGACTCGCTGGTCTAAACGAGATGATTACAGGCTTCTGGGGTCAATTCAATGGAGTGCTCAGAGAGTTCACCGTGGAACTAAATCCTCTCAGTGGCGAGAACCCATCTTTTCTCTTACTCCAAGACATTTTTGCACGTGTCTAGAGGATCATGGAAGACGACACGTAATTTAAGCTTCATTTATAGAGTTATACATCCTAATTATCAGAATAACAGCCAGTAGAGAGAAGGCATTCCAAAATACACAGCATCAGTGACGTCAGTACATCTAGACTTACCAACACTCACTCATCAAAGTTGAGTCTCGTCAACAGCAGTTTCATTCAATTCCTTGACAAGTGCGTCTGTTTTGGCATCATCATACACCTTGAAGCCCTCCTCCTTTGTCACGGATGCTAGCTGGGCGTTTTTACAGTCCAACTTCTCCTCCATAACCTGCTTCAAGATCTTGAGGGCTAATAGCTCAGCCTCTTTCAAAGTTAACGACTGGTGGTATTCGTTTTGCAACTCAGTTTGTGCACCTTCAGAACCAGAGCCTATGGCTTTAGCATCGTATTTGTAGAATGTTCCCGAGGGCTCGGCGTGATACAATTGCGGCCCATTTTCGTCAACACCAGCTATCAAAAGAGCCACACCAAAAGGTCTGGACATCAATCTCTTTTCACCAGAAGCGCCTTCTCCGAATCTCAATGCCAAGTCACAGACAGACTGTGTTAAACTCTCAACAGTCATTTCTTCGTCGTAGTATAAGTTGTGGGTCAAGGAGGACACTCTAGCGTGGTCAATCATAGATCTTGCATCTGCGGTCAAACCGGACATGGCACAGCCAACATGCTTATCAATCTCGACAATTTTTTCGATGGATGAAGAGTCCAAGAGGGAGGAAGTCACTCTTTTCTCCACACCTAAAATAACACCCTCCGACGTTCTAATTCCAATGGCGGTACTGCCTAATTTGATTGCTTCGAGAGAATACTCGACTTGAAATAAACGACCCTCAGGCGAGAATGTGGACACACCTCTATCGTATTCAGATCTCGTCAAAAACATTGTTGGGGACTGTCGTGTTGTGAGTTGAGAGGCGAATACTGTGTTCGCACACCGATAGTACTTTGATTTTGTTGAGGGTAGTGGCAATGCGACATTGCGACATCTGGCTGCGAAACAACATATAAGAGGGCGCTCTCAATTCTACGAAATTTCGAATGAATGGCATCACTCGAGTAAATTTACTTTCGGCGACTTTCCTGTTTGTGGTAGACGTTCAAGCCCATGGCAGCGGCTTGTTTTTACAGCTAGTGGCATTCGTGAAGGTCTTGGACATATCGATGATATTTATTACTATGTTACTGAGCTTATGCAGACTTTGGAGCCAATTGGACAATCTTCTCAGCAGCTGGGTCCAAGTCCTCGAATGCGTACAATTGCAAGCCGGAGTTGTTGATCATCTCCTTGGCCTCCTTCATGTTGGTACCTTGCAATCTGACAACGATTGGGATAGACAAGTTGAAGTTCTTGGTGGCGGCGATCAAACCTTCTGCGACGTAGTCACATCTGACAATACCACCGAAAATGTTGACGAAGATACCGTTGACGTTCTTGTCAGACAAGATCAATTGAAAAGCCTTCTCAATGGTTTGTGGAGTGGCAGTACCACCACAGTCCAAGAAGTTGGCTGGAGCACCTCCGTACAACTTGATGATGTCCATGGTGGCCATGGCCAAACCGGCACCGTTGACAATGTTGGCGATGTTACCGTCCAACTTGATGAAGTTAAGACCGTACTTGGAAGCTTCAACTTCCTCTGGGTCTTCTTGAGTAGGGTCTCTCCAAGAGAAGACATCCTTTTGTCTGAACTCGGCGTTGTCATCGAAGCCCAACTTGGCGTCCATGGCCAAAACCTTGTTGTCTGGGGTCTCAGACAATGGGTTGATCTCAACTTGAGTACAGTCCTTCTCGATGAAGACCTTGTACAAGTTTTGCACGGCCTTGGCGGCTTCTGGAATGGACTCCTGTTGGTAGCCCAAAACAGAGGCGATCTCTGTGGCCAACTTGTCGGAGACACCAGTGTTCAAGTCAACTGGGAAAGTCTTGATGGCATCTGGGTCCTTGGCGGCGACACCCTCAATGTCCATACCACCTTGAGCGGAGGCAACAATCATTGGAGATTGAGTAGATCTGTCCATCAAGATGGCCAAGTAAGCCTCGGTCTTGGCGTCTCTTCTCTCGACAATGTAGACAGCAGTGACCTCCTTACCGGCCTCACCGGTTTGCTTGGTGATCAATTTGTGGTTCAACATCTTGGAGGCCAAGTCCTTGGCCTCTTCAGGAGAGGAGATCAACTTGACACCGCCTTGGAAACCGTTATCAAAGTGACCCTTACCTCTACCACCGGTCAAAGCCTGGGCCTTGATGACCAAGTCGGAGGTGCCCAACTTCTTGGCGGCGTCAAAAGCACCCTCTGGGGTGGTGGCAGCGTAACCCTTTGGCACACCGACTCCGTAAGACTCTAAGAGAGCGGCGGAACGAAATTCATGCAAAGACAAAAATCTTTTTTGAACGGTCTGTGGTTAGTACGGATCGACATTAAAATCGGGCCTCGGCATCAAATTGGGCCATAGACATCAAATTGGGCCATTTTGGGCATGCCAGAAACATAGAAAGCACAGGATTGGCTCTCACTGTGCATTAACCAAACAGATTTTCGGTCGGCACGGGGCAAAACAACACAATGGGCACTGAACCATGAAGTTCAGGTAAAAACATCATAAGGCCGCAATTAGCACCGAGGATTTGTTCTGGCGAAAGCGTTACATACTCTTGAAGAACGGACAACTCTAGACAACATGCTGGAAATGTGGAAGAAAGTAGAGCTAAAAAGCAGTAAGTTTTACCTAGGAAATGTTAATTTCGCAGAGATGGTACGGATTCACCGCAACAGTTCGCGAGAAGCCTCGGACACGTATGGTCCTTGGCTTACATAATCCAACAGAATACCGCGCCCGGAGAAAACAGGAAGTGAGAATGCTTCTCCAAAGCCACGAGCTAATGGCGCGAATGCCGTAGAGGGGTACCCATAGACCGGCATACAACACTGGGATGAAAGATTTGGTGAAGACATTATCATTTCAGTGGATTTGTGTATCAATTGTTGTTGGTTGAATTTACTATTTACAAGATATTCAGTATCGGTTATGGTATATATCACTGGCCCATCGCCGCTTTACGGAAAAGCCGCGGCGTCTTGTGCACTACTGGAACCTCCGGAAATAGCGGAGAAGTAGGTGCTTTACTAAAACACCAAATACCAAACACCAACAAGAAATTTAGCATTCAACCGATTCCAAATTTGTTGGAGTAATATAATTTATTATAGATTGTTATATGTATATAGATTGCTATATGTTTATGGGCGAATTCAAAGCCTGTGTTTGACTTCATAACTCGTTGTACTCCATTTGAAGTACGTGCTGTGCGCAGTTCTAACGCATCTCAGACATCGCATAAGAAACTCAGATTGCATCACAGCGCATTTTGACACATTTCGAACAAAATGAACGCCAAAAGATTGAGGCCGCAATACGACGATTCGGAATCCGAGGATGACTACCTAGGGCTGGTCTTGCGAAAAAATGATGACAGTGACGGAGACGACTTCTCCTCTCTATCGTTTGGTGCCTTAAGCTCAGCTCAGCGGAAACTCAAAGAACAAGACGATCTGACACGTGCTGCCCAGAAAGAACACAGACAAGCACATAAAAAAAGCGTTTCAAACAACCGCTCCAAGCAGCACCAGGAAAGCTATCTGGGAGAGCTGGATCTGGCGCTGAGTGACGAAGAAGGTTTTTTCGAAGAGTCATCCAAAGCACGTTCCCTGAAAGACAAAAACAAAAAGCCTACGAAGAAACACAAGCATGCACCCTCGGAGTCGAGTTCCAAGAAACCTGTGTCTAGAATAAGAGAAATTCCTGGTCTTCGCTCCACCAAGGACAGCACGCTCTACCAGGATGTTAGGTTCGATGCTGCATACGGAAAGTCAGACTGGAACAAGATTAGAAAAGATTATGCGTTCCTTGACGAATATCGTCAGAAAGAAATCGATGAGATGCAGAGCACCTTGAAAAACAAAGAGGTGTTGGCCAACATGTCTGAAAGAGATGTGCAAGAACTCAAACTCAAGTTACAGTCATTGAAGTCGCGTTTGGATACTTTGAAAAACAGAGAGATCTCCAACAATGTTGTGTCGAGTCACAAAAAGGATCAGATGAAGAAAATGCGGACAGGAGAGCAGGTGAATCCGTACTTCTTGAAGAAGTCCGAGCAACGGAAGATGATCCAGAAGGCTAAGTTCGACAACATGAAGAAGAGCCAGAGAGACAAGGTCATGGAAAGAAAGAGAAAGAGACGGTTGGGTAAGGAATTCAAGCAACTTGAATTTAGAGGTCAGGATCACTAATTCATCTATTAAACTTTTATTAGCGGATCCTCTGTATAATATAGAACGAGGTAAACATCAAAAAGAGGTTATATACAGAGAGCAACAATTTCTCGGCTCAAGTGAAAGGCATCACTGCTCTATTATTGTCAATGGGCCGGTAAAGCCGGAACCGCAGCCGCGGCTTTACCAAGTCTTGTCACCCCTCGCTGCGACGGCCTCACTTTGATCTAGGCCTTCTTGGCAGCGTTTTCATGCATCAACCAATCCTCGTAAGATCCCTGGTAATTTCCACGCTTGGTGTAACCGAAGGAGTTGGCCAACTCCTCTGCAGCCGTGGAGCGCACACCTCCCAAGCAGTAGAACACCAACTCGCTCTCTTTGTCTGGCTTTTGGAAACCGAAACTGTCTTCGAATTCTTCCTCAGACAAATCGAAAGCTCCGGGAGAGGACTTGAATGGAACATTGAGAGCGCCTGGAATGTGTCCTTCCTGAAATTCACTTGGCTCTCTAACATCGATGAGAAGAGAATCCTCCTTAGGCGTGGACACGAGTTGTTTAATGTCTTCGTAATTGTAGCTCTTTGCCTCAGACTGACTTAAAACACTGTAGGTTCTGAAACCAAAGGATCTGAATTTGTCTTGTTTGATGGCGACTCTTGGAAGTACGCCTCTGACGGTTAAAGATGCGAAGGTTCTGCTAACAGGAGTGAGCAATCTGACTCTAGGAAATGGAGCAGTGGCAACACTGCGTGCAAGAATTCTAGTATTGGAAAACATTTGCAATTGCCTATGTATTCCGTCTTATGTGTGTGAATAGAGGAAACAAGAATAGATAAGACGTTTTTCCTCCCTTTTTTTACCACTGGTGAGGACTGCGAATCGCTCTATATGCAAGTTTCTAATTTGCGACTCCGGGTCGCAGTACTCACATTCTCAAAGCATGGCTGCAAAGTACTCATGAGCTAACTCTATATTATTTATTCTTTTATTTCGTGGCATCATAAAGTGTTGAACTTCACAAGTCAAGTTTTAAAACAATCCGTCAATTTCTCCGTCTTCATTGACCTCCACATTCATGAAACCACAGTGGGTTGGCAATCCAGGAATGGTCTGAATCTCTGCTGCCAATGCGTACAAGTAGCCAGCTCCAATGGACGCTCTCACATCTCTGATAGGGAATTTAAAGCCAGTTGGGACTCCCTTCAATGCAGCATCGTGGGATAACGAGTATTGCGTCTTTGCAATACAGATTGGCAAGTTGCCAAAACCTTGCTTGGTGTAGAGGTCAATTTTCTTTTGAGCTTCTGGCAAGAACTCGACTTCACCAGCACCGTACATCTCCTTGGCAATGGTGGTAATCTTCTCTTCGACACTTGGCTCGGTGTCGTACAAAAATTGGAAATCCTTGTCGATAGAGTTAGAAGCCTCGATGACTCCCTTGGCCAAATCGACAGCACCTTTTCCACCTTCTTCCCAGTGGTTGGAGACGATAGCATCAATTGCACCAGCCTTCAAGGCCTCCTCACGAATAACTTCGTGCTCTTTATCGCTGTCAGAAGACATCTTGTTGATGGCAACAACAACTGGCAAGCCATAAGCCTTGGCATTGGCAATATGTTTAGCCAAGTTGGAACATCCTTCTCTTAACAAATCCACGTTCTCTTGGGTGTATTCAGCGGCCAATGGAGCACCAGCTTTGACCTCTGGGCCACCGCCATGCACCTTCAAGGCACGGACAGTGGCAACAATGACAATGACATCTGGGGCCAAGCCTGAAGCTCTGCACTTGATGTTCATGAATCTCTCACCACCCATAGTAAAGTCGAAACCAGCTTCGGTAACGACGTATCCCTCTTGCTCTTGTCTCTCCTCATCGGACAAGTCCTTAGAGGTTCCTGCCAATTTCAAGGCCATTTTGTCAGCCAAGACGGAGGAAGCTCCAATGGAGATGTTAGCAAATGGACCGGCGTGCACGAAAACAGGGGTTCCTTCCAAAGTTTGCATGATATTTGGTTTGATTGCATCTTTCAACAAAGCGGTTAAGGCGCCTGCACATCCAATGTCCTCGCAAGTGATTGGTTCACCCGACCTGGATGCAGCCACCACCATCTTACCGAGTCTTTCTCTCATGTCCGACAAGGAGGTACACAAGGCCAAGATTGCCATACATTCAGAGGCGACAGAAATGTCAAACCCTGTTTTTCTGGTCATGCCTTTTTCGGTTGGGGCTTCTCCGATAGTGATGCCTCTCACAAATCTGTCATTACAGTCAACAACTCTTCTCCAGGTAATAGTGTCTGGGTCTATGTCTAATCTGACAAACTTCGAGACCTCCTCTGGGGTCAAGTCATCTGGATTCGACTTGTTGATACCCAACTTCTCCAATCTCTTTTGGAAAGAGACAGGGAATTTTCTCACACCCTTCTTGGAAGGAACCAAACGCTTATACAAAGCGGGGTCTTTTTGTGTGTTCTCATGGAAAATTCTGGTATCAATTGCGGCAGCCAACAAGTTGTTGGCCATAGAGATAGCATGAATATCACCTGTGACATGCATGTTGAATTCGTCCATAGGAATGACTTGCGAGTATCCACCACCAGCGGCACCACCCTTGATACCGAATGTTGGACCCATAGATGGCTGTCTCACGTTAGCGAAAACATTCTTGCCCAAATGAGCGCCAAGAGCTTGTGCCAATCCGACAGTAGTGGTAGACTTACCTTCTCCCAAAGGAGTTGGGGTAATTCCTGTGACCAAAACGTACTTACCATTGACCTTGTTCTCCAAGCGCTTCAAAATATCCAAGGACACCTTTGCTTTGTAAAAACCAAAAGGCTCCAACTCAGAATCCAAGATTCCGGATTCTTCAGCAACCTGATTGATTCTCTTTGGCTCTTGGGATCTGGAAATCTCAAAGTCAGAAGGGACAGGAGTCTGCAAGTTCAATCTTAAGGGGTTGGTGAACCGTGGAGTTTGGCTATTGGCATTGTAGTGGTTCTTGGCAGCAATAACAACATTGTCCAACAAGTTTGCAACAGTCATAGGACCAACTCCACCAGGAACTGGGGTCAATAAAGATGCAACTTCCTTGGCAGAGTCAAAGTCTACATCGCCGACCATTCTTGAGCCTGATTTCTTGGACTCATCGGGCACGAAGTTAGCACCGACATCGATCACAATAGATCCCTTTTTCAACCATTCACCCTTGACGAAATTCGGGTTTCCAATTGCAGCCACCACAATGTCAGCTATGGACAAGAATGACTGGAGGCTCTCAGCGGAGGTCTTGGAGTGCAAAAGAGTCACGTTTGCGTTGGCTTTGGTCAACAAGTTGGCAATAGGGCGGCCAACGATATCGGATCTACCGAGAACAACAGCGTTCTTGCCGGAGATGTCGACGTTGGACTGTTCAAGCAACTGCATGATTCCTTTTGGAGTGCAAGGCAAAAAGGTAGGGTTGCCACCTTTTTTGCCCAATTCTCCGACATTGTGAGGGCCGAAACCGTCGACGTCTTTGCTTGCAGCGACCGAATTGGTCACCTTGGTCTCGTCCAAGTGGGCAGGGATCGGCAATTGGACCAAGATTCCATCGACATTGATGTCATTGTTCAAAGCGGAAATCTTGGAGAGCAACTCGAACTCTGAGATGTCCTCAGGCAACTTGATCAAATTGCACTCGATAGCAGCCTCCTCAGCAGCTTTCAACTTCATCTTCACGTAGGTGGAGGAGTCAGGACGGTCGCCAACCTGGATGATAGACAAAACCGGCTTAAAGTCAGCATGCTTGGCTTGAATATCTTTGATTTCCAGGTGTATTTTATGGCGGAGTTGGGTGGCAATCACCTTTCCGTCAATTAGTTGTGCACTCATTACGATGATAATCTAGTCCGGTGCCGAGCGGAATCTCCAGGCTTTATATCTATAAGCCGCTTGACTCTGGTGCGCGCAGTCAGCGATTTTTGAAAAAAATTGGCTTCACGCAGGAGCACCATATGACTAGAACAAAGCAAACAGAGCCTCAAGGATAGCAGACTTCTACATGCGGATTCTGCTGAAACAAGTAAAATGACTGGTTGTGAAATTGGCCATCATTTGAATTGAAAATGGCGTGGCAAATGTGGAGACGGGTATTTCCAGGCCACGAATGTCAGCTCACGTGTTATTCACAATCTGCCTAACGCGCGGCTTCAAAGCACTATCTGCACTGACGCACCTTTCAGCCGACGCACCAGTGCCTATAGCCGGGCACTGTAAGCAGACATTATCTAAAGAGAAAAATCCAGTTCCGAAATGATTATGAAGCGGTTTCACCAAACGCTTTTGCAAACACCTCCAACTCCAGGGGGTTGGTGACGCTGATGTTGTTCATATCGAAGCGTCCATTGATGCTGCTAACCGCGGTTCCTGGGCCAAGATTAATAAGAGTCTCTACGCCGTAGCTTTGAAGAAACTCGATGGACTTTTTCCACTGCACCGGCCTGGGCGTGCAGTGCACAGTATTTGCGTAGAGGTCTCCCTTGGACTCTTGGCCCGTCAAATTACTGACGATAGGTTTGGCTGCATGGCCAATGTGCTTTGTGCAGGAGAGTAATGGCAGCTGGACCTTCTCTAGAAGGCTATTATGGAACGGAATAGTCACCGGGAGCACCGTCTGTTTCAAAATCGTTTTTTTAGGAGTATTTGCTTCCAGCACCATGTCATCAAGCTGAGCAGGTTCTCCAGATATAGCTATTGTGGAGGCGTTATTCGCACACGCCAAAACCCCACGTTTCGATGCTATATCGTGAACCAACTGATACAGCAGCGGCCGGAGAAAGAGCGAACGCATTTCATATTTGCGCAGTTCCACCAATTCCTCCATGAGCTGGCCACGCTGGCGGCAAATGCGAATAGCATCTTCGAGGCTTAATACACCTGTGAGTAGGAGTGCAGAGTACTCACCAAGAGAGTGGCCCAAGAAGTGAGACACTCGGCTATCCTTAGCCAAATCAATGCCATGAGCCTTTTTCAAAATCTCCGAAATCACATATGTAGAAGCCACGATGGCTGGCTGTGCATTTGCGGTGGAAAAGCCCCAAGCGTCTATGGATGCAGGTGGTGGTTCCAAAAGGTGGTTGGAGAATTTCAGCTGAAGCACATCATCGACACATTCCAAGGAATGGCCAAATAAGTGTTGCATGTGGCGAAACTCATAAAGACAGCCACGTGGTAGTATACCTTGACCTGGACATACCACGGCCAATTTGGGTGGAAATCTGAGTGGCATGGTGACTCGTGAGATGCGAAGACGCGAAATATGGCATATTGAGTAGCCACGCTGCGCAAGCGAGGCCAAGGTTGCAACCTAAATATGCCAGTTTCTGCAAGTCACAGACTTGACAGTTGGCATGAAATTTATGGAGTGATATGGGTTCGTGGATTTTCTATGAGATTTTGTGATTGTTTGATGTGCTCGCCAGATGCTCTATTTTAGGCATTGTCTTTAGTGTGGCAGCATTCTGCTTTTCGCATACCAGATTGGACAAACAAGAGAAGTGAACTAGAATGGGCAAGAATGGGCAAAAAATTGGAAGAGAAACAACAAAAAGAAATGGGCAAGAAATGGACAAGAATGGACTCAGCTCTGATTAGATCCAAATAAGCCTGGTATTGCTGACATTTCTAATATGTCGAATCACCTATTTTATATGTAGCGCCCTACACAAGGTACCATATGCCACTTGTTTAGTCGTAAATCAATACCATAACTAAGTACACATAATTAATTAGACATACTGCTACTTCCACTGTACCCACAACACTTCGAGTAACAAAAGTACTGATCCAAGCGTGCAATTCAATTACTATAATTGCTATTGTTCCAAACTCCACTCTTAAACACAATATTCAACATTCGAAAATCAATAATCCAATTCTCCAATAATTTAAAAGTCAAGGCCCACCATGCCAAATTTCAAGGCTCCAAATTTTCCGCACTAATACGAAACAGCCCACGAGTCAGAGCCCACCGCGCAGCTAGAGGCACCGATTTGGCGCCAAAGCACGCAAATTTTAGGCCCGGCGCGCGGTTTTGACTCGTGCCCCGCCGCGCTTGGCCGTGCCGCCCGCATGCTCGCTAGAATTATGTTTTTCCCCCCGACAAAGTACTTTTGTTCTTTTTATTACACAAGTTTTTCTAGAATTTTGGGTCTTTTGAATCATTTCAAATCCAGTGTCTGTTTTTCAAAACTTTTCTACCTTTGTGTGCACCCACAGTCAGCCCAAACATCCAAGCTGCAATTTTCCTGTGTTGTTCAAAGTATAAACACAGATCTCAATAAACAAACAATCAGCCAACCTTAATCATTCACGTTTCGAAGAAGCGAGCATTCATTCACGTCAACACGCGTTTTCAAGAACAATTCTAAGAACTCCAGACACCCGAAATGTCTATGCAACAAGCTAAAAACGCCCTAGTGGCGTCTCTCTTTGAGCTCTCCAGCGCTGCCACCGAAGCTGCTACTGCAACGGTCAATTTCTACAAGGCTGCAGGGTTCGAGGGTGGCGATCACGCCAGCCAGCTGTTGGCCCAATTGGGCGCAACAATCGCCGATGCAGCTACCGCCTCTCTCTCGAATGGCTTGATCGAACCTCGCAAGCCCGGCTCTAAGAAGCCTTCAGTTTCTGAGCCAAGTGCCGATTCTGCATCCAAACAAGAAGGTGGAGAGCCATTGGCTGAGGGCCCCGAGAAAACCGAAAAGGCTAAGAGAAAGCGGGCAGAGAAAGACCCTAATGCTCCCAAGAAGCCATTGACCTCATACTTGCGCTTCAACCTTTCTGTTCGTGAAGGTTTGAGAAAACAGAGAACCGAGGACAACGAGCCAACCCTTCCTGCTCCTGAGCTCAACAGGATTATTGCCGACAAGTGGGCGAACTTGAGTGAGGCCGAGAAGAATAAGTTGCAAAAGGCATGGGAGACTGAGTACGAACAGTACAAGAAGGACTTCGAAGATTACAAACTGAAGAAGGAGAGCGAAGTGCCCGCTGCGGAGGCAAACAAACAAGACGACAAGGAGTCCGAAAAACCGCCAGCCAAGAAGCAATCCTTAGAGAAAAAGACGCCAAAGAAAACTGCTCCAAAGCCAGAGGTGTCAGCTGAGAACAAAGAGCAGTCAGCAGAAGGCGTCAAAGGGGAGAAGAAGAAAAAAACTCCAAAGAAGACTGCCGAGGCTGCTCCTGCCGAGGTAGCAGGTGCCGTTCCAGCAACGCCAAGCAAGAAGCCTAGAAAGAAGAAGGAAGTTGAAGACAAGAAGAAGGATACCGAGAAGAAGGACACCGAAGACAAGAAGAAGGATTCCCAAAAGAAGGACTCTGAGAAAAAGGACTCTGAGGAAAAGAAGGAAAAGAAAAAGAAAAAGAGCGAATAAACTCTGTGTCCGCATTTGCCTGGGCATAATGCTTGCTTCTCACTTGCCACAGTTTAATTCTATCGTTGTTTTCATGTACTACTATTGATCTGTTCCGCTGATCCTGTTCCATAAGTAATGTAATTATAGGCCTTCGAAATCCCTGAGACTGGTAAATGAGCTGAGCTCCTCCGGATTCTTCTTAAACTGTACACCTTTAGAAACCCTTCTTCTTCTGCTTGTCAATGTGGGCTCTCAAGACCTTTTGCCTGTCACGCAAAGACAACTTTTGCTTTCCTTGGACGGCCTTCTTGTGAATCATCATGACAAAGTTCTTCTTTCTGGCCTTCTCCTTATTCGTTGTAGAGTGCGCACCATCTCTATTGCCTCTCTTCGAACCAAACTTATCTCTATCTTCTCTTCCTTCCTTTGCATGTGCAATTCTCTCTTCACGCGCCTGCTTGTACTTGACCTTACCCACCAATGTCGTAGAATCAACCAGCTCCTCATTATGCTGCGTACCAAGAATCTTATCCACACCAGCTTGGGTTCTCAACTCTTCCAACTTGGCAAAATCTGCTGGAGTCAAAATACGACTCGACAACATCTCTTGCATTGCCTTTTCGGAGGCCTCTTTATCCTCTTTCTCCTGAGCAGCCTTTTCAGCAGAGCTCTTTACAAGCTTGACCTTCTTCTTTGCGGGCTCGCCCTCCTCATCACCAGAAAGTTCGAGGTCTGAGTCTTCGTTCTCGTCTTCAGCGCCTTTCTCGCCCTCGTTCTCTTCATCTGAAGACAAATCAACGTTGATTTCTTTGTCAGATTCGACATCCACCCAGTCACCCTCGACATCGTCATCTTCCAGATCCACCTCCCAGTTCTTGTCATCCTCCTCGGCATCAGAGCCATCAAGGCCTTGCTCTTTCTTCCACTTAGCCAAAAGCTCAATACCAGGGATAGAAGTGACGACAGAGCTCTCCACACCGAAGGAAGGTAAACTCTTCTTCTCGCCACTTTGCAAAGCCATGGCAGCAGTCTTTCCCCGGTCCTTCTTCTGCAACATATCAGGTGCAACATCCCTATACAAGGATATCAAGGATCTGGCTGCCATCATCACGGCCTTAGATTTGGATCCTTTGTACTCAGTCAAGTCGTGCAACAATGGGGGCTCAATGGCCAAAGGAGCTCTGGCCAAAATTTCACGAATGGTATTGATACCCGCAGCAGCGACTTCAGCAGCGACACCATCACTTACAAACTCATCTGCCACCTTACGCACAACTGACATGATTGACTCTGGGGGCACCAAATCATGAGAAGCTTGTGCGGCAGCGGCCATCACTTGTGTGACATCTCTTTGCCGTGGAGTCAAGAACTTCAAGAAGTAAGAGTATAGACCCAAGATAGTCAACTTGTGGGTTCCCACCAATCTAGAAATAAGGTTCATGAATAAGATTTTCTGCTCAAGATTGTATCTATTACCATTTTTGTGACTCAAATGGTCCTCGAAAAGCTGCTCAGCGAAGCCTTGAGGGTCTCTAAGAAGGTGGATTGCCGAGAAGTTCAAATATGTGGCAGAAATTTTGGCACTATTCTTCTTCTTTATTGCCTTGAGGGCCAGCTCCATCTTTTTGCTTCTTTTGTTGGACTTTTTGTTCATGTTAGCTTTGTGTTTCAATGCATTCATATCAAAAGATTCATCGTCTGACAGCTCCTCCTCCAAATTGTCATTTCTTTCCTTGTCTGCACCCAAAAAGAAGCGGGCACCGGCAACTGATATCTTGATGTCAGGGTGTAATGCTGCTTGAGTCATAATCTCCACCGTACGGGAGTCGTCCCAAATTCCTCTCTTCCACAACTCCCGGGTCAATTTAGTGGCCCAGAAGCCTTGCGAGTCTCTCTTTTCCAAGAGATTAAAAAGAAGCGCTTGAGTGGATCTGTTGATTTTCTGGTTTTTGGTCCCTGTGTTCTCAGACTTTAATAAAGAAATTAAGGTGGTGTAGATCTGGCGCCGCACGGCCTTTGCATTTTGGGACGTGGTAGAGGAGTTTTGAGATTTGCTGCTGTAGGCTTGCAAAATTGGAAACAATGTCAGGATGAGCGACTCGGAAGAAATGACTCCCTTGTTTCTTAACATAGTCAAACTCTGGATGATTTTCTCCCTCAAGTCGGGCGTTAAATCTCTGTGATTGCTTAAGAGGATGTTTTTCAACTCTTCTGGGAATTTGGAGGTTTCTTTGGGATAGCATGAGCACACAGCGCTGACAAAACCGATCAACTCAGCGAAATCGGTGCCTTGGTCTGATGTTGGGTTCATCAAGAAAATGTCCCTTAATGACTCGTAGTGTGAGTACTGCTGCACAAATTCTTCATGATATGACTGAGGGTCCCTCTTCACCACATTCTGAAGCAAAATAATGTTTGTGGGTAAAACTGCCGCTCTTCTGACTTTTCCCATGGTGCTCTATAATAGTGTATAAGTAGTTGCGTATGCAATACACGTAGTTTTTTTACCTACTCATCGCCGGCATCGGTGCGTGGTGGGTACAGGACCATAAATGTGGAGAAGCGAGCATGATATACATTCGCGCTAACTATTTCTGAGACATAAGGGTCTATCGAGTAAGACCGCCCAAACTGTTGACTAGAATTGAATAAACTACAAAATAATAATTGTAATATCAACTTGCGAAAATAGGCTCCGGCATTTGAGGTCCACCGTCATCTCTCAGTGAACAACTCTCCAATACTGTCGTAGTTGATCTTCTTCGAGAAAGGCTTCTTCTGCAACATTTGCTTTGTGCTCTCGGCGGGGGTCAAGATCTTGCCTCCCTCGCCGATCAGGTGAATGGCATTAGTAACAGCAGAATCGTTCAAGATTGATTCTTTCTGTTCTCTGTTCTTCCGGCGTTTTCTCGTTTGACCGGAGGTATTACCCGTGAGCTCATCGGCCTCTATCTTCAACCTTTTTCTTTCCTGCGCAATCAAGAAGTCATGGTTGAGTGCTATCCAAATCTGCTCCTTCTGAATCACTTCCTCATCGTCCAACTTAATATTGTCCACCTCGTCATCGTCTTCATCGGAATTGATTTCCTCATCATCAGGAACTCTGGATAGGATCTGGCTGGTGGTTGGATTATTCTTGACCAAATTCTTTGGTCTATCTAACTCGATTCTTTTTGCAATATCGTCAACATTGCGTTCATCAGCTGGACTCTTGTAAACAGACTCGTTATGGTTCTTTGTATGGCCCTCAAGAAGACGATCTAGCGCCATCTCCAAGTCCTCTTCTTTAATATCTCCACCGAGAAGAACGGCTCTCATAAGATCATCTTCCCGACCGTCTATCACCTTCACACGTCTTTTACGCTTTGGCAACAGGCTCTCGGATCTTTCGTTGCGGCGAGTACTCGAGGAATCTATACCTTCCAATCTTCCGGACTTTCTCTTGGGTGCCTCTGAGCCCACTAGGCTGTCAGCTTTTTCTAATTGGGCATCTAGATTTTCTTTTTGAGTATGTCTTCTCAAATTCCGCGATTTGAGAGCGACTTTCTGATGTTGCAGTTCAAAATCAGGATCATCTTCATTCAGTTTGCCAGGAAGGTCTTCAAAATCCAGATCCAGATCATGATCAGAAGGAACGAATAAATCGTTTATATCAGCACCTGCTTCATTTTGTTCTGATGGACTAGAGCTAGCATCTTGCGATGTTTGTGCATTAGTAGCCTCATTTGAGTTATCTGCATCATTTCCCACTGGATCCAGGGACTTTTCAGGGCGGTCTTCGTTCTCTGCAACGGTGTCTGTAGAAACAGCAACAGCTTTTGTTGCCCCAACTTCGGTATTTTGGCTTGCATCAAGATCCTTTTTTATTTGAACGTTACCAGAACGAGGGCCATCATCACCTTGGATATTCTCGCTGTGCTCTGAAGTGCCTTGCACCTTGACATTTTTGCCTTGCGTGATGGTACTTTGCGAGTGCTCTGATTCCAGATCAGGTTCGTCCAAAGGTTTAATAGATCCATCATCGGCAAGAATATCCAATGTTTTGAACAAACGACGCTCTTGAGCTAGCTTTTTATAAGCTTCTAAAGTCTGGCGTCTCTGTTTCATGAGCTTTTCTAGTTTCTTCTCAATGCTTCTATTTTTGATGAAAGATGGAGGCTTGGAAGTGTCGTCCACGCCTGACGACTCCCTGAATTGGGAAATAGATAGCTTTGCAGAATTCGTGTTTTTGAACTCGTTTAAACGTTTTTGAAGAGTCTCCTCACCAACCCGGGCCACAGCCACAATCTCAGCATGGGACCGGCGGAAGTTGTTCATACGCGCAGCCAATAGAAGACAAGCACCAGCTATACCAGCAGGTCTTCTTCCCTCATATATCCAGTCAGACGACATTCTCAGAGCAATCTTCGTGGCATCCCTGCAGACTTTGGCGGTGTATTCGCCAAAATTAAGCCGCTCAGCAAAATGCTGCACAAACAACGATGGGTCAGCAAGTGGCAACTTCTGAATGTGCAACGCACGAACGAGTTTAAGATATGTGGCACCGAGCGAGTAAACCGAGATCTGGAGCCTCGAGCTGAAATCGATTAACAAATGGTGCGTTTTCTCATGACGGCATGCAACATATAGACAAGCAGCAATGACATTCTGGGAGCGCCGGCCTTGAACGAAGTTTTGCGCAAGCGCTAGCTTGAACCAGCCATGTGCTGATTCCACAATGTAGTCCGGGATCCTCATCACTCCAGCGATGGTCTTGATTTTCTGTTTTGCATTCAAAATAGTTTGCTCTCGACTTTCTAATGTGGCTCTAGAATTGTATGCTCTGGCCTGATCAGAGCCTACCATGGCACCTTGCACCATGGCAGCACCATTAGAGGCTTCACCAAACTGGACCTCTGAGACTATGGGGTTTTCTTCCTGGACGGAACCACACGCCAGGCACAGCAAATCCCCCGAACTGCTTGTGAGGTCTTTAGTGAGTTTGGTACTGCCACAGTTCCGGCATGACTTGACCTTTATGACTTTACTCATGATGGCGGGTATTCTGCGGTGTTTGTGTATGGCACAACGGCTTCAGGTGGAGTGTGCTGTATTTTTGCGATGAACTCCTTGTTATCAGGAAATATTAGGATTAAATTTTATAGCGGACGGAGCAAATTTTCAACCGTTTGGGTACGTTTATGTGTGACACGATGAGTTGTTTGTCTTTTTTTTAGTGAGTTATACGATGTGGGTGCAGGTTTCTACCGTCGCGGTCCAGCGTGTATTAGATTACTTGGGGCAATACACTCTAAGGCTGCTCGAAATATTCGAGAAAACAGTGAATTGGATTCGTTGCAGGGAAATACAAATTCATAAAACGTTCTTGAAAAATGATAAAACTCTCTTGAAATATGATTATTCAAAAGAATTTCGCAAATACAATACGATGTTCAAGAGTTTACGGTCTTTTAGTATGAACTCTACGCGACATGATAAGCATGCGCGCATAGTTCGTTGTGCTCGTAGTGTGGCTCTATGTCAATCAAGGATAACTATTTCATGCTGACGCACTCATAAATCTGTTCGCATCAAACATTGGCAAAATGGATGCTAAGATTTCCAGAGAAAGAAGTATAGACCAAAACTTACAATATCTTAACTCAACCACAACTCATAATGATACTCTGCAAAACAACCTGCAACGACTAGCAGGAAATGGACTATCCAATATCAATAGCACTAGCTCGCAGAGGAGCTTGTTTCCCCGTGCCCATATAATCCCTGTGTCTCTCAGTGAGCCGCGGGATGTGCTTCAAAGCGAAAGAACGTTTCTAAGCTTTATCCGATTCGCATTGTCTTTGTTCTTTACATCTATAGGTATGGTGATTGGGTTTCACTTAGAGTCCAACACAGAGTCGGACAGCGGAGATGGGGATGAAGACAAGGAGGACCCACGGTTCAGGTCGTCTCTATTCAACCATATCGTGTCCATTCTCCTAATAGTGTTGGCTTTCGCCACGTTACTCGTTGCTGCAATCAATTACTTTCGAACCGTACGAAGATACTCGCAGCATAAGATCAAAACACACAGCACCAACAACACCATTATGGTCCTTTGCGTGACGTCGGTGATTGTGACTCTTGCAGGGCTTAACGTCTCGTTGATTGTGGAGCGATATCTCAAAAACCATTGATTGCCATAGTACATAATAACGACTCAGTGACCCCTGGCAGACTTTTGTTCTCTCTTCTTTTTGTTGATCTGCCTCTTCTCACCAAAGTTCTCCCTGTCCATGTCCATGAGAGCTTCTCTCTTTGCAGCGCCGATCTTGCTGAGCGAGGCATCGATGACCTTCTCGTCAGTCACGCCCTCGAGCAAATCCATCTTCTTGTTCGCCCTCTCCTCGATGGCGTGTATTCTGCTCACATCCCGCTCAGTGACGATACACACAGAATCACCTTTGCGGCCCGCTCTGGCGGTTCTTCCCGACCTGTGAATAAAGTCGTCGGCATCTGCAGGAATATCAAAGTTAACCACGAGTTCCACCGTGGGGATATCCAATCCTCTCGACGCAACATCGGTGGCAATCAAGATCCGTGCAGCCTGGGCTTTGAATCTGTGCAAGGAATTTGTTCTTTCCAGCTGAGGCATCTGCGAGTGAAGAGACGCCACACGGAAGTCCAATTTTCTCAAGGCTCGCCTCAAGAGCTCGGCGGTGACTGTTCGGTTCACAAAGATGATGACATTAGCCTTGGCGTACTGCTCGAGGGAGAGTATGAAATGGAGATATGCTTCTTTCACATAAGACGGCACGAAGACGTAGTACAACAGCAAGGATGAAGGCACCGCCACTTTGTCCACGCTCTCCACCTCGTACATGAAGGCGGGCGGTTTGTCTCCAGAAACAGGCTTATCCTTTAGCGAGCGGACAGCATCCGTGACCGTAGCTGTGAAAAGAAGAGTTTGGCGGCGAGAGGCATCGGGAAGCACACCCAAGCATCTCAGCAAGTCCTTGCTGAACGTGTTGCTCAACATGCGGTCTGCCTCATCTAGCACTAAGTATTTCACGCTTCGAAGGCCCTTGATGGTATCTTCACCACTGTTCAATATATGGTCGGCCAATCTTCCAGGAGTAGCAATGACAAAGTGAGGCCGTTTCTGTAAGCTCAAGGCTTGTGTCATCATATCCTCTCCCCCCACGACCAAACTAAGCTTGATATTCATTTGAGAGCCTAAGGCAGCAAACTGCTCTGCAATTTGCATGGCTAATTCTCGAGTAGGGGTGAGGATGAGCCCAAAGATCCCCATGGGATCCTCGGACCATTTGGTAAGCATTGGTGCTCCGAAGGCTATAGTCTTTCCAGAACCTGTTTTTGCTCCTCCAATGCAGTCCTTGCCTTTCAAAATCTCGGGAATGCAAGCTTTTTGAATCTGTGTTGGTGTGTGTATCTCCATAGCCGCAAGCGACTCTTCTAGCCACTTGGCAACACCTAAATTGGAAAATGACATCACTGGTGGTAATGAGTATAATATGCGCTTCTAATTTTCGCATTTCGATGCTCATCGTGGTGTGGTGCATAGTGTCTCTCCGCCAAGAGCTGGAAATTTAGTCCGAGCTAACCAATCAGAAAACTATCAACTATGATTGTGTTTTGAAGCGACAAACACCGTCGCCAAAACCGTTGATTCTATCAATAAGCCATAAACAGATGTGGAGCTCATGCACGCAAGTCACGTGACTTTACATATACGCGAGTGATCAGTTAATTCCTATCACCACACACGATGCTTCTGAGGCTTGCCATCCGTCGCTTCAGCACTTTGAGTAGGCTTAGTAATGAGTCTACGGCCAATTATATTGACGCTCTAGAGGGAAAACTGCTAGATCCTTACGCCGCCCTTCCCAAAAGTACATTCCATGCTGCCCCAAACTCAGAACCTAACAAAGAACACGAAGGAATTAGGTATTCCAGCAACAATACAGATGACTTGGCTCTCAAAGACACCTCTGTGACGTTATCGAACTATTTCAAAGGCGACCTGCATTATACGCAAAAGGTATTCAGTGGACAGCATCAAAACTACAAGCAGGGCCAGAAAGTCGAGCAGCGCACGTTTGTGGACTTACGAGTGATCCGGCTACAAAGCGGTAAGGGTGGTAATGGCTGTGTTTCCTTTTTCAGAGATGCAAACCGGCCTATTGGCCCCCCTGATGGCGGAGACGGTGGAGACGGTGGAAACATATATGTTCAAGTGGTGAATAACATCAGTCTGTTACACAAAGTGAAAAGAAGTTACATTTCAGGCAACGGGAAGCCTGGCACTGCCAGCCAACTAGACGGAAAACGTGGAGACGACATTATTCTTGAAGTGCCTGTGGGAACTACTATGCGCTGGATACCTGACCCGGTGTTCGTGAAAGATCAGGCAAAAGAGAGCGGCTCTGATCTTGCTGATATTAATGTTGGATTCAAGATGTCGAGGCATCACGAGATTCAGTTGTTCAAAGGGGACTACGAGCCGGGTGAGGGGTGGCAGTTCAAGGAGAAAGACGAGGATTACCACCGAGAAAAAGACTTCTTTAATGAGCTAGACCAGCAGGTGAAGGATTACGATCGTGAAATCATAGCGGAAGAGTTGACATTCGACAAGTTCCCGCTCGAGGGAATCGACTTTGACAGGCCTACTGATAAACCCATTCTTTTAGCGAAAGGCGGAAAAGGTGGAATGGGCAACATGCATTTTTTGACGCCTAATATCCGGAACCCCAGATTTAGCAAGCGAGGTCGGCTTGGAGTGAGTGAGTTTTTTCTTTTGGAGTTGAAGCTCATTGCAGATCTTGGCCTAGTGGGGCTTCCGAATGCTGGTAAGCTGACGTTGCTTCGAGCCATTTCCAAAGCCAGGCCGAGAGTAGGCCATTGGGAATTCACCACTCTTCAGCCTACTATCGGAACGATCTTCACTACAATCGACCAAGAACCGTTTACTGTTGCAGACATTCCAGGTATTATCAAAGGAGCCTCGGAAAACAAAGGCATGGGCATGGACTTCTTGAGACATATCGAGCGGAGCGGAGGATTGATATTCGTTGTATCTCTTGAATCCAAAAATCCCGTAGCCGATTTGAGTCTTTTGATAGAGGAGATTGGCGAGAGAAGGATGGCCAACAAAAAGGTGATGGTGATTGCTACAAAGGCCGATTTGGTGAATAATGGCGCTGGATTTATGAAGTTGCGTGAACATATCGCTTCGCAGAACAAAGACTGGAAGTGCATTCCAGTATGTGCTCCGAAGGGAGAGAATGTCAATGAATGCATACTCATGATGGGCCAGCTATCCAAAGAGGGGAGAGATAATTGAAGCAGAGATCTTGCGATTATTTGGTTCAGGGGAAGCAATAACGCAACACATGTACATACAGAGATGAAAATACAGGCATCTAGCCCACTATGAAAGCAAATTTTAGTGAGTAGCTGCAAATGTGCGTTTGTAGTGATGCGTCAATGTGCAGCGCGCATTAAGTGGGCCTCGATGCTCTTCTTTTCTAGTTATTCGAGAAAAGGTGTAAATTTGCTCAGTTTTTGAGCAAGACTACCAAGATACATCTACCTGAGAATGTTCACACATTTTGTCTTTCAAACCATAAAAGATCAAAACCCATACACGTTATTGTTGTTGTTTGGGCCAAGCACGTTATAGAGCACTGCCTAGAATGGCATCGGGCGTTGGATGGCGCCTGCATGTCGCGGAAGTCACAGGGCTCAAAATGCCCCAAAAATTCTAGATGAATGCGAAGACAGAGAAAACTAGTCTAACGGGGAAACTTCGAGGCAAATTTTAGGGCGCGCGGTATTTGGTGACACCTCGATCTTACATGCTGCACTAGGGCAAGGCAACTATCCATGCTAAAACGCCCACTTTCACAAGTAAGAATCCAATAATTCAAAAAACAATTTAGTTCCATTTTTATTATGTGCGGTCACTAAGCTTTGGGAGCTAGGCGTGGGGAAGAGAACGACATACACTTTTGGTACTAGGGCACGATATGCATGTACGGAACGAAAGTTGCAGATGCACATAAGCCTTCACTTAATAGGCAAATTCTCCGCGCCAGAGCAAAAGATCTTCGCCTCATGCATGGATTTGGCTAGTTTCGCGCGCATTTAGCCGCAGCACCGCTTCCGATCTGCAGCATCCGAAGTCCAGACAAAAGGCGATGAACAAGTTACATTAAGCAATTAGTTTGGTCATTTACAGGAAATGGGTTGAAGTCTGATGTAAAATCTAATTAGGTATGGAAGAAGGGTGAATGTACCAGACAATCACACCAAGAACTAAAGTTGACTCCGCGCTTAATAGGCGTGAGTCTCGTGAAGTGCGAGAAGCCCTGCTGTCTCACATGCTAATCATAAAATGAAACCTACGTTTCGAGTTTGAAACCACGCCATCAAAGTGCGCTTATGCCACAACGGTCCTCTAAAACCCATTCAATCCGCTTGAGAATATCACTATCCCGAAGATTGAACGGCTTGGAGAAAGTGTGGTCGAAGCCACATTGCTTATAAATGATAAGGTCATTAAGCATATATTTGGTGGTGACAGCGACCAAGCCCACGCCATCCAAAGATGGATCACAGCGCACAACGTTGGCTATGTCGATGCCGGTGACGACGGGCATTTCAATGTCCAAGAATATAATGTGGTACTGGTGTAAGTTGGCAGCATCCACGCGGCGAGAATCCTGAATGGTGTCGATGTGAGACTCGGGAAAAAGCTTTCTCAACATGTGATACATTATGCGTAAATTGATTCCGTTATCATCGACCACCAAAAAACGGCACTGGTTGTAGTTGGGCAGGAGCGGTTCATCACTCAGTAGGGGAGTGAAAGCGGAAAGCGGCTTGCTCATAGACTGAATCTCAGGTTTTCGTGTGTTATGAGTATCCCACTGCTCACTTGGAAACATTCCCTCGCTGACAGAGGAGACGAGCATCATCAATATGGGTAGTTAATGAATCCAGGAAACCCGAGCACTTATATATCTCCACAGCACACACGCCTCAAGGCGACAAGAATTTATACCCGCTATGCATATTCCTACATGTGCACGCGCCCTTCTTCTGCAGCCTCTGCGTTGGGCCCATTTAGCAAAAGAGCGAGCAGAGCAATGTAGCATATAGGGCGAACAATTATTCTTGATTAAGTGCAATGCACATGCCACGTTTTGACATTCAGCAATGTTGCAGCAGCAAAATCTGCCATAACCACCTTGGCCGTCTGCAAGGGGCAATACTTGGAATTCATCTAGTACCGTTTCCTCCGGGAATTTGCATGGGCTCGCATGCTGACTCGGCCAGACCAGGGACGATTTGTCCTGCACACTGCGCGGACCCAACGGGACTAGTCCAGAGTGTGCAGACCCTTGGGCCGCGGCAGAACTGAAACTTGGTCGGGCCGACGTGAGTCAATTAGATTTAGACGCCACTGCCGAAACCGAATGTTTAAGGTCAGTGGCGACTCCGGTACACTGTTGGTTTCCAAGTGCTGACCATTTTATAATGTGCTGACCATTTTATTATGTGCTGACCATCCTTTTTGTTTTCTTGTGCCTGCCACGAATATATGAAACAGGTTGTTAAAACGCGCTGTTGTTAGAGGTTAGGTGCTTCGTGGCGGTTCCAGCTCGGTTCTGGTCTGTTAATTAGTCGCTTGGCGTGTGGTGCATGTTAGTGTGCTCGCGGTGGCTGACCGTCGATAATGAACATTCTGATTTCTGACTTGGCTGTTCGCGAACTTCCTTGCACTTGTAGACAGGTCAATAGTTATCGTAGGCATTTGACGAGTGATTGAAACAACTAATGGAAGTTACTAGAAGAGATGCTTTTGTTCGGAGATAAAGATTTTAACTCGGGTATTTTATCATTGACTCGTGACTCTGTCAATGTCCTATTCTATTGACTCGTGACTTTCTGTCAATGTTCTATTCTATTGACTTGCCACCACTCAGTCACTATTTAGTTAGCTCTGTTAGCATTCTGTTAGTATTCTGTTCTCTTATTCTCACGCTCACGGCGTCATTGTATTTCATCAACTTCAGTAACTTTAACCCATCCACAGCTTCCCGGATTGGTTATTGTCCATACCCCGATATTGAAGACCATCCGAAAAGGATCTGGTTATGAAAGTGGGCAGATAAGGTTCACGCAATGCACGATAGGTTATTCGCGTGGAGACGACAGGCGGCTTCCATAAGCGGAAGAAAAGATGCCACTTAGTGGCTCGCTAAAACTCTTCTTGTAAAGTACGAGAACGTGTTTCCAAGCCGAGACTGAAAGTGCTGTTTTGGGCAACTTTTGGCGTGTGTCACTTAAACAAACATTCTGGGCCACTTTCGCTGCAGTGTTTGAGCACTGAATCTGGTCTGCGATTCATACCACTACCAAATTGTACAGCAGTTTCTGACCAGGAAGAATCTTGGGAAAAACAGAAGCATGAATAAGAAGCATGAAACACAGAAGCGTAAAGATCTTTCTCATTTGTCCAGACGGAATTCAACTAATTTAAATTTGCAATTTTTTGGTTAGATATTTCAATTGATGCAAATATCATTTATTCAAGAACTCTTTAGTTCGCAATCATCTTGAGCCACATAGTTTAGGAGAATTATAAACTGTCAACACATAGTGATTCAATGATAAACGGTAAAATTTCTCCCCCTAGCCCAGAAAATCCAATCTCAAGATGACCATTTTTCCTCAAACAACTTTTCGCCTTGAAATCTGAATTACTAGCAAACTTGTAGTGTGAGTGCGGTCTGCTCAATGGTGAAAACAGTACACCGCGCGCGCTTATCAAAGACCATCTTCATTGTATCTTTGCTTAACGCATCCATGTCAGGTAACCTGTTCAAGAGTACCGTCAACGAGTACTTGGAGGGGCTTCCGAAAGTTATACAATCCAAATTGTACGATGCTCCTGCAACATGCCTCTCGATTTATCGTTTGCTTCCTCCTTTGGCCAAGTTCTTTATTGTCAGCATGATCTTTAACGAGAAACCCGTGGCCGTCAAAGATTTGGAAAAATGGTGCCAACCACAAGCCCGCAAGCTCCAGTTCGACTCCTTGAAGCGACTCCGTGCTTTACATTTACTCGAAGAGGATTCCAGTGGTACTCACGTGCGTTTACACCGGGTATTTCGCAACAACTTCAGAGCTTGCTTGACAGGATCACAAGCGCCCAATGCGTTTGGTATTATCTCGCCCTCCTCAAAAAAACATGCGGTGGATGTCAGATTCCTTGACAGATTTGCCTCGCAAAAATGGGAAACCATCTTGCATTTCATGGTGGGCTCGGAGCTACCGTCGGTGCCTTCTAAATCTGTGCTTTCTTTGCTAAAACTGGGAGGGCTCATGGAAGGCTCAGGGCTGAACATGAAAATTACAAACAGCGGGTTTCAGTTTTTGCTCCAAGATGTGAACATCCAGATCTGGACCATTCTTTTTGAGTACTTGAATCTTACGCAAGATTTAAATATGGATCCAGTGGACGTACTCAACTTCATATTCATTCTCGGTTCTTTGGAGCTAGGGAAGGCTTACTCGGTATCGAGTTTAAGCGAAACTCAAATCAGCATGCTTCCTGATCTCAGAGATTACGGTTTGGTGTATCAGCGGTCAGAGGGCTCCTCTATTTTTTACCCGACAAGATTGGCCACAACATTGACATCTGAATCTACCGGCTTAAAGACTCCTTCCATGGTGATTGACCAAAATGTGCACGAAGCAGAGTCCAAGGACCAGGATTCTATCAGTTCCCAGACTGACAACCAATTGGGCCAGGTTGTTTTGGAAACAAATTTCAAGGTATATGCTTACACTAATTCACCACTTGAGATTGCCATTCTCAACTTATTTGTTTCTTTGAAGACAAGATTTGCTAATATGGTCATTGGCCAATTGACAAGGGAATCTATCAGAAATGCGCTTTACAATGGAATTACGGCAGAGCAAATTATCAGGTTTTTGGAAACCCACGCTCATTCTCAAATGAGATTGTTGGCAAAGGAAAAGCTTGACAAGAAGATAGAATTTGACGCAAGCCATAACATCAACACCGCCGGTGGTGCACCACAATCCAAGTCGGCCGATAATGCCGTCGCTCAACATAAGTTGGAGATCCTTCCACCGAACGTCGTGGACCAAATAAGACTTTGGCAATTGGAGTTGGATCGTATACAAACATTCGACGGATATCTTTTCAAGGATTTCAAAAACACGAACGAATACGATATCCTCTACAATTACGCTACCGAGGTTGGTGTCTTGATCTGGTCGGACAAGCCGAATCTTCGTTTCTTCGTTACTTCCGACGGAATGGCTCAAGTGGCCGACTTCGCAGGACGTAAATTTAGATAGCTCTCTAATAAATGCATATTACAAAATTTTCTTAGGGCGTATGAGTTCCAGACAAACTGGGCACTAAAATGTTAAAAATCGAAAAAAAAAAGAGCTCGCACTCAGGTTCGAACTAAGGACCAACAGATTTGCAATCTGCTGCGCTACCACTGCGCCATACGAGCTATTATTTCTTAAAAAATTTAGAAGGCAATCTATATCACAAGTCTAAGACTTAAACCTTGTTCGCTGTGTATCTCTCAGTTAGTACTCAAGAGTACTTTCGCATTCTAATATTGTTTATTCAAGCTTAGCTAAGAAGGAAACTGTGAGTTCTTCAACGTCTACCAAAAATTTGGAACCTATATACGACGAAGTTCAGCTTTGTCATAAACAAAGAACACTTTTCACAGATGTGAATGGTTGAAAGCGAGGCAAGAAATTTGGTAGTTGTATGCTGCCGGAAGAGGCTCTGGAACCCGTGCACCATGATTAGGTGATTTCGAGCATCGAAAAAATGCGATCTGGCGGCCTCATCTCACACTGCTGAATCATCGACATCCGCATAAATGGGCAAACGAAGAGCAGATAGCGCCACCAGCGCCGAGATTGACGACTCGTTTCTGCCTCTTTTGAAAGATGAGTACAAAGGCAAGAAGTTGACCGACGCAATCAACACCGTGGAGGACAAGTGGGAACTTCTACCAGCGTTCTTGAAAGTTAAAGGTTTGGTGAAGCAACACTTGGACTCGTTTAATTACTTTGTTGATGTTGATTTGAAGAAAATCATTCGTGCCAATGAGCTTGTTTTATCTGATGTGGACCCTCAGTTCTACCTCAAATACATGGATATTCGTGTGGGCCACAAATCAACTCTGAAGCCAGGGACCAAGGAAGTGATCATGGCCCCTCACGAGTGCAGACTTCGTGATTTGACTTACTCGGCCCCCATCTATGTTGATGTGGAATACACTAGAGGGCGAAAGATCATCATGCATAAGGATTTGGAGATCGGTCGTATGCCTATCATGTTGCGGTCCAACAAGTGTGTTTTGGATAACATCGACGAGCAGCAAATGGCTACTTTTGAAGAGTGCCCTATTGACCCAGGTGGATACTTTATTGTCAACGGAACTGAAAAAGTAATCTTAATTCAGGAACAACTTTCCAAAAACAGAATCATCGTTGAGGCTGACGAAAAGAAAGGTATTGTTCAGGCATCCGTGACATCCTCCACCCACGAGCGTAAGTCCAAAACCTACGTGATATCCAAAAACGGCAAGATATACTTAAAGCACAACTCCATTGGCGAGGACGTGCCAATTGTGGTCATATTGAAGGCTGCAGGTATCACCTCCGATCTTGAAATTCTACAACTCGTTTGCGGACCAAACTCGCAATACCAAGACTTATTTGCAATTAATTTTGAAGAGGCTGCTAAGCTTGAGATTTTCACACAACAGCAAGCTCTTCTTTACATTGGTAAAAGAGTTAAAACGGTGCGTAGAGCGGGTGCACCAAAGCTTACCACTCTTCAAGAAGGTGTGGAGGCAATTGCAACCACTATTATTGCACATTTGACGGTCTATGATCTTAACTTCCGTGAAAAGGCATTATACATGGCTACAATGGCTCGAAAGGTGTTGATGACCATGCACAACCCATCCATGGTTGACGATAGAGACTATGTGGGAAACAAGCGTCTAGAGCTCGCTGGGCAGTTGATGTCTTTGCTTTTCGAGGATTTGTTCAAAAAATTCAACCTGGACTTCAAGCTAAATATCGATAAGATCTTGAAAAAGCCCGGAAAAACGTCAGAGTTCGATGCTTTACTTTCCATCAACATTCATTCCAACAATATATCTATGGGAATGAACAGAGCTATATCAACAGGTAACTGGTCTTTGAAACGTTTTAAGATGGAGAGAGCAGGAGTGACTCATGTTTTATCCAGACTTTCTTACATCTCGGCATTGGGAATGATGACTCGTATCTCCTCCCAGTTCGAAAAATCCCGTAAAGTCTCTGGTCCAAGAGCTTTGCAACCTTCCCAGTTCGGCATGTTGTGCACCTCGGATACACCCGAAGGTGAGGCATGTGGATTGGTTAAAAATTTGGCCCTCATGACGCACATCACAACTGATGACGAGGAGGCTCCAATTAAACGTCTATGCACCGTTCTAGGGTGCGAGGACATTATGAGCATTGATTCTGCCACATTGTATGCAGATGGAAACTACGGCATATTCTTGAACGGTACCATGGTGGGTACCACCCGGTTCCCCGTTAAGTTCGTCAAGGACTTTAGATCTTTAAGACGTTCGGGGCGTTTTTCCGAGTTTGTTTCCATCTTCACCAACAGCCACCAGGCTGCAGTGCATATTGCCACCGATGGTGGCAGAGTTTGTCGCCCATTGATCATAGTGGATGACAAAACAGGAAAACCACGTGTTGAGGATCATCACTTAGTGAAGTTAATGCATGGAGAGTGGGCTTTCGATGACTTTTTGAAGGCTGGCCTTGTCGAATACCTAGATGTTAACGAGGAAAATGACTCTTTGATAGCTTTATACGAGAGCAGCATGGAAGAAAGCCCTAATCTCAAATTCACTCACTTGGAGATAGAACCCTTCACCGTCCTTGGTGCCGTTGCAGGATTGATTCCATATCCTCACCACAACCAGTCGCCAAGAAACACATACCAGTGTGCTATGGGTAAACAAGCAATCGGTGCGATCGCCTACAATCAATTCAGAAGAATTGACACTTTGTTGTACTTCATGGTGTATCCACAGCAACCAATGGTGAAGACCAAAACTATCGAACTAATTGACTACGACAAGCTTCCCGCAGGGCAAAATGCCACTGTTGCTGTCATGTCTTATTCAGGTTATGATATTGAGGATGCTTTGGTTCTCAATAAGTCGTCAATCGATAGAGGTTTCGGAAGATGTCAGGTGGTTCGTAAGAATACCATTGTTTTGAAGAGATACCCCAACCACACAAAGGACATTGTCGCCGGTATGAGAGTGGATGATAATGGAGAACCCATCTTTTCGCATTCGGCACTTGGACCAGATGGTTTGGGTGAAGTTGGTATGAGAGTTGAAAATGGCCAAGTGTACGCCAACAAGCAGGTGCCGACAAATGCTGGTGAATCTGTGCTAGGAGATCACAACCAACCACAGAGTGCGGAAAGTCACAGAGAAACTCCTATGTACTATAAAGGACCTGAGCCTTCGTATGTTGATCAGGTTATGATGTCTGTGAGCGATAACGACCAGGCTCTTATCAAAGTTCTTTTGAGACAGACGAGAAGACCA
Organism: Metschnikowia kipukae; assembly: GCA_002370135.1. Lineage (NCBI taxonomy): Eukaryota > Fungi > Ascomycota > Pichiomycetes > Serinales > Metschnikowiaceae > Metschnikowia > Metschnikowia kipukae. The sequence goes on along the minus strand of NKZJ01000153.1, from coordinate 1,208,342 downwards.
GAACTTGGTGACAAATTTTCCTCGAGACATGGACAAAAAGGTGTTTGCGGAATCATCGTGCAACAAGAAGACTTACCTTTCAATGACGATGGTGTCACTCCTGACATCATCATGAACCCGCATGGTTTCCCCTCTCGTATGACAGTTGGTAAGATGATTGAGTTGATATCTGGTAAAGCTGGTGTTTTAAACGGGTCCTTGGAGTATGGTACTTGTTTTGGCGGCTCAAAACTTGAAGAAATGTCACAGGTTTTAGTCGACAAAGGATTCAATTATTCCGGAAAAGACATGTTATACTCCGGTATTACTGGTGAATGCTTGCAAGCATACATATTCTTTGGACCAATCTATTACCAAAAGTTGAAACATATGGTTTTAGATAAGATGCATGCGAGAGCAAGAGGCCCAAGGGCTGTTTTGACGAGACAGCCAACTGAGGGTAGATCTAGAGATGGTGGTTTAAGATTGGGAGAGATGGAAAGAGATTGTGTTATCGCATACGGTGCATCGCAATTGTTACTTGAAAGATTGATGATCTCATCGGATGCTTTTGAAGTTGATGTGTGCAACAACTGTGGCTTAATGGGTTACAGTTCGTGGTGTAACACTTGCAAGAGTTCCGAGCATGTCATCAAGATGACCATTCCCTACGCGGCAAAGTTACTTTTCCAGGAACTTTTGTCGATGAACATTGCCCCTCGCTTAAAATTGGGAGATGTGTTTTAAAATACGCTGCCATTATCCCTCTGCATCAATGGCCTGCTAGTTCACAAAACTCCATTACATTAAATAGAAAACACAGGCTTATTCGATTGAGATAGTTTATAGAAGGCGCTAGGGTCAACAAATAATTTAGTCTTTGGACTTTCCGAAATGGAGGCCTTTTTTGAGACCTTTTCCAACTGTTCCAACACCCTTTCCAAGTCCTTTACCCACACCTTTACCAACACCTTTACCAAGCCCACCGACAGCACCAACACCACTGCCGACAGCACCAAACGCTTCACCTATGTTGGTCGAGCTCTCGGGCTGAACATTGAGGATGAAATCAGGACTGAATCCCACTTTAAAGTGTACAACACCTGCAGGCTTTTCATATTCGTCCTTCAACTCCACGTCGATCTCAATCTCTTCATCCTTGTTGACGTCCTCGAGACTCAATTCACCAATACCCAAAAGGTCATCTTGTTCTGGACCCACATCCCAGTCGTAACATTCAACCCTAATAATAGAGTCATATTTGTTGGGGGTGGCAACTTCAGTAGACTCATTCCAGGTTGGACTCAATGTTTTCTTGACCTTTTTACTCTTAAAGAAACTATCCTTGTCTGTGTTCAAATACAACTTGACATAAGGATCAGACTTCCCGTTTCTGTCACCAGCTGGCAAATCCTCAGCACTCAAAACTTGGATCTGAACATTACCAATATTGTCAGAGGAGTCTTGAGGTGGAATGGCAGAAGTATAAATAAGAGGAATCCAAGAAACTTGAACTTCCACTTGCGCAGAAGTGCTTCCAGACAAATCAATGGTCATAGGTTTGCCATAAGCATTCTTGAACAATTGCGCCACCGGAAGTGTAGCCTCTGCAACTGGCTTCTCGGCTCTGTTGTGTTCTTCCTTTTTAGACAAGCGGAAATGAGCTTTTGACCAATCTAATTCCTTGATAATGACATCACCTGTAGTGTTAATGGAGCTTTCCTTTTCTTTCAACTTAGGAGTAACATAGTCTGGAAGACCGTGATTGTCAAAGAATGCTTGCAAATAGCATCCCGTCTTGGAAGTCGAAACATTTTTAACTTCGAAAATGAGGACACCGCTCTTATATTGCTCTAATTCTTCTTGGCTCAATTTCAAACGAGTGTCGTTTTGCTCGTCGTCATTATCTTGTTCCTCATCATCATCTTCCTTCTTGGTGCCCAAAATTTCTCTAAGCTTAGATTCCTCCTTCTCTTTCTTTGCTTTCTTCTTTGCGTCTTCTTCCTTTTCTTTTGCTTCTTCCTCCTCTTGCTCAGGAGTGACCACTGGCAAAGTAGGATAGAAAGATAAAGAATATGTCATGACACCTTTAGGTCCCTTTTTGTGGAGCAACTTGGAAGTACGTTTCTTCTTGTCAACAGTCTCAATATAGTTACCCTTTTCGTCTTTGTTGATGAGATCATTCAATTTGACGTCAAAAGAACCAAGAGTACGGTCGGGACGAGATTTTTCCACGTCCATCACTTCCAAGGTCAATTTTTGATTTGCAGAAGCCAAAGTAACGTAGTGAACTTCGTTCCATGTAGGATTCAATGTGGACTCAACAGCAACTGTTCTTGCTCTTTGACTTCCATTCACCAAGAGACGTGTGTATGGGTCAACTTTACCAATAGTTTCCAAGTTCCTCAAATCCTCTGCTTTCTCAATCAGGACTCTAACAACACCGATTGGTGGAGTGTAGCCACCAGCGCCAGAGGCACCTTCTAACATCACTGGCTTCCAAGTGGTTGAAAGCTGAATTTCTCCACCCTTCGACAATTGGAACCAGGGGTCCTCCACTTGTGTGGAGTCAATCAAATTGTTCAAAGTAGTCTTGACAACACTGTAAATCTTTTTATCTGCGGTTCTAAGTAAAACTTTGACCTTTGACTTTGAGCGGTTGAAAACGATTTTCTCTTTAGTTTGACCCCATGCTGGGTTGTTGTTACCTTTAACAACAGCAGTTTTGATGAAGGAGTCACCATCAATAACCATCTCAGCATAAGTAGAAACAGGCTTGCCATCTGGACCCTTCAAGTTTCTGGCAGCGGCGAGTTGAATAGTGGCAACACCGGTGTTCAAATCAGGTGGTGGGATAATTGCACCATCAGCCTGTCTTTGAGGAACTAAAGCAGGCATGAAGTGCAAGCCGAAGGTAAGTTCACCGACAGGCTTGTTGTTACGAATAACAGGCGCAGTAATGTTTGAAATCTTGTTTTCATCATGCAAACTTTCAACATCAAATTGGACCGATCCAATGTGGTTATCTTTTCTAATCTGGTTTCCGTTATAGTCGAAGACAGTAATGTTCAAAGGCTCGGAGAAGGAAGCAATGGGAATGTGTAAACTCTGGTTCCACACGGGTTTAGTGGTATTGTCAATATGTTTTGTTTTGGCCAAAACTTCCTTACCAAAACCAAGGGCACAGTATGGATCGACGGTGTTGTTCCAGCGTCCATAATTCTTCAAGTTCTTGGCAGATTTGATCTTTACGACCAAAACACCGATTGCAGAGTTCAAAGGAGCACCTGCCATCAATTGTTGCACATTCAATTGGAATGAAAGGGGAGAAAACAACATGCCACCAACATATTTCTTGACCATTTCATTGATGAAAGGGTACAAACCAGGGAAAGCCAAAACTTCCCAATTGAAAGGCGACTCTCCCAATAATCTTGTGGTGAAGTCAAAAGAAGGAGGCTCTAACAAACACACGTTAACTGTTTCAATATGGGGGAAAGCAGACATCATTCTCAATCTCACTCTGAGTAAGACCTGGAAGGAAACGTCTGAGACAACGACAGGAACGTCAATTCCAAACAAGTTGGCTTTCACAACAACCTTTTGGTTGACGTTACTCTTCATTTGCTTGTTGTTAGAGTCAGCGAGGTCATTGGGCTTGAATGAACAGCCCCAGTCCATGACCACAACGTCATCAGCAGTGCCGGCCAAAGTTTTAACCATGTCAATTCTAAAAGGCTTAGTTCCTGCGGTGAAGGAATCAAGCCACAAAGCTTTGATAAAAGCAGGAGCAGGAGATGCTGCCAAAATAGGGTTAGCCTGCTCGGTCACAATCTGAGAAATAGAGGGCTCCAAGTAGTGCCAGAATTTCTCCAAAAAGACATTGAGCCAGTCCATAGTCTCGTAATCATTTTCAATACTTTTAATAGAAAACTCTCTTTGGGCTTGCTCTCTCAAGACTTGTCTGTATTTTCTCACCGAGCTACGATAGAAAATAGCTGTAGCAAGCATGATGAAAAAGACTGGCGCCAAGGAAAAGCGGAACCAACCAACAATCCAAGAGAGAAGACCTGCAGCAATCAAAAATCCGACATTGTGGAACCAGTCACCGTAAGCAGCAGCAGGGAGGTACGTGTCAAAGAAGGATCCACGAGACAACAAATCAGTGACTTCGTCATAGTCAGTTAATGCATCGGCATTTTCATAGCGCCCTACCTCCTTCCATCCACGGTATGTGGGTTCAACAGGTTGTCTTGGTGGAGGCTTGGACTTAGCATCGGATAAATCAAAATTTTCACTGACGGTCCAGTCGACGGTCGACTCGTGAACGTCATCGTCGTCGTTAGACCCGAAATTTTTAGAGTCAATCTCCTCTACACTTGCTTGGTCTGGAGCTTCCAAGACCTCTTGGGGCTAAAAAAGTTAGTACGGGTACAATTGAGCCATTGAAGGATTCAGCATACTGATGTGGCTACCTCTGCCATGTTCTTAATGTAGAAAGTAGTTGAGGCTTGTTGAATTGCGCAGTAAAACGAGTATGGAGTAGATTGCTGGTCGTGCGGCTATCAAGATACGTTGAAGTGATATCATTGCGCTTTCTTCTATCCTGTGTACAGTAACGTCTGTCTCTGCCGCACGGCGCGTTCCTCATTGCAAAGACAATGTAATACTCATGTATATTGAAAAAGAAGCTTTTGAATGAATGTAATATTTTTGAGATCCAATGATTCATTGTTTATGGAATTGAACGCTTTTTAAAATCTTCATCTAAAAATCTCATCAACCATGGAGCTGGTCGAACATGGCGCTGGTTGAATACACAGTTGCACTGCCACATTTTCATCACTTGGTTAAAGAGTAGCGAGTTTCAGATTAATTAAATTCTCTTACTCCATTGGCGGCAAATGGATCCAAGGTAATTTATGCCCGTTTTTATTTGCAAGACAGATAAATAATTGAATTTCGAATTTCAAGCCAGTGACTTAAGTACCACTGACCTGTTATCGAATTCTGGCGCCAGAAACAATTCGCGCGCGAACTCTTAACCCTAATACATCTAATAAAGTTAAACAATAATAGCGCCACTCCTCAAACAAATGTGCCGACGGTCACTAGAAAATACCCCCTGCCTATTTTAAAACACGTTCAATTGTTAACACCCCAATTTAGCACAATCTGTCAGCTGCGATCAGGTCACCAGAAGAATGCAGAGAGTACACAAGATAAGCATAGCGTTTCTCGTGACTCTTATCCCCGTTTTATTTCTACTCGTCTCTCGGACACTCCCAGATCATGACAATTATCCAGTCAACCCCGCCAGTGAACTAGATGGTAAATACGACGAAATATATAAAAGCGGAGCCCCTCATTCAAAACCATTCGGGGGATCTTTTGATGACAGTTTTTCGCTGGTGTTCAAGTCCATCTTTCCTATGGATCTGATAATCGCTTTTAACGTCTCCAATACAACAACTCACAAAATTACCGCCCGGTATGCTAGCTTCAGCAACATACTTACACGTGAGCTCAGGAGTCATTTTGCCATCTTTCCCGGCGATGGCTGCCAAATTTCAGATGGTGACATGGACGAGAAATACCACGACAAGGTGTTGATTTTACTCAGGGGAGAGTGCTCTTTCGTAGAGAAAATCGAGAATCTTCTCAACTCTAGACTCTCTCCAAAGGCAATAGTGATCGCCAACAACATGCACCAAGATGAGCTTATCACAATGTACCATCGCAACTTCAATGCGGACGGCGCAATTGAGACTCCAATGCTTTTTGTGACATTGGATAGCTACGACATGATGAAACATATTGAACATCTTGATATCGAAATCGCATTGAACACGGTGACGCTCGATTCCATCATGGGGCTCTCTTTGCTGATGGCCTTATCTCCTCCGGTGATGTTTGCATTGTTGTACTTAACAATTCGCTGCATGCAATATTGGCGTCGTCGGCGTGCGAGTGCAATGAATGAGCGTTACGTTTCTCAGTTACCTGTTTACATTTTTAATGGCAATCACCTAATACCGTGTTCAAACTTCTTTGAATACTTACAAGCCACAGATCAGACCGCGGATGTTCCCTTCACTCTGTCATCGTCTATGGATCTAACCCATGAAGAAACAGAGCCTGTATCCATTGCGCAATCTTTAGTGATTGGTGGAACCGACCTATACACGTTGAAACACTTGGGCCTCTTATTTTCTGACACAGACTACTACCCAAACTCGAAATGCTCAATTTGTCTCCGGCATTTTGTCAACATACAATCTAGGGTTCTCTTGCTAGATTGCAAGCATATCTTCCACGAGAAATGCCTTTCCAACTGGCTCATCAACTTTAAGAAATCATGCCCTCTTTGCAACGCAGTGCTCCTCCTTGATGGTAAACCTTCGTGCTATGGCGGTGTCTCCGGGGACTTGGAAGTAGGTCCCGACGTGTCATCATCCCAAAGTGAAGAGCGCAGCGAAGACGGCCTGGTGGCTCAAATCTACGAGAACCCACGCTTGCTCCGAAACAGCGTGCTACAAAACCCTGCTCAGCACAGCTACGCATCCATGCCACTTTTGCCGAGCCGAGCCGCCGAATTTTCTTATCAAAGTTCAAGTTTAGCGTCAACTGCTAGCTCATACCTAACGACCCAATCGCATATCATGCAGGACGAGCCTAGGTCAATGGAGTCCAATTATCTTACACCTGCTAATACATTTGAGGCCGCATCTGAAGCACTGACAGAGGCCGCTCTGTCGATCAATTCATCACCGACTTTCGAGCTGAGCTGAAGTGTGGACCCATGACTAATAAATTCAAGCATATTCGCACCTATTGTAGCATGCACCCCACAAAACATTCGCTCACGTGACCAAAAAGCCAATATTGCCGATGGGCGCCAAGTATTACCAAACAAGCGTTGTCTGATTCAAAAGTCGTGAAAGCAAAAAGGCAAAACACGCTTGGCAGCATCATGAAGCAAGAACACAATGGATCTGATTCAGAGCACAAAGAAGAGAGCTACTCGTCGCCACACGATCCTAACACTACTGATGATCAAAAGAAGCGGAGGAAGCGCAAAAGAAAGGTTGAAATGGCATGCATATATTGCAGGCGTTCTCATATGATTTGTGACGATGCTAGACCTTGTCTGAGGTGTATCAAAAGAGGAATTGGGCATCTATGTCGAGACGAGCCTACTAACGGTAGACAACGTAAACATCCGGGAATGCCAGATCAAACAGAGATCCTGGATGGCCAGGCCGCCGGGAAGGCGACAGTCAACCTACAGCCGAATCGACAAGTGCAAAATGTGTCTGCATTCGACCCGAGAGTGCAAGGGCTCCAAGGGGAAAACAACTTCAAAACTCGTGATTTAGGCAACGAAGCACTAGCAGCCAAAAACCCTAATATCAACAAAAACCTTCCTTTCAACCAGGAGCCATTCTTTTATTCGGAGCACGCGGGGAGCGAGTTCAGCTCTCTAAATGACTTCCTTTCGATGATTGATGACCCTGACTTGGTGAATGGTGCGTTGAATAGTGAGCCTGCAAATAATGACCCATCACTATATTTCCCTATCAATCCAGACAACTCCAACTCTGCTGGATTCAACAACATTCCTCAATTTTCCCCTGCTTTTGTGCAAAACCCAACTTTCGTTGACAACACCATGAGTACAATACAGAAGCAGCCGGAGCAGGAGCAATTAGGCGGTTCGCAAACGGAAGTTGAAAGGCAACGTGAAAACATTCCTATTGCTCGCGAGAGCGGCGAAGGCGGAAAGATTCAGCCGATAGTCTCTGACTCTGCAAGAGACAAGTTTTTTCTTACCGCTGCAGACCCAACCACAGAGATATCACCTGAGGAAAGATTGAAGCAAGTGATTAAAGCGAAATTGGAGGCGGGTCTTCTCCAGCCTTACAATTATGCCAAAGGTTACGCTCGTTTACAAAGTTATATGGACAACTATATGAACAGAACATCCAGACAACGCATTCTAAAGCCTCTTCTGATCTTCAGACCCGCGTTCCGGGCAATCGCCAAGACTTTGAAAGATGTTGACTTGGTTCTTGTTGAGGAGAGCTTCGAAAGAATGCTTTTAGACTATGACCGAGTTTTCACATCAATGGCCATTCCTGCGTGTTTGTGGAGGCGGACTGGTGAAATTTATAGAGGGAACAAGGAATTCGCTTCTCTTGTGGGCGCCACCACCGACGACTTGAAGGACGGAAAGCTCGCAATCTATGAGCTTATGAGCGAGGAGAGTGCTGTCAATTTTTGGGAGAAGTATGGGGCAATTGCTTTCGACAAGGGCCAAAAGGCCGTGTTAACAAGCTGTAACTTGCGTACCAAAGATGGCT